>CM053763.1:87400407-87444591 GCA_028658305.1 Pachyuromys duprasi
GGGGATGCAGAGAGGCCGGAGGCACTCTAAGGAGAGGAGTCAACAAGAGTGATGTCACAGACTCTGGCTGTGGCACTGAGTGAGGTGTCATGGGTGATGATAGCCTTGATGTCTCTTGTAATGTAAAGGACCAAAAATTAGGTGCAGTGGTTATTTTTGGTTTTGATTTTACACTCCGAAGGGTGTTTCCATACAGCTACCTTATATAATACTGTAGCAATCCTGAGTGGGAATTTACAGGCAATTACCTACTACCCAGGAGGTAACTGCTCTTTACAAATCTAAACATTTGAACTGAGGCCCAAAATAGGAATTCTGCATATCAGAATTCTCAAAAGTATGAGGTCTAGAGCCCACATCCTCCAGTTCAAATCTTTGTGTCTCCATATAGAAGCCATATGTCTTGAGAAGCATATACTAAAGTTTATAGACTATTATGCAGCAAGCACTTTTCTAAATATAAAGACAATGTGTGACTTTTAATACCTCAACTCCTGTGTTTTTATAAATTATTTTTAAAATTATGTGTATGTGTCTGTCTTGAGGAGGGGGTAGTATGTGAATGTGAGTGAAAGTACCGAGAAAGCCAGAAGAGGGTGGAGTTACAGGGGGTGGCAAGCCGCGTGACTGATGTAGGCTCCCCAGGGAGGGCAGCGTGTAACCACTGAGGCATTTCTCCAGCCTCCAACCACTGTGGACCTTATTCTGTGATGCTGCAAAGGTGACTATCAGTCTATAGAAACTATACTTCCAGTTTTGAATTCTGATCTTTTCTCGGGCTAGCCATGTTGGACAACAACGCTGAGCCCAAAGCACTTTTACCTTGTGATAGTTTCTACTCTTCATGAACCTTCCTGGCTATAACCCCATTGTCAGTAAAGGGTAATTGTATCATTCACTTAAAGCAGCAATCCAATGAAATACAATTTATTGTTATTACAATTTCCAGTTCCCACACCCTAAAATATGGAAAGGGAAAACAGAAGAAAGAGGTGTTTTGGTAGAGGGTTGGGAGATGCAGTTTCCAGCTAGCCTTCTGCTCCTTGATTTATAACATAATCTCAACTCCCTGGTGTTCCCTCCCTTTTGTAATGCTATGATAGGTTGAACTACTGTTCAAAAATATTCACCTCCTCCCTTCACCTTCTGAGGAGGAACCTACTTCTGTCTCTTGACTTTGGGCTCAGCCATGGCATAGGCCAAGGACAGCAGAGGCAACAAAGAGAATATGGACTATTCTGCAGTTATGCATGGCTTCTTGTACTTCTGCCCTGAGAATAACATCGCCTGGATGGCTCTACCCTTTTTTGGATGAGATTCAGGAAACCACAGGAGAGCTTGGTAAATACACCCCCTCCAAGTGTTCCAGTGGCTGAGTGCCTGGAGTAACTCACCCCCGATTCTGCAGAACTTCTGCTACCAGCACATTCAATCACACCAACAAACACCTCTTTGGGGACTCGAGGCTAGGAATCTAGATGCAAAGACTGCAGTGCAGCTTAAGGGCAGAGTTCAAGCTCTGTGCTCTCCCAGAAAACTTAGGTTCCTCGTGGCCTTGCCAGCAGAGCTTTCCCTTCTTTGTGGTGCTGGTTCCTGAACTAAACGATGGGCAGAAAAGGTACCAGAACCTCTTCTTCTGCTGCAACCTTACATTTCCTATTTCCACTATAACAAGAACTTTGGTTTGGGTGTTTAAGGGTTTTTATTTTTATCTTTTTTGTGGGGCAAGTGGTGGTGAGATGTGGTCTTAAATAGCCCCCAACGGCCTCAGACGTGTTATGTAGTTAGAGATGGCCTTGAACTCAGGCTCGTTCTGTCTCTGCCTCCCCAAAGTTAGGATTACAAAGATGTGAGCTACCATACCCGGCCTTATAGAGCCTTTTGATTAAATAGAATCAGCCTTTAGTTTAACAATACTTGAAACTCCACTCCACCTCACCCCCAGCAAACTTATGGAAGAGAAAACTCAGACAAGAATTTAATAAAATATCTTAGCCAGAGTTTAAAAATGTGGTTCAGGCTTATGGCTAGGGAGCTCCTACCACTCCCTTGGTAAATACACTTGGCTACCCCACCCAAACTGCTGTGTTTAAGACATTTTTTTGTGCAGAACTAGAAGTCTGAATCCCAGGCAATAGGATTACCATGGTGTCCATTCACAGTGGTGCTGACAAGGAAGTGACCTTCACTCGCAGCCTAGACGCTTGGATAATGTGGCATAAACAATTTCATCTGGGCCTGTGGTGTCCGTGAGTGGTGGAACCCTGACCCGCATCTGTGAGACTCCAGGTCTGAGCTCCAGTGCCACACAAACATCTTCTATGTAATGACAACAGACTACACTATTAGGTAATAACCAGACTGTAAACCTGTAATTGTACTGGGTAATGGAGAGTCAACAGCTGTGTTCTTTTAAAAAAATGCATAAATCACATTTCTATAAATTGAATCACGCTATAAATGCACCAAAGGCCTATTTAAAGAAATGTAATCTTCAAAATTTCCATACAAAAAAAAAAAATAACCGTGGGGCTGCGGATGTAACTAGGCTGGTAGAGTACTTGTCTATTAGGTTAAGAAGGCTTGAGTTCTACCCTTAGTACTGCCTAAGCCAGGCACAGCAGCACAAGCCTGTAATCCCAGCACCACCGCCTAGTTCCCTATCAGGCAGATTACCCTCTCTACAGTAGGGCATCCATGACGACAGTAATGTTAAATGCTTGAATCATTCTTTATTTCAAAAGTGCTTTACCAACACATACTAATCTTCACAACATCCAAGGGAGGTAGATAAGTATTACATCACTTTCACAGATGGAGAAACTGAGGCAGAGATTAGTAAACTGTGTTGAAGAGCGTAATATATGGCACAATTGGGGAAAAAAAAATTTTTTGTTGTGGTCACAGGTTCCTGGTCACCTTTCCCATGACTTCTGAGTCCCACGAACACAAAGGTAGCAACAACAGTGTGGAAGCAAATCAACTGATCTGGCCTGAGGCTGTCTTGGTACGGAGGGAGCTGTCCCCTGAGCATCCCCAGCTCCAGCTTATCCCTTCCACCTCTAACACCCGACGGTGGATGCTGCTGTAGCGGCAGAAGGGGCTGGGGAAATGGTACTTGGAGAGAATACAGATAGTGAAGCCAGGACAGGGAGGAGGAGGAGGACAGCCTGGGAAGAGACCCAGCAGGAAGGAGGGCAGAGCAGAAGCGAAGTGCCATCACTCTGAAAAGCTCAGGCGTCCAGAAATGCTCCTAAAAGGGTAATTCTTAGCAATGACATTACAGAGCCACTCCTCATAGCTTTGCCAAATATGATTATCAGGTCCTTGTGACATTCCCGGGAGGCACAATCTTCCCTTTCCTCTAGTGCTGATGTAACTGACCTGACACTGCAGACACTGCGGACAACTCAAATGTACTGTCCTACCATGCCATGTCTGCATCCTCATCTCTTCTGAGGTGAGACAAAAAGAAAATGCACTGAAAGACTGTCCTGGCAAACCCCCTTGAAACATTCCTAAATCATGGACCCATTGGGTAGGATCCTTATTGGGTAGGATTACATATTTGATTTTTTTTAAAAGGCTGTGATATACATACATGGAAGTCACCACACTTTTCTAGGCCAGGGATTCATTATTCAATGTAGGACAAAAAACAGCAACAACAACAACAACAACAACACCTCAAATTGGTGGGTGCCAACTCTCTAGAGAAACCCAGAGTTCATCACATGAAACAAAATCTTTCTGGGGTCATCGTAGTGCAACCCAGTGTAAGAGGATATTGGATGAGGTGTCTTTAGTGACCATGGTGGTGTTGGTGACAGAGGCAATACAAAATGGGTCAGCTGACTGAGGACCTAGGAGCGCTAGTTTAAGTGAACAGGTGGAAGGAATTACGGCAGGTGAAGGGAAAGTCTCTGTAGAGACAGAACAGCATGAACTGGGAACAAGTGCCAGCGTTTGTGCCTAGGCACCTCCAGGACCAGTTAAATGTCCCAGAGGACATTCGCATCATCCGTTCATTTCAGTCATCAGTATTATTCTCTCAGGAGTCTTAGCTTTGAACACTTTCCACCCCACTCCAACAAAAACAATCACCAACGCTGAGTCCACCTAGTCAAGACACTACCTCCTCTAAGTCCCGCAGAGCCAAGCCCTCCTACCTGTCGTCCCAACTCCAGTTTCCTCTCCTCTCATTTCCCTCCTGGTACACAGTTCCGATCCAGTTTGAAATCTCCTCTCCACTTCATTCTTTTCGCGCCCATTTATGCATCATCTGGTGATGACCAAATCCCTACCTGCCAAAATGTCAGCTCTAAAGACTCAATTCAAACACCACACTGCTACAATTCCTTTCTTCACTTTTCTAAATTCTCTGCCCTCAACTAAAAAAGAGCATTTGAAGATGTGCACTGGTTGAGTCTACAGTTAGTTGTGTACGAGCCCTCTCTCTCTCCTGGGCAATGTCCGTGATGTTGAACTATGTCTAAATATTTTTTATATGTATCTGCCCCGCAATTCCTGTCAGAAAAATTGTTATTGCATTTCTACCCCAGGTAATAAAAGGCTCAAGAGCAAAATGAACTGGGATGTGCTTTGTTTGTTCATGAATGAAGCTGCTTCAGCAAGCAACTCTAACATTATCTGAGTCTCAGGATAAAACAAATCCTTGATACGATTCAAGAGAAAGGGTAAAGACAGCTGGGGCTGTGTGTTTCAGAACCAAGAGATCCAGCCCGAACTTCTTCTTCGCTCTTTACTGGCTGCCCAACCTGGTGCCAGGTGGGTTCTCTGAGCATCAAGTCCTTACTTCCCCATGGCTTTGCGGAATTAAATCAACTGAAATACATTCATTAAACTCCGCACAGAGCATTTCTCACTCTCAACTATGCATCATAATCAACTATAAAGCTTCCAAAAATACTGAACAGCAAGCCCCACCCCACGTCAACTGACTCAGAACCCTCTGGAAGTGAGACCCAGTGGGGCTAATTATTTATAAAATATTATTTCTAACTCATAGCCAAATATTGCAAGCTACTATTGTAAACTCATAAATACCATTAGCGGTACAGCAAGGGGCTTTAGGCTCTGGCTTAATTATCCTGTATTTGTTCAGTTAGGAATCAGTTCAATGCTTTTATAGTCCAATTAAAATGTACTGCGGTTTTTCTGTTACTGTGTTGTTGTTTGTGAGTTTAAGTCATAAATTCTTTTAAAAATCACAACCATCACATCACTGTCAACCAAAGATGCAAAACTCCCCTGAATTCCTTGTCATTCTGAGATGTGTGGAGCAGACCATCAGGTCAGGCATGACCTGGAAGCTTGTAAATACAGTGGAATCTCATGCCTCACTCTGGGATGTACATATTAATGTTTTGATAGATCAGTAGGTGAAGCAAAGGCCACCCTCTTCATCTTAGACCCTTCCATCCCTGTCTGGATCCTGAATGGGGACACAGGGAGTCAATTTCTTTCTTCTAAAAACCATCTGAACTTGAGACTTTAAAACCCTCATTCTCTGAAGGATCCATCTGATAAAAACTAAGAACAGAAATCCTCATGAAAGGATCCTACTTTGATATATCATTGCAGGATATATCTAAAATAACGGACTAATTCCTCTAAAATATTTAAAATAGATTCAATATACAAAATTGATATCTGCTTGTGTTATATGCAGTGCACAAATTGTGAGTCTGTGTGAACCGTACAAAATCTAACAGACCCCAGGACCCAAATTCCAAAGCTTGGCCACTTCTAGAGATAACTCTGTGTAGAGCCAAGCCCTCCAGGCTGCCATGGTATCAACAGTATGCACGCAGGGTAGCACAAGCCACTCCATAGCTAAGGAGCTGAAACAGGCTCCAAATATCACCTAGCTCAACTCCCTCATTCCGTGGACAGGAAGCACCAGGTCAAGGTTTTAGGGAGTTAGCCAGTCACACAGCACCTTCAAGCACAGCCACATTTAGAACACTGGCCCTGACTATTACTCTTCCCCTGCCAGCCCCCACCCCCCACCCCCATACAGAATCTCATTCTCAGAAGTTGCTCATCTGCCTTGGCACTGAAATGTCACTCTGCTGCTTCCAGCTATTATTGTCCCCAACTCTGAAAAAAAAAATTTTTTTACATTAGGCTACAGCAGAAACATCACAGCTCCATCAGAACAGCTCCATCCATAGCTCCAAACAAGTCGATAACAGATCCATGTGGGCGGTGCAACACCGGCAATACGTCATTTCCAGCAGCTCAGACCTTGACCAGCACATCGAAAACAGGGCCTTTCCTAGGGAGTCAGAGACTAAGTCAAGCCAGGGCGGTAACTCCCAGGCAACCATCCACTCAGTAGTAAAAGGTTGGGAGGGATCTGGGCTGGGGTGGTAGCACCTTCAAAAACATACACGGTGTGACTAGAAAACTTTAAGACATTTTTAATAAAAGAAACAGGATGTAGGAACCTAAATGAACACTGAGCCCTCAACGCTGTTACATCCTACTTCTACTGAAACCACCATTGCTGGAGATGTTACTAGGAAAGCCTCTTTGGGGAAAGCCTTAAAAGGCAGTGTGTACCTGGGAAATACCCTTCCAACGGCTGGGCTTTTCAAACCCCCACACTCAGAGTACACTAAACAGGTGGAGAACAGCCACACGCACAGCCGCTACAATGGGTGGCCTTCACACCCGGTATACAGCTCCACCATCGGCTGGAAAAAAAAAGAAAGAAAAGAAAAGAAACACTAAAAAAATAAAGTTAAAATCACCAGCCATACTCCTTTATCATCACACTTACATTTTGTTAAAAAAAAAAAAACAACACTCACACATCGTTCTTCTATGAATTCTAATTAAGAAACATTACATTCAGAATTCTAGCACGCATAGTGGTGATTTTTAGAAGACTGTTAACAGCTTCTTGGCCACTTTAGGGGTGCATGTGGTGCAGCTGTTTACCTGAATGTATTCTTAAATAAGTGACTACTACCACTCTAATTCACCTAGCCACAGGTCTGTTACAGGCTACTGACCACAGCGGTCACATCCCAAACTTGCCTTGCCAACAGATATTAATTACAAGGGAGCTGTCCCCAAGTCTTAGGGCGAGTTGGGAAAGGGCCGGTTAAATGAGGAAACAGGCCATTCCTTGGTAAAAGTCTGTAGTTTTCTTTCCCAATACATCTTCTTTTTATTGAGGACTTCCATTTTGATCCTGTGTTCCTCCTCTGCCATCTCACACTCTCGTTCTATCTGCTGGATTTTGGCCACATGCACCTCATTCATTTGGATCAGCTGCAGCTGTAAGATGGACATTTGTTGATGGTGCTCTTCCTCATGCATCTTTTTTAAAGCACCTTCCTGAGATGTTTTGCTCCTGTAGTTTTTATTGGCTGTTATTCTGACGGCTGAACACGAAGGTTCAGGTTGTGAGGTCCCCTCACACACTGGGAAATGGACGAACTCCTTTTCATCGTCGCACAGTTCTCTGTTTGAAACAGCAAAGGATTCTGGAAACAATAACAACAAAAACAAAAACAGTAGCGGAAAACATGTTAAAAGATTTTACAGGTAGAAGAAAAACATCAATCCCATTCCAAACAACAGAGTCCCTATAGCAGTATGAATGTAAACGATATCTGCATTTGGCCCTATGTCCCAGTCCTCTGACCACACCTGACTTTGATAACGTGTTTCACTTTGTCAAGAGGCACACGGTGGGATGTGGTTGGAGAAGATGCTTTTCACGAGTCAAACATCCTGAGATGGTGATGATAATTCCAAACTGACATGCGCCTGACTCTGAGAAGCACGAGGTCACAGGAGGAGTGACAGTGTGAGTCGTCATGTTATGTTCCCTGTCTGCCTGATCACCTTCTCTATCAGCTGTGAACCTTTTGTTCTATCTGGAGAGTGCCATGCAGCTTCCTGCCCACCGGAGTCAGCCTTAAAATCTCTCATTCTCAGGGATGAGTCTACACTCTCTGGCCTAGCTCCCCCCATGCCTCTTTGGCTGTCAACCCCAGCACTGTGGAGAGTAGGTATGTCCAGCTCCCAAGGACATTTATTATTATCTCTCTTACCCTCTCCTCAGAGCTTGACAAACCTTGAAATCTCCTTCCGCCAATAGCTTCTGACTCACTGCTCTCCCCTAAGTGTCCTCATGGCCACCTTCCTCTCTGACTACTCCTCCACCTTGCTCCATCCACCCTGAGGATGGAACACTTGAGGTACCCATCTCTGGCTCTGTTCTCAATTTAACCTAAAAATCTGTCCCCAGCCATGTACCATCCTTGTCTTCTCCTCAGAATGTCCTGTATGCACCTCACTTCAGTCCTACCAAAACCACTCTCTAAATCATGCTTCTGCTCGTAACCGTGTCTCACTATTCCCACAGCTTGAAGTCGGGCTCAATGCTTATCCCCTCACACTCTCCCTTTCTCAACCTCCTCTGATTCCTGCTGGGTCAGGGCCAACATTGCTTGTTCTGAAACCTCAGACCTCTCCTTCCTAAGTGTTCTCCTTAACAACACTCAGCACACAGTGTTATATTTTGGCAGCAGGCCTTGCTCATTTGATTTATCCTTGGGTACTAATTACTTTCCTGCTATCCAGTGCATGGCTAGTAATACTTACTGGCTGAAGCCTGGAAGACACACGGAAAGGAGCACATGGATGCGAAAGGTTTCCTTTTGGCAGGTGCAGTGCTTACACTGGTATTTTTATATTGGTATTAGAAATTTTCAATACAAAAACCACTAACTCCAGTAGCTCATGGAGTCTTTTGTTTGCTTGTTTGTGGTAGAGCCTCTAGCCCAGGCTGTCCTCCAACTCACTGCATAGGTGAGGATAATCTTGAACTTTTGATCCTCCTGATCTACTCCCCAGCCCACTGCCTACTGCTGGAATTACAAGCACACACACCAGCACGGCCGGTTCTGTTTTATGCCAGGAACTGAACCCAGGGCTTTTTCACGGTAGGCAAGCACTTTCCCAACTGAGCTACACCCTTACATTATTCTGGAAGATGGGATGCTGGGACTGTCCGTAGCTGCTGGGGGAAATCTGATTCTGAATGCTCTGTTAGTGAAAGGATAATGGTTACTCTCCGGATGGCTCCACTCCGAGGGGTAAGGCAACAAAGCTGTAAGCGGTCTCTAATTAAGACTAAAACTAAATGCGGAAATTTGAAACACAGAAACTACTGGTAGAGAAAAACACTTAAAAAGAGTGCTTCAGTATCATCTGGGTAATGAGAACATCTCCCTAGCACTCTCACCAAGTGCAATGGCTCTCACCTGGACTGTGTCCTTCCTCTCAATTCTTTCTGTCTTCCTGGGCCACCTACTAGAGCACTAGTTTAAGCCAGGAATTATTGTACATGCCTGTCTCCCAGCACTTAGAAGACTGAGGAAGGAGGGTCACCTGTTTAATGTCAGCTTGGAGACATAGCAGACTTCTGTCTCAAAAATAAATATGAGGCTGGAGAGAGAGCACCTCTACTGAGAACACTTGCTCCTCTTCTACAGCATCTAGATTTGATTCCCAGCACCCTGATCTCAGTTCCAGGGGAATCTGGTGCCCTCTTCTGGCCTCTGTGAGCATTACATGCATGTAATATACAGAAATGTGTGCAGGCAAAACTTAACACACATAAAATAAAAATAAATCTCTAAAAATAAACAAATATCTAAACCCCCCCTTAAAAAGCAAAGAAAAAGAAGTGAGCAAAAAGCCTCTGACTGTTTCCTCCCCTCAAGTCTCCAGCTCTTTGGGGACAGAAACTGCCTCTCACTTCACTCTCATATAAAGTTCAGCAGAGCCTGGGACAGCTCTGAGCACTGAAAATGCAATGGGTCTCCAAACAATAGGCTGAGCTTGGAAAGTCTTGTGTGAGGAAGGATAGAGGGAGCCTGAGGGGTCAAGACACCACACAAACATCTATAGCGTCAACTAACCTGGGCCCATGGGGGCTCATAGAGACTGAACCAGCAGCCAAAGAGCATGCATGGACTGAACCTAAATCCCCTACACATATGTAGCAAGTGTGAAGCTTGGTCAACATGTGGGTCCCCTAACAATAGGAGTAGGGGCTGTCTCTGACTCCGTTGCCTGCCTTTGAATCCCCTTCTCCCTAACTGGGCCACCTTGTCAGGCCAGAAGATACATTTAGTCCTGCTTTGACTTGAGATGCCAGGGTGGGCTGGTACTACTTGGGGGTCTCCACTTCTCTGAGAGGAAGGAGAGGCAGGAGGAGGAATGAGGGTGGGGCTGGGAGGAGAAAAGGGAGGGATCTGGGATCAGGTACATAGATAAGATAGATAGATTAGAAAGAAAGGGCAATGCATGTGGACTAAACTGACTGCAGTGGTTCCATCTCTCCCCACCTGACACACCTGAGGGGCTGAGGCACAAGAAGGCAAGGGAAATAGGGGACAGAGGCCTCAGATGTGAGCACCACACTACCTCACTCATTTCCTTTTTAATCCTAGATCTGAAAATGGTTGTTTTTGAAGACCGAAAACACTTTTATTTTGACACCTCTGCCCTCAAAGCTTTGATTCTACATCCATTCACAACGTAAAGCTTTCTCTTAACTCACAGATGCTCACCTTTATCTCAACAACTCTAGGCTTCAAGGACATGGTGGTGACCGTGACAGTAGCTACCATTCATGTGCACCACAACAGGTACAAGGTACAGTTCCTCATCCAATCTTTACAGCCCTTTGAGGACAGCAAGAGTACAGAAAACCAAACTAGTATCCAAGGCCAGCTGGCTCCATGAAAATCTAGAATTCGGATCCAGGTCCACATAACAAAATCATAATATCTGTAAGAAAGAAATGATTCCTTTTAAACTACCCCTATTAAAATGTGTGCCAACGTACACATTCCAAAGAAAAATAGCCAGACCTCTTCAGACTGGCAGAAGACAGGACTTAAAGCCAGAGTAGTAAAGTAACCTTCAAACAAACATTAGCATCATTGCATAGAAACTAGTACTCAGATGGGCTGATGATCCCTTAATTGGAAAAAGACTAGCCTGGGAATAGCAGCCTGCAGCTGACACACACCTCACCATCTCCCTCCCAGGTGAAACAATGCCACCGAAGTAGACCCAACTCTACGCAAAAAGAGTAGCAAGGCTTTTTTCTGGGACTGAGAACACAGCAAAGAGAGTGTTCTATCACTTGGGTAATTTGAGTAAATTTAGCATCCGTGGGAAAAGCCTACTACGGCAATGAAAAGATGAGAAGAAAACTGTGCAGGACAATCTCCAGTTACTCTCATCAGAATGAAGGAGAGAAATGGCTGAGAAAATGAGCGAGATGCGGTGGATGCATACAGAAGGCGTTTACTTAAATACATCCAAAGCTGAGTTTACACACAGCAATGGAACTAGAGCTTGAACACGCTAGTCTAGGTGAGAAAAAGCAAAAGGAAGAGCTAGCCACAGCACAGGTTTTAACAAGCACATGTGAGAGAACAGTAAAGCATGGCACACCAACCTGGGTGTCATACACGAGAGTAGGAATGAGGCCCAAAAGTGATCACACAGAGAACTAACACACAAGGGGAGCGCTGCACAGACCAAGGATGCTGGAAGTCATTACTGGAAGTACTCCTCAGGCCTCTGTACCTGAGTTAAGGACAGAGCTGGGTTCAACAGTGATGAGGGGGCTTCTAAGGAAGGATTTAATTATAGCTACATCATAGAAATACAATGCATACAAAAGAAATATAACTTATCCTACAAGGCATGGCTACTCAAAATGGCTATTTCTCTTAAATGTACAAGGTGCTAGTTAGACAGCTCAATGGGCGAAGTTACTTGCTGCTGCACTGATGACTGGAATTGAATCCCCAGATCCATGTGGTGAAGAATAGAGCCCACTCACCCACGCTGTCCCCTGACACCACACACATGCTTTGGCATGCACACGCACAATTAAATAAACAAGTAATCTTAATGTATTTAATCTGTCATCCTACCTACTCAGCCACCCTTCTCCACACCTGTTCTTCAAAAGGACTAATTAAATGATCAGAGATCAGTAAGTGTGTACACCGGAAACTGTTTTTAAGGAGCCAGTGCTTACAGGACAAACACTGGTTTTCTTATAAATATACTCCTACACTGGGCACGGCTGCACACACCTGTAATCCTAGCACTCGGGGAGGCAGAGGCAGGTGGATCTCTATGAGTTCAAGGGCAGCCTAGTCTATAAAGCGAGTCCAGGACAGCCAAGGCTACACAGAGAAACTGTCTAGAGAAACCAAATATTTATATATCTATATTATATATGCTCCTAAGTATGTTCCTTAAATGGCAAGACCACTGTGTTTAAACACTGTTGAACACGTTAAGAAAGTCTCTGACAAAGGCATGAACATCCGGGGGGTTAATGGCACAGTGATACTATCTCCCATCAAAATGTAGCTAGAGGGAGGCCTCTAGTGGAATCTGCTAAACTCCACCCTGCTTACCATTTTATAATAAATCCCAGCACTTCTCTGGAAACCTCGTTCTGGGAGCAGGCCAGCCACAGGGTTAGCAGCCCTGCACTGACCAACACAGCAGAATATGAGCTGGTGATTGATTCTGAATGCTTATACCCACATTACAAAACGTACACTGATTTTGTGATATATTTTAATACAGTATATCTAAAACACGTATTATTTAAACACGTAATTAACATTAAAGTATTGACGAGATTCTCTCGTGGTGTGTGCGATCAACTGCTTATGAGCCTCCTGCCACGTGTGGCTGCTCTGTTACACACCGCGGGACTGGAAGTACAAAATCGACACACACAGCCATGTGTGTACCTTTTCCCCTTCCGATTTCCAGAAAGGATCATTGGTAATCCTATCCTTTTTTTTCATCTTTTGTTTGTTTAATTTTATTACTTCTTGTGCGTGAGAGACAGAGAGAGGAAGGGAGGGAGAAAAGGGAGGGAGGTGGGAGGGAGGGAAGGAGGAGGGAAACAGACAGAGAGTTGGGCACAAAAGCACATGATGGTTCCTCTGGGCCAGGGAAGGAATCAGAAGGCCTGCTCCATCACTCTGCCTTACTCCCTTGAGACAGGGTGTCTCCCTGAACCTGGAGCTAGGTTGGTGACTGCACAGACAATCCTGCAGAACTGAGGCGACACTGGCTTTCTACACAGGTGAGCCATCTCTGCAGCCCCTCCTCGATGACTTCCTGAAAGTAAACTGAAAGGTAAAAACCTCACAGTCATTCTGAACTGCAGAAAGAGTGTTGGTACCCCAACTGTGAGTACTAACTTTGGGCACACTTCCAAACTGCCTGGGCACCAAGGCTTACTGCTCTCCAGGTCTGACAACGAGATCAGGAGCCTTGGCTGTGTTTTCATGAGCACCAGCAAAAAGACAAAGTATCCAGTGTTACCTGTGTACAAATCTCTAATTTTACATAAATTTCGGAGATGTCCCAATAAGAGCACTGGGGTTTGGTTCCCAACAACTGCCTGTAACTCCAGCTCCGGGACACCTGACTTGCTCTGGGCTCCGTGGGTACCTGCATATGTATGGTGTACATATGTATACTAAGTCACACACATGTGTATAAAATGAAGTAAATTTTAACAAGGGCTACATGGTGAGACTAAATCTGAAATAGAGAAAGAAAGAAGAAAGGAAGCAAGCAAGCAAGCATGCATGCAAGCAAGCCAGGTGGTGTTGGTACACATCTTTAACCTGGTAGAGGTAGGTGGATCTCTGCAAGTTTGAGGCCAGCCTGGTCTACAGGGTGAGTTCCAGGAAAGCCAGGGTTACACAGAGAAACCTTGTCTCAGAAAGGGGGGAGGGGGAAAAAGAAAAAAAGGGAAGGAAGACAAAAGATAAGGTCCATATTTTATTTCCTTCTTGCTTGAAATTTCTATTTGAGTAAATGAATTGCAATTTTTTTCCAAAGGAAAGAAAAAAAAATGTCATGAGATGAAATCTCTAGACCCTACTTTTGATTTTAAAATGTGTGGGAAAAGGGTATTTTGTTCCCCAAGTACAACCCTGTAATAGCTGGTGAGATTGCTCATTGGCGCCAAGCCTGACACATGAGTACAGTCCCCAGGATTTACAACAGAAGGACAGCTAACTCCCATAAGTATCCTCTGACCATCACATGTGCCATGCCCCCCAACATAAACGTAATTTATAAAAATAAAAATAGCTAGAATACCTGACACATAACAATCTAGAACACACATTTACTAAGTAAATGGCACACACAAGTATCTTCCTCAGCACAGAACCCCAGGGAAGCTGGCCACATGAAAAGCAACACCACTCTACCATGTACTGACTGAATACTCTGTGGCTGCGACAGAAAAGTGACAGAAGCCACAAAGAAAGAAGCCAGCAAAGGAAGCGCATGCCCACAGAATCAGCATGGGGTAGGAGAGCTAGCAGTACCCACATAAACTGTATCTACCAACAGTTAGCTTGGTGTGGGAACCCAAGAATTGAAACCCAGACATAGGTCTCCTACCTTAGGATACATAAGGTCCATGACACAGACCACAGTGGTCACCCAGCCTACTAGCCTAGACTTAACCTTGACCAACTGATTAACAATCAGTTTGTGCCATAATTTAGCTTCCTGGGATGATCTGTCCATAGCGGGGAAAGTGTTAATCAAAAGCATGTATTTGGCTCACATGGTAATTACCTTTCTCACTCTACACAACAGTCTTGGTTTCTGGCAGTTTCTTATGCCCTATTAATTGACATAAGCCAGTCCCTTATTGGTCCACTACTCTGGGGACACTCGATCCAGTGTTCTGTAAGCTAAGAAGCTGATTTCCCAGGCAAATGCTTGCTGGGACCTTGGAGCACCTCTCTGCAGCCTGTAGCATCCCAACCAACCTTCCTCTGCTTCACGGTGTACTGACTGAAAACCACAATGAACCTTTATAGAAAAGGACCGCTTCCTGTCTTAAAACTGTGGAAATTGTTGGAAATGTATCTATACACATTTCCACTCTCTGTTTGCCTGGAGACATGAGGCACTCCTTGATGCCAACCACTTGAAACTACAAGTTACCACTATATCTTTATAAGTCTCTTCCTTCCTTAGGAATTATGTGTGACACATTTTGCTCTTTTTTTACAAGAGTATGCTAAAATTTAATTTCTGTCCCTAGAATTTCTCTAAACCCCTAAAATTCGACAAATAACAAAAACTGTGGATTACAATTATTACAGTGGGTAAAAATATTGGTATGAATCTGAATGAGGGTGCTTGCTTTATCAGCCTCTATAACTTTTGAGGCATTACTTTTTTAAGATTTCTATTTCTTTAATTTATCTTTATGTGTGTATGCCTATATGTGGCTATGCATATGAGCATGTGGGTGACTGCACATGCCAGAACAGGGTATTGGTCCCCAGGGTGGGTCCGGGGAACTGAACTCTAGTCCTCTGCAAGGAGCAAGTGCTCTGAACTGCTGAGCCATCTCTCCAGCCACTAACTTCTGTGCTTTTGTTTTAAAATTGGAAATAGTCTACTCATTCAGCATGGCCTTCTGAGTGACTTAGCATAGTACCCGACACAGTCGGCCCTCAAAAATAACTTTTTAAAAGAACTGAGTGAATGAATAGTAATCACCATCAAATTTCCTTTAATAAACTGAAGGTAGTTTGTGCTAAGCAACCAGAGTACCTCATTAATGACCATGATACATAGTCAGCTCTTTATGGTTGAGCAGTAATCATCTCTAAGGGAGATCCGCACAAAAAAGGAAGCACGTACTTCTGCTCAGGGTGCCCTACGTAACAGCCCAGTCTGAGATCAACTTTTCTTATAAGTTTTGTCAGTGCGAAGCGTTTTACAATTCCAATGCCAAGCTGTTGCAGGCCTGTGTAGCCCCCTGCATGGGGAGGGGTACCTTGGGCGGCAGCATCCGGGTGGTATTCGGGCTCCTCCTCGGGTGGGCTCTGCAGGAAGTACAGCTGCTCAGGCAGCAAGCTGCCGATCTTCTCCTTCCCCAGGACGTGGGTACTCAGCAGCGGGCTCCCGCTACGCTTCACTTTCTCCCTCCTCTCATGGGCCATAATTTTTTTGGTCCGAGCCTTGATGTTCTCCCAGCACTTCTTCAGCTGTTTGAAATCCCGCAGCGACACGCTGGGCTGAGAGTTGTACTCGTGGGCCAGGGCCTGCCAGGTGCGCTGCTTGAGGGCGATAGTTCGCGCGTCGCTCTTCTTACATTCCAACACATACTTGTACTTTTCTACCAAAGCAAGCAAGATACTCTTCTCCAGCTCTGAGAAGTATTTGGCAGGTTTAATAATTTCGTTGTTTTGCATTTTCCACTCTATTTCTCCTGGTCGCTAGCTAGCCTGCAAAAGGAAGTTTGAAGCAGGAATTAGCAATTTTAGCAATAAAAAACAAAACAAAAAAGAACCTGTCACGTCATTGAGGTTTAATCCCTAATTTGGTTCCCTTCTTTAAAGGGGGGCAAGTAACTTCTTTTCCACTAATGCTGAGTCACAGGAAAACATCCAGAAACTTATTGAGCATGGGATTTCATATTCAAGTTGATTGATTTCCCAGGAGTCTTTGTGACACCTACATATCACTCTAATTTCCTAATTTAGCTCTGCTTAATGTAAGGAGCTGCATAGTCCCCAAATGTCAGGCAGCTTTGGAAATAAACAGCTCGCTCAACAGATGAAGGAAAGGGAGGCCACTGTCTAATCAAACAGATCAAGTTATATAAAAGCACTTTCAAGATTTCAGAATCATAAATTGTTCCTGGATATCTGATATATTTTTAAATTTTTATTTCATTTTATTTATTTGCTTTACATCCCGATAGTATCCCCCTCCCTTGTCTCCTCTGGGTCCCACCGTCCCTCTCTCTTTCCTCCTATCCTCCTCCCTTAGTCCTTAGAAAAGGGGAGTCCTCCTCCCTTACCAGCTGGCCACAGACTATCAAGTCTCCTCAAGACTGCCTGCATCCTCTTCCTCTGTGGCCCAGCAAGGGCATCCCACCAGGGGGAAGTGATGGAGGAGTACGAACCAGAGTGCATGTCAGGGACAGCCCCTGTCCCCTTTCCTCAGGGACCCACAGATATCTGCTATTTTTATTTTAATTATTTTTTAGATTTATTTATATGTATGTTTTGTCTTCATATATGTCTATGTACCACTCATGCCTGGTGTCCAGGAAGGTCAGAAGAGGGAGTTGGGTCTCCTGGAATTATGGACAGTTGTGAACCACCGTGTGGGTGCTGGGACTCAGGCCAGGCACTCTGCAAGCGCTCCTGACCATTGAGCTCTCCAGCTTCATACCTGTTACTTTTTGTTTTGTATCCTTGACCTAGGTGATGCAGTGGAGGCAAAGCCAGGTCCTTCTTCAGAATGAGCTGTGGAAGCCAGCCACGGCAGCTTACACCTATAACCCACTACTACTAAGGAGGCAGGGTAAGGCAGGCGGGCTGCTGTGAGTTGGAGCTCACAGTGAGTTCTAAACTGGTCTAGGCTACAGTGTGAGGGCATGTCTCAAAACAAAACAAAAAACAAGAGGTGAACTCTGTGACCCATCAGGTGTGGGGCTGCTTTTAAGTGTCTACAGTCTTACATAACAAGTCCTTTAATTTCAGAATTGAGTCTGTGTACTCAGAGGCAAAATACACTGCTCCTCCTAAGACTGAGGGAACCAAGGGCCAAAAATCTGACCTGCATAGACTGTCCAGGACACAAAGACAGCGACACAGCAGGTGAGTCTGGGATCTTTTTGCCTCAGAAGGCTAGTGTCCTTGGTGTTGTTCTATGACTACTCCTTGGACCTTGGGCAATTTCAGATTGCCAGGACCCATTAAGTCACCTTGGCAGCCTCTACGGTGCTGAGTAAGCACCTTCCACCCTCCAGTACTTCAGAAAACGCCTTACTGCTCTGATATGTGTGAAACCTACATGGTTCCCCCTTCTTCTGCTCAAAAGAAATTTTCTGTAAGATGAATCCCTCACGTAAGTGAGGACAAATAGAAGCCACAGCAGCAACAGGAACAGCACAGTGATATCCCCACTGGGGAGGACCAGCACAGCCCTGGGCCGTCTTACGTTCACTAAACCCCTGATCTTTCAGAGTAATGGGCAAACATCAAGGTATTAGAAGTACCCACTCCTTATCAAAAGAACTGGGGACCACCACGAACGCAGCCCTGCTGTCGAGAAGTAACACCACCTGAACACCATGAGTGACAGATACACCAAGTTTTCTCATTATATGTGTTTGAGCTTTCCCATATATACCTATGTATATATGGAAAAGACTGTGGCTTCTTTCTTTTTTTTTTTTCCTGTTTTGATGCAGGATCTCATGTAGCCTATGGCCTTTTTTTTTTTTTTTAATCACATTATGAGGACTGGAGAGATGGCTAAGCAGTTAGGAGCACTTGACGCTCTTCCAGAGCTCAGTTCTCAGCCCTCAGCAACATTTAGTTGGGAGCAGCTCACAACCAACAATAATTCAAGCTTTAGGTGACCCAAGATCCTCTTCCGACTTCTACAGGCACCATCACAACACGTGGTACATACATCACACACACTCACATGCCCACACAGATATGCACCTGCACAATTTTTTTTTAACCTTAAAAACTATCCTACAAAAATCAAACTTTAAGCCACCTATTCACACACGATACCTGCTGAGGGTTTCCTCCAGTTGTATGAGACTGAGGCTGGACCAGACCAGGCAGATCAGAAGCCTTGGAACTGGGGCTTTAAACGAGGGCAACAGAATCTAATCAGGACCTGTGCAATGCTCTACACCTCGCCCCCAGGCAGGCTTACAATGAAAGCTACCATGGAGGGTTAGGCCCTCCCCAGCAGGCCTCCCTCTTCACTGCCACATCGGGCACACGGGGTACCAGAGTTACAAAAACAACTAAACATGTGTCAGGCAGGCTGGCCTCAGACCTTCAAGCAAAGCTAAATAAGGGGCTATTTAACTGGCCCCGTAAACTTCCAAGCCTGTGCTTTGATTATACTGCTTTAGCAGCCTCTTAGTGGCAGCCAATCTGATTCCTTCTTCGCCACAGGTCAAAATTAATTCTTCATCTTCATCAATGTGTCTATTCACTACAAACCAATGCTCCCCAAACTAAAATTTGCCAACACAGGTCCTGTATAGCCTTCCTTCTTCATATCATCCCTATCTTAAAACAAGCCTGTGTCCAGCTTTCTGTTTATTATAATATATTTATGCATATATGTATATATATAATTTTAGGGCTTTATTATCGAGTCAGTGGGTACAGTGTAGGTTCTTCTAAAAAACTGACAGCTCCCAGAGCCGATTCTGCCTCCCCCACATCGATGCCTCTGCCGTATATATGTCTATTTTCTGGTGTGTGCCCTGCTGCTTAAGAACTGCTGCTCTAAGGAGTAAGATTTCTAATTCACAAATGAAAAAGGTTTCACTCCCTATTTTTTCTGTTAGGTGTAAAGCAATTTTACATACAGCATATATGTGTATATGTATTCTTTCTAAATAAATATTTCTTTTACCCCGGCTATTTCTTTTTTTAAATTCTAGAAAATAAATTGCTGCCTCAAAAGATGAAAGCATTCAAAATGTCTTTGTAATCTGTGGTGTTGACTTACATCCCATTTACAGCACGCCAGTAGAGCTGCCTGCTGACTTCCTCTGCTCTTGTTGCTAACACTCTAACTCTACGCAGGCTGTGGAGGCAAAAAAATCCCTCCTTGCTTAACGATCTCAGCTCTCAGGCGAACAAACCACACTCTTGAGGTTCAGTCTCTGTGACACTCGGTAGAGCTGACATTAATTGCCAAGCAGTTTGAGCATTCTTCCTTGCAATGTGTGCACTACCACAGGCTGCCATCAGGTGGTGATGGAAAGGGATGGGTTTGGGGTAGGGGGTGTCTAAATTTCACAAAAACTTCTGCCTTAAGGGTGGCCCCAATAAGAGCAGATAAGTTTTACTGAGGCCTTTCTGTGGGTTAGACTGTACACCAAATGCTTTATGTGCCGTATATCATTCCATCTTCTCCTAACTCGCTCTTGAGAGTTTTATCCGTTGCACTTCAATTTTTCTGTTAAAGACAAATCTAAGTACCAGAAGAAATAATACAACTGCTCTCAAAAGCAAATACCCAGAATTACCAACACCTGGGGACCATTAACAGCCTATTAACTAAACTGTTATTTAATCACTAGCTAAGTACAACCAGAGTTGCTAATTTACTTTGCTTAATTCCGTAGAACACCAGGCCTCCCTGGGCCATGCGGCTGTGTTCTACAGCAAGCTAAAGGGGATTCTGGTATAAACCCAAGATTTTGTACCCCAAAGTTTCCTTGTGGACTTCCAATCATCTTGTAAAGTAGGCTGCTTAACTTTACAAAGTAACTATTATTTCTATTTCCAAGATAAGAAAAAGTAAGCGACAGAATGGAGAGTCAACGCCGGCACGTGTCCTCAAGGCCCACACTCCTCTGCTCTGCCTCTCTCTCTCATTTCAGATCTAGTGACGGTCTCTACTCCCTGCTAAAATGATATTACTTAGCAAAACAGTGGTCTGCTGGCAAGTCCAATGACAGGGCAGCTTGGGGGAGCTATGTCTGCTTTGCCCATCTCCATTTGTTGGTTCTGCCCTCTTTCATTCCCCTTGCCCATTGCCTCCTCCCTCTCTTCTTAAACTGAGGACCCACACCCTCCCTCAACGAAGCACCCCTCACTCAGTCTAATCACAGCTATGAAATAATTCCTCCAGCTGATCTGATAAGAAACTGTCTGGTACAGTTTATTGTAACAGAAATAATGTAGAGCTTCAGAATGGTCCACACCCCAGGGGTAGGCTGGCATCCCACAGGAGCACCTGACTGACAGGTCTCATCAAACAACTTCCCAAGTAAGAGATCTCCCCGGCAAAGCTCATCACTGGAATTACTGAGATCCCAAAGCATAATATAGCTTAAAACTATTCTACTATGTCCATAATAAATTACAGATGGCAACACAGCAAGCCTTCTCTGATGCATGAGCTTTTGCTAGAGTCGGGCTGCATTCCCTGGCCCTACTCTGCTCAGTAGCAATCCCTCCTTATGGATGTTGTTCTGCTGGCATAGTACCCCGTTCTCATCACAGCTGTAGTCCAACGACAGCCCAGTGACCCTCACAAGCAGGCCCCAGTAGACACAAAAGTGCATATGTGCATTTTATATAGGTCTAAAAGTACCAGCAACACGGAAAATATATATATAAAACAAATCTGTGTTAAAGTACACTAAAAGCTGCATTAAAGTAAAAATGGTCAATAAAACAGCAAAATTCAAATGCAGTGAAAGTTCCCCTGGGGCTTGGCAAAGATCTGAAGACAGGTCTAAATAAAAGAGCACAATTCTAATATCATAAAAGAACAAAGAGGAAGCGATTAGCACAATTCCCAAAACACTAACATTGACTAAATCACCAGAAGTTGATGGCCAGGTACTGGCTCATTCAATATTCACCTTAAAAGGAAAAGGCAGCTGTTTGTGAACTGAATGACTGTATGTTACCAAACTTCCCTGCCAGATCCCTAATCTCCAGTGGGTTACACTAGGGACTAGACCTTTAAAGACGTAATTAAGATTAAATGAGGCCCTACGTATGAGCCTTGGTCCACCAGAATTAGTGCCCTATTACAAAGAGATATCAGACACCTTACACACTCTCCCTCCTCCTGTGGACAAAAAGGGGGGCAGCTGAGCATACTATTGGATGGCCACAACTGAGAAGGCCACAAGCGCCTCACAATGAAACCTTTCTCGCCAACACCTTGATCTTGCACTTCTCAGCCTCTGAAACTGTAAGGAAAAAAACTGTCTGTGTTCAGCTCAATGTGTGGTGTTTTTTATGGCAACCAAAGACTGATATGACAGTTTGTGATTTTTAAGTCCACCAAAGGTGAAACTAAGTCTTAAGGCCTGAGCAAAGTCTAGAGAGAAATAGCAAAGATTTTATTTCTATTGCTGTTTACAGTGGGGGGTGGGGATGGGAGGAGGTCACTCTCTGAAGTTAATCCTGGTAACTGAAGAGCTGGGATGGAGACCTCAGGAAGGGGTCAAGACAGTAATAAGCCTGCTCCTGTGGTGAGGTGAAAGGAAGCAAGATAGAGGATACAGAGAATCTGGGCTCATATCCTGACCAACATTCAGGCTGTGCACCTCTCGGCAGGCGAGTGCATCACCTGTGAGATTGATTCATAGCCCTGAACCCACACAAAGGCCAAAAGAGTGAGTACACAGCAAGTCCAGAGCTCTGGTACACTGTGGTTCTTCCTCTAGGAGCTCCAGCACACTGTGGTTCTTCCTCTATTTCACCCCGCTTTCAAACTGTTTCCAAAGTAGCATGATCTATATACTGTATCCTCAAACATGTTTACCAGCTTATTTCACACAGAAAAAATTTAACCAGTACAGAATGTACTCCTACAGAAGGCTGAGCACTGCTCTAAAATAATCTGTGAGAGATACCGGCTTCAACTGTACTTTAGACACAAAGGTAAGTGGAACCCCACACCTTGGGAAGAGCACTGACAAAAGCTGATGCCTGAAAGGAATGGCATTCAGGAACAGACACCATAACAAAGGACCATGTGCCTTGGCTGCTCAGGGGAAGGAAGAGTGGGTCTGCCCTCTATCTGAGTTAGACCTCTAAGACAGTAAAGGATATGAACATAAAGAGCCAAAGGGGGTAGTTCAGATTCTTTAAAAGGGGTGGGAGGTAAGAAAAATCTGCACCCTGACAAAGGACTATGTTAAAGATGCGGTGACCAGGATGCGTCAGCACACACAGGGTAAGTGGGTTTTCTTTTTAGACTGCAAAGGCACTTAGAAGCATGTGGCTGAAAGAGCAAGAGTCCTGAGCTGGCAGCAACGAGAACGATGCTCCCTCAGGTGGAGAGGCTGCAGTCCCCAGAAACACAGCACTGAAATCTGTGGCACAAAGTGGTGTGAGAAACAGTGGCAGAGATGTGCCCACGACTCTACCCCAGGACAGAGCTGTTCCTACAATATGAACCTTAATGCCCACTAGAAACAAATTAGCATCAGAACAAAACAGGATCACAACTTGGGAGACATAAAGAACTAATGCATTATATGTGGAAGTAGTGGGTGGGCTGAGGGAATGCCCTGCACCTCGTGAGGAGGCCTGTCCACAGGTTATCATCTGTCTTTAAAAGCAAAAGCCATTTCTTACTACCATTCTACCTCCTGATTCAACATCTTGAAAATAATCATTCTTTGAAATAACATACATCCTAGTATATCAAAACTTTAGGAAGAAAAAGACCTCATCCAACCTTTCTTTCATCACAAATGAGAACCCTAAGGCTTGGCACAAGTAAGGGCTTCTTGGGGACCTGGTAACAGGGGAAAGCCTCATGAAAGTTCATGGTTTGTTTCCAAGCTCTTTCCCCATATCTTCCTATTAAGGTGTCCTTTTCTGTGAGGTAACCTCAACCCTTCCCCCACCATGCCAGCTGCTGTGACTTGGATGTAAGTGTTCTCCAGAGCCCTTTGTGTTGAGGCCTGGTGCCCAGCTTAACATTCTCAGGAAGACTGGAACCATTCAGAGGTGGATCCAGCGAGGTGACTTCGGGACACAAGGAGTGTGCACCTGAAGGACAGAAGAACTCCAGCCCCTTCTTCATCTTCTCTTTGCTCCCTGTTCTAAGATAAGCAGTTTTTCCCTGCCGTGTATTCCCACCATGCCATACTCACCTGCCACAGTCCCAAACCAACAGGGCCAACTGAATCAATGAATGAAGACCTCAAAAAGCATGAGCCTAACCAGATGTGTGCCACACGCCTTTAATCCCAGCACTCAAGATGCAGAGGCAGATGGATCTTTATGAGTTCAAAGCTACCTTTATCAAAACAGTGAGTTTTAGGCTAGCCAAGGGTACACAGACTCTGTCTCAAACAAACAAAAAATATAAACCCAGATAATCTTTACTGCCTAATTCCTAACTTCAGTGCTAGGGATTAAACCCGGGGCTTCATGCATGCAGGGCAAGTGCCTGCTGCTCAGCTACACCCCCAACCCAGGCCTTTTCTTTTTATAAATCAATTAGCTCAGAGTTTAGGCACAGTGACAGAAACCTGACTGATGTCACGTCTGAAAACTTAAGGGCACTCTGACACTTATTTCATGACATGCAGCAAGACCTCTTTCCTTCCTGACAGGTCCTCATCTCTAAATCACAGCTACAGTAGGTGTTCCCACTCAGGGCTGGCAGTCCAGGTAAGCAGCCGTTTCTCTGCAACCTAATTTCCACAGCCCACCACCAAAGACACACAGGCGGCACTTCTTCTTATTAGTAAACCTAGCAGGGCTTTGGACCAGTGAAATAAGATACTGTACAACACAATGAAACGATCCAGGCACATCAAACAGCCCTTCTTGCTTTAAGACCATACACAGGTTTAACTTTATACATTAAGCACTTCTAGGTGAAGCAGGTAAGGCCAGTGGTCAGTTCTCCCGGAGTCTTGTAGACCATCTACCATGCAGCAGGTCCACGATAAGTATTTGCTGACTACATGTTGCCACACAGCTGACTGCCACTGGTATTTCCTCTCTTTCTTTTTAACTAATCACAGCTACATGTTTTACTATCCAAAATATCTCTTTTTGATAAGGGATTAAGCAGGAAATTACAGTTTTCTGGTTTCTTGAGAATACCATATAGAAGCCCTGAAGGAAGTAGAAATGGCAGTTTTTCAGAGGCCCATGAGAACTATGGCTGTCATTTTATGCTCAAACCTATCTGCCCAGGATAGCCACTCGCCAACACCCTCTCCTCCCCTCCACCTACTTTCTTTTTAGAGGGCCTGGCATCAGCACTGACCTTGCTTCTTCTAATGTGTTGCCCCCTTTCCCCACTGTCTCCTAAAAGCCATATAACTTGTGGTTTCTTTTTGCCATCTGTGCCTGAGTATGACTGAGAATGGAACCAGCCTTGTGTTTTAGGCAAACCCTCCTCCTCTGTACTCCCACTTATACAAACCCATCTTTAAACTAGATGAGTGTTCTTAAAGTGCTGACCCCTTCCTTCATCTCTTCCACAGCTCCATCCTAAACCAGACCCTACCCAGGCGCTCCTGAAATGCTTTTAGATTCATTCCTAATGCCCCCCCCCGTGCGAAGTGCTTCTGACGTAAAGAAGGTGCCCTTCTGGGGTGCTTCATGCCATCCTGCTTCTTGTCTCAGCCAGGACACTCTCCTTCACTCCCAGCAACCACTTCAGAAGACTGACTCTCAGATCTGCTCTAGCCCAGGGCTACGGAGTACTCAGCTCTTACCACACAGCGCCTCTGAACAATTTCTCCACACTGAGATCAATCTGCTCTGTCAAGGGGGAACTACATGTTGTGGGCCTCTTTCACACATAGTAGATTCTCAGGGTTTGTTCAGACATATTGCTATTTCTCTACCAACTTTCTCTATTGCTGTCCCACGTGGGTACTTCAGAAATTACCAATGCTCCAGAGAGCTAAAGTCATACTAATTACCCCCCACACTCACACACACCTACTAGTCTCATGATGACTGGTGATTTCAGCCATACCCAGAACCTTATGGGGTATGGGCCAAGAACCTCAGCACATTCTCCAACATGTGCAGCTAGGTGGCAAAAACTCATCCCACAATCAACTTCAATGTCCACTTCTGGCTCCCCTGTTCTCGCTGCTCACATCTTCTGTTAGACCCTTAACTGGTCTCCCAGATATCCAACGTGTCTTTCCTCTATACAACTTTGGGAGAGACAGTCCTAAAGTACAGTGCTCGTGACACACCCCTGCTTGTACCCTGTGGCATTTCTTCCACTTCCTAAGTAATGAAACAAGTCCAAACTCCTCACACAGCACTCAGGGCTTTTCTAGATCCCTCCTGAGTATAGGCACCTCCTCCATCGGCACCACCTCATGTATCTTTCAACCTAATCAGAACAAACTCATCTTTATGCTCTCAGATTTGCTACCTTCTCATGGCTTGGTTTATGTTGGACTTCCTCTGCCTGTAATCTTTGCCCCAAGCTCTGTTCAGTTCCTATTTTGTTCCTAACACCCAGCTCCCGTGTAATTGCTCTAAAGCCTGCTGAAACTAGTGCCTACATGCTTGCTCATAGGTCACATCTGTCCTTCCCAAATGAGTTTGAATGGTGTGACATACATTATACTGCTTAACTGTCCTGTGTTCTTTAAGCTTGGGGGAAGCTGACTTCAGGAGTGGGGAGGCCCTCCATTGTTTCCTCCAAGCGGGGAGCTCACTGTGTAACAAGCAAAGCAGCAACCACAGTGGGTATTAAGCACATTTTATCCTTGAGAACAGTTAGGAGATAAACGGTTTGTAACCAACTTAACTGAACTTGAAGCTAGAAGTTCATCTGGAGAATGCTCATCCTGGAGAGCATGGAGAGGACCCTCTAGCCTAGGACTATCCCAATTGGGAACTCCAGCTGACCACCTCAACTTCCACAGTGAGTTTCTGCGGTACAGTCGTAAGCTCCCAGTTTATGTTCTTCATCTGCTACTGTTTGTTCTTTTACCTGAGGATATGATCCCACACTACCTGGGACTCTTGTTTGGCAACTCTAGCTGACTACCTCAATGGGGCTCCCCCGGTGGATTTCTGCTGCGTATCTGCAAGTCTAGATTTGATCTAGCCTTGTGGCTGCTCTCTCAATTGGTCCATATCCAGTCATCTCTGCTGGATGCTGTGATCACCAGAGCTGTTTTGCTACCTAGCTGTGGCTTTTCTCTATCCCCACTCACTATTCTCTTCCTCTTGCTAGCTATCTATTCAATAATTCACTCATTCAACACTGAAAGCATGACCATTGTAAAACATTCCAGACTCTACCGAACAAGTAGCTTACAAGTTATATGTACAATACAACTGTATTTTTAAAGAGAATGTCACAGCTGAAACTTGGAAGCATGAATGAGGTAAAAGGCAGCAGGTCATGGAACACTCAATCCCTGCCATAAGGGCTCAGACTCATCTCATTGAAGCACACTGGCCCTGCATCTGTAGAAAATGAAGTGGCCCACTCTCCTACAAGCACATTGTCAATCATAAATGCCAACCAGTAGCACTTCCCACATAGCTTGTGATTTGTCCTTTGTGGCCATCTCCCTCTCTGAGATGGGAAACTCCTAAGGTAATATATAATTTCTGAGTCATCTGCATCTCAGCATGTAGCATATGACTCAGCAAAGGACTGGCACTCAGGAGACATTTCTTTGAGCGAATGTCCTATAGCCAGGAAATACAGTGAAGCGCTATTTGTGTTTCCTGCCAACTACTTGAAAAAAAATTCATATTCTCTCTCACACACACATACCATAATCACACAGGTGAGAGGTAGCAGGGAAATGGATGAGGCCAAGCTATCCCCCCCAAAGCACTTCCTCTTTCCACTGTGCGTATTATCTGTTACCTTGCCACCTCTGTGTACCCCCAAATCCTCTCCCAGGCCCTAGTTTAAAACAAAGCTCCTTTATCCAAGAAGTCTGTCCTGTTCACTCATGGTGACACTGGGTAAGAAGTTTGGAGAGGGCAAGGTTCTTCCCTAGTGGCTGAGAGCAGGCCTGCCATGCTTTCAGCTGGCCAGTGCAATGGGGCCCAGTTCCATTCCTTACTGCCCTGCCCCCTACTGCAGCCCTGGACATTTCCTGTCTTCCTCGTTTTTCACTCAGGGTACGGAGCCTTTCAGTTCTCTCCACTCCAAACTGAAACTCAAAACTTTCTCCGACTCCACTGTCTCCACTTTAAGAGCTGAGGGAGCTCCCCTTCCTCACAGCAGTTAGGCTTTGGTATTCTTAGCATCTTATCAACCTCCAGGGTTGCCTGATCCCTTCATCTCTGAAACATCATCGACCAGGAACCCCTGCATCCTAAGACATGTACCGCTTTGCCAGGCCTAAGGCCAGTGCCTGCACGTCATCTGAACACTTTCGCCTGGCTGCAGGAGTAGAGAGACAACTTCTGATGTTTCTTCAGGACCTCGCCTCTTCCCCCCTCACAACAGACCTTTCGCAAGATGCAGCTCGAGGCAGGACAGGAAATGGATGACCCCCGTCTATCTCCAGGTTTTGGAATTCTTTTTCTCCATTCCTTTTCTTCCTCTCTAGCCTCAAACTCTCATTGCTGTGAACTCAATCCTAACTCAGGAACTATTTTATTAACGTTCAACAATTTCCTGCGTAACTACACACTCATGGTCTCTCCTGACATGCCAAAGCCCCCACACAACTCAGGCCCTATTATCCCAGCTCCAGTTTCAAATGTGTGAAAATACACATCTTTACCCTTAGGGCTATTCTCCTAAGTACTGCAAAACATCCGTACTGTTAAATGTTATAACGGCGACGAACATCCATTCTCTATAATCAGAACAGGAGGCTAAATTCTTGTTTCTCACTCCAATATAAAAATTCTTCCTGTAATTTACAGAGCTATCAATGCCAGAGCGGTGATTTAATAATTCATGGCAACTGTTTAGGACCTAGGGCCTGGGACACAAAGTGCTTAAAATTAGCGATCAGCAGATACACATTATCTCTCACAATAGTACCTGGGGGTGGGAATTACATCACACCCTACTCCCCCATTATAGAAACATTAACCAAGCAGCCTCGGAGTAAAGGAGCTTCCCCAAGGTCAGGCGGGCCGGGATGTGATGCGCTGTTTTCCTCCTAAGATCCTCTGAAGGAGACAACCGGCCCATTATACCTCGGGACCGGACCGGAGGCAGGGGGTCTCTATGGAGACAAGTACGGGAAAGCGGCGAGCGCAGTTCCCCACAAACAGTGGGGATGTGAGGACCAAGGCACCGCCGGAGCAGCTGGGTCCCCGAAAGCCCTCCGGCGCCTCCCGGGCCCAGGGCTCCGGGGGCCCCTCCCGGAGCTCCAGCGCGTCTGCGAGGGCCGCGCGCCGGCGCTTTGTACGCGCAGGCCAGCCGGGCTCCCGGGGCACCGCGGCGCGCGCAGGCGGCCGTCGGCCTGCAGGGAGGAGGAGGGCGCGGCGGCTCGGCCCGGGAGCCCGCCAGATCCCTGCACTCCCGCTCCGCCCGCTCCCCGGGGCCGGCCGCGGCCTCCCGGCCGCAGCCTCCTACCTGCAGCAGCGGCGCGGCGGCCGCGGGTCCCGAGGAGGGGCGCGGGAGGCGCGGGCGCGGCGGCCTGGGTTGCTCTGGCGGGCTGGGTGGCCGGCAGGGCCGCGGGCTCCAGGCGCCGGGCGGCCGCGCGCCCCCGGCCGGCCAGGCCCCGCCGCGCGCACCGCGGCCACAAAGCCCCGCGCCGCCGCCCGCCGCTCCCCGGGCGCCTCCGAGGGCGGGAGCGCGGCCCCGCGCAGCCCCCACCTCCCCGAGCCGCGGTCCCGCCGCGCTGCCCACCTTGGCCCGGGAGCGGCTGCAGAAGGGGCCGGTCTCCGCCAACAACAAAAGAAAGCATTTTCTTGCACCGGGGCTGTGGCAGTCGCCCGCACGAGTTAGCGCGAGCCTCCGGACTGACGTGGGCCCTCTTCTTCGGGAACTCCACGATGCCGGGAACGGCACCCCCTCCTACTCGGAGTTCATCGCCAACTTTTGGGGTTTTAATCGGCGGGATGTGTCTCCTAAGAGGGGGTGTGCGTTCTCCCTCCCGCAAGCACCCGGGCTGTGCCCACCGACCTCAGACCCTGTGTGGCGACCCAGAAGGACCCAAGGCACGCTGCGACGAATGCACCGCGGCTTAAACAACTGTGGGGCAAAGGCCCCTTCATCGGACAAGGCCCCTTACCCCTCCCCCAAGGATGAGGACTAGTGTTTCTTTTGCTGTGGATCTGTTAAGAAGATTCCAAGCCCAGAGAAGGGCAAAGAGGGGGTCGTTAAACTTTTCCTTTTGAAGCGAGATGAAACTCAACAAAGTATAAAAATTACCATTTAAAAACAAACAGTTCAATGGCGTTTATTACACTTAGAATAGCCAGCAATAACCACTTCACCTCCTGATTCTGAACGGTTCCATCAGAAGGAAACCCCTGCGCCAATTAAGTAGTTACTCCTTTGCCTAGTCCCTGAAAACCATTCATCTCTTTTCTGTCTCTATAGTTTTATCTTTTTGTATATTTCAGATAAATGGAGTCATGTGCCTTCTTGGAGGGGCAGGTGGGGAGAGGTTCTCACTAAGCTGCCCAGGTGAGCCTGGAGCTCGCTCTGTAGCCCAAGGCAGCCTTTGAACCTACAAACCTCCTGTCTCCCTATAGCTGAGATCACAGGTCTGCTCCACCGGGTCTGGTCTTATGTGGCTAGGTCAAAGAATACAGACAAGGCTCATCCAGGTTGTAGCATGCATCACACTTCATTGCCTTTTTTGGCTACGTAGGATGTCATTTATATATGTTCTACAATTTGCTTATCTGTTCTTACATCACTTGGTGGACTCTGGATTATTTCCACCGTCTGACTAATGTGAGCCGGCTCTCTGAACATACCTTGTTATTGCATGTGTCTAAAGAACCTGTTGCCAATTCTTTGCATACTTAGGAGATCTTGTGGGCCTTATATGGTAAGACGGTAGTATGTGTGACTTGTTTGTTCTGTTGCTTTTTGAGACAGGGTCTTCTCTAGCCCAGGCTAGCCTCAAGTTTGCTATGGTAGCAGAGGATAACCTTGCATTTCAGATCCTCCTGCTTCTACCTCTGGAACGCTGGGATTACCGGCGTGAGGATTCCAGTTAGTCAATCTCAGTCTTTGAGCAGGTTTTTTACTGTAGTAAATAAAAAAGTAAAAATAAAAATAAAAATAAATTAAAAACAGAGACACACTCAAACATTCCCTGGTGTGGAAGCTGAAGCACCTATGAAATACTCTAGACTAAGAATTATAACTGCTTTTTGTTCCTTATTTTAAAAATAACTTGTCTGGGGACTGGAGAGATGGCTCAGAGGTTGCAAACACTGGTTGCTCTTCTAGAGGTCCTGAGTTCAACTCCCAGCAATCATGTGGTGGCTCATAACTATCTGTAATGAGGTCTGGTGCCCTCTTCTGACCTGCAGGCACACATGCAGGCAAACTACTGAATACAAAATATATAAATAAATCTTTAAAAAAAAAAAAAAAACCACAATATTGTCTGTGTCCCAGGACATTAGAAATTGCCCAGAAAGCCAGGAAACAGAGTGGTGGGTGGGGAGGGTTCTATTGGCAAAAAAAAAAAACTTTATGACACACCATTTCAGAAGTCAAAACTGCACAACATTTGCACTTAGGCCTTTCATTGCTGTGTTAGAAGTCCTTAAAGATACTATCCTTAAAGGAGGATGCAATCAAAGGAAAACTATTGAGCTGTGAAATTAGAAGATCAATTCAGATTGGAAATCAGATTGATAAGTAGTAAAGTGTGGGAAAAGCAGGAGAGCTAGCAAAGGGACCTGAACTAATTATTTCTACACAAAGTATTTTATCTTCCTTGGATCTGTTTTCCCTCTGTTTAAGAGAGAGGTAGTGATGCCTACCTGAGAGGTAAAAGCTTCGGGTGCTTTTGGTTTAAAACGCTGAAGATTGGCATGAGCTACATGAAGACACACTGCTAAGAACACATTTGACCCTGTGTTTCTCCTCAAATCTAGAGAGTCAGGCTAGCTTCAAAACTGATATGGTGAGGATAACAACTCAGACACCTAACACAATTTCCGCATCGTGTCTCACTCTGTGTTTCCTGACTTAGGACGGCAAATTGCCCTGGCCAGGCTTTTTAATGTGCCTGAATCCTGTCTGGAAAGGGGAGTAACACCTACGTCACAGGGCTATGAGAGGGTTCGATGAGACGCTGTGTATCAAGGGCTTAGCTCAGAGCTAGTAAGCAGAAAATTCTATGACACCTATTGGCGACAATGCTATTTAAATTCTCCAAGGAAAGTGTTACAGAAGAGCAAGATTAGCAGAAAAGCTAGTAAAGAAAGCTCTGTGGGGGAAGATGCATTGGCATGACTTGCCCCAGTCCACTCCCACAATGGGTATGAGCACTGCATTAGACTCTGGCAGTGTGTTGAGAATAGCTTTAAGCATGGGCTTTTTTTCTTCTGGCCCAGGTTTACCGAGCAGTCTTGACATAGCAGCTGGCTTCTACAAAAGCTTTCTTAAGAATATGAACCGAGCATCCAACCTGAATGTTGCGGACTTCAGAGAAATCACAATGTTCTTTGCAAACTGATGTTTCATTTATCACTCTGCCTGTTGCTATTTAGAATGGGCAAAGTCCCTGAAATCTAACTGAGAATGCATATTAGAAACTATTTTAAACTGGCTTTTCTAGCAAGGGACAGAGTTGAATCGAATCTTTCCAAAGGAAAGGTGAATTGGAAATACAAAAACCAGCCTGAACAGGACATGCGGGAATCTAAAAGCCTCCAGGGACCAACTTTATCTACTTGGTTTCAGGTCACCAATCCTTCTTTCCTTCCTTCATTCCTTCTTTTTTTTATATACAGTCTTGTCATGTAGTCCAAGCTGGCCTCCAACTCTCCAGTAACTTGCCTCTGTCTCCTATATACTGGGATTACAGGAAGGCACAACCGAACCCAGTCTGTCAGCCTGTCTTTCCGTGGTTTTTCTTTATTTCCTTTGTATATTCTCTTTCTCTTGTTACATCTTCCTCTGTATATGTGCTCCATTCTCCATCTCCCAGCCTGCTTCCTCTGCTTGACTTTCCTGCACTTAGCAGTGATAGATGTCACTACCACCATCACTCCAGCCTATGGTGAGTGTGGAAATGTCCTCTCCCGGGGTTCATGTTTACCTAGACAAAAAAAAGAAAAAAAAAAAAAGCTAGTAAACAGGCTAAGCCCATTGCTTCAAGAAAGGACAAGTTAACAGCATGTGTGTTGACTGCTTTTGGTTTAGAAATCCACTTCTGGTGTAATAGGTGATTCTGGCATAGAGGAAGGGGGTTGACAGTTGCAAAATACCCACCCAAGATAAAGGGGATACAAGGGGGAGAATTCACCAAAGGTTAGCATAGGAAGATAGATACACTAAAATAAAATCTTTGTATTAATAGGATTATATTTTTGGAACAAAGAAAATAGGATAGATTCACACAGCAGGAAGACAACTACAGCTTCCACCCTTCATCAAAAAAAGCTTCTTACAAAGACCATTACAAAAAAACCACAACTGGTTACAATGTAGAGAACAGTGATCATAGGGTATCTATAACACAACTGCACTTAAGGCTCAGGAAATATGGTGGATGGCAGAGCAAAAAATGTTTAAGACTCAGAGGATGCAGAAATCTGCTGTGAGATTTTGTTTTCCAGAAATGACAGGGAATCTTTGCTCATTGTACCTCAACAACACGGCAAACAGGATATGAACAAGGACAATTCCAATAGATTTGCTAATACAGAAGGAAGAAATCCTGTGGGACCTCCATGCCTAGACAAAACACTACGGGAATGCTGGGACTGGAAAATTAGCTCTTTTCAGGATTGAGCCCTTCAATTGGTCATCCAACGGTCAGCCTTGAAATCATTTATACAAGCAAGACAAAATGAGCCTATCAAGCTTTATTTATATATTTATATTGTTGCATACATACATGCATGCAACAATAACAAAGAAAAAGAGGCCGTGAATCTGAAAAGAAGGGAGATTGGAATGTGGGAAAAGTTAAGAGAGGAAAGGGAAGGGAAAAATATGATGTAGTTACATTTAAGTAACTAAATAATAATAATAAACAAAATAATAATAATAAACTTTAAATAAGCTTTAAAAACAAAACTTTTTTAAAGATTTGGGTTTTTTTCTATTATGTATGCAATGTTCTGCCTACATGTGTGTCTACAAGCCAGAATCTCATTATAGATAGTTGTGAGCCACCATATGGTTGCTGGGAATTGAACCTGGGTCCTCTGGAAGAGCAGCCAGTGCTCTTAACCTCTGAGCCATCTCTCCTGCCCCCACAAAGTCATTTTTAATTAGGACAAGTAGTATACTGGAGGTACACTGGTGGTAGAGATGATAAGATGCATTCAAATGCTAAAATATTAGAAAATCTGAAGTTATTGACGGGTAATGACAATAATGAAACAAGATTTCTGAAACCAAAATTTTCCTGGAAAATTTTATTGACTACATCATCTGATAGTATAAAGCAGAATAGCCAAATCATGAAATTGTTGAGAACATTGAATGATTTTATATGTGTAAATCAATTGAAAGTTTCTACATAAATATTAGCTATTAGACCATAAAAATAAGAGGGTTGTTGACCTGTTGCCAGTACCTACATATGTTATATGTTAGCTACCCTGACTGTATTCAAAGGCAGTGGGAATGGGTGAAGCAATCAAGAAGGTCCTGTAGAACAGTGGTCCTCATAAGACGACTCTAGACCAGATATTTCACCTCCCAGTTGCTGAAAACAAAGATTAAACTCTTGAGTCCTGACCCAAACAAAACCTAGGAGAGCTGGCCTTACAAAAACACATTTTAATAAACCTTCTGGATAGATGATTTTGCATATTGAATTTGAGAGCTAGTTGAATTAAGAATAGCTGTATATCAACCAAAATTGACTTTTTTATGGACCTAGACTACATGATACTAATATTTGTTTACAAAAAAAAAAAAGATCAGGAATAGAAAAAGAAAAAATTTCAAAAGACTGGAGATAGCATTTACCCTAATAGGTGGTAAAATATCTACAAATTCATAGAAATTGAATCTATATAATATATACAATAAAATAAATCCCACAACAGATTTCTGGCCATGTTGGAACATTTAAACCATGAAGCTGTGGTTCTCAACCTTCCTAATGTTTGGACCCTTTAATACGGTTCCCCACATTGTAGTGCCCCCAACCGTAAAATTATTTTTGTTGCTACTTAATAACTATAATTTTGTTACTGTTGAGAATTATAATTTAAATATTTGTGTTTTCTGACGCTCCTAGGAAACCTTTGTAAAAAGGTTGTCAATCCCCCCCCCCGCCCCACACACACACACAGGGATGGCAAGCCACAGGTTGAGAACTACTGCAAAGGGAAGACAAGTGAGACTTGTCTTCCATTAATAAAGAAATAACATTTCTACTTCGCATCATGTAAAATGAATTGTTTTCTGTAGGTTTTCAAGCCACATATAAAAATACATGAGTAGTGAGCTAAAATATAGAACACGTTTTAATAATCAGGAGTAGCGGTGCTTTCTGAGGTAAGATGTACAGTGCAGAGCCGGTAGTGTAGCACAGAGGTAGAGCTCTTGCCTAGCTTCTGTGAAGCCTGAAGTTCACCTCACAGCGCTGCCACCACCACACACACATACACAAAGAAAGATACATAGAATAATGCCACATGGGACAAGATTGTAAAAATTGTATGTAAAAATTGACTTCACACAAATAGCACCAATACTTTTATTTTTAATAGAAGAAATCCGTGAAGAAATGGCTGCTCCTGGGACTATGGTAGAAAACACAGAGTAATTTATAGCAAATAAAAGTAAGCAGTAACTAAAACACACAAACACAACAACAAAATATAACAAACAAAAAATCCAAGTATACAAAACAATGAGATTCTGTTTAAGACATCAGATTCATCGAAAACACAAACACACACAAATGAAAATATCTACCAAAAAAGAAATTAATTAATTTAATTAGCTAAGGTCTAGTCACAGTGTAGAACACCATATTTTATCATCTCCAGGGATATCAGCAACTACAAACATCATTACATTGTGTATCATTAAGAAAGAAAAGTGTGAATAATTAAACTATGACACAAACCTTTTGTGCCCATTTGTAATTTTGATTTTATGCTTCTTGGGAAAACTAATTGAAACTTCAGATGCAGATTTAAAAGTACACATCATCCTTTTGCATGCATCAAAAAGAAAATGTTCGTGAAATGAACGGATTAGGACATACGTAAGTTATCTTCTTGGATCAGTGAGATGGCTCATCAGGTAAAGAACCTTGCTTCCAGGACGGCCTCAGTTGGATCCCTAGGACCCATAGGTGGAAGGAGAGAACTGACTCCCACAATTTGCCCTCTGTCCATGAGTTTATATATCTACATAATATCTAAGGACTACAAATGAGGCTGGGCCAGCCAGAAGAAAACCACCCAAATGACTTCTTCCGGGGCACCAGGGTGGGTACCACTATATGAGAAAATGTGTGATGGAGAGATGGGAAAGATGGAGTAGGTGGTAGAGAGATGGAAGGGAAAACAAAGCGAGGGGTTCATACACTGTGGAAAAAGGTGGCCCTGGAAATAGGAGAGTGAGAAACAGGTGGCTATGAGGGGTTGGTACAACCACCGGAGGCCATGGTGATGTCTGGACCTGAGCTGCCACTGAGGCCGTGTCTGCACGTGTGGCCCTTCCATAGCTGGGGTCTGGGCTGATGTCTGTGGCCCATGCTGCCACCAAAGGCAGTCCAGGTGTCAGTGGGTTGGGCTGCTGCCTGGGACCATGTTGGTGTCTGGGGCTGGGCTGACGCTGGGGGCCTTACTGATCTGCTGGCCTGTGCTGCCACCTAAGGCCACCTGTGATGTCTGGACCAGGCTGACGCTGAGGGCCATATCTGGGTCTATGATCTTGCTGCAGCTGGAGTCTCTATTGATGTCCGTGGCCTGAGTTAGCATCAATGGCCATGTGGATATCTGTGGATTGAGCTGCCACATGAGACCATATGGATGTCTGAGGGCTGTTGCTACCAGAGGACATACTGATCTGAGTGGCCCATGCTGCCCCAGAGGCCATGTCTGAGTTCATAGTCCTATATCAGCCAGAGTCTGTGTTATCTAAAAAAAAATTGATGAAACTGGAAATAATTATACTAAGCTATTCAGAAAGATAGCCTCTGTTTGCTTTCTTTCATTTGCAGTTTTTTTTTTAAGTTTTTATTGATTCTTTGTGAACTTCACATCAGGCACCCCAATCCCACTCACCTCCCTATCCCTTCCTATGCCCCCTCCACCCTCGCAACCTACCCCCAAAGGAAAGCAAAACAAACAAACAAAAACCAAAAAAATAAAACAACAATAAAAATCATGCCTGAGGCCTGTTTTACCAAAAAAGGCCATGTGGATGTTCCTGGTCTGGGCTGCTGCCAGAGAGAATGTTAATGTCTGAGCACCTTGCTGAGCTGGCCCGTCTCCTCATCCCCTGTGACACTTGGGAGAGCTGGCCCTGCCCCTCAGCTGGGCAAAGTGGGAGAGCTGCCCCTGGTGGTGCTGGCACAGGAGAGCTAGAGGGAAGCCAGGGCTCTGGGTTGGCCCACCCCTACATGTACCTCATCTTTGAACTGCTGGAGCTCATGAAGGGGCCGGTCCTATAGATCCACAGTTTCAGGATCTTCATGACACAGGGCAACAACAGGATATCAGAAAGGAGTCCTAGTGACAACCCAGTATTGATAGTGCAGATGAACCCAGAGGCCTCCAACCAATGACTCACTGCAATAAACATTTGCAAGGAAAGCTGTTTGGGCAAATGGGTGTACTGTGTGACACCATGATACACTGCAGCTTCCATGACAAGATTTTTGTTGTTGTTGTTTTATTTTTTAGTTTTTGTTTGTTTTGTTTTGTTTTCCTTTGGGGGGTAGGTTGCAAAAGTGGAGGGGGATATGAAGAGATAGGAAGATGAGTGAGATTGGGGTGCATGATGTGAAATTCACAAACTACAAATGAAAAAAAGATGTGCAGAGGTTGCCTTTCTGAGTAGCTTTGAATGATTATCTCCAGTTATACCCATTTTTCTGCAAACTTTGTTCCTTAAGAATAAAAAAAATTGTTATGTATATGTGCTTGTCAAGGTGTTTATTTGTTTGGTTGTTTGGTTTGGTTTGTCAACTTGACAAGCTAGCATCATCTGGGAAGAGGGAAGCTCAGTGGAGAAAATGCCTCCATTAGATGGCCTGTGGACAGGTCTGTGTGGTGTTGTCTTGACTAATAGTTGATGTTGGAGGGTCCAGCTTATTAGGGACAGTGCCACCCCAGGCGTGTGGTCCTACATAGTATGAAAAAGCAAGCTGAGCAAGTTGTGGGGAGCAAGTCAGTAAGCAGTGTCCACCCTGTGGGTTCTCTGTCTGCTTCAGTCCCTGCTTCTGGATTTGTCTTGAAACTCCCTTTCCCAGCCATACTATAGGCTGTAAACTGGAATAACCCCACCGCCACCACCAAATTGCTTTTGGCCGTGGTGTTTTACCACAGTAAAAGAAAGGACGCTATGTATTTCACTATCCCTTCTTCTGTTAAGCTCTTCCGTCAGCCCCACAGCCTGGCCGTTGTGAACAGTGCCGTGATAAAATTAAGGGGTAAGTGTCCCTGAGAGAGCATGACCTGAGCGGTGATGCCCCACAGCTGGCTCAGCTAGTAGACTGGTTTGAGTTTTGTGAGAAACCTCCACACCAGTTTCCGAAATGTCTGGATTAGATTTGCACTCCTGCTAGTAGTGACTGAAAGGCTCCCTTTGTCCATATTCTCCACAGCATCCGTTGTTTTTTGTTTTCTTAATGACTCCGATTTTTACTGGGGTAAGATCAAATCACGGCAAAGACTCCTCTCTCTGAAGGCTAGTGACTTTGAACAGTTTTTATATTTATATGTTTGTTGGCCTTTTTTTTATTTACTTCATGGTATAGTCTAGGTATCCACCCTAAAAGGTGCAAAGATGTCTCTCCCCTTCTGTAGGCATGCCTTCTCTTGTTTCCATTGCTTTAGTTTCACAAAGTCCAATTTGTTGTCTCTTCAGAAAGTCTAAGGTTTTCCCTATTTTTCCCTCTACCAATTTCAGAGTCTTGGATTTACATTAAGGTCTTTGCCCCATCTTGTATTGACTCTGACACAGGGTGAGAGGTAGGAATCTGGTTTCATTCTTCTACATGTGTATACCCAATTTTCACAGTACTGTGTGTTTCCACTAATGTATATCTTACATCAAAAAAAAAAAAACAAGTTCCTATAGCTGTGGGGTTTATACCCAGGTACATATTCTGTTCTGTTGAGCTACATGTCTGTTTTTAGGGCCAGTACAATTCTGGTTTTGCTACTATGGCTCTGTGAGATAACGTAAAGTCAGGCAGAGTGATGCCCTGGCTTCATTCTTTTTCATCAGGATTGCTTTGGCTATTCTGGGTCTTTTGTGTTTTGTCTCCAGCTTATTTAAATAGTTTAATGTTGTCATTGAGCACCCATCGTGTAATACAAATCATAACTTCATTCTTTTAACAGCTGGGTAAATTCCACTGTCTGAATGTATATGTCACATTTTGCTTCTCATTGATACAGGGACATTTGAATTATTTCCTTTGGGCTTCATTTTGAATGAAACTAATAAACTGGATTCCTTTCTTGGGTTTTCATTTTCTTGTAGCTGAATAGATTCGTAACTACCGAAAGGAATGTGTGTAGAGATATGTGTGTTAAAATATGGAGACATGCCCTGGATAATTATGCAGTAGGCCACCGAGGACACTTTTCCCTTCATTTAAAATCTGAGCATTTTCCAATGCAACTGATTTCATTCTCTCCTGGCAGAGGAAATTAAACAATAGCTAGATCTTTACATAATATTTCAAAAAGTGGACAGCAAGATTTAGGTAGGCTTGGGTATGGGGAATCTGGTTGACTCCACATATGTGAATATAAATTCCTGGTTGATACCCAAAGCTAAGCATTTTCCTTCAGATTTCAGCAGTAAGTTTTTTACTGACACACTGAGGAGCAAGAGAGAGAAGGTATAGAAGAAACTGTGCTGTTCCCGTTGATACCAACACTGGGAGTACAGCAACAAAACCTTTATTAATTTTGTCGAGTGCTGGGTCTCAAACTCAGGGCTCTGCACAGGCTAGACAAATGCTCTACCACAGGACCGTATCCCCAGTTCCCCAAACCCATTTTAAACAAAGTACAAATGGAAAAGGGTTTTCCATGCCAGCACTGTAGATGAGTTTTTATGCCGGTGTTTAGGATGCAATTTAATTTCTAACCATCTGTCCAGACAACAAAAACAAGCTATTACGTGCCCTAAAGGTGGCAAGAGCTGGCGTGACAATTGGCTGTGGAAACACTAGAGCCCATCCTATGTAAAATGCTGAAGCTATTTTATAATTGTGTGATACAGGACTTAATAAAACAAGGGGTTGGGGGAGGAATCGGGGTGGAAATCTCGTAAATGGCAGCGAATGTAGAAAGCCGCATCCAGATGCCAACACCACGTTTAGTGGTTAGCAGGCTCTCAATACCAGATGTCATGATCAGGAGCCAGGGGAAGGGGAGGCGTGGTGACTGAGCCCACCCAGAATCCCGGAATCAGACTCTGGAGACCAGACTCGAGGTGCAGATCTCACTTCATTTAGTATATAAGCCTTTATACGATTAAAGGACCAGTCAGAGCACCCCATGTTAGCCTCAAGCACCGATAACAGTCAATAAGGTTGGTGTAACTATAAGGAAATGGGGTAGGGAAGGCAAGGTCACCTCAGGAAAGAAGAGGGAATTAGTCTCAGCATCTGCTTTGATGCCCTGCTGGGAAGTCTTTCAGAGGCCCTCTGTGGTAGGTTCCTGTCATGTTTCTTGTTTTCTCCTTCTTCCAATGTCCATCCCGTTTGTCTTTCTAAATGAGGATTGATCATGTTACTCATGATCCTCCTTCTTGTTTAGCTTCTTTAGGTGTACAGATGTATGTTTATCCTATATTATAGTCTAATATCCACTTATAAGTGAGTATATGCCGTGTGTGTCTTTCTGCTTCTGGGATAACTCACTCAGGATGATCTTTTCTAGTTCCCACCATTTGCCTACAAATTTCATGATTTCCTTGTTTTTAATTGCTGAGTAGTATTCCATTGTGTAAATGTACCAAATGTCTGTATCCATTCCTCTATTGAGGAACATTTGGGTTGTTTCCATGCTCTGGCTATTATGAATAAAGCTGTGACAAACATGGTTGAACAAATGTCTTTGTTATGTACTTGAGCAGAGTTTGGATATATGCCTAGGAGGGGTATAGCTGGATCTTAAGGAAGCACTATTCCTAATTGTCTGAGAAAGTGCGAGATTGATTTCCAAAGTGATTGTACAAGTTTACATTTCCACCAGCAATGGAGGAGGGTCCCCCTTTCTCCACATCCTCTCCAACATGTATTGTCACTTGAGTTTTTTGTCTTAGCCATTATGATTGTTGTAAGGTGAAATCTCAGGGTCATTTTGATTTGTATCTCCCTGATGGCTAAGGATGTTGAGCATTTCTTTAAGTGTTTCTCTGCCATTCTATATTCCTCTACTTTGAGCAGAGTGCAGGGAATCATATGAAAGAAGGGGGAGTTAGTAAGATCTGGAGAGGACAGGAGCTCCACAAGGAGAGCAACAGAGTCAAAATATCTGGGCACAGGGGTCTTTTCTGAGACTGATACTCCAATCAAGGACCAAGCTCCATTCATGGATATAACCTAGAACTGCTGCTCAGATGTAGCCCATGGCAGCTCAGTATCCAAGTGGGTTCCCTAGTAAGAGGAACAGGGACTGTCTCTGACATGAACTCAGTGGCTGGCTCTTTGACTACCCCCTTGAGGGAGGAGCAGCCTTGCCAGGCCACAGAGGAGGACAATGCAGCCAATCCTGATGAGACCTGATAAGCTAGGGTCAGATAGAAGGGGAGGAGGACCTCCCCATCAGAGAGGGGCATGGGAGGAGATGAGAGCGGGAGGTTGGGGTTGGGAGGGAATGAAGGAGAGGGTTACAGCTGGGATACAAATTGAATAAAATGTAATTAATGTAAAAAATGTAATTAAAAAAAAAAGAAGGGGGAATCAGTCACCGCCCTAGCTTTGGATCTGTTTTGAGACTTCACTAGTGTGCCAGGATTCCCTAGTAGATCAACACTGTGCAGTGGATCACAATCTTTCTTTGAGGAGCTGTAAGAGCCACTGATGCCTCACTCACCTATTGTCCTCCATGAGGCTTATGTGACGCACAACCAGAAGTGGTGCATGGGCAGAGAGATGGGCTACATAGAAGCATGGGCCCATGCTTCTATGTAGGCAGTTATTATCCTGGTCTTCTTCCAGACGGCAATGTTCAGCTCCATCTGAAAAAGAAGTTGCTGTTTGAGTACCTTCTCAGTTTTGAGTAGCAGTTTCTGTTGGTGAAAAGTTTCATGTCATTGGTGGCTGGAGGAAAAACTGGTTCAAGTGCTCAAAAGAGGAAGCTAGCTGCTTTGCTGTGTGTTCCTCGGGGAATGTTGCATTACAACTTAGAGAAGAGTAAAGCATCTAAAGAATGATAATAATGCTCCCTGTTAGACTTTTTTTTTGGGGGGGGGAAGGGAATGGTTCGAGACAGGGTTTCTTCCTGTAACAGCCCTGGCTGTCGTGGACTGTCTTCGTATACCAGGCTGGCCGCAAACTTACAGAGATCTGCCTGCCTCTGCCTCCGGAGTTAAAGGCATGTGCCACCGTGTCTGGCCCTGTTAGATTTATTAATGTGAAGAATGTGTCTAAAGCTCTGAGTGTTAGTAGTGGAAACAAATCCAAACATTTGTTGGTGGACTTAAATCTACTAGTGTTGATATTTTTAAGGAGGTAAAAGTGACATTGCTTCTAAGCCTGTTTTGTAATAAATTTCAAAAGCAGTATGGCTCTTCTATTATGTATCCAGCATACAGGCTATGTAAAATTAAAACATATGGTGTTCAAGTTCCTGTATGGCTTTTCTTTCATGTGTTCTTGGCACACATGTAAAATTAAATCATGTGGTGCTTAGATTTTCACCAGCACCCCAAAAACTTATAAGTCAGATAACCCCTTTGTTCAGAGAATTTCTCTGAAGGCTTTTTTTCTTTTTTTAAAAGGTCCTCTCACCTGCCCCCCAACACAGCGGTTCTCAACCCCCTAATGCTGTGACCCTTTGGTATTCTTCCTCGTGTTGTGGTGACCCCCAAACGTAAAATTACTTCATAACCATAATCTTGCTACTGAGTGGTGTCTCAGTTCCTAAGACCACCAAATGGTGACCCACAAGCAGAGAGCCCCTGCTCTAACACGTGGTCCATGGTGGGTATTTCCGTAAGCTCTTTTAATGAAGGCATCTCCAGGTGTTAAAGGGATGAGCTTTTAAGGTCCCGTCACACGGCCTCTGATACAATGCCCTCCATCCCATTGTTCTCTCACTTCAAGGCTCAACTAGGCCGCCTTCATGGTCATGGGGGTTTCCTTCCTAATAAAGCTCATTCTTAGAACAACTGGTCTCAGCTTCCTTTCCAATGAGCCTCCTTCTTTTTGACATAACATTAAGTAATCTTGTTTAAGCAAGGCATTAAAGTGTTCGGTGCAAGCAGAGGCAATAGCACTATAAGGAATATGAAAATTCCACAAAAAACCCTGTTTTCTTTTGCTCTTTTGAGACATGCTCTCCTGTAGCCTGGTTTGGCTCCAAGCTTGCTTTCTAGCCCAGGGTGACCTTGAACACCTCCCTTTCTTGCCTCTACCTCCCAAGTGTTGGAGTTACGGGATGTACTATCTATCATACCTGGTTTATGCGGTTTTAGGGTCAGAGCCCAGATTTTTGTACATGCTAAGCAAACATTCTACCAACTGAACTGCACCCCCAGTCTGACTGTATACATTTGCCTATGAAGTGAGTAACTGGATCTGACTCTTTTTAATAGGGTTTTCTTAACATGCAACCCATACTTTTGGTGTCTTAATTGTAGATTGAGGGTGATTTTTTTCATAAAAGTTTATGATGCCTTTAATTCTTACTCTGTGTCAACTATGGCACTCATGTAAGCCTTATTCTCTAGTAAAGGGAGAGGCCCCTTTTAGCATTTTAATAATCTAAAATGGACTGAGCTGGCTTAAATGTATTAAGTGTAGTTAGTATAGACTCACATACATTGTCTTCAGTTTTGCATCCTGAGTTGATCTAGGTATGGAATTGGAATAAAGAAATTATTTTTTATGATTAGAATCTTTGTGCTAGGAGTTCTTGCCCAGACAGTATGCTTATGTGATCACATTGTGGTTCTGTATGTTGGCATTATTAGAGCATCCTAAATGTTGATGTATGATGTTTTCCAACATTGTGTGTGTGTCAGTCAGCGGCGGGGGGGGGGGGGGGGGGGGGG
>CM053763.1:87445091-87520155 GCA_028658305.1 Pachyuromys duprasi
CCCCATCTCCTGTGGATCCCACAGACCACCCCCTCCTAATCTCCCTCTGCATCCCAGCCCCCAACTCCAGTAGGCAACCCCTGCTAAACCACAGGCCATGCCTGACAGAAAATAGGCTGCAGCAGACCTCCTTTCTCTCTGCTCCCCAACAACCAATCCATCCTTCTATCCTTCCTTCCTTCCTACCTTCCTTCCTTCTTTCCTTCCTTCCTTCTCCCTAACTTATCCTGGTATCCCAGCCTCCAACACAAGCAGTAATTCTCTGTGAACACAATAGCTGAACAAGCCAGGAAAACAGGCAACATACGGCAGCCATCACACTCTGAAAATCCAGAGAGGAAACAGAAACCAAGGAACAAAACACCCACCTAACAAACTCAAATTCAGAAATCAACACCTAGAAATATAATCACCCCCAAGCCCAGATGCCTAGATGCCTAAGAGCACAATCCTTAACAGCCAAGGCAATATGACTCCACTAGATCCCAACTTCACCTATCACAGCAGGCCCTGAATTCCAGAATAGCTGAAGCACAAGGTAGAGGCCCTTTAAGAGAAAATGAATATATATTCCTTAAGGAAATCCAGGGAAATGCAAAGAAACAGTGGAAAGAAATGAATAAAGCTGTTCAAGACCAGGAATTGGAAATAGAATCAATAAAGAAAACCCAAACTGAGGGAATTCTGGAAATAAAAAATTTAGGAATTCAAACAGGAACTCTTTATCAAGAGACTAAAAAAGATGGAAGGAAGAATCCCAGGTGTTGATACAAGAAAAGAAATGGAGCATTGGTCAAAGCAAATATTCAATCTGAAAAAAATCCTGACACAAAACATCCAGTGAGCCAGGCATGGTGGCTCACACTTTTGATCCCAGCATTCAGGGAGACAGAGGCAGGTGGATCACTGTGAGTTCGAGATCAGCCTGGTCTACAAAGTGAGTTCAGGACGGCCAAGGATACCCAGAGAAACCCTGTCTCAAACAACAACAACAACAACAAAAACATCCTGGAAATCTGGGGTATTATAAAAGAACAAACCTGAGAATAATATGTATAGAGGGAAGAGAAGAAACACAGCCCAAAGACACAGAAAAAGTTTTCAACAAAATCATGGAAGAAAACTTTTCTAACCTAAAGAAGGAAATGTCTATAAAGGTACAGGAAGCATACAGAACACGAAATAGATTAGACCAGAAAAGAAATTCCCCTTACCACATAATATCAAAATAGTAAACATACAGAACAAAGAAAGACTATTAAAAGTTACAAGGAAAAAAAGGTCAAGTAACATAGAATTATACCTGACTTCTCAATGGAATCGCTAGAAGCCAGAAGAGCCTGGGCAGATGTTCTGCAGACTTGAGAGACCACAGATACCAGCCTAGAGTATTATAGCCAGCAAAACTTTCAGTCACCAAAGATGGAGAAAACAAGACATTCAAATTTAAACAATATCTATCTACAAATCCAGCCCTGCAGAAGGTGCTAGAAAACTCTAACCTAAAGAAGTTAACCACACCCATGAAAACACAGGATAAATAACTCACACCAAAAAAAAAAAATCAAAAGAAGGGAAACACATACACACTCTCACTCACTCACATACACACACACACCACAGTTTGGACCACCACAACCACCACCAACAAAATAACAGGAATCAGTAATCATTGGTATTGGTATCTCCCAATATCAATGAAATAATTTTCCAATAAAAAGATACAGGATAATAGAATGGATGCAGAAAACAGGATTTATCCTTCTGCTGCATCCAAGAAACATACCTCAACATCAAGAAAAGAGATTACCACAGGGTAAAGGGTTGGAAAAAGATAATCCAAGAAAATAGACCTAAGAAGCAAGCTGGTATAGGCAATTTAATAGCTAACAAAATACACTTTAAAACAGAACTAATCAAAAGAGATAGAGAAGGAGACCACATACACATCAAACAAAAAATCCACTGTGGGGAATGTCAGGGTAAGCCTTTTTTGGAGGCCCACAGGGAATGGCAAGTGAAGCATCAGTGACTCCTAAGACTCCTGGAAAGATCCTGATCCACTGCACACAGTGTTAATCTACTAGGGACTCCTAGCACACTAGTGAAGTCTCAAAATGGATCTGAGGCTAGGACCGTGACTTCTTTAAAGAAGTCTCCTAAGGTGACTCTTGCCTCTACCACATCTCTCACATTTCCTTGTAGTTGCACCAACCTGATCGATTGTTACTGGTTCTTGAGTCTAGCATGGGACGGTCTGATTGGCCTTTCAATCATTTAAAGGCTGTTACACTGGACAATAAAGTTAGATCTGCACCTTTGAGTCTGGTCTCCTGAGTCTGATTGCTGGGATTCTGTGTGGGCTCTGTCGCCACTCACCCCCCTTCCCCTCAGTCCCTCATCCCCACAATTCATCAAGATAACTTGTCAATTCTTTCTCTTTTCTTTCTTTCTCTCTTTCTTCTTTTCTAGTTTTTCAAGGTAGTGTTTCTCTGTGTAGCCTTGGCTGTTCAGGACTCAATTTGTAGACCAAGCTGGCCTCAAACTTGCAGCTTGCCTCTGCCTCCCTGAGCATTGGGATTAAAGGCATGCACTGCTACAACCCGCTACTGGTCAAATTCTTAACATCCATGCCTCAAATGCAAGAGTACCCATGTTCGTAAAAGAAACACCATTACAGTTAAGTCACGTATTGACCCTGACACATCGATTCTGGGAGGCTTCGATACCCTATTCTCACCAACAGACTTGTCATACAGAAAAACCAAAACAAAACAAAAAAACTAAACAAAACTACTGGAGCTAACGGACATTATAAACCAAATGGACCTAATAGATATTTACAAAAAATGTCACCCAACCACAAAATATACCTTTTTCTCAGCATCTCATGGAACATTCTCAAAAATTGACCACATACTTGGACACAAAGCAAGTCTCAACAGATACAAAAAATTTGAAATAACTCATGACATCCTATCAGATCACCATGGATTAAAGCTGGAAATGAACAACAACGGAAACAACAGAAAGCTTACAAATTCATGGAAACTGAACAACTCTCTATTGGATGAAAAATGGGTAAAGACAGAAATAAAGAAATAAATTCAAGACTTACTAGAATTTTGTGAAAATGAATGTACAGCATACCCAAACGTATGGGACACAATGAAGGTGGTGCTAAGCAGAAAGTTCATAACAGTAAGTGCCTACATTAAAAAGAGAGAGATTTCATATTAGCTGCTTAACACTTGGAAGCTCTAGAACAAAAACAAGTCCTCACACCCAAGAGGAGTAGATGGCAAAAAGGAATAAATAGATAGATAGATAGATAGATAGATAGATAGATAGATAGATAGATAGATAGATAAATAAATTCAAACTAAGGGCTAAAAATCAAGAAAATAGAAACAAAGAGAACAATACAAAGAATCAATGAAACAAAGCCAGAAGGTGGTGGCACATACCTGTAATCCCAGGACGCAAGGAGGCAGAGGCAGGCAGATCTCTTTGAGTTGCAGGCCAGCCTGGTTTACAAAGTCAGTCCAGGACAGCCAGGATTACACAGAGAAATCCTGTCTCAAAAAAAAACCAACCAACCAAACAAACAAAAAAACAACAGCCAAGAACATAGATGAACCCTTAGCCAAACTAACTAAAAAGTAGAGAGAGGATATCCAAATTAACAAAATCAGAAATAAAAACAGAGACATAACAACAGATACCAAGGAAATCCAGACAATCAAAAGAACATGCTTTAAAAAAAAATCATACTCCACCAAATTGAAAAAAAAATCTAAAAAAAGGATAATATTCTTGAGAACTACCACTTACCAAATATAAATAAAAATTAGATATATAATTTAAATATTCCTAAAACCCCTAAAGAAATAGAAGCAGACACTGAAAGTTTCCCAACCAAAAAAACCCCAGGGCCAGATGTTTTAACACAGAATTCTACCAGACTTTCAAAGAAAAGTTAATGCCAATACTCCTCAAATTATTTTAAAAAATAGAAACAGACACATGCCTGTAATCCCAGCACTCATGGAGGCAGAGACAGCTGATCTCTGTGAGTTCAAGGCCATTCTGTCTACAAAGCGAATCTAGGACAGCCAATGTTACACAGAGAAACCCGTCTCAAAAAAAAAAAAGAAAGAAAGAAAGAAAGAAGAAGAAAAAGAAGAAGAAAAGAAACATTGCCCACTTCATTTTTGAAATCACAGTTACTCTGATATCCAAATCACATAAGGATCCAGCAAAGAAAGAAAATTACAGACCAATTTCCTTTATGAAAATAGATGCAAAGTACTTGCAAACTGAATCAGAGAACACAGAGAAAACAAAGAACCCGCCCACCATGATAAAGTAAGCTTCATTTCAAAGCTTCAGGGATATTTCTTTTAAAATAAAAAAGATTTATTTATTTATATTGTTAATACAATACTCTGTCTGCATGTGGGCCAGCAGGCCAGAGGAGGGCACCAGATCTCATTATAGATGATTATGAGCCACCATGTGGCTGCTGGGACTTAACTCAGGACCTTTGGAAGAACAGCCAGTGTTGCCATCTTTCTAGTCCCTAGGATATTTCAATACATGAAAATCAATAAATGTAGTGCACCATATAAGCAAACTGAAAGAGAAAAACCACATCAGCATATCATTAGATACAGAAAAAGGTTTTGACAAACTCAAACACTTGCTTAATGATAAAAGTCCTGGAGACATTAGGATTACAAGGGACATATCTAAACATAATAAAGGCAATTTACAGCAAACCTACAGCCAACATCAAATTAAATAAAGAGAAATTCAAAGCAATTCCACTAAAATCAGAAACAAGGCAAGGTGTCCACTCTCTCCATATCTATTCAAATATAGTTCTTGAAGTTTTAGAGCAATAAGATGACTGAAGGAGATCATGGGGCTACAAATTGAAAAGAAATAAGTCAAAGGATAGTTATTTATAAATGATATGATAGTATATATAAGTGACCCTAAAAATTTCACCAGAGACCTACTACAGCTGATAAACACTTTCAATGAAGTGACAAAATATAAGATTAACTTAAAAAAAAATAAGTAGCCCACCTATACAGAAATGACAAATGAACTGAGAAAGAAATCAGGGAAAAAATACATTTCACAGTAACCTCAAATAATATAAAATATCTTGGGGTAATCCTAACCAAGCAACTTATATGATAAAAACCTCAAGAAGTTGAAGAAGATATCAGAAGATAGAAAGATCTCCATGCTCATGGATCAGTAGGATTAATGTAATAAAGGTGACCATCCTATCAAAACAATCCCCATCAAAATTCCAACACAACTCTTCAAAGTCCTGAAAGGACAACTCTCAACTTCATATGGAAAACAAATACTTAAAATAATCCTGAACAATGAAAGAACTGCTGGGGGTATCATTATTCCAGACTTCAAGTTGTACTGCAGAGCTATAGTAGCAAAACCCACATATTACAGGCACAAAAATAAACGCGTTGATCAATGGACTCAAGTAGAAGTCTCAGACATAAATTCACACACCTTTGGACAACTTCTTTTTATGAAGAAGCCAGAAAACCACACTGGAAAAAAGACATCTTTAAGAAATGGTGCTGATCAAATAGATGTCCGCATATAGAAGAATGCAAATAGATCCATAGTTATCACCCTGCACAACAGTCAAGTCCAAGTAGATCAAAGACCTCAACATAAAACCACATACATTGAAGCTGATAGAAGAGAAAGTGGGAAAGAGCCTTGAATGAATTGGTAAAATAGACAACTTCCTGAACAGAACACCAATAGTGCAAACACTAAGATCAATAATTAATAAATGGGACCTCATGAAACTGAAAAGCTTCTGTAAGGCAAAGGACACCAAAAGAAGCAGGCTATGGAATAAGAACAGATTTTTACCAACTCCACATTTGAAAGAGGACTAATATTCAAAATATATAAAAAGCTCATTAAGCTAGAGGTCAAAAAACAAAAATAATCCAGTTAAAATGGGGTATAGAATAGTCTAAACAGAATATTTTCTAAAGACAGAAGCCAAATGATGAGAAACACTTAAAGAAATGTTCAACCTCTTTAGCCATCTAGGAAATGCAAATCAAAACGACTTTGAGATTCTATCTTACACCTGTCAGAGTGGCTAAGATCTAAAAAACAAGTGACAGCTCATGCTGGCAAGGATATGGAGCAAGGGGAACACTCCTCTGTTGCTGGTGGGAGTGCAAACTTGTGCAGCCACTATCTAAACCAATACACCAGTTCATCAGAAAGTTGGGAATCTATACACTTCAAGACTCAGCTATACCACTCTTGGACACATACCCAAAGGATGCTCCATCCTACAAAAAGGACACGATGCTCTTTGCTGCTCTGTTTATGATAGCCACAAACTGGAAACAACCTAGATGTCCCTCAACTAAAGAATGGATAAAGAAAATGTGATACCTTTACACAATGGAGTATTACTCAGCTGTGAAAGAAAGAAAGAAAGAAAGAAAGGAAGGAAGGAAGGAAGGAAGGAAGGAAGAAAAAAGAAAAGAAAGTGTTTGGGTATGATGGTGCAGGCCTTTAATCCCAGCACTCAAGGCAGAGGCAGGCAGATCTCTGAGTTCAAAGCCAGCCTGGTCTACAAAGTGAGTCTAGGAAAGCCAAGGCTATACAGAGAAACCCTGTCTCAAAAACAAAAACAAAAACGAAACAAAAAAACACAAAAAACCAGAGACAACAACAGAACCTGAAAACATGAAAATTTCAGGCAAATGGATGGAACACACACACACAAATCATCCTGAGTAAGGTAACTTAAGCCCAGAAAGATAAATACGGTATGTGTTCGCTTATAAGGGGATGTTGGCCATTAAGTGAATGATAACCAAACTACAGTCTGTAGACCCAAAGACGTTAGGTAACAATGGTGGGTCTGGAGGGGCACAGATGGATCTCCCTGGGAGGGAAAAATAGAATAGATTTTATAAGCAGACTAAGAATTGGGGAGGGAAAGTAGGGGAGGGGAGCAGAGTGGAAGAGAAATGGAGTGAGGGGAGAGAGAGTGCAGGAAGACATTTGGAGGGGGGAGCCTAACACAGTGAAAATTTACTGGAATGTATGCAGGTGGTCCTAAAGAGGACTCCTCTTAATAGTGGGACACACAGAGCCTCAACTGGCCATCTCTTGTAGCCAGGCAAGGCTTCGAGTGACAGGACTGGATTGTATTCAATTTAGCTGTTGGGCAAGGGGAGCCTATGGAAATCCTCAAACAACCACATTGTTGCTGAGACAAAGGGTTGTTGTCTGCAAGCCAATGGGGGGAGGGGTGGAAGCATTGCTCAGGACAACATCCAAACAACCCAGCTAACATGGAAGGTGTGGAGTTGGTGCTGTCATGGAACCTTTACCCCTGTTCTAGTCTCTGTGGTGCAGGGAGGTACACTCCAGAGTAGCAAAAGAGAAACATGGACACAAACCCAGCCATAAAATCTTTGAACTACTATCTGTCCTTCCTACAAAATATGTTAGGGCAATGGTGGCACTCCACAAGAAGGGACCCCTACCCACACTGCTTGGATAACCAAGAATCAGAGACTAAAATCAAACACTACAGGTTTAAAAAGAGAGAGAGAAAATGTCAATAAAATGATTCCTAATGATAGTCTGCTGTACTCAGATCAGTGCCTTCTCCGGTCACCATCAGAGAGGCTGCCTCCAACAGCTGATGAGAACAGACGCAGAGACCTGGACAGACATTATATGGAAAAAGAGTCTAAATTGGAGGTCTTCATCAAATCTCTCCCCTCAATGCTCAGAGAATCCCAAGGAAGATGAGGTGGGAAGACTGTAAGAGCCAGAGGGGATGGAGGACACCAGGAGAACAAGGTCCTCTGAGTAGCTAAGCGAGGTGGTGCGTATGAATTCACAGAGAATGATGCAGCAAACACAGGGCCTACATAGGTCTACACCAGGCCCTCTGCGTATATGTTATAGCTATTAGCTTAATATTTTTATGGGACTCCTGATTTTAAGAAGGACAGCTTCTCTGACTCTGTGGACTCTGTTCCCCCTGTTGCCATGTCCAACTTTGATATGATAGTTTTTGGCTTCGTCTTGTATTTTGTTATGTTTGGTGGTTATCTTTGAGAAGTCTGTTCTTTTCTGATGAGAGACAGAAAGGGAGTGGATCTGGAGGGGAGGGGAGGTAGAGAAGAGCTGGAGGAGTACAGGGAGAGGAACTGTGATCAGGATATATTGTATGAGAAAAGAATCTATTGTCAATAAAAGGAACAAATACAAACTAACCTGGGGCTTGAGAATATTGTCTTTGTCTCTTGTTGTGATAAAACACCATGACCCCAAGCAACTTGGGGAGGGGGTGCTGTTCACCTTCCAGAGACAGGAACTGCGACAGAGACCATGGAAGAACGCCGCTTGCTGGCTTCTTTTCAATGGCTTGCTCCTCTTTTTTTTTTTATTTTTTATACAACCAAGGACCGCCTGCCCAGGAATGGCTTGAACCACAGTGAAATGGACCCTTCCATGTCAATCACTAGTCAAGAATGTGCCCCACTGTTTTCCAGCAGGACAAGCTGATGGAAGCAACTCCTCAACTGAGATTCCCTCTTCCCAGATAAGTCTAAATTTATGTCAGGGAGACAAAAACTAAGCAGCACAGTGGTAGAGGGCTTGCCTCGCCTACAGGAAGCTCTGTGTTCAGTCCCTGGAACCGTGTAAACTGTGTGTGATGGTGCACATCTCTAATCAAACATGTGGAAAATGAAGGGGGATCAGGAATTTAAGCCTATTCTTATTCTCAGCTACGTAATGAGTGATAGGCCAGACTAGAATGCATGAGATTGTGGGGGGCGGGGAGGAAAAACAGTCTGTCATTGGGTTGCTAACACCTGTCAATGGGTTATCTTTGGTTTAAGAATAAAGATAAAAGCACAAAGTAGGATACTCAGTGTGCCTGACAAACTCTTCATTCTTAAGTTCTGTTCCAGCTCTTTAGGATTCACCCACTAACCTTTCTTTAGTTCTTTAAATACCCTGTCCCACTCCAGGGATTCCCACACGCTCTTCTCTCTGCTTGGTGAGCTCTTCACACTCTTGACAAATATGTGCTTTACATCTCAGGTTCAACACCCTTTCCCTCCTTCCTTCCTTCTTTCCATCCTTCCTTCCTTTTTTTCTTCCTTCCTACCTTCCCTCCTTCCTTCCTCTTTCCCCTCTTCCCTCCTTCCTTTTTTTAGCTGCTTTATTTATTTATTTAGCGAGAAGGGGTTTTGTTTATTTGTTTTTGTTTTTCAAAAATGGTTTCTCTGTATACTCCTGGATGTCCTAGAATAAAAATGAAACGGTGATGCTTAGAATAAGTTTCTCTTCCTCTTTCCCAATACCCGAACCATGGGCTAGCTCCAGTTCTAACAGGCAGCTAGCTCTATGGGAGTTTCACCGTTTCCAGGATGTTCCACTGTATCCAGGTTCCAGGATGTGTGTCTTTAGGCTCGGAGATGCCTTCTGCAGAGCTGTCAAATGCAGTGCTTGATGTTTGTGGTTTCTCCTACTGCCCACCCACTCCTTCACAAATGGTTCTTCTGTTTAACAGTCCTCAAATTACCCTCTGGAAGTACGCCATCTGTTTCCTCTAGGGAGGAAGCAATAGAGACATTGCCCCAGGGAATGTTTCCTGTAACTAAAATTTACATCATCAGCGTCAACCATTTTCCGTATGGCCAAAAATAAGGGACTATTGAGTTCTTCACATTTATAACAAAGATGCTTTATGGTCATTAAAAAATTATGTTTTGGAAACAGAACCAAAAATATGCTGTATCTTATTTCAATATCTTTTAAAACTCAAAGTAGGTATGTGTTATAAAACATCCAACAGATATGCTCTAAAATATTAAACATTTGGGAGTGGCAGCTTTTTCTGATTTTTAAAATATTTTCCTAGTTTTCTGCAGTAATGCTACATTAATATTACTAATGATACATACTGGTATTTTAAAATATTTTTATCTGACCTAAGACTGGAAGTTGTAAAAAAATCACTCATTAATTAAAGTATGTTTTAAATTTAATTAATTAATTAAATTTAATTTAATTAAAGTATTTTGCCTAGGCATTTTGTATGTATGACAGTTAATCTTGGTTGTCGATGTCTCTGGATCCAAAATCAGCTAAAAAGCAAGACCATGAGCACTCTGTGAGAGATTTTTCTGATTAGATTGTTTGAAGCAGGAATGCACTCATATAAACAGAGAGGGAAGAAGGAAACACTGCTATTTGTCTGCTTGCCTTTGCTCCCAGCAAGTTCATCCACTCTGTTGCTGACCCATTGTTTGACTGACACCGGAACTAAGATTTTTTAGGGCTTCCAATGTACAATGAAGACAGAGACTGCCCAGAAATCTTTCAAGTCTTCAGCAACAGACCGACACTGTTGTGTCACCCTGTCTCACGGACTGTGTGAGCTAGCCATTGTTGGAGTACTCAGACCATATAATGTGAGCCAATCTAATAAATCCCTCTTTATGCTGACACATGGCTTTAATCCCAGCACTCAGGAGGCAGAGCAGATGCATCTCTGAGGAAGGGGTCAGCCTGGACAGATTACACACACAGGCTCTGTTGTTGCCCTATTGTAGAGAGCACTGACGTATCAATGTATCAGTAGTCACTTCTATATTTGTCTTTTTTTTTAAGTGTGATGGTTTGGAAAAAAAATGGCTCCATAGGCTCATATATCTGACTATTGGTTCTGGGTTAGTGGAACTGTTTGAAAAGGATTAGGAGGTGTGGCCTTCTGGAGGTAGGTACCTCACTGGAGGGTGGGCTTTGAAGTTTCACAGCTCTCTCTGCCTGGTGCTTATGGATCAAGCTGTAAGCTCTCAGTATCTGCTTCAGCGCCATGTCTGTGTGTCTCCTGCCGTGCTTCCCAACATAATGGCCACGGACTCGAGTCTTCTGAATGTGTAACCCCTAAATAAACTCTTTTGCAAGTTGCCATGGTGCTGATATCTTATTACAGCAACAGAAAACTAACCAAGACATTAAACAAACTATAGAGACTACAAATCTACCTTTTCTAGGTGACTCTGGAATATAATTATATTGTACATTAATAGAACAATACTCTGAGTTCATTTAGTTCAGTTCTCTCATTTAACACACAAGGAAATCTGTACAATGGCTTCATCTCCCAGGAGGTTACATGGCTCCCCCAAGGTCACATGTGACTAATTAGAGCTTCCCTTCCCCTCTTCTCTCTAAAGAGTTCCTCTAAGATCTGCTTCCTTCCCTCTGGAGTAATAACTTCTTTCTCTGCATTTGTCATTAGCCACAACTTACTTAATTCTATTACAAGTTTTTTTTTCTTTAAGTAATTAACCCCATTTCTATCTTTGTATGTCATGTAACTCCTTCCACCCCGCCTCACGTCTTGGTTCTATTTCAATCCTGGAAGGAATCTCTGTCAGGTGATATAAATGCTAGTAATAAAGATGATGAAAGACATTTTCCTTTTCTTTTCCTTTCCTTTTTTTCCTTTTCTTTTCTCTCTCTCTCTCTCTCTCTCTCTCTTTCCTTCCTTCTTTCTGTTTGGTTTTTCGAGACCAGGATTTTCTGTGTAGCTCTGGCTGTCCTGGGACTCACTCTGTAGTTCAGGCTGGCTTCGAACTCAGAGATCCACCTGCCTCTGTCTCCTGAGTGCTGGGATTGAAGGTATGCTCTACCATTGTCCAGCAGTGAAAAGACATTTAAGGAGCCCATATCGCTCAGTTCCCAGCATTTGCAATGTGTGCTCCGTAATCACCCATAACACCAGCAGCTGGAGATACAATGTCCTCTTCTGGCTTCCATGGGCACTTGTACTCCTTGTATGTAACCCCAGACCCACATGGGTACACATTATTAAAAGTTAAAATACACTTTCTTATCAGATTTAAGGCTGCTTTATAAGACAGAGCCATATATGGCATTATTATCAGATCCAAGAATCTGTGGCTAGATGGTCAAAGACCCTATGGCAGAATCTACTACTATTATGCTGCTCAGCGGGCATAGTATTAAATTGACTCCTAGTAACAACACCAAGCCCATGGGTTAGTGCATCTTTTGATTATCATCAGAGAAATTTCTTTCTGCAGTAGATGGAGATTATCGCAGAGGTACACGGCTGGTTTACACTCAAAGAATAAAGGACTGCAGAATGCTCAGTTCCAAATGGGACATCCATATCAGCCCTCTTCTCCTGAGGCTCAGGAGATCATCGAGGAAAGAGATGAGGATGAGAGCTAGAGAGCCAGGGTGGCAGGGGACTACAAGCCAGACAACAGGACAATTGCGCGTGAACTCACAGTGGCTGTGTCACCATGCACAAGACCTGCGGAGCTCAAGCCGGACAAAATCCCACCATGGAAGCAGGATGTAGACATGAAGTCCCCCTCCCAGCTGAGGAGCTATTGTCAATCGATAACTTTAGGGAGAGGAAGAGTCAGGTTTCTTTAAGGGTGTGAGCCCAGATAGATTGACCAGTTGACCATGCTCCAAGAGTTGGCCCCACACCTGACAGTATCTGAGCAACACAGATTAGACTCAATGGGAGAAGAAGAGGAAGAGAAGGAGGAGGAGGAAAGAAGAGGAAGAGGGAAGAGAGAAAAAGTGAAGCTGAATAGACAGGGAGGTAGGGATGTGTCAGGCCCCAAAGAAACTCAGGACAAACTATCTGTGATGCCTATTAGCACAACAAAGCACATGCTGGCTTCCAGGCTCACTCAGTGCCTGTGTCTCTTCTAAGCTCTTTTCACCCTACCCCCTACCATAAACTCCAGATCATGGGCTTCCCTTCCCTCAGCTTCTTGTTCCTATAGAACCCTACCATTTGGCCCTGTGCTCTTTGGTCCTTTCTCCTATTCGTTCTCTGTCTCTGTCTCTCTCTCACACACATTCCTCTATCAGTCTCCTCCTTTCTCTCTCCTCTCATTGCACAATTCATTCAATCTAATTGTCATGTTTAATCTACTGCTTTCTCTTCTAGCTCTGGACTCTTCCAGATGCCTCTGGCTGTACCCTCCATCACGCCTGGAATATCTAGAACAAAAACTTCTCCTCAACCATACCTTGGAGCAGTCATGTCCTCAGTTAATACAGGGTGGATCTGGGAGAATTTGGAGAAGAGGTGATGAATATGATCATAATACACTGTATGACATTCTCAAAAAATTAATAAAATATTATCTTTAAAATAACAAAAGACATTTCAGACTTGTAATTTGATTAAAGGAAAATTCTTAATTTTTAAAACTTTTTATTAGCATATATTAACTCTACATAATACTGGGTTTCATTATATTTTATGTATGTGTATAATGTGTCTTGATTGTATTCTCCTTTGTTACCGGCTTTGTTACTACTATCATGGTTATTACGTATATGCTATGTGTTTAAGCGTGGGTGAGCATGTGCGGAGGGCAGGGGGCAACTTTGAGGAGTCAGTTCTCTGCTTCCGCCACGGGGCTCTGGGGATTGAACTCGGGTGGTTAAGTTTGCTTGGGAAATGCTTTTACCCACTGAGCCGTCTCAGCAGCCCCATCACTGTCATCGCTGGCCCCCTCCTGCCTTCCATCTAATAATACCTGTCTGTCCATTCATCCATCCAACCACCTTCTCTACGTATTAGCCCATTTCATACTACAATCACAAAGTCCACGAGGTGAGAACATTTACAGAGAAACAAAACATATAGGATACTATGGTTTGGATATGTTTTGTCTCCCAGTGGCTCACAAACCAGAAGCTTGGTCCCAGTCTAAGAATGTTGAATCTTTAAGAGGTGAGGCCTATGTAGAGAGTGACGGTTCCACTTTCATGCATGGATTAAGATAGACTTGGAGGAGTCTTTCAGAAGAGAGTTATTTCCCTACGAGTGGGTTGTTATATGAGAGGAAGCCCGGCCTCTCCTCAGTCTCTTTTTCCTGTTTTATATGTGATGCTCCTTCTCCCTTTCTCTCACATACACCCACACCCCTATGTGTGATGCCGTTCACCATGAGGCCTTCAAGACGACTAAGCAGATGCCACCACACTTCTGTGGAATGTCCAGAACTGTAAGATAAATAAGTGGTTTTTTTCTTTGTAATTACTCAGCCCCAGGCATTGAGTTACAACAATACAAAATAGACTAATACATTGGATGGATAAATGGGTGGATGGGTGGATGGATAGATGTGCAGATCATTAGAGAGACAGTTGATTTGTTATGGGATTTGGCTCAAATGATGATGGAGGTCAAGAAGTTCTACCATCTTATTATTAATATTCTATCAGTGAGATATAGAACCCGGAAAGTCAGCGGTACACCTCTCTCCAAGTCCAAAGGCATGAGTGCCAGGAACACTGATGGTGTCACTCCAGGCCCAAAAGTCTAAGAACATGGTGGCTCATGGTATTGACAGTCCTGGAGAGTGAAGGCTCAAGAAACAGCAACTCTGATGTCTAAGGACAGGAAACAGAGGAAGAAAGAGAATCCACCTTCCAGTCTTTTTGTGCCACTTAGTTACCAGGTTAATTGGGAGAAACCCACTTCTATTGGCAAGGACAGATTTGTTTTTTGTTTTTTACTGTTTTACAGCTAAACTTCTAGAAAAGTCAGGAAAGTGCTTTCTAACCTATAGTTACTCTGAGCTCCTATTCACCTACTCTGCCTTTTAAGAATTAGTTTTATCAATTAAAAAAAAAAAGAAAATTAGTCTCTAAAGAGATTTTTCATCATCAAAACCAAACAATGTTTGTCCATAGACAGGTTATCATCATCTCTTTTCTTTACCCACAGCTCGGTCTGAATTGCGTACTGTAGGCTGGAAACCAGACTGATGTTTTAAGATATTACAAACCAGAGCTGGAGAGGCGGCTCGCCATTGAGAGCTCTGCTTGCTCTTGCAGACTGCCCCGAGCTCCGCTCCTCACGCCCACATGGAGGCTCACAGCCATTCCTAACTCCAGTTCCAGGCGATCTGAGGCCCTCTCCTGGCCTATGCAGGCAACAGACACATGAAGGCAAAACACACATATGCATAAAAAAATAGGTCTTTTCTTCAAAGAATTTGCTTTTTCATTCTTTTGCACTCACATTAATAGTCAGAATTATTGTTTATTTCTATGCTAGCTTTTCTTAAGTCATAGGCTGGGAGGTTTTACTTTCAGTGTCTATATACGCAGCTGTATAAAGTACATGTGGATGGGGATGTATGAGCATGTGTGTGTGTATCTGTGTGCTTTTACATATGAACAGAAATGGAAATACATATACATATGTGTAAAAACATTAATGAAAAAAGAGGCTATGAATTTGAAAGAGAGCAAGGAGACGTTTATCAGAGAGTTTAGAGAGGGAAAACAGGAAAATGATGTAAGTAAATTATAATCTCAAAAATAAAAAACAGAAGTCTGGAAAAAAAGGTTTATTATTATATATACAGTGTTCTGCCTGAATGTGTGCCTATACTCCAGAAGAGGGCGCCAGATCTCACTATAGATGGTTGGGAGCCACCATGTGGTTTCTGGGAATTGAACTCAGGAGTTCTGAGAAAGCAGCCAGTGCTGGTAACCTCTGAGCCATCTCTCCAGCCTGGCAAGGACAGATCTTTACCCAACCTAGCGATCAAAATGCTAAACTCTTCTGAAAACCTTGTGACACATGCAGAAGTCTTATTCCCCTAGCTGCTTGGGTATGGCTTACCCCAATCAAGTTGAAACAGAAAACTGAACATCACAACACACATCTCAAGATGCCTCCTATTCATAGCAACCTCCTGCCTTCCCCCTCTGAAGACACAAGTCAGTTCTCCAGCTCCATTTTTTAAATTATTATTATGGGAATGTACTATGAGTGGCATCATATAGTGTCTCTTTGAGATTGTACCCCATAATCATTCCCTAGAGAGTCCTCCATTTTCTTCATGTGTCAATATTACACTTCTCTCTTGTTGAGTAAAATGTTATGACTTTAATGTATCATGGTTTATTTAACATTTTTGCCAATTTTCCAGTTTGGAGTTATGGTGACTAAAACTATAATGAATGTCCTTATCCAGTTTTTTTTTAATGTACATAACATATCTCTAGAAATTTTTTTTTACTTATTTTTAATTACTTGATAACCAGAGCAACATAAGCAGAGGACAGCACAGAAGTTTAGAAAGGCTAGTAAAACCCATTTGGGGAGTTTTGAGTTTAAGAATGTGTTTATTAAAACTCCTCTTAGCAATAATACATAATATAAATGACCAGAAAAAAATGTTGATGATATCTTAAGCTCATCTTTTTAGCTCATGCTTTCGTCAAATGTAGGCATTTGGTTTGTTATTGTTTTGGATGGAGCCAGTAGATAAAATTAACAGGGGGCTTTGATGTGGACAGACTTCCTGCACTGAGCCAAACAGACCAAATCAAAATGGAGTAGTTGAGCATGCTGATATTTCACCTCACAAACAGTTACTTAACTTTATCTGACTTTCCAAGAAATCATGAAAGAAAAACGTCGCATCCACCTGGACCAGCAAGGAAAGACACGACACACAAACTCTTCTTCAAGCAGTTTATTCAGGAGCCTTGAACAATCTTCTGCCCCGAGGAGAGCCTGTCCCAGGAATAAGTACCCCTGAGCCAGCCAATCCCGGGTAGCCACGTGGGAAGTGCGGATAGGTACACGCAAGAGAAGGTGGATCATCAGACACAGCACAGCCAAATAAGGAGTTGTTTATCACAAGAGCACTCACCGTGCTCTCAGGTGGCGGAAGGTGGAAACTGGCGCCACCTTTAAGGCGCAGCACACGCAGCTCTCCACAGAAAAAATGCAATTCTCCAGATATGGCCAGTGTTAGCCAGCATGAAGACAGCATATCTGCTAAACAGAAAATAATTTTGAAATGGCCTATCTGCTTTTGGATCTCCATTTCTGCTTTCCTATGGGCTTTTGTGTCTAGAAAGTGAGCCCTCTCTTTTCAACCCATTGTAGTATGCAATCGATTTTGAGGGATCAAAATATTGCCTGATTCTGAAATCATAAACGCCGTTTCACATCCTTAAACATGTAGTTTTTGTCTTTTCCCAGTTCTGGCAACCGATGCAGGGACATGAATGACACTATCTAGGACTTCCTTGAATTAAGTGAGATAGGCATGGATAACCCTTTTTGGAGGTCCCAGACTTCATCACAGACCTTCAACGTTTGTAAGTCCCTTCTATGACTCTGATCCTAAATGTTTCTATATTTCAACTAGGTGGAAAATATCAAAGTGTAAAGTGCCTTTAACGAACCTACAGTCTGAAGCTCAGCGATACTCAAGCTGTGGCTGCGCAGCACCAGTTGCTCTACCTGGCGGTTACACGGCTGCCTGGGGAAAGATCCAACAGTTTAAACTGTGATTTCTACAGATGAGTGCTGACCATATTCCACTGTCAGGGAGAGAAGCCATGAGCAAGACCACTACAGTTGGAGACCATAGCGCTACGCAGTTAGGAACACAGGCTCAAAGCCAAGTGAACTGGGGTGAAATTCTCACCCCCCTCCTTACAAATTAGATAGCTTTGAACAAATTATTTAACCTCTGCTTCCAAGTCCATAGGGTTATAATAAGAGTAATAATAAATAAGCCAGATGCAGTGGTGCATGCCTGTAACCCCAGCACTCAGGGACGCGGAGGCAGGTGGATCTCTGTGAGTTTGAGGCCAACCTGGTATACAAAGTGAGTCTAGGACAGCCAAGGCAACACAGAGAGCCCTGCCTTTAATGAGAGGGGGTGGAGAGGGAGGGAGAGAGAGAGAGAAAGTAAGAGTAGCTTCCACAATATTTTCTAAGAATCAAATAATTTGAGCTGGGTATGGTAGTGCCAGCCTGTAATCCCAGGACCTGGGAGAACTGAGTTACAGACCAGCTTGGACTACATAGGAAGATCTTGTTTTGACAGAAGAACAAAGTGCTAATTTTATGAAGCACTTAGACAGTGCTTTGATGGTTTGAATGGACTCCACAAGCTCATGTGCTTGAACGGTTGGTCCTCAGACGGTGGAATTCTTCCAGGATTAAGAGGTCTTGGAGAAGGTATCAGTGGGTGTGGGCTCTGAGGTTTCCAAACACCATGCCATTCCCCGTTAGCAACCTCTGCCTGTCCATCTCTATCTCTGTTTCTCTCTGTCTCTGTCTGTCTGCCTTTGTGTGTGTGTCTTTCTCTGTTTCCACTAGTAGATTAGATGTGACCTCTCAGCTACTTCTTCAGCACCATGTCTGCTTGCCTGCTGCCATGCTTTCTGCCACAGTGGTCAGGGAGTGGACCCCGGGGACCATGAGCCTCCAAAGGAAAAGCCTTCTTTTCTAAGTTGCCTTTGTCATGGTGTTTTGTCACAGTGAAAGAAAAGCAACCAAGACAAGTGCCTAGTACAGATCAAGTTCCTGAGTTCTTGATGATGGTGCTGATGAGCTTTCGCGATTCCCATTTAAGGATCTCAAAGCAGTAGTCTTCATCAGTGTGCGACCTAGTTTGCTTTCTGACACTCTGATAAAACACTGGACTAAAGCTATTTGGGGAGGAAAGTGTTTATTACATCTTGCAGGTCAGAGTCCATAATCAAGGGAAATCGGAGCAGGAACTCAAGTGGAACCTAAAAGCAGGAACTGAAGCAGAAAGCATGGAGGAATGCTGGTTAATTGGCTTGCTCAATGACATTTCTTATACACACAGGGCAACCTGGCCAGGAATGGCACCAACTACACTCTACTGAGCTCCCTTACTTCAAAGAAAATGTCCCATCAGCCGGGCTCAGTGGTACATGCCTGTAATCCCAGCACTCATGGAGGCAGAGGCAGGTGGATCTCTGTGAGTTTGAGGCCATCTTGGCCTACAAAGCAAGTCCAGGACAGCCAAGGCTACACAGAGAAACCCTGTCTCGAAAGAAAGAAAGAAAGAAAGAAAGAAAGAAAGAAAGAAAGAAAGAAAGAAAGAAAGAAAGAAAGAAAGAAAGAAAGCAAACAAAAGAGAGAGAGAGAGAAAATGTCCCACAGATGCACCTACAGGCCAATCCAAAGCAGCAATTCCTTAATTGAGGGTCTCTCTTCCCAGGTGAGTCAAACTGACAGTGGATGGTAACTGTAACAGTGTGATTATCACTTTCTTTGTTATAAAACATGTCTAGTTTGACCTGCCCAGAACTGGTTGTGTCAGCTTTGACTACTGTGACAGAATATCTGAGAAAATCAGTTTAAAGGACGAAGGCTTATTTCAGTTTAAGGTCAAACAGGGGTCAGTCCATGGCGAGTAGGGTCATCATTCCTGGGCCTATGGTGACTCGGCCAAGGAAGAGAGGGCAAGGCACCTCACAGCATCTGGAAAGAATGAAGGAGGAAGAGCCTGGAACAAAATGTATCCTTCAAAGGCACACTCCTCCACGAGTAGTCTTCATCTCCTAGACTGTTTACCACCATCCAATAGTCATTAATCTACAGTTCCATCATTGAAGAGTTAACCCATTGAGAAGGAGAGCCCTCATGACCCAACCACCTCCCACATTCCAACCTCTAAACACTGCTATATTGGGGACCACATCTTCCATACCTGAGCTTTCGGGGGTTCATTTCTGATACAAATTACAATGCTGCTTATTCTCCCCAATTGAGTAAAGTCTTTTATACTTTATTATAGTGTCTACGCAATGAGACAAGACACTTTTGACTCTTAAGTGAATTAACTATTTAATAAGCCTGCGGATCACTTGTGATTCGTCAGTCTGGCTGGGAATAAAATTCTTCTGCCAAATAAATGTTCATCACCCTAGGGAAAGCAGCCAAGGAGCAAGGCCGGCTGAGAGACAACATCGTGAGAAGAGGGGCCTGGGATGTAGTGCAGTTGGCAGAGTGCTTGCCCAGCACACACAAAGCCTTGGGTTTTGATTTCAGGTTCATATAAATCAGACGTCATGGACTATGCCTGTAATCCCAATACTTTATAGGTATAGGTAGGAGGATAAGAGTTCTAAAGTCATCCTTGGCTACGTGGTGAATTCAAGCCTAGCCTTGGATACATAAGACCCTATCACAAACACACACACAGACACACACACACCATAATTTAAAAATTAAAAAAGAAAAATATTAATTAGGAAAAAATTATTGTTGAATACTTTTTCACCTTTGGAAATCACTTTCAAAGTTATTTTAATTCACTCATTATGATAGCTATTCAAATAATAGTAATACAATATTTAAGATGCATGAACATCAGGTATTGTAAACATAGCACATATAACTACTTTGTGAAGATCAAACGCCTATACATTAAAGATAGATTGCAGTCTTTCCATCTTGTACATTTTTATTCAAAATGCAAGGGACTTGAAATAATGGGGACAATGTAAAATTGCTGTAAAGTGATTGGGTTAATGGAGGTTCTAAGTGAAAAAGTCCATTGTGTGTTTCCCAAGAGAAACCAGAGGGAGCCCAGGCTATTGGAATCTTAGGATGTGCTAATGCAGCTATTAACAGCCTAAAGAGGTGGGTACCGTAAAATTACTGTCATGAAGAGCTAACACTTAGCAATGGTGTTTTCATCAAGCTAGATTTGAAATTCCATTATGGTAAATATTTAATTATAAGAAAAAAGGCTACAAATACATTAGTGCACCCCAGATAGTACCTAACTGACACATAAATTTCAAAGAAAGGCAACCATCTTACTCATTAATACTCTCTCTACAAGAATCCTGTGATGAAAGAATTAAATAGTTTTCAAATATGAGTTAACATAACCACACAAGCAGGCAGTTGTGTGTGGTGATGTGGCAGTATTCCTGACCATGTTATTTATTTCATCATGTGCTGGGTAATGTTTTGTACACTGTGTGTAGGTTGTCACTGTATATGCAATTGTTGATTGCTTTACTGGCAGAGAGCTGAGTACTGGCTGGACTTTGGTATTGTTGTTCTTATCACTCATCACCAGCATCATATTTTGTAAACATTTACCTTCATTATCTGTTGATTGGCTTAAAATGAGCTGATGGCCAGTATCTAGGCAGGAAAGGGAAGACAGGACTTCTGGGCTGAGAGAGGGTCTCAGGGAGAAGAATCAGACGTTGGGACATGGAGGTGGATGGACAAGAACATGTGCAAAGAAGTAAAGACCTGGCAGCATGGGGAAAGTAGGCCAGAGTTATTCAGGTGAATTTATGACTTAGCTGATAGTCTGCCCAGCCAAAGACCTAAGTTTTTATAAATATTAACAAGTCTCCATGTCTTTTTTTTAATAATTTTATTTAATTTTTATTTTATGTACATTAGTGTGAAGGTGTCAGATTCCTTGGAATTTGTGTTACAGACAGTTGTGAGCTGCCATGTGGGTGCTGGGAATTGAACCTGGGTCCTTTGGAAGAGCAGACAGTGCTCTTAACCACTGAGCCATCTCTCCAGCCCCTCCATGTCTTTATTAAACCTCTATAGGTCCAAGAAAGTCCCACTATAACCATGTATAAGAATTCCAGAACACTGTGTTTAATATCCTTATACACAATTTATATATCTCTTATATATGATTTTTTAAAAGAATTACTAGGTTACTATGCTAGGGAGGATAGCATAGTGAGCCCAGAAAACAAGCATGGCAAAAATATAGGTCCATCATGCCTGTTTGAAATATTTCTGCCAGAATCACCATTTATTTTTTTATATGATCCTTAATTTATTCAAAAAGAAATATAGTGAGCTGGGTGTGGTAGAAGACAGTAATTCCAACATTTAGCATGCTGAGGCGGGAGATTGTGTCTTTGGAGTCAGGATGAGCTTTGGCTGAGCCTCACCTTGTATCAAAAACAAGACGTGGGTCAGTGTATCATCTCCCTGATGGGGGAGCCAAATCTGCCTTGTGCATTGCTGGAGTTCCTTACAAGAGCTGTAAAGTTAGAGCAGCTATTAACATGCTGCAAATTTGCTGAGTAAATGTCATCTGTAATCCTCAGATAATGAATAGATAAATGCTTCCAAATCAAGAAAACAAGCATTATAATAAAAAGGAATTATATAAAAAACAATAATTGAAATTAGGTGTTTCCATATGACTTAGCACAAAGTAACCTCTTGTTTCTGTTTTTCTTTTTGTCATCTTTCATGTATTTATTAAATTTAATATATACATAAGTATTTATTTATTTTTATGTGTATTAATGTTCTGCATGTACATGCATTTGTACCACATGCACATAGTGCCTCTGGAGGCCAAAAGAAGGCATCAGGTCCCTCCCCTGTAATCTGAGTTACAGACAGTTGTGAGCCATCATGTGGATGCTGGAAATTGAAACTGTGTCCTCTGGAAAAACAGCCAATGCTGAGCCATCTCTTGTTTATGTTATTTTTATAAAACTGTGTTTGTTTCTCAGTTTTTCCCTTAACCCAGCTATCTCACAAATAATTGAGACTCTATTATAATAACAAGCTTCACAGCACAAGAACTGAGCAGTTATTACTCTGTTCTTAACTCTCTAATCTGGTTTTCTCCCAGAGTACATCCAGAGTACATATTGTAGCTTTTCCTGCTCCAGCTCCCTCTCCTGATGTCACTTGGACCTCTCCCATGGCTCAATCCCCTACTTCCTTTAACTCTGTCTCCTCTGGCAGGTAGGAAGTCCAGCCTTGTTCTTTCCCCTGCTCAGCAATTAACTGTAAGCTGATTTATTGGACTATCAGGGCACAATTGGGGCACAGTGTATATACAACATTGAGAAGGAGAGTCTCAGAACAAGAATTGCAACCAGATATGGGAGGTACAGAAATCAGCATTTGAATTACACAATAACCTTATGTCTACAATCTCTCCAGCTCCAAATGTACTATATTTTAAAATTTGTCCAAGGAAGTAAATTTCAGCAAGCATTGAGTACACATATAATGACTATCCAGCCCTCCCACCCTTCTGGATCGCAGTAGAAGGGATCCCAGTGCCTGGAAAAAGTGAAACCGGGAGTTATTATGTAGTGGTTAAGGGAAGTCATTTAAACTGACCTTAAGGTAGACTCTAGGCAAAGTCACAGGATTTAAGCCTGTTGTATTACAGAATTTTTGATCCCATTGTGAACTCAAAATTGTAACTGTAAAACCTTGTTTCTTCTTTGGTGTGGTTGAGTCCTATTATATACCTTAATCCAAGAATTTTCTGTTTCTTGTTTCAGGTGGTTATGGTGTAGTTCAGTCTGCTCTAGCACACAGCTTTAATCCGAGAGCTTTCTGTATACCAAATTTGATAAGGTTAATCCTAGGTCAAGAGGAAGAGCCAAAAACCAGCTGACAGGGATTAAAACCTAGGAGGGACTTTGAGTTGAGGAGTCTTTAAGACAGTGTGGAGAAGTAGAAAGGGCTTTTTAACTTAAGCTCTGGCTTTAGCTTTGGCTTCAGCTCCTTAGCTCCCTGGCTTTTGGGGCTTTGAGCCAGCAAGCTTTTGGCCTTGGGGTTTTTGGCCTTTTCCTCCTGGGTTGTTATCTGAGCTAATGAGCCTTTTTTTTTTTTTTTCCATTCAGACTTGAGCTGAAAAGGAAGGTCAGCTGGGTGCTTTCTCTGCCTCTCTGAGCTAGCAGGTTTTCACCCCAGTATCTGGTTCCTGAATCTTTATCAGTGAAATAGAATGGTTGGGATTTTCATTATAACAACACAGTTTGGTTTGTTTTATTTTTACTTGTTTATGTTTATCTTCAGGCAGCTTTATTTTTTCATACAAGCTGATTGTAGAGGCATAAAGAGTAGGCATAGCTAAATTTTTGTTTCTGGGCTATGCTGTTTGCATTGCTGACTGTGTTCCGGAAGAAAAATGGACACCTTGGAATAGCAGACTCCTCTAGCAGGTGAAACTCTGGAATCTATAGCTGGTGCCTCCATTCATTTTTTTTCCTCTAATTTTCTTATCTTGAGTAATTCACAAGGAAAGCTTTTACTTTCCAATATGGCAGGACATTCCAAAATTATAATTAATAAAATCGAAAAGAGTACCAATTTAGAAAAGGCTTACAGTCTAAATCCATGTAAAAAATTTTAAAAATAAGCTATTCATTCAAAATGTCACTTTAATCAAATCAAATATATAAGGCACATAAATGACTGATTAAAAAATGAGAGATGGCTAACCAAGGTCTGTGAGATGTTTTTTGTGGTCATTTTCTCATGTACTTAGTCTCTTTCATTGGACTTTATTGTATTTTCAATTAAAATCCTTATTTTTTTATTCAATATGTGTGTGAGTGCATGTGTGTATACATCTGTGCACATGGAAGTCAAATGTCAGTGTTGGGTGTTTTATTGATTCTTTTCCACCGTATCTTTTTGCAGTATAGTCTTTCATTAACTCTGAAGCTCAGTGATTGGCTAGACTTTTGCCAGTGATCCTCCTGCCTCTGCTTGCCAGCACTGGGGTCACAGCTATAGTCTGCCATGCCTGGAATTTTTAATTAATTAATTAATTTACTACAATTTATTCACTTTGTATTCCCTCTGTAGTCACCTCCCTCATCTCCTCCCAGTCCCACCCACACTCCCTCTTCTCTCTCTATGCCCCTCCCCTAGTCCCCTGATGGGGGAGGTCCTCCTCCCCTTCTATTTGACCCTAGCCTATCAGGTCTCATCAGGACTCATCATCTTCCTCTGTGGCCTGGCAAGGCTGCACACACATACCCCCACACACCTGCCCCAGGGGATGTGATCAAAGAGCAGCCACTGAGTTTATGTCAGAGACAGCCCCTGTTCCTCCTTACTAAGAAACCCACTTGGAAAATGAGCAGCCTATGGGCTTCCTCTGAGCAGGGGGTCTAGGTCCTCTCCATGCATGGTCCTTGGTTGAAGTATCCGTTTCTGCAGGGACCCCTGGGCCCAGGTATTTTGGCTCTGTTGGTCTCCTTGTGGAGTTCCTGTCCCCTCCAAGTCTTTCTATCTCCCTCTTCTTCCATAAGGATTCCAGCACTCTGTCTAAAGTCTATGAGTCTCAGCATCTGCTTTGATACCCTGGTGGGTAGAGTCTTCAGAGGTCCTCATGGGAAGCTTCTGTCTGTTCCTTGTCTTCTTCTTCTTCTTCTTCTTCTTCTTCTTCTTCTTCTTCTTCTTCTTCTTCTTCCAATGTCTATCCTGCTTGTCCTTCTGAAAGAGAATTAAGCATCTTCCCTAGGGTTCTCCTTGTTGTTTAGCTTCTTTTTGACCATAGAGTTTAGTCTGTTTATCCTATATTATATGGTTAATATCCACTTCTAAGTGAGCATACACCCTATGTGATAGGTTCTGTGATTTACATTTAGGTTCTCATGCTAGTATAGCAGAAAACATTTTCCTGGCTAAGCCATCTTCCCAGCTTCTCAGCTAAAACTAAAACTCTAAAATTGTTTTCAAATACACATAAATATAGCATCTTAACTCTTTTTTGTTTGTTTTTGTTTTTTTAAAGACTGGGTTTCTCTGTGTAATAGCCCTGGCTGTTCTAGGCTTGCTTTGTAGGCCAGGCTGGCCTAGAACTCACAGAGAGCTGCCTTCCTCTGCCTCCCAAGTGCTGGGATTAAAGGCGCACGCCACAATGGCCAGCTTCATCTCACCCCTTCTTAAGTGTGTGGCTCAGCAGTGAAAACTATTAGGAGTAATGTGTCTAGTTTTCTGGATGCTCCATCTTGCAGAACTGAAACTTCATACTTTAATAGGAAATTGACCCACATAGTAAGAATAAAAAATTGCTTAAGCAACAAACAAACAAAAAAGTGGCTCACAGCAATAACTTCTCACTTCCTAGCAACAATAACTCTCCCATTTCCTAACAACACCATTCGACTTCCTGTCTTGATAAATTTGATTTCCCACTGTGGAATTATATAGTAATTGAGCAATTGTCTTTTGGTGACTGATTTATTTCATTTAACATAATGTCATCCAGGCTTATCCATGTTATAGCACATACCAAAATATCATGACTTTTAAAGGCTGACCAGCATTCCATTGTTTGTACAGACCATATTTTCTTTAACCTTTCAGCCATCAATAAGCATTTACATTGGTTATATCCTCTTACTATGGTAAATGTTGCTGCTATGAGCCTAAGTATACAAATTTCTCTTTATGACCCTGATTTCAAATACATGTATATATTTGAATAACATATGTTATATAGTTATATAAATGTCATATATCATATATATGTCAGGGAAAACAGATTTCAAATATATATATATATACATGTGTATATATTAGGTATATATACTAAAAATATAAAAAGGAAATTGCTGGTTCGCATGTTAAGATCTATTTTTAATATTTTGAAGAATTATACTATTTTCCACAGTGACTACACCATTTTACATGCCACCAACAATGTATTCCATCTCTTTTCTCCACCTCATTGCCAGCCTTTCCTAATTTTAAGGTTTTTGTTTTCATGGAGTCAGACAGCACAGCAGGTTTTGGTGAGCGCCCTCTCTCTTCTTGTAACATCTTCACTGAGTTCTCCTGGCCCCTCTTATCAGGGTGCAGAAGAGCCCCAGCGCAAGGCTAAGTTCCTGGAAATCATAGTCTACAGAGCGAGTTACTAAAGTTCCTCAAAACAGCGCCAGCTCTAATACTCCTTTAAATCATAAGCCTGTGGAGGACCTATCAACTTGAAACCACAAAAGCCTCATGGGGTACTCTAAAGCATAAGGAGTCCTGTAATGGTTAAGTATCTGGGCATGCAAATTCAGCCATCAGACCTTGGCTTTGCGGATAAATTTTTCTATTTTGGGTATCCAATTGCATTAAATACTCCTGTATAATTCTTTTTGTTTTTTTCTGTCCCAGCGGCGAGTCACCGGCCTGCTCTTGGGAGGTCCCAGCTCAGGTGGGATAGGCCAAACTGGTCCTCGGAGCTGTGCACAGCAGCCCAGGAGAAAGATTCCCGAGCCCTCCATGCTGCCAGACTTCAGCGCTGCTGGACACGAGCTGCCTTCCTTGGTGGGAACACACCTTATGCAAGGCGTCACACGTTGGCTCGGTCCTGCTGCAGAGTTGTAGGCGCTGGACACCATCTTCCAGGCGTCCGTGTATCGGTCCATGCACACATGGCGATACATTTTCGGAAACACTTGTCATCCTGTGCAGCAGTTCCTGGGCATTGACCACCTCGATCTGCGCTTTCACCTGGTCCATAATACCCGCCCCCGCCCTCCGTCCAGTTTCCCGCCACCCAAGCCACCGGAAGTCCTAGCTGAAGCCGCTGTCAGCAGCTACCCAGTCAAAATGGCAACCGCACGCGCTGACCTCTGTATGTTTGCTTTTGTTGTCTCCCATACCACACAAGGTTTCTCTGTGTAGTCCTGGCTGTCCTGGAACTCACTCTGTAGACAATGATTGCTACAAACTCAGGGATCTGCCTGCCTCTGCCTTCAGAGTGCTGGGATCAAAGGCATGTGTCCACCGCCAGGCTTTCTGTGTAATTGTTGATGTGACTGACTGTGTATCTGGTTCGTGATTTAGAAACATATCCTTGTTGTAAAACCGCATTACAGCCGTGACAAAGATTCACAGTTACAATAGGAACAAAGAAGGGCATAAAGCTAATACTTCAATGTTGAAAATTTCCTTCCTTCTCCCTCCCTTCCTTCCTTTTTATTTGCAGTGCTGGGGATTAAACCAAGGGCCTTGTGCGATTTAGGCAGGCACTCTGCCACTGAACTACATCCCCAGTCCCAACAATTTAATTTTTAATCGATTTCCTATTAATTATAATCTACCTCTTAATTATGAAGTATGACCTTGATTTATACTGTGTTTTGATTTACAAACATACCTCAATAATAACATACAAACATACCTCAAACATACCTTCTATGAGCACTGTCTGCAATTACCACACAGTTCCCACCGAAATCTTGAAATCTGTCAATCATATGTCTCTATAGATGTGACTAATTCAAAGAAATACAAATAAAAACTAAAGCTTCCTTAAAAATATGAGTAGAGAGGCATAGAATGCAAAATACCTGATAGGTGAACTATCTGAACTGCCCTAAGATGTGAGTCAAGGCACTCAGGGTAGACATCTGCAGTTGTCACTGTGTGGCCTGGAGAGCATGGGTAAACAGACAGCAGCTTCATGACTTTCTGTGAAGAGCTGTGCTTGAGCCAGCATTGCTTCCTGACAGCGACAGCCTCCTGCTCCATTGGAATGATCGACAGGGAGAGTGACCCTGCAGGTTAAGACCATCAGGGCTCTAACATTAAAAAGACTCCCTGTCAGTGCCGCCTGTTCATGGGCTCAGCCACAAGCCTGTTGGAAGTTGAGTTTAGGTACAATTCCTGCCGCTTGAGGATGAGGAAGCCAGTTCCTCACCGCTGTGGGACACAGAAAAGTGCTCTCAGTCTGTTGTTTTTCTACACTGTGTCTCAAACCCAGACTTTTGCACATGTAAGGCAAGCATCCTCCCAGACTCACATTGGAAGGAACTCACATTCCCAGACTCTTTTTAAGATAAATATGAGGCACCAAGGACCATTCATGGATATAACCTAGAACCCTTGCACAGAGGTAGCCTGTGGCAGCTCAGTCTCCAAATGGGCTTCCTAGTAAGGGGAACAGGGGCTGTATCTGACATGAACTCAGTAGCTGGCTCTGATCACCTCCCCCTGATGGGAGAGCAGCCTTACCAGGTCACAGAGGAAGACTATGAGAGACAATCCTGATGAGACCTGACGGGCTAAGGTCAGGTGGAAAGGGAGGAGGACCTTCCCTATCTGTGTACTTGGAGAGAGGCATGGGAGGAGATGAGGGAGGGATGGTGGGATTGGGAGGGAATAGGGAGGTTGCTACAGCTGGGATACAAAGTGAATCAATTGTAACAAAAATATATATAAAAAGATAAATATGAGGCGGGTTCTTCTGAAACTGCTCAATTTGGTTTTAACCTTGTGGTTTTCCTGCCTCAGTTTCCTGAGTAGTTGGGGTACAAACCAGTGCCACCACACCAGTCTCTGCTCATTACTTGGGTAATCTTGCTTGTCTCTCCAAAGTCATCCTTTTTTATTTCTGACTAGTTCTCCAAGCTCTCACCAGTGGGGATGACCTGTTTTTTATCCAAAATAGCCTGTGGTTGCTTCTTCCAGACCAAGTGCTACTCTGTCCCTGATCCCCCCTTTCCTATCAGTGTGGCTTTTCCAGATATTTCAAAAAAAATTATGTTAGATGGCTTCTATATCACTTAGAGAGCTTTACCAAATGAGCCATGAATATGCAGAGTGGAAGGAAATGAAGCATTTGATTTTAGCTAATTTGTTGACTATCAATTTTTCTGTTTATTTTCACTGTGCTCCTGCTTTTAAACCACAAGGGAAGCCTTTTCCAGAAACACTTTCTGATTACTTTTCCTTTGGGGAGTGACCAAGTTCATTGTCTGTGGCAGTCTATGAGGTAACCTCTCAGGCTATTACAACAGCTTTTTACTTTGAGTTGCTTGGATGATGTATGGTTTGGACTCCTTAGATTCCTGTGTTTGAATGCTTGGCCGTAGGGAATGGAACCATTAGAAGGTATGGCCTAAGAGGGCCACCTCTAAGAAGAGGAGGTGTGTCACTATGGAGGAGGGGCTTTGAGGTCTTAAATGCTGGAGCCACACCCAGTGTGAAACTTGTCCAGCCTCAGAGGCAGAGAACTCTCTGAGAGTTCAAGGTCAGCCTGGTCTTCAAAGCCAGTCTAGGACAGCCAAGACTACAAAGAGAAACCCTGTCTCAAAAAAACCAAGCAAGCAAGCAAGGAAGCAAGCAAACAAACAAATAAAAAATTTTTTTTGTTTAAGGTTCAAGTGAATGTGAACTTTAACCAACACAGTTTTTTTTTTTCTGTTTTTCAGACTGAATCATAAATAGCATCCGAAGTAAGAGAGACTTAACAGCATTGTGACAAGACCTCAAACCTGAGTGACGTCGTCAGTTAGCTGTGGGACATACTTAAGTTACTTAATTGCTCCTATCAATAGGCCATACATTGTTGTATACCTCAACCATATAATAACCATGAGAAATTTGGAGTTGTGTATAAGCGCATTTATAATTTTTGGCATAAAGTCAATGATAAATATGCATAAATAAAGCATTTTAACAAAAGTAGTGAAATAGCTGCTTGTATCATTCTTGGCTTTTAAAATTATGAGTCACAGAATGCCTAAGAAAACAGGATTATAAATTTTGAAAAATGTATGCCCCTGTATAACCCACAGCCCAGCCAGAGATTAGGTCATTTCCACTATGCCTGAAGGGTCTGGTGCCACTTTATGTCACCTTTTTATCATCCCTCCCTCTCTAAAGACAGTTTTTTTTTAAATCTTGAAATTCATATAAAGAGAAGAATGTAATTTTATGTGTATGGATATTTTACCTGTATGTATGTCTGGGCACATGTGCGCCTGTTGCCTACAGACATCCGAAGAGGGTGTCAGATACCCTGGGACTGGAGTTAAAGACAGTTGTGAGTTGAATAGGTGATGGGACTTGAACAAGTGCTTTGAACTACTGAACCATCTCTCCAATCCCAGGAAAGTTGTATTCTTAAAAATATTTTTAGTGGTTACCAACCTAGACTGATACACCTGGAAAAATATCAGTCATAATTGGAGGAGAAAGAAAAACTGTCCATGATAAAAGCATACTTAAGGACATGTGTGACCATGAAGAAGTTCTACAGCAATTCTCAGAGAATACTTCAGACTGAAGAGAGTGATAAACACATCCAAGAGGGTATGGGGAAATAGTAAATGGTGCTATGGCAGTAGGTAAGCAAATGAGGACAAAGAAACACAAAATCAAGAGAAGGATAGAAATTAATACACAACTTTCTTAATAACCCTGCATATGAATGGCTTTACTCCTCTGATCAAATGTCACAGACTAGCAGACTGGATTAGAAATCAGGACTTGTTTTGCTTCCTCTAAGAAATATGCCTCATGGAAGGATGGGAAAAGTCATTCAAAGCAAATAGAGCTAGGAAACACACAGATATCACCAGTCTATTAACTGATAAAGTACACTTCAAAGCAAAACTAGTCAGAAGAAATAAAGAAAGATACTTCATACTAACTAAAGGAACAATTGATTATCAGGACAGTACAATTATAAACATGGACTTGCGGGGCTGGAGAGATGGCTCAGCAATTAAGAGCACTGGCTGCTCTTCAGTGGACCTGGGTTCAATTCCAAGCACCCACATGGCAGCTCACCTCTGTCTGTAACTCCAGCTCCAGTGATCTGACACCTTCACACAGACACACAGGCAGGCAAAACACCAATGCGTATAAAATTAAAAATTAAACATATACATGCTTAGCCAGGCACAGTGTGTAATCCCAGCACTCAGGGAGGCAGAGGCAGGTGGATCTCTGAGAGTTTGGGCCAGCCTGGTCTACAATGCAAGTCTAGGACAGCTAAGGCTACACAAGAGAAACCCTGTCTTGAAAAACAAAACAAAACAACCCCTCCAAAAGTACATGCCCAAAACAGGAGGTCCAATTTCATAAAACAAACAGATCCACACACTTTAACCCCAACACATTAATTAGTGGGTGATTCTAATACCTTACCCTCACCAATAGGCAGATCATCTGGACAAAAATGATCAGAGAAACACTGGAGTTAAATGATGTCACAGATTCAATAGCCCAGTGAGCTTGAACAGTCTGCTCTCTGTTTTGTGATATCACAATAATTTCAAAAATTTGTTGTAAATTGATACTCATAACTTTTGTCTCTTTTTAAATTAAGCATCACATTTAATTTTCCCAATGCAGAGATCACATCCAGAGCCTTTCAGGCAAGTACTCTACCACTAATTTATATACACACCCCATTTAATTCCTTTAATCTTGTGAAACATACCTGATTTTTATTTAATGTGTTCTAGGTTTGCCGTAAAAACGAAACAAAACTCTAACCTCTTAAATTATGTGGGGGTTGTGTAATTCTTCCCTAGTGCATTTGCTCTTTTATGCCATTGCTTAAACTTTTATAGTGTTGAAGTGCTGGTCATTAAGTTATGTCCCTCTGCTTCAAAGCTACCTGTCTATATTCTGCTTTGAGATGCTGGGTCTGGGAATTCACAAACCACTCCCACTTTTTTCTTTGCTCCTTGGCGCCTGCTGGTGTCTGCCCATAGGGCCTGGAACAAGGAAGATGAAAGGAGGGGCTGGCTTTTTCCGCTTTGGTTCCTTTGGTCAGCATAGAGTCCATTCTGAAGCTGCCCTTGATTGCAGTTTGCAGGCTTCACACCTCTCTCAGAGCACTGTCGCTAAACCACCTCAGCAACAGTAGCCAGCAGGGACTGATACGCCCAGGCGTCTGCAAGTCTTAAGTGGTTTCTTTCCCTAAACACTCAACATTTTATCTTCCTGTACTCTGTCCATTTGTTACCTTTGCTCTGTGGAAGTAGCTGCTTCCTGTAGTTGTTCACTTGGCCTTCCTTCCATTTTTGATATTTCTGTTTGTATTTTCCTTCAGAGGTGTTCTCTTTATGCAGCCCAGGCAGTATCTTTGAACCTGTGGTATACTAGATTAATGATCAGCAATTCAACGTGACAAAAAGTAAAGATGTAAGCTAGGATTTTGTGATGCTTCTGAGCATAGACAATAGGTTTTTCAGAGATTGTAGCGGTGTAGGGATGCAGACCTTGGGGGCTGTACCAGTGGAATTGTGTCACCCTGAAAGGTATTCTGACACTCTAACTCCCAGGTTCCTCAGATGTGGTGATTTGAAAATGAGCTCTTCCTAGGAATGGTCAAGTTAAGAAAAGGCCATGGGGGCACGACCAATCCTATGCAATTGGTAGAGTCCTTATGAGAGATTAGGGGTTAAGCATACTCCCTGGTAGGCAGAGTGGTCATGATGACATAATAAAGGTGGTCAGTTTCCAAGAAGGCCAGCTTGTTCCTCACCCTCCTGACTTGAGATGAAAGCCTGGCAACTTAAAACAAAGGCCTTGTAGGTTTTGTCTCCTACCAGCAGGACCCCTGCTGATGGACCAGTTCAAAAAGCTTAAGGCCTGCTTAGGACATGTCATACAACAGTCTGGGCCAATCAGCCATCAACCATTCTAGCTTTCTTCAAGCTGACCAACACTAAACACTTGAGAGGACCCCCAGCCCTTGAGAAGAGATGCTTTACAGGATGTCCTTTCTCTCTCTGTGACTGCTGTGTGTGTGGTTCCTCATCCCCAATAAACATCTTTTTCAACTGTGGATTCTGTCTGCAGTGCTTCAGATTTTTCCTGTCTTTTGATTCTTTAACTAGCAGAGAGAAATGAACCTATCAAGACCCCCAGACTATATCAAAGACCCGCTAGTTTGCATTATTTAGGAAAGTAGGAAACTTGAACACACACACACATACACACACGCACAGAGGGTAGATGATACTCACAAACACAGAGAACAGTACCTGCTATGAATATCTGAAGCTACAGAATCAAGGAGTGGGCACTGGACAGATTCTCTCTCTTCATCTCCAGAGGAATCAATGTTGTTAATGTCTTGGTTTCAGATGTCTCTGGTCTCCAGAACTGAGGGCCAATATATTTCTATAATTTCAGCCAATTTGTTTTATAACAGCCATAGGAAACTAATAATTTGTGTGGCCAATTAGAGTTTTGGGAATGGAGTCCCCTATACATTCTAGAATGCCAGTTCACTGTAAAAGGTGTTTTCTGGCCTAGGTCAAGGATCTTGTTAATTAGTGTTTGTTATATATCAAAGATCTCCAAGCAGACATTCTTTGTAATTGTATAATTCCTCACTTAAGAGTTAAGAAGTTCAGTCTTTTTGCTCATAGTTTTAATGTTTTAAAGTAGAGACAATACACTAGCAACTGGTTCATAACTCTTTTGTTTGCCAAACACAGTTATAAAAATGAGGGGTTTGTACCTGTTTGGCAATTGTGTTAGTTACTTTTCACTGTGACAAAAATAACCTGAGACAAACAACTTAAAGAAGGAAAATTTCATTCTGGTTCATGGTTTCATAGATTCCACCCCATGGCCAACTGGCTCTGCTGTTTTGGATCTATGATAGGTGGAAAAGAGAGGCTCACTTCATAGTGACTAGAAGCAGAGAGAGAGAGAGACAGACAGAGAGAGAGAGAGAGAACAAGATACACCTTTCAAAGTCATACTCCAAGACCAGGAACCTCTTTTCCCCCAACCAGAACTACTTCTTATTGCCTATTCAGTCTGAACCTACTAATTATAAGCTAATTAATTTATCAATGAAGTTAAGATTACCTCTTAATCATGTCTCTGGCTGGGGACCAACTTCAAATCCAAAGAACACTACCTGTGTTCAAAGACTGGATTTCCTATAAACATCTCTGGGGTTTTAGTTTTTTCTGAAAATGGGAAGATTTGCATCCCTTCAGGGTAAGCACTGGCTGATGTTTGAGAGTGGTTGCTTTCTTTTCCTGCACCATTAATATCTATATCAGCTACACACATAGCCACCAGGCCTGCTTTTACCTGTAGCCTTTATTCTACAGCAAAATTGGGAACAATGAGAACTAATGCTACGTTATTAAGTAGCAAGCGTTTCATGGACATTTACTGAGGGCCTGCTATCTACCATCCACTGCTTTAGAATACAGTGGGAACAAAACAGGTATCACATGTAGCAGGTATCACATGTAGCACATGTGGTAAGTGAAGGAGGACAGGTAGTAAATGGTAAGTAAATCATTAAGTATTAGAAGGTGGTTCACCCTGAAAAAGAAAAATGTTGAGCAGAGGAGGGCAATTTCTAGATCTAGGACAGCATGAAGTGATTTTAACTCAGGCGATCAGAGTAGACATACCTGAGGAGATGCTTGAGCAAATTCATGTGAAGGGATCTTGTCCAGTGGATTTACTAGGTCATGTGTTTCAGGCAGATAAAAATATAAAGCGAAGGTCTAACTCAAAAGGCAAAGGGCACACATGTCATGTATTTAAGAAAAACAAACAAGTAAGGGTCACAGGGTCAGAGAGAAAAGGACGAATAGTCAAAGCAGTGCTCAGAGGCTGACTCTCCCAAAATGGTAGGACTTGAGAATGTCAGAAAGATTCTATATTTTGGTGTGGATAGCATGGGGGAAGTGCCGAAGAGTTTTATGTGTGAGAGTGACATGATTTGTCAGATATTTCAAAATAATCTCAGAGCTTCTCTACAAATGTTAGACTGTATGGGGTAAGGCAGTCAAAGATGGTAGAGAAACGTGTTTCCGGGCTCTTTGTTGTGGTCAGGAGGTGATGTGGACCTTGCTGATAGTTAGGGAGATGGTGATAAATAGTGAATGTCAGAGCCAAAAGGTTCTCCTCATGAGAGGTGATAGAAAGAAGACAACACCAAACCCTTAAGGTTTGGCTTGGAAACTGGCAGGATGGAATTGCTATTTAAAGTGAAGAGGCTGGAGGAAAAGGTTTCAGGAGGGATGTCTGGAGTTGGCTTTGGGGCCATGTTAACCTTGAGGTAGATACTCATTGCAAAGCTGAAGGAAGTTCTGAATAAGCTGGCAGCATTCTGGAGCCAATGGGACATCTCTAGATGGCAGTCGGTCTTTATACGTTTTTCTGGTTTTACAATTTTACCATATAATTACCATATAATGTCATCAGCTCCCAAGGCAGGTCGTGGGGAGGAGGAGGTCTGTGTGGTGGGATTTTGGTATTTATTCTTTATCATAGAGTGGTGTGGTCTTAATTCCTGTGCTTGGGTTTCCTAAATTTAGATACTGCTTTATTCCTACCTAGTATATTGAGCCTCAATATAAGGTATAAGGCTTTACCAGGTCTTATATATAAAAAGCTGTCAAGATATATGGGACTCGAGGCTGACACCGCATATCTGTCTGCTTTTTCTTCTATATGACTTAAGTCAATCTTTGGAGAGTCTTGTTTTCAAAGGTTCTACCCTCTTAACAGCAGGCATGTTTAATATCTTAAATTCTCTAAGTCCACTTACTTTTAGTAGTAGCAGTTGATTGTGTGCTGAAAATGTTGCATCAGGGAAACCCTGTAATACCCTGTACTAAGGTTTCCGGGGCTCCGCCACTAGGTATAGTTTGTAACCCTCCAAGCATTTACCTACTTGCCTTTAGCCCAGGTTACCCTTCCCAGAAATGCTATCTTGGCTGTCCGAAACTTTTTCCTTCCTCAGTTAAGTTCAGATTATACTTTTCTCTGATTTTAGCTCCAGGTCTGAAGAACTACGGTCTTTGGGGAGAAGACCACCTTGCAAACAGTTGTAAACAGCCAACATCGTCCAAAACTGGGATACTGAAAGACCTGACTCGGCTTGCTGGGCCCTAGACCCTCCCCTCACTCCCCTGCTTCCGGCGCAGCCCCTCTTAGAGGGGGCGTGGCGTGCTGATCTGGACCCGCCCTCCGGCTGCGCGCGGCTGAGGCCCGCGGTCACGTGAGCGCGGCGAGGGAGGGGCGCTACTTCCGGGCGGCGGAAGGAGACGCGGCCGCGTGAGGACGAGGCGATTTGAAAACACGCTCCGGGAGCGAGCGAAAAGCCTGCGGCCGGCGGTCCTCGGCGTGGTCCCTCGGGGCTTGGCGCTCGCCCGCTCTCCGCCTTGTCTCCGCGGCCCGGGTCCGTCCGGGCTCTCAGGTGAGCGGCGTCCGTCGATCCTGCCCGGCCTCCCGGTGCGCGGACGTGCGCGGCCCAGGCGGCGGGGCGTCTGCGGCGGCCCAGGCGGCGGGGTGGGCGGCCAGGGTCCCCGCTGTCCCCAGCGAGAGTGTGAGCTGGCCGAGGGGCTTCCGAAGCGCCTCAAGCGGCCGCGCGTCGATGTGGGGCCCGGCCAGCGTTAGGCCGGCGTGTGGGTTCGGGCCAGAGGCCGTCCACTCGACGTTCGCGGAGGGGTAGGAACCGTTTTCCTTCGGGGAAAAAAACAACAACACACAAACAGAAACGGCGTTTCCATTTTTGTCGTGCGAGCTCGAAAGCTGGGCTAGGCACCTCTAGTCGCTGCGTTCCACTCCCCCACCCCACCTTGTCCATCCTCCCTTTTTGGCCCCTCGGATTTTGAAGAGCTCTTGAGGCGCAAGGGGTTGGAGATGCAGTCATCATAGGCCAACTGCTCCATGTCTGGTTTCTCCTTGGGATTTTTTCTTTTTTTTTGGAGGGCGGGAGAAATTGGAAATAAGGAAAGGTAATGAAGTGACCGCAGGGCAAACTGCTTGGAGTTTAAGTTGTAGTCATCCTCCCAGGTTAGCACTAAGTCTGACCTGCAGCAGGAATATGTGTCTGTGCTTGAGTTTTCAAGCGGTTGGAACTCAGAGGCTGGAGTAGCTTCCTTGTACTCACTGTCCACTACTGTGGATGTGGTCTAGTCTAAGAGCTATTTGGTTTCCTGTGTTATGAAAATCTTTAAGTGAAAATAATAGCAGCTGCTAAATGGAACCCGAAAAATAGCTAGTAGAAAAATGTTAACCTGGGTGATATGTAAATATTTGTCGAGATTTAAAAGACAGTGAAGAGCTATTAGCCCTCATAATTTTCCTAGTATATTCACTAGCGAGTGCTTAAAGTCAGGGGGCACAACTTGACATTCTTACTCAGAATGGGGTGTGATGTAGACTGCAAGAGGCCCATCGCATGTGGAAGAGTGCCCAGAGGATAGTGTGAGATGTCACAATTTTCTCTGTGTTGCGTTTACTTTTATCTTTGGAAACACTACTGATAAAATTGTAAGAAAAGCTCACAGAGTATGGTTGCTTAAGAGATTAAAAACCAGTTTTGTATTAAAAGTGGCCAGATGAATACCTGGTCCTCAGTTTGTGAGGCTTGAATGATTGGTATGTGTTGGTCCTGAGACTAATGTAAGCATGTTGTGCTTGAAGCATATGTATTTTAACAGCTTGTAGCTCTGATTATGGATGAACAAGGCATTCAATCTGTTGGATAAGGACTGTGCCTTACCTTGTAGACAAACAAAATGTGTTTGGATAAGAATCATACTGATTCTAGAAGTAGGTTTTTAAAAAAATCGAGCTGACATTTTGCTGTATTGACCAGGTTCCTCAAGTACCCTGTGCTCAAGCAATTTTCTTGCCTCTGTCCAGTAAGTGTGCCATAGGCACATGTACTGTGCTCCCTTTAAAAATCAGCTCAACCTGTTGTGTAAGCAACATGTACTTAAGGAGTCCTAAGGTAATAACATCTCACATGAATGTACTTGGATATGATGTCATAGCGGAATTCATTCATTCAGCACTGTAAACTTTCAGTTTTTATTTTTTAACTCCATGTGTAGTTTTTTAACTACATTGTGATTTTATGACTTGGATAATTATGTTAGACCAGAAGTAGTTTTATTTACTACAGAGGTGCTCAACTGTGTATGCAGTGGAAGACAGTTATTTTTGAAGCATGTGAAAGAAGCTTCAAGAAGAACTAAACTGGTTCCAGTCGGAAGTAACTTTTTTTTTAAATTTTAATTTGAAGTTCACTTATATAGCCAGAAAGCATTGTTGGAGCCATGTTAGTTCTTGCCATGTCACAGTTAAGTGGCTCATTTATAAAGAATAAAGCAATGAAAGCTCTTTATCTTTGTCACATTAGTATTTAGAATGCTGTCTGCTGACCATTGTCAGGGGGTCAAGGAAACATTGTAGAGACCAAAAAAAAAGTCATTCACCAGTGAGGAAACTGTTGAGTAGTCTAGGATAGAAGTAAGGACTTAAATTTTACAGCTAGTGATGTTGGAGTGGGTAGGAAACATGCAGACTAAAAGAGCTGCTAAACCACAAAATAGGAATGGGAGTTGAAAGAGTGTAGTAGAGAGGGTGGAGAAAGGTACAAGGTGCTATGGTTATGCCTCAGTTACTTATAGTAGTGGCCCAGCTAGTCTTTCTTAAATTGCATTTCTTTTTAAGTTGTTGCTTACCTTTAAGGGGGCGCAGAGAGGGTGGATGCTCCTTTTTGTTTACGACCAGCTGAACTTATGTTCACAATGCTTGAATTCCTACTCCTGACCTTATCTGGCTTTCCTTGCTCATAAGATGCTCTTCCTCTCTCTTGCCTACCTGGACTCTACCTGTTTTTTGTTGTTGTTGTTGTTGTTTGGTTTGTAACATCCAGCTTTGATTCATGAATCTTCCTAATTATCTCCTACATTGAGTGATAGCATTTTTTTTTTCAGACCTTGTTAGATTCTGGGTGCTATGAGCTTTTAACAGATATGTACCTGTTGTGTGTTCCAAAAGAGAAACCACTTCAGGTTTCTGTTCGGTGCATTGACAGTTTGATTCAGCTCAGAAAACCTGACAAAAGTTCTTTAACAAGATCCTTCCCTTTTTGTTAATGGCTCTTGATGGCCATGATTCATAGTGACATATGAGATGTTAGAGTAATATAAACAGTGGAAAACATTTTTATTCTTTTATCACTTATCCTTGATTTAATCCATTGTTTCCATTCGTTCTGACAGCACTCAAGAATGACCAAAAAGAGGAAACGCCAAGATGATTTTCAGAAAGTAAAACTGAAAGTTGGTAAAAAGAAGCCCAAGTTAGAAAATGCTACAGCTACAAACTTTAAGACCAAGGCTATACATTTGCCTGAACAACTTAAAGAGGATAGAACACTTCCAACCAACAATAGAAAACTTAACATAAAGGTAAACTGTAAATCACTTTTTTTTTTTTAATAATGAGATCTTTTTTCTTTCACATAGTGTAGAATGTTATATTTATGTGAAAAGCTGTTTAATTTCTTTAGTTAATGATTTGTCTTAGGGCCATATGGTATGTTGTTAGAAGATGTTTGGATTTCATGATATCAGTATCTGATCATGAAATTGTCCTTCCTACTTCAGAAAGTTTTACTAAAGTAAGTCTGCAGTGATTGCTCCATAGTAAACCTTTTTTTTTTTTTTTTTTTTTTTGATATATGTCATCAGGAAGTAGTTCTTATATTTAGTTCATTTTTGTCAAATTCTTGATGGATAGTTTTCCTTTATAGCTGATTAAGATAAGAAATTGTGGGTAGTTGTTTTTGAACTAATTGTAACACATGGTTCATTATTGATCTGTAGTAAAGAGTAAGTATCCCTTTTGTTTACCTGAAAGTGGTGCGTAGCAAAGTTTTAGTTAAAATGTTTACCTGAAAGTGATAGCACAGTAATATCCATACCTAAAATCTGTGTTTGTGTTACAGGATTTGCTGTCACAGATGCATCACTATAATGCTGGTGTTAAACAAAGTGCTCTTCTTGGACTTAAAGACCTTTTTTCTCAGTACCCATTTATAATTGATGCACACCTTTCAAACATAATAAGTGAGGTGACTGCTGTGTTTACAGATAGAGATGCTAATGTACGGTTAGCAGCAGTTCAGCTGCTTCAATTCCTGGCCCCCAAAATACGACCTGAACAAATTTCTCCATTTTTTCCTTTGGTAAGTGCCCATCTCTCTAGTGCCATGACTCACATTACTGAAGCAATTCAGGAGGACTCTTTGAAAGTTTTGGACGTTCTGCTGGAGCATTACCCTGCTCTCATTACTGCCCGTAGCAATATATTGCTTAAGAATTTTGTAGAGCTCATTTCTCATCAGCAGCTGTCCAAAGGACTGCTAAATAGAGACAGGTCCCAGCCCTGGATACTTTCTGTAAACCCTAATCGGAGAGTCACTTCTCAGCAATGGAGGCTCAAAGTCTTAGCAAGACTCAGTAAATTCCTTCAGGCCTTGGCAGATGGATCCAGTAGGTTGAGAGAAAGTGAAGGACTTCAGGAACAAAAAGAAACTCCCCATGCCACTAGCAACTCCATTTTTATCAACTGGAAGGATCATGCCAACGACCAGCAACAGATCCAGGTTTATGAAAATGGGGGTTCACAGCCAAATGTCAGTTCACAGTTCAGGCTACGGTAAGGATTTCAGTTATGTCCACACTCAGTTTTCCTATATTAAATTTTAACTATTGACCATTAATGGCTAATGTCGGGAAGACATAATTTTTGTCTTTCGTAATTTCATGTAGTCATTAATAATGAGTTGATTAGATGACTCCTAATGGCAGGAGTCATTTGCAAGTATGTTTTTATTTGTATCAAAAGCCTAATTAGAATTAAAACTTAAAAATTTCTGTTGGCTTTGCCATTTTAGTATTTTGTTTTTCTTACTAGTTTTGTTCAGTGTAATTGATAGTGCTTCATTTTACTGTATTTTATCTTTAAGCAGGGGACTACGTTTTGTAATCGTTAACTTTTTTTTATTCTTACCTTTCCTTATTAGGTACTTGGTGGGAACACTAGGCGCTGTAGATGAAGACCTGTCGTCCCCTGAAAATCTGAAAGGATTCATTGAGATAATAATTCCATTGCTAATTGAGTGCTGGATTGAAGCTTTACCTCCACAACTGGCTGCTTCTGTTGGAAATGGTGTAGAGCGAGAGCCTCTGCAGGTTATGCAGCAGGTCTTGAATGTTATTTCCCTGTTGTGGAAACTCTCAAAGCTGCAGGATGAAACGCATACGTTGGTGAGAACTAATGAGTTCTTTATTACTTCATTAGTAATGCCTTTTATCATAATTAGATTAGAAATTGGCTTATACTACAGATTGAACATGTGTTCTCCAAAGACTGCCCACAGCTTAATGATAAACTTGTTTTCTGTCTTTCTCCCCCCACCCCCCCTTTTTTTTTTTGGTATAAAAGTACAAATTAAAATAGTTTCTGGTGGGATTAGACAGAAGGCTCGGTGGTTAAGAGCAGTGACTGCTCTTGCAGAGGATCCAGGTTCAATTCCCAGCACCCACATGGCAGCTCATAGCTGTCTGTAACTCCATGATCTCACTCCCTCACACAGGAAAAACATGTAATAAAAATAAATTATTAAAAATAGTTTTTGGGAAGTTATTAACTAGATAATATTTTTCAGTGAAATGCATAACAAGTCATTTTTGTGAGGTTATTAGCTGGATATAATTATTTTTCAGTGAAACGCATAACAGTTTGCTTATTGTATTTTATTGGAAATGATTTGCAGTAATATTTAAGTTACTGTGAAATATTAAAATGTAGGCCAGATGTTGTGGCATATGCCTATAATGCCAGCACTTGGGAGGCAGAGACAGGCAGATCTTTCAGTTCAAGGTCGACCTAGGCTACATGGTTAGGTATAGGCCAGCTGGGACTACAGTGATACTCTTTCTCTTAAAAAAACAAAAAAACAAATCAAAAACCAGTGTTGCTTATGGCAAATTGATTAGGAACATTTTGAAGATTTCTTATGGGATTGAGAAGTTGCTTACTAAGTGGTTCCTTTTGTGTTATCAGATGTAACACTGGAAACTAGACTGAAGTCATAGTGATGGTAATGAAATACGTTGTGTATTTGTAGTGCTGGTAAGTAGGAACAAAGCTGTGAGATGAAGTTTGCGAAGTTACCTTACTAGCACCCAAAGGACACCTACAAGGAGCACTGCTTTAAAGCATGAGGCATCTGTTCTACAGAAGACCTCTTGCAAGGACCTTTGGCTAGATCCATATGAGTCTTTTGAAGTTGCCTGTATACACTGAGGAAGGCATGTCTTTTTTTTTTTGTTTTCATTTTAGTCTTTTTATTTTGAGCTATAGTTTAGGATGAGCCATTATGCTGTGCAAGGTAAAACTAAGGATAAAGAGTAATTTTGAGAAAAGCATTATGGATCTGTACTAAGATATGTGCTTTAAGGGCTTGTTCTATTATTGCTAGCCCATTACTATCCACAGGGATGTTTTTAAATTGCTTTTACAACTAGTATAGCATGTTATTGATTATACTTTTGAACTTGGCCTATGAGTGAGTTATTGTGCATGTTAGCAACAATAGTAGTATCTTATGCTGGGAAAGAAGAAGCTTGATTTTCACAGCAGGTTGTGGTGTAGGCTGACAGTAATGTATGCAGCTTAGAAAAATATGTATTTGTAGTTTAATGGATCTACAGACAATTCTTGATGTAAAATTATATGACTTGAAAATTTTCTGGTTTAGAATGCTGTTAAAACGTAACTTGAACACTGACTTTTCACTTTCGGTATGCCCTTAGATATAGTCTGTGAGGTATTACTATCCTGTAAGATAGCCTTTGTATCAGATAGGTTTTCAACGATAGGTTAGTAATATCAGTGTGAGTATTTTTAAGGTAGGCTAGGCCAAATTCTGATATTTGGTTAATTAGGTCTATTAAAATCCATTTCAATTTAAGGTATTTTCTACTTAAAATGGGTTTATTAGGATGAATCTTACCAATCAATATTTTCATCTGAAAGACTAAGAAAAATGAAAATTATGATACTTAATATGGCTTTGGGGTTAATATTTTCTTCACTTTTAATGCTTTTGTGGTATTTTTATTTAGAACAGGATACACAAAATAGACAGTTTGCAAATTCACTAATTGTGCTAGTTTCTAGTTTTGAAATATAATGGATATTTAAAACAGTATGCTTTATAATTTTTATCGTTACAGGGCTGTCTAGTAGCATTCAATTACATGGGCTACTTAAAGTTTTTAAGACTATTGACTGTTTAAGAACAGACTATTAAATTGAGATACTGTGTAAAACTGATATAAATAGGGCCAGAGAGATGGTTCTGTGGTTAAAAATGTTAACTACTCTTCCTCTTTAATATTTATTTAGTTTTATTTTATGTGTATAAGTGTTTGCCTACATGAATGTGGATACATGTGCCTGGTAAGTGCAGAGGCTAGGAGAGGGCTTTGGATTCCCTGTAGCTGAAGTGTCAGGTGCTTGTGAGCCAGGATCTAAATCCAGGTTCTTCACCACTGAGCCATCTCTCCAGCCTTTTAAGTACATTGTGCTGAGGACATTAGTTTGGGTCCCTTTGCCTATGCTGAATGGGCCACAACCTAACTCCAGATACCTGTAACTCTAGCTGTAGGAAATTTAATGCTTTGGCCTTGTGGGCACCTACACGTGTATAAATTCACTCAAAGACATGCACACATGCATGTGATAAAGCAAAAATCTTATATGATGGGGTGGTCAGTTTATATTGGAATAGTTTATGTGTACATACTCACAGTCACATGTATATTTGTGCTTTTAGAGATGGAACCCAGAGCCTTAGCTTTACTGCTGAGCTAGTCTCAGCCCCCAAATAATTAAACACTTTGTTAGAGTATAATAACTTGGTAAGAAAGAGCTATTATCGTGTAACAAAGTATAAAGTTTCATCTGCATAGTAACATTAAAAGGCATTTAATGTGTTGTACTTTACCATCTCCACTTTTCCCCTCACACTTCATTAGGGAAATAATAGAATGTTAGGTAACTGCATAATGGTTTGATCTTTAGAAGAAGGGAATGGCATTCCTTGACCTTTGAGCACCAGGCATAGGCTGAATTTTAATTTTTTGTTTTTGTAACTGTATATTTTTCTATTGATGAATTGTCATCTTGATTTAGTGTAGTCTTAGGAGTGCTGATTGCTTAGAACTACTGGAGCCTTTTCATGCATTTGGTTTACTAGTATTTATAACACAGTTTAGAAATTTCATTTGTGTTCAAATATTTTTTTATAATAATTTAAAGCTTTGGTCTTTGCTGCAAAAAGAAATTTCAAGGTACATTACATCAGAGTATAGAAGTGAAGACATGAGTTTTCATTGGGGTTTCACATTTCCCATGTTTATGTCTTTAATGTACACCTATTTTTAAGAATGCAAATGAGAATATAATTTAACATTCTTTTTCTTTTGGGGTCCTGTGTTAGTGTCAGGAACAGTGTTATAATCACTAAAATCTTCTGTAGTCTAGTCTTAACAATATTTGTGGTAATGTTTTAGTGCTTGCTTCTATTTTCTGTTTCATATTGTTATTCAATGAAAATTAGAATTTGAAACCAAACAGGTTTTTTGTTTTTGTTTTTCGAGACAGAGTTTCTCTGTTGAACCTTGGCTGTCCTGGACTTACTTTGTAGACCAGGCTGGCCTTGAACTCATAAAGATCTGCCTGCCTCTGCCTCACAGAGTGCTGGGCTTACAGGCGCGTGCCACTGTGCCCTGCTTGAAACTACAGTTGCAGCCGTGTTGTTTTCATATATGTACACAAAGAGGACCTGATTGAATTCATTTAAAATTCAAGCCTGGTATGGTGGGATATGCCTGTAGTTACAATATCTTAGGTTATTTGTTGTTGTGATGAAACTCCATCACACACACAAGAAAGTGACTTGGGGAGGAAAGGATTTATTTTGCTTATAGTTCCAACTGAGTGTGCATTGGAGGACTTCAGCACAGCAACTTAAACAGGGCAGGAATCTGGAGGCAAGAGCTAATGAAGAGGCCCTAGAGGAGTGATGGCTTATGCCTTGCTCAGCCTGCTTTCTTATAGAACTCAGGACCACCTGCTCAAGGCTAGCACCATCCACAATGGTCTGGGCTCTCTCACATCAACCACTATTTAAAAAAAAAATGTCCTACAGGCTTGCCTATAGCCTGAATTTACAGATACTTATACAGCTCAGTGGATTAAGTGATTGCTGTTTAGGCATGAATGATGTTGAGTTTAATGTCAACACCCATGTAAAGGCTGGGCATTGGGACACATGCACTTAGAATTCCATTACTGGGGCAGTAGAGACAGGTACATTCCTAGGGTTGCCTGCTTGCTACCCTATCTTATTTGTTGAGCTCCAGGCCAGTGAAAGCCTATATCTGAAAAAAAACAAGATGAATAGCTCCTAAAGAACAATACTTAAGATTTACTTCTGGCCCTTACGTAAGAATGCACATATTACACAACACATAATTCCTCAATTAAATTGACTACTTTTTTGCTGTTGGAGCTTGGGGATGATCACTAGCTATAGTTTAAGCACTTGGTAGCTCACTGTGAGAGATGACTGCTGTAATAAATAGGATAAATACAGAATAATTCTGTTATTGCAGAAATCTTGAATATTACTGTGCTCTTCGGAACTTGGGAGACAAATATGTAAACATCATTGATAAGGTGCTTGCTTGTTTATTGTGGATACCTTCTAGTGGTATTGATGGTAAACAATATGGAATGTCAACACTAAGAGTAAAGATGACAGTGAAATAGGGTGTTAGAAGCATGCATGGAAACCAGTGCTGAGGAACATAGTTTAATCTGTCAGGAAGGACTCTGAAGATAAGGTATTTAAAAATTTAACTTAATGAAGGAGCAATTTTCATTTACTCTTCTTTGTCTTAAATAGCCAATAAATGTAAGACAGGAAAAACTAAGTGCCACAATGATATGTGAATACAAATTGGATACTCTGACAATTTACTATGATTTTAAATTTTATTACATATTATGGCATTAGCAGAAGTACTCTTGCAATGGGGCGTTAATAATTAGATACTGCATTATTAAATTTCTGCTTGTCTTATTAGTTTCTTTATATTTGTCTTGTATGTTTTCTAATCTTAATCTTTATTTCAATAGGAGTCATGGCTGCGAAAGAATTATCTTACTGATTTCAAACATCATTTTATGAGTCATTTTCCATATACCTTAAAAGAAATAACCAAGCAACGAAAGAAAGAGACAAATAAAAGGTATTGCAATTGTTTTCCACTGTGGGCTTAAAGTGCTTCATATCAAAATTATTAGATAATAGCCTTAACCTACATCTTTATTTACTGTGAGGCATTTGTATCTAAATCTAAGACTAGGAAATATTTAAAAGTCTCTACTTCAAATGAGAAAAGATGTGAAAATAAGTTTTGTAATAAAACGACACGCTGATACAAGCCGGAATAGTAAAATTGTAATTGCCCCAAATAAGCAAACACTTGAAAGGGAACTTAAGATCTGTCAAAACACTCTTAAATATAGCAAAAGAAGAGACAGATGGAGAAGCACTGAGACTCTTTGAGCAGGGTTCAAGGACTTTGCTCAGAATTGATAAGGTTATTGATTCTGTGAATTTTGCATGGGTTCACTAACTGCTTGGCTTCTTACTATAAACAGGGTATTGTAGTAAAGGAAAAGTATTCTAAAGCATTTTTTTTTGCTTTCCTAGTAATTTTATTGACAATCCTAAGCAAGTATGTCAGGGTCTAGTTGGCACTGATCCCATGAGTTTTTAGGTTCAGTGAAGAGTCTTGCCTCAAAAAGAAAGTTATAGGGCCAGAAGGACCTGGCTCAGTGGCACTTGTCTGATGACCAAAGTTAGATCCCTGGGACCCAAATGGTAGAAGAATCTAGACTCTTGCACAATGTCCTCCACAAGTATGGCACCTTTGTGCTCACACATGGTACACAATATAAACACATACATTTAAAAACAAACACCACCAAGGAATGACACCTGATGTCCTTCGGCCTCCAAATAATGCATATTTGGAAGGAGTGTTTTTTACTTCGTAAAAAATGAATTTGATTTTAGTATATGGATTATATAATTGGACCATTGCTTACTTGGATCTTCTTTTGTACTTCTTTTTTGTTGGTTTGTTTGTGTACCCTTGGCCGATTTGGACTCACTTTGTAGGCAAGGTTGGCCTTGAACTCAGAGATCCTCTCCTGCCTCTGCCTCCCTGAGTGCTGGAATTACAGGCTCACCCAGTGTACAGCTGGCAAAGGCCAGGGCCAGCTCTTCCTCTTTCACGCCCTCGATGTTTATGTTTATGTAGCCCTGGCTGGCCCAGAATTTGTTGTATAGATTATGCTGCTCTTGAAGGAGTCCTGGCTGTTTTCCCAAGTATTGGGATTAAAGGCATAATGCTATAATATTTTATGCATGAGCAAATTATGATGAGAAATTTGTGGTTCCTTTAAAATAGTTTTGAAATAAAGTAAAAGTAAATATTACTATAATGGCCCACCGAATACAAATACTTGCTTTAAAAAAAATCTTGAAATGAGTTAGGATTTTCAGATCTTAACAAGTCTTGAAGAAAATCTGCAATTCCAGTAATATGTTAGGCATGTCCATTTGTCCTCTATGTAACACTAAGTAATGACCAGCAGCATACATGCTGTAATTTGGTTTTGTTTTTCTTTTCTATTTTTTTTTTAAATAAATTTGATTCTGTAGGATGGTTTTATTAACAGAACGATGGCCTAAAGTTGCTCAGTGTTTTGTCATCTTGCAAATTATAAATTCAATGAGGAAAAAAAACCTTTTGTCCACTGTTAGAACTATTTTAAGTGCTCAAAAGCAGGTATTGATTATAGATCTGTTTGTGTTTGTTTTTAGCATCAAGCATTGCACAGTTCTCTCCAATAATGTAGATCATCTTCTATTGAACTTAACGTTGTCTGATATCATGGTCTCACTGGCAAATGCCTCAACTTTGAAGAATGATTCCAGTTGGATAGAGACAATTAGGAAATTTGTGACGGAGACCCTTAAAGGTGGTGTTAGGCTGAACAGTAAACAGCTGAACAGATTGCTTGGAGTCTCATGGAGACTAATTGAGATGCAACCGAACAGAGGTGGGTGGCGCAGGAGAGGAGCTCTGGGTCTGGCATGAATGGTGATTGCCATTACTCCATGTAGTTACTCTGGTTACCTTCAGGCCATTACAAGGAAGCGTAAGTTTATAGTTTATAATGTAGCCTGAATCTTTGACGTGGGCCCATTTTGAAGCAAACTGGTAAAGATGTGCTTCTTGGATATGCTTATTCCTCTACTGTCTAGATTAAAATTAAGTTTTAAAATTAAGTTTTGGAGTGAGTTAATTTTTCCCCCCTTCAAATAAAAGCTTTCATGTTTGGTTTTCTTCTCATTTACCTTTCTAATACCTTGGTTTTTGTCCTCTTGAGAAAAGTGATAATGTAATGTCTGGTTGCTGTGTCTTTTTGTGTGTTGTACTGTTTTATTGATAATCAGTTTCTGCTTTGCCCCAGGAACAAAGCAGAAGTACTGTGTATGTGTAAGGAGTATCTGTTCATATGTAGAGTTGTCTCCTTTCTCTCCTCAGATGCTACAGAGAGTCTCATTAAGGCGGTCTATACACTGTATCAACAGAGGGGCCTGCTTCTTCCAGTCAGGACCTTGTTAATCAAGTTTTTCAGTAAAATCTATCAGAAAGAAGAACTGAGATCTTACAGAGTGAGGTACAGATTTTATATTTTTTCTGTATTTCTTGCTGAGTTATTTTGTAATCTGTATATGCCAATATGATTAAGTCTATGGAGAAAGTCTTATTTGTTTTATGCAAGAAATGATTTAAAATGTTATCAAGAACTCTTCATATTCCTAGGAAACTACCTATTATCTGACTGGACTAACCTAATGCAAGGCTAAAGTAATTTTGTGGGGGCAATGTATTAAATGCATCAGTTTGTTTCATATGTTGTATAGTAGCTAACACACGATAAATAGCTTACATAGATCTAGCTGGTATTTCTTTGCATTTAAAAATCATGTATTTTCTTAATTTAGTGAGCAAAACTGCCACTGCTATGAAAGGGGGGATGCCAGCATCTTCCCTGCTTTCAAATGCTTAAAGAAAAAAATGTGGTATTTGTATTATTGTATTATTTGTAAATAAATGTGTTATTTGTAACTTCTATTGTTACATTGAAATAGAAAAAAAAATATTAGTTTGATTTAAGTCACTCTCCTTGTGTTTGTAAATTAACATCTTGTCTTGTTCTTTCTTGGCCTGTGTAAGATACCGGAGCAGAGTGCTATCCCGTTGGCTGGCTGGCCTGCCGCTGCAGCTCTCTCACCTTGGCTCCCGAAACCCCGAGCTGTCCACACAGCTAATTGACATCATTCATACTGCTGCATCACAAGCAAATAAGGACTTACTGAAAAGCTTACAAGCTGCTGCTTTACGCATTTATGGTGAGTGGGTGTTTAGTGGTGGAAGTCAGCCTTGATCTATTCCAGCAAGTAAAAGGGATGTTCAAAGGGAGCTCTTTAGATTTGCCTTTTGATTCTCATTCAAACAAAATACTAAAGAGTAAATTTATTTTAAGTATATTAGGATAGGATAGTTTTTACCTTCTGAATTCTCCCTACTTGTTTTTTGTTGTTTTATAAGGTGTTTGTCTTACAGTATAAATATAGTTCAACCCCTTTAAACTTGAGATCTACCTATCTGTATCCAGTGTATGTCTCTCTATGCCCAATTTGACTTTTGACTTCTTTTGCTTGTTAATTTATCTTTAAAACTATTCATAAATTTAACTAATAAAGTACTTTGGAATTTTTTCTGAGGCATTGATTGCAAGATAGTTCTTTTGTTACTTAATCATAATGAATGTCATAAATGACTCCCATACTAATATTCCATTCATCTCTAGAATTGACTTTACTTATTACTATTTTGAAAATATTAATAAAAGCTTATTGGCATATGTATTTATAAAGCATTGATAACTTAAATTCATTAAGATCTAGCACATACTGAAAACTTTATCATTTTATAATATGTAATTCAGTAATTCTTAAATATATTTTAAGGTGGTCCTTTACTACTGCTACATAATTCTAGAACATTTTAATCACTCCCAAAAGAAAATCTGTTTTTATTAGTCATCCCTTAGTCTTTCTAAAGGTTTTGAAAATTATTTTTAATTATTAGTCTATATTGAGTTTATGCCTATGAATACAGGTGCTCTTAGAGACCAAAGGTATCAGATCTCACTGGATCTGGAGTTAGAGGCAGTTGTGAACCACCTGATCTGGTTCTTGGAAGAGCAGTCACATGCTCTTCACCTCTGAGCCCTCTTTCCAGACCGTCTGGACATTTTAAAATAGGATTATAAATAAAGGTCTTTGTGCCTGTCTTCTTTTTATTAGCATAATACTATCAAGTTTTATAACTTATGACAGATACCTAGTACCTCACTCTATTATTGCTTCATGGTGTTCCAGTGTATTAGTACCATTGATGGACATTTCCATGTTTCACAGTTGTGTACATGTGTATAAATGTGTTCACATGGACTCAACATTAGGTTTGCTAATTAGGTGCTAAATTAGGTTCATGCTATAATTATTAGTGAAAATGCTTATGTTTCACTGTTGTGCTTTGTTCTTAATCTGTTTTCATCCCTATGAAATTTTTTGCAAAAATTTATTTCTATGAAGACCTTTTTATATTGTAAAGTTAATAGTGTTAACAAGACTGAGTAATTATGTCCAGTATTTTTATTAGATAGCTTAGTAAGCCATACTTGATGAAAAACTTTTGTATGTAATTGTTAAAATTGAAGTTCAACATAATTTGTCAATCTTGAATTCATTAGAAGTCATCAGGCTACATAAATAATTAAATCTGTGGTTTGTGTATCTTTTATAGTTGAATTTCATATTTACCTACCCCACTAGATCCTCAAGAAGGCGCTGTGGTCGTTCTTCCTGCAGAGTCTCAGCAACGTTTGGTTCAGCTTTTGTATTTTCTACCCACTCTGCCTGCTGATTTGCTTTCTCGGTTAAGTCGGTGCTGCATTATGGGAAGACTGGGTTCAAGTTTGGCTGGCACACTTATTGGGATACTGTACATGAGGTATCACTATGAAGTGAGCTTTTTTTTTAAGTGTCTTTCCCCCTCTTCTCTTATGGGATGGAAATACAGAAGTCTTTTTTTATTTTTTTGTATTTTGAACACAGGGCTTCTCTACATAGTCCTGCCTGTCCTGGAACTCATAATGTACATTATTCTGGCTTTGAACTCACAGAGATCCCCCTGCCTCTTCCTCCCAGCACTGGGATTTAAAGGTGTGCATGTACTACCACACCTGGCTTTAAAAAAAAATTCACATTGCCAGTGTTGAAAATAATTAATTGCAGCCAGGATTTCTCTGTAGCCCTGACTTTTCTGTAGATCAAGCTGGACTCTAGCTTAGAGATCTGCTCGCCTCTGCTTCCCACGTGCTGGGATTAAAGGTGTATGCCATCATGCCCAGCTATCAGTTGCTACTTTTAATAAACTTATATTTGGCTATTTTAAATTTCATAACTGCCTCACCTTTCTAGCAAGAGCTATTCACAATGTTTACTTTTGAAAAGTCAAGGTTTATATGTATACATTAGAATTGGTTATATTTTTAAGAATTTGAAGCATTAATTAGTTTCCTGTGTTTCTCTTTGTTAGAAATAGAAAAAAATTCTGTACTTCAGTGTAAGCCTTTATTAAATGTTAGGCCTTTGAAATTTTTCTTTTCAATGCTACTATGTTATCTGTAACCAGAAGTAATTTTTCTTAATGGCTTCCATCAGAGGGCACCTGTTCCTTAGCTTCATTCAATGTCTAAGATTAAGAATTACTTTCCTCTGGAGATTTGTAGTGATAGTTTGGAAACTGAATTAATCTTCAGTACTGACAATGAGGGTTCATGATGAGTAAAAGCAGATTAGCACTGGGTGGAGCTCAGTGGTACAGTGCATGTTTAGGCCCTGAGCTCTGTACTGTTTCAACCTCAGACTGGTTTTTTCAGACTTTTTTTTTTTCAGACATTTTTAAGCACTTCAGTTTTTTGTTTTGTTTTGTCAGTATCTCATCTGCTAGACTATGTTTATATATTAGCCAGCCTTTTTATTGTCATGTACTAGTATAAAAACATTGATTCTTAATCATATATATGGTGGGTGCTGTTGTCAGATTACTTTTCCAGAGATATTTCTTTGATCTTTCATAGCTTTTATTTTGTTGCACTATCTAGGCTAGAGATTAAATTCAATTTTTGTGTGTGTTTTTTTTATATTTAAAACTTTTTTTATTCATTTTGTGTCCAGCTGTAGCCCCCTCCCCCATCTCTTCCCAATCCCACTCTCCCTCCTTCCCTCCCTTCCTCTTCTCCTATGCCCCTCTCCCAGCCCAGTGATAGCGGAGGTCCTCCTCCCCTTCCATCTGACTATCAGGTCTCATCAGGACTGCCTTCTTTGTCTTCCTCTGTGGCCTGGTAAGGCTGTTCCCCCTCAAGTGGAGGTGATCAAAGAGCCACCCACTAAGTTCATGTCAGAGACAGCCCCCTGTTTCTATTATTGGGGAACCCTCTTGGACACTGAGCTGCCATGGGCTACTTCTGTGCAGGGGTTCTACATTATCTCCATGCATGGTCCTTGTTTGGAGAATCAATCTCAGAAAAGACCCCTGTGCCCAGAGTTTTTGGTTTTGTTGCTCTCCTTGTGGAGCTCCTGTTCCCTCCAGATCTTTTTATCTCCCCCTTCTTTCATAAGATTCTCTGAACTCTGCCCAAAGTTTGGCTATGAGTCTAAGGATATGTTTTGATACCCTACTGGGTAGAGTCTTTCAGAGGCCTTCTATGATAGGCTCCTGTCCTGTTCCTTGTTTTCTCCCTCTTCCGATGTCTCATCTCATTTGCCTTTCTGAGTGAGGATTGATCATCTTATCCAGGGTCCTCCTTGATTAGCTTCCTTAAGTGTACAGATTTTAGTATGATTATCTTATATATCTAATATCCACTTATAAGTGAATATATACCATGTGTGTCTTTCTGCTTCTAGGATACCTCACTCAGGATAATCTTTTCCAGTTCCCACCATTTGCCTGCAAATTTCATGATTTCTTTGTTTTTGATTGCTAAGTAGTATTCCATTATGTAAATGTACCACAATTTCTGTATCCATTCCTCAACTGAGGGACATCTGGGTTGTTTTTAGCTTCTGGCTATTACGAATAAAGCTGCTATGAACATGGTTGAGCAAATGTCCTTGTTGTGTACTTGAGCATCTTTTGGATATATGCCTAGGAGTGGTATAGGTTATTCCATGTGTGAAAACCTCATCATCTAGACATTGTTAGTGTTCATTTTCTCTCACCTTTTAAGGAGGATCCTTTGAATTGCTGCTTGTATTTTTTACCATGCATTTACAATTTTTTACAATTTGATAACTTCTCTCCTTCCCGACACACACCAATACCATTCTGGAATGTACACAGTGGTTAGAAAACAACCCAGTCATGAATAGGGGTGCCATGTGGCAAATCCTTGTAAGATTATATGAGATGATTGATAACTATAGTGATTGTTTACTGTCAGGTTCCAATGTTATATCCCATAGCCTTTCTCACTTCTTTGCCCTTCTGCCCATGGTTTGGTTTTCCTGTCATTTGTGCATAATTAGTAGTACTGCTCCCTCTCAGTGCTCTGGCATGGGTAGAGCTGAGATCTGCACTCCTCAGTTGTTCTAAGGCAGACTTTAAATGGACCTTCTACTTCCAGCCACTGGGTGGCATAGTTGCTTCCTGTATATGTTGGTTATAAGAGGATGTCTTATATCAACTCTTGTCCCTCCCTCTTTTTGTTCTCTTTGTCAAGTTCCTATGACAGATATCTACATGTTGCTTTGAATGATACATGAGAGTGCTTATTTAGTGCCCCTCCTCCTATTTAAGACTATTAATACATATAGGCTTTTTTTTCTCCCTTGTGATGAGGTTGGGATTTAAGGTATGCACCACCATACCTGGTGAAATGCATGTCCTATAGTGGGTAGGAAAGCGAGGATGTAGAAATAAATTAGAAAGGCCTGATTCTGTCTGGCATTTACGTAGTTGTCTCCAGCCCTCCCCCTTCTAAAGACTGGTAATAGTTCTTTTGTTTCTTATAGATCTTCCTTTTCTGGATGGAGCCACTCAGTTAATGACTGCTTAATGACTGATGGAGACTATCTCAGCTTCTTATTTTCTACAGTGACAGGTAGTCACATTAACTTGCCAAGTTAAAAAGAGAAGATACTGCTATGTTACAATAACATACTAGCTTCCTTAGACTGTGCTCATGGAAATGTGGTGGTCTGAATATGAAAGCAGTTAGCTTGCTGGGCAGTATCTGTAGTGGTCTTAATCATTCTTAGAGCAGTTAATCAGGAGGGTCATTGGCAATTTCTGGGGGTTGGGCCAAGTATGATAGAGCCAAGAAGGACATCAGAATTATGTTAGGTAAGGTATCCATGTTCAGAGTTTGTGGTTGAATCCACCAGCCTACTCCCCAAATAAAAAACTTAGAGCAAATAAGAATAATTTAAAAACATTTGAAGGGCTATTGTATAAGAACATACAACGTTTAATTTATTTGGAATGGAGCATATTGTTGCCCCTATTTGTTCATTTGCTTTTCTGTTTTTTGAGACAGGTCTTCCCCTGTGAAGCATTGGTTGGCCTGGAACTCAGAGATACCCTTGCCTCTGTCTCCAGAGTGCTGGGATTAATGGCACATGCCACCATGCTCCACTTATTTTCTTTGTTATAATTTACTGTTAATTGGAATGATTATGGCCCTTTTTTAAATTTCAAGAGTAGTAAAGCTCCCAGTGAACATGGTAAAAGTGTTTTTGTTTGTCTGTTTTTTTGCTTTGTTTTAGATCAGGTCAGATCATATCTTTCGCATGTATATGTAATGTGAATTTATGGATTCTGTTACTAGGATTTAATTCCTTAAGACATTTTTGATGCAGAAATACAACATGTTAACAAAGAAAAGCTGTTATGAGTGTTACATACTACTGTCCTGCAGTTTATTTTTTAGCTGGCTCTCTTTCTCATGTCCATTAGGGTTTTCAAAAGAGGAGTTGGCCTGGCTTCAGAACCTTCGAGGAGTTCCTCATGTCATCCAGACATCACTTTCCCCCGTGCTTCTGTACCTTACAGACTTGGACCAATTTTTACACCACTGGGATATAACAGAGGTAATAGTGCACCCAGAAAGAAACTGTTCATTCTCGCAGTCCTATTTGAGTCACCAATGCTGGCGTGTACTGGTGACGTGTGAGATGATGCTAGACACAGCGTGGCTAAGAGAGGCCCTGCTGAGGAGGACAGCTGTGCTTGTGGGCTGAAGCTCTGTGTTTTCAGGTGGGGGAATATGTGCATAGAGCTTCGTGGTAGGGGATGAGTTTGACTTAAAGAGAGAACTAAGGGGTTGGCGTTTTAAAAATGAGTTCTTAAACAAAAATTGCTCACTAGTTTTCTTTGATTTTAAAAGGTGATATATAAGTTATTAAAATTAAACTTAAGGAAGACAATTCTTCCTTAGGTTTTGATGCCAGTGTACAAATCTTGTTTACAATTACTTAATGAGATTCCAGTTTATATTTTGTACCTTTTATAAACTACTTAAAAACATAGACTGTTTAAATAACCATTGTGTTCATTGTGTTCCTTAACCATTGTTAAGGAAACCTTCAGAAATATTTAAATTAAATAAACTTATAAGTGTAGTAAATCTTACTAGCATGTTACAGTATTTGTGAAAATGCACATTGAAACCATATATTTGAACTAAGTTTTTTTTATTGTTGTTGTTATTTCAAGATAGTTTCTCTGTATCCCTGGCTGTCTTGGACTCACCCTGTAGACCAGGTTTGCCTCAAACTTAGAGATCTGCCTGCCTCTGCCTACCAAGTGCTGGGATCAAAGGCCTGCACCACCACTCTTGGAGTTTAAAACCACATTTTAACATGGAATTATAAGGATTGTCTTTTATTCCAAAAGGCAAAATTATCTTAAAAGGTTATTAATAGAGCCACCTCCAAAAGTCACAAATATTATTGCTAAGGGTTTGTGCGTGCACGCGTGCTCTCGTGTGTGTGTGTGTGTGTGTGTGTGTGTGTGTGTGTTTAACGTATACTCTGACTATAAGTAGCTCATGCTCGCCTTAACCTCAGATCCCTACCTCCTGATGTTAGGATCACAGACATAGGTCATTCTTCATTTCTTAATTAACATATGTCTCTGTTCCTATGTCTCAGAAGGCTGTATTCTCTGCTGGCTGATGACTTTAATTATCTGAGAGGTGCTTGGCTGGGACAGTCACCTTATTATTTTCTGTAACACCCGGTGTCTAGGTCTGCTTAGATCTGCCCATGTTCTATACCAGGACCATCTCTAAGTTTAGGTAACAACCCAACTCTTCTGTTTGGTTGTTGCTGTCTAAAGGGTTAGAGTTACACTTTTGTCTTCACCTTACTTGATGCTGGTCAGAAAGCTATGTTAATACCAGTGACATTTATCCTTTACAACTGACAATTTTGAGTATTGTGCTTATTTTGTATTCTTTGTAAATACTGGCTTTTAAAAAGTGAAAGGGAATAAGGGGAGCAGGGGCAGTTTCTGACATAAACCCGCTTGCCTGCTCTTTGATCACTTCCCCCTGGTGGGGCTTCCTAGCCAGCCCACAGAGGAAGAAGATCTAGGTGGGCAGTCCTGATAGGCTAGGGTCAGACAGTAGGGAAGGAGGACTCCCCTTTTCAGTGGATTAGGGGAGGGGAATGGGGGAAAAGAATGGGGGAAAGTGGGACCAGGAGGAGATGAGGGAGGGAGGGGGCTACAGTCTGTATATAAAGTGAATAAGTTGTTGGTTGTTTTTTGTTTGTTTGTTTTTTTTAAAGTTTGGAGTTGAGTTTGGGCTGTATAGAGCTCATCTCAAAAACCATGTTTCTATGGTTTTGATAGGATAAGCCATTTTGTTGTTGAAATTTTATTCTTGGCCAGTAGGAGTCTGTGATTACTGGAGCTCACTGACAACCATCTCTTTATAGACATTATGCTGTTGTACTTTCTATTATACTTGTACTTCTCAGATCTGAAATAAATTGTTGTATTAAAATGTTTTAAAAAAAGTGAAACGGAATAATGAAATAGTGAAAAGGAATAGTGTTAACTAACCTAGTATATTTATATTTATTTAATATATAACATTTATGTATAAATATATATATTTGTTTTGGTATTTTGAGACAAGGTTTCTCTGTGTATCAAGCCCTGGCTGTACTGGACTTGCTTTGTAGACCAAGCTAGTCTCTGTCTCCCAAGTGCTGGGATTAAAAGCATGTGCCACCACGCCTGGCTAACTAACCTAATATTTAACAGTTGAGATTTACTTCATAAGAGATGACAGGAGTTAAGAAACCTCTCATTATTCTTAAAGCCTTAACATAGGAATTTAGACCTCGATTTAGAAACTGGGTTTCCTAATACTTTGTAGTAATTGTCATTTTTTAAGATGATTCTGGTGTATTTAAAATGTCATTTGACACTTAAAAAAATATTCTATGGAGAGTAGTGGGTTAAGATTCCAGGCATAGGTTTGTCAGTGTCAGTTTGATGAGTTAGACAATTTGACTTTTTGGCTTTGTTTTCAGGAGGCTTTGAATGAAGTGATGATTCCTGCACTTCTCTAGTTTCTAAGGTTTTTAAATATGTGTATGTGTCTAGTATGTGTGAAATATATATTAAAGCATATCATCTTTGTAAAGCCACAATCTGTCATGAAAGTGATCAACTGTTCCTGAGGTGAACATTTGGCATGGCCATAGACTACGTTGTAAGGTTGCTGTCTCTGAAATGTTAAGTCATAAATTGTGGAAAATTAGACTTAAAATTTTAGTTTTTGAAGCTTTTTAAAGCAAAAGTCAGTTTCAGCTTACATAAACTTTGTTGTATTTTAACTCCATCTTCATGTGAATGTATTTGAAGCATACATGATCTTGGTATCTTATGTGTAAACATTTTTTCTCATTTTGCTAGGTTATTAGTAGATTCGAATTCCTTATTTCTGTTGGGGTAGTGTTATCTGCTAGATGGAAATGACATTTTCACTAAGGCTGTTTGCGAGTAGTATTCACAAAATAAAATTTAGCAAGACAAAATAAAATTTAGAAAGCGAAGAGTCTTTATTCCTTCTGAACACACCCTCCCCCTGTGTGTGTACACACATGCTTTTGGTTTTCTCTTTTATAAAAATAATACTGTATACGGTAGCCTGGACCTTGTATTTTTCACTTAGTGTCTTCCTGACCATTAAAAAGTAGTGCTTTGTTGCAGTAATTAACAGAGAAAGGTCCCAAAAGGAAGAAAATTCTGGAAAGATAGCTTTCTTCAAATGGTGAGTCCCCTTTTCCAAAAGTCCAGTAACAGTTTTGTCAGCTTTTAAGAAACTAATTAGTTAGAAAAGGCTTTTTTGTGGTTGAGTAGCGCTGGGGTTGGGTCCCAAGTTCCTCAGCATGCTAAGCACGCTGCAGCACTGAGCCATATTCAGCTCAGCCCCTAAAGAGTATATTTATTTCTCATGGATAAGCAGAAGTGTAACAGTTTCAGGATTTTCTTAACAGTTATTTATCTTTTACAGTACTATAATGTCCTAAATTTTATCACATTTTTGTTTCTTTATAGTTTTACCGTAACTAAGTAGATAACTGCGACCTATTCAGTTTTACATGTTAAACTTTTTATAATTTGCTTGTGTTAAATAGGCTTTTTTTTTTTTGCCATACGATATATTTCTTTAGCAGTTTACTTTTCCTTTTATGTATGTGGGTGTTTTGCTTGTATGTATGTGTTTATACCACCAGCATATCTGGTGTCTGTGGTACCAGAAGAGGATGGCAGGTCTCCTGGAACTGGAGTTAGAGACAGGTGTAAGCTACTAGGCAGTGCTGAGAATCCAACTCTGGTCCTCAGAAAGTGCAACCGAATCTCTTAGCCACTAAGCCACTTCTCTGGCTACCTACTACAACATGTTATTGTAGTAAAATTGCTTGTCTGACTTACTGTTTATCATATTTTGCATAATTTTAGACTCTTTATCTTTCTTTATGTGTATAGGTATTTTGGTTACATGTATGTCTGTGTAGCACATGTGTGCCTGGTGCCCTTGTAGCCCAGAGAGGGCATCAGATCCCCTAGAACTGGTCGTGAGTTGCCAAGCTGGTACTGGGTGTTGAACATGGATCTTCTGGAAGAGCAGTCAGCGCTTTTAACCCCGAACTATCTCTTCAGCCCATCTTTTGCTTTTTTTGTTTTCTCTTTGGTTTGGTTTTTGTTTCTCTGTATAGCCCTAGTTGTCTTGTAGACCAGGCCAGCCACAAACTCAGAGCTCCATCTTTTTGTCTCCTGAGTGCTTGGTATAAAGGCGCATGCCATCATGGCCTGTGCTTTGGTGGTATGTGTTTGTTTGATGATCGTTTATAGGATTATAGATTTTTGGAGTTGGGGGTGGGGAACCGTAACCATTATTCTCCAGGAGTTTTCGTTCCTTCTGAGTCTAGAATTAGACTTTTCAGTGCTGTCTTTCTGGCAATCACTAAGTCAATATTTTTTTCACCCTTCTCAATGTATTTGTGTTTTGAGACTCATTAAATTTTTTTCATAGTATCATCGGCTTTCTTGTCTTTATGATGCATCTTAAAATTGACCTAAATAGTTTTCTAAGTTGTGCGGTTCTGGTGAACAGGGAGTCCTGTGCTCTAGTAAGGTGTTTCTGTCGAGGTTTGGGCAGCCTGCATAAACTCTACGGTTTAGGATGCTTGTGTTGCCTCTTAAGTTCTGGGAACTGGTGTAGCCTCTGGGATTCTGTTTACCAGTGTAGCCGGTGGGGTTTCTGAATATGGATGTGGGAGTGAGGAGGGAGGAGGAGGTGGTTCTGTTGGGGACATCTAGGCAGGCTCTCATGGTATGCATTTTCCACTAAGTAATTAGAAGGTTTTTTGTTAACTATTAGATTCTGCTCTTTGAGCTTTTCTGTTATAGAAATATAGTCTCCATCTTCCTAAACTATTTGAAAACTAAATGTTTTGTAGGTACTTGATTGATGTAGTATTGTGTTTATGTTTATGATGTCTGTTTGATCCTTGTTGCCTCTTCAAAGTTAAGGTTTTGTTACCTGTTTGTTATTAATTCGTAAAGTTGGTTTAAAAGTTGTGTTGAACTTTGTTGTTGTTTTAATTCTTAAAATCTGTGATGCAGCTACTGTTTTTTTCTTTTTCTGACAGGCAGTTTGTCACAATTTATTGGTTATTCCTGCCCGAAGCCAGAGCTTTGACCTCTTGCAAACTGCCATCAGTAAGCATTTGGTAAATACCCTTAGTTTTGTTGTTTATTTTCTTAAATAAAATGCTGTTTACCTGGAATCTCATGGCATAATATGGTAAGAACTTCTGCTGGCTGTTGATACTTAAGTATGTCGCTAGGGGTGGCGTTGGGGAGTGAGTGGAGGGTGGGAATGCATTCTTTTCCTAAGACCTTATTTTCTCGAGTCATGAAATGAGGAACCTTAACATTAAAACTAGTTGCTTCCGACTTACTGTCAGTGAGTGTGTTTGGGATCTGGTAGATGGATGGCTTGTGGTTTAAAAGGGACATTATGGGGCCTAGCCATTGGAAGCAGTGGGCTTAGCTTGGAGACTGACTTGTCTTCTAACCATTGGCATTAAATTCATATTTGTATGCCTCCACGAGGGCTTTTAACTTCCTCTGATGTTTACATTTTGACTTTGGAGCTTTAGAATATGTTTAACTACAGGGGAGACCTCTTAAATTTATTTTTCTAGGGATTCACTTTTTCGGTTAATGTTACAGTCCTGTCCATAACCCTTCTCCTCCTTTAAAATGAAGTTACCCTTGAATTGGAAGAGAATGCTCTGTTAATTCTAAGTGCCCTTCTTTCCTTCTCTCAGACTTCCAGTTCTTACTCTCTTATTGTCAAAGCTATATACTTTTTTTTTCTGACTCATCAATCCCAGAGGGTTTTGCTTTCCTGTTCCCACATTTGTGGTAGGAAAGGGTTAACATCCCAGACAATCTTGGCCTCCATTTTCATGCTACCCTTTGGAGGAGGTTCCTAATAACTATTCAGCTGTTTCCAGATCTCTGTCCATACAGTTAAAGCATGTACTCAACCTTCCTGACAGTGCACTCCTGTGGTCCTGAGTGAGCATACCATAATAAACCTTATCTAGCTTCTAAGTTTCTTTCCAGTGAGTAGTTGAATGTTAAATATAGTATCTCTTACTGATCCCTGTGGATGCAGTTTCCTTATTTGTGTCTAAATGGCTAACAGTCAGAAGGCTGAATGTAAAAAGGGTTCTATTTTAGCATGTAGAGTAGAAGGTAGGACCCAATGAACAGTCTGCTAGTTTGAATACTCTTAATAACTGTGATTGTTAGGATTGAGACTTTTTTGGATGTGATATAAGAAGCATTCCTTTAAGTAATGCTATTTCTGACCAGTGATGGAACTGTAATGTTTAAAACATGGATTGCATCAGTAATACTACTTAGGCCTGGCTCTGGCTCTGTGCTGGAGTGCCTACTTCATTGTGAGTTCCTGAGCCTTGGTTTCAGTCCTCAGTGCCACATACAAAAGTTACTTCTTTTTGTTTGGTATTAACTTGTCAGTAAAATTGGGCCTTACAGTGCAGCAGGTAGCAGTTACATGGATACTAATCTGAGGTGGCTTCATACACATACTGTAGGTAACACCCTTTGCTTTTATTTGGGGGAAGAGGGTTTTGTGAAGAGGTAATTGATCTCACTTTTGTCCACTTAGGTTGGTTTGACCGTAATTCCTGACAGCACAGCTGGCTGTATATTTGGAGTGATGTGTAAGCTTCTGGATCATACATGTGTAGTTAGTGACACTCTCCTGCCATTCCTGGCTTCTTGCTGCTACAGCCTTCTTTATTTTCTGCTTACTCTAGAGAAAGGGGAAGCAGAACATCTGAAAAAGAGGTAATATTTATTTTATTTTTCAACCTTAATCTTTTCCTTCTGTTTCTTTTCTCCCTAAATAAGAGTGAAGTAGAATTAGAATTAAATGCATTTGGTGGGCTTGTATAAGCTTTGGTAGCTTTGTGTGTGTTTTATGAATCTTTTTAGTGTTATAGCAAGAATTCTTAGGGATTTTAACTCTTTTCATTACTCTACAGATTTGAAAAGTCAGATGGTATTACAGAGTTTCTGGAGAGGTGTTTTTTTTTTTTTTAAGATTTATTTATTATGTGTGCAGTGTTCTGTCTGCATGTACACCTGCACTCCAGAGAAGTGACACCAGATCTCACTATAGATGGTTATGAGCCACCATGTGGTTGCTGGGAATTGAACTCAGGACCTCTGGAAGAGCAATCAGTGCTCTTAACCTCTGAGCTATCTCTCCAGCCCCTGGAGAGCTTTTCTTTATGAGCATTATTATAGGTCCCACACCAAAAAATTTTTTACTCTAAAGACACAAACTATAGTACAGTTTTTAGTTGTTTTCTATTTTGAAGGCTTCACTAGAGCTAGTCAGGGTAGAATTTAAAAATTTTGGATTTAAGTGTTTAAAATGCTGAAGTACTTTTATGTGTGATATTTAAGATAGAACTTACAGGGTAGTTGTCCACTATAGGTTTAAAGTGTTTTCATGTTTATAATTTTATTGGTGTACCTGTTGAATCAGATGAAAAAAGTCTGATAAATGAGCAAATAGGAAAAATAAAAATAATATTCTTTTACCTTCTGTTAGTGTTTTAACGCGTGCATTTTCTAGTTTTTCTTTGAACTTTATTATTTGCTCTGGCTGTGGATTCTTTTTCCAGACAGACGTGCTGGCCTAAGCCTAAGAATCGTGTGTCAGTTTCACAGGGCTGGCGCTGCGGGCATGCACCTTCATGTCTGGTCTCTTCCTTGGTAAATGTCCTAAAGATGCAGCTGTATAAATGTCTTGGCTTAAAATAATAGTAACAAACTGAGCAATCCATGTAATGCATTCCTGGGCATATGTATAGACCCACACCACCTGCACACAACACACTGGAGGTCTTGGCTTCTTTTGTGCGTATCTCAGTCACTTTAGTGTTGCTTAGTGTTCTGGCTTTTTAAGTAGGTGGTTCTGTGTATGTTTGTGCACAGTATTAATTCTGTTCTTCATATATGTGAATTTGATAAGAATTATCTTCTTCATATTTTTGTCTTTTCGGTATCAGTATTATCTGTGGTCATTTATGTTGATTCATTTAGTTCTATTTCATTTGCTTTTATTTCTCTGTACCAAGTTAAGCGTCAACATAGTTCTTTAATGGGTTTGATAGCAAATTCAGGTTTTCAGGGCCATAAGCTCTCTGCTGTAGGTAGTGCACTACTGTATAATGTGAAAGCAATAGTAGAAAATACACAGATATATGAGTGTGGCTGTTTCCAGTAGAACATGGTTTACAGATACAGGCTGTGATCTGGGTTTGGCCTGCTCTGCAGTTACTTTGATCTGTAGTATTCTCTTCTGTGAATATGTTAGAGCTCGTCTCATTATACTATTTGTACTTAGTTCACACTTTTTCCCATGAAGACACAATTCTTTCTAAAATGGATATTTCACTTGTAATACTATAAAACTGATACATAGTAAATGCAGAGTTGGTGTTACCTAAGGTTTTATGATATCCCCACTTAGGACTTTATTTGTAACTGCTGTTTGTCATAGTCTGTTACTTGAAACATAAGCCCTTTTATTAAACAATCTTAAGTTTCAAGATCTTTGGAGCTTTTAAATAAAGGAACATCTTTGACTTTATGTGACTAGACTGGACAAAACTGAGTGTATGTAACTTGTTTTCCCTTTTAAAGTACCTCTTTGTTCTAGAAGTCTCACTTTGTGTCCTGGCTGGCCTGGAACTGGCTATGTAGACCAGGCTGGCCTTAAAATCACAGAGATCTTTGATTTTCATATATTAGCTTGAAAAGTCAGGCTTGACCAAGCATGGGTCACAGTGTACTACTGGGCCCTGAAGATACTGTTCTTTCTTTTGTCTCCTTGGCTTTTTGTTACTAATGAAATCTGCTGCTTGCCTAGCCACTTTGTTTGTAGGTAGAAGATCAGTTGTGTTGTAAATCAGGATGTATTCTTCCATGGCATAGGTTTGAATCCACAAGAAGACTCAGGATCTTTTTCTTCATTCTGGGAAATTTTTGGTTATTTTATTGCTTTCCCCCTTGTTTCTTCTTAGTTTTTCTAAAAATTCTATTTTAAGCATAGGGAGCTGTTTATTTATTTTTGTCTTTTACCAGCTTCCAGTATAATTCTCTTTGAGTTAACGCTCTTATTGAGCATGCACTTGACCAAGTTTTGTTACTTGTTTTTCTTTCATTTGCTCCTGTTTTGGCATTTTGCCATTCTTTTTGTTGGTATTAAAGTTTTTATCAGTAGTCTTTTCTTTCGATGCAGAAATTTTTCTTATATGGAGAGTAAGAGAGACTAAGCAAATTCTGTCTTGGGTTGTATGCCTTTTTTCCTAGTGTCTATTTTGCAGGAGTTTATGGAGATCTCCCCATAAGATAGTTTCACATTTTCCTTTTTCTGGCTTCCCACATTCTGTATAGAGTCTAGTTCAGATTACTTGTTTCCTACACCTCGGGCCTGGAGCCTTTGTTCCAAACAATGTGTAGTTTTTTGAAGTCCACCTAAACTCACAGGTACAAAGTGAGTAGTTGTGTGCCACAAATGCTTCAGGCAGTGAGGACTGTTACGGAAGAGTGTGATGGAACCGAAAGGTTGTCGTCGCTTAGTGGCATTGTAGCCATTGCACTATTGTACATGGTACTCACACGTTTGTGCTGCTGCTGTAGACAGACCTACTGTGCTGCTAGTTGTGGAGAAGTGCAGTGCAAGCCAGGTGTGTGTGTATGACTGTTAGGCAGAGGCAAGGTACTACAAGTTCCAGCCTGGCATATGAGTTGTAGGTCAGCGTAGTGACATTCAGACATTAAAACAAGATAAAGATGACATTAAGTACATAGTACTTGATGTCTAGTGCCACAGCTTCATATCTTGTGCTTACTGTATCTCGATTGTATTATGAAGCTGTGCATCATGGCGTGCACATGATGAAATCATCTAATAATACCTTTCTCAGCATCCATCCCCACTGTCGATTACCCAAAATTGTAGTCTTTATGCCTTTGTCTTATTTTTAGCCATCTAGGAGCCTGACTTTCCTGGTTTCTCCTTGTACATGGCTATCCAAATTGTTCTGTGTCAGTACATGGGCTAGTTCATATACTCATAGATCATATTTACCATAAACTTGTTTAGTGACATGGAAGTGACCATTTATTTTGTGACCCACTGTTGCAGTAAAGGTCCCATTATTAGCTACTTTCTAAAGTCTTATTTGGGGTCATGATGAACTCGTTTTTCTCTCTGGAAATCAGCCCTTTCCTCTCTTCTGTGATACTGACTGGACTATGAATCCAGTCATAGATTTTAAATTTCATCTGTGGATTTCTGTTCTTTCTTGGGTGCAGTAGTCTTTAGATGTCAGATGTCTTCTGCATTGTATAATAATTGTTGAACAGTGTCTAGTGTTGATGGTTATATATGTGTAGATCATTTTGATTTCTGGCAAGCTTTGTCCTATAGGTAATCACTGTGGCTTTTAGGATGTCTGTTTTTAAGCCCAGGAAAATGCTGATTACTAGACTTTCTAGCAGCAAATTCTTAGTTGCTTTACTAGTTATGGTTTGCTGTATTTAGTGTGAAGTTAGTTTTGTTTATTGAGGTAGGATTAGGTCCAGCCTAGCTTACAACTCATAAGGTAGCCTAGGCTGGGCTCACAATCAGTGACACTTCTGCTCAGCTCCAAAACAGTGGAATTATAGGCATTGAGCTATCACACCTGGTAAACATTGTATTTCTAGAAAGTCCATTTTAGTTTTGGGTAATGTGGAAAGGACATTTCTCTTGTGTGTTGGCTCACTGACTTTTTTTCTCCCCTCCCCCATTACTATAGGGACAAGCTATGGGGGGTTTGTGTCTCCATCCTAGCTCTCGTGCCTCGAGTCCTCAGGTTGATGCTGCAGAGCCTGCGGGTGAACAGAGCTTCTCCTGAGGAGCTGCCTGTTGTGGGCCAGCTGCTTCGCCTGCTGCTTCAGCACGTGCCACTTAGGTCACATATGCTGACTAATGCCATCATAGTGCAGCAGATTATCAAGAATATCACGGTAGGCAGCATGGAACCCAATGCTTTATCCTCTTAGTAGAGGAGTGGACTTGTGGGAGGGCCAAGGGATGCTTTTAAGAGAGTGAAATTCTCGTGTACCATTTGCGTTCCCCAGCACCTTCCTTGTCTCTGATTTAGAACTAGCCTTTTAAAAATACAGTGTTAAAATACTAAAGAAGATGACACCAGAGTTGAGTTGGTATAAGTGCTGCAGCTCTGAGGGGAAGATATCGGGAGTCAAGGAGTACTACAGAGTCACACCACACAGCAAACCTCACACAGGAGATTTATCGGGAAAGACGAAAGAGGGTTGCTGTTCAAAGCCCTGTTTAAAAATAGGGTTTCTTGGGGTGGTTGGGATGGAGCTTTCCGGGATGGCCTGGGTTGAGAGAAGTTGTGTGCCTTGGTGTTGGTGTTGTGCCCCCTCCACCCCTCCCCAGCCTAGGGCAGGACTGGCTACACGGTCTCCTTCGAAGGCTGTTAGGGAGGTCGGGAGTGGGGCCTAAGCTGCTGTCATGCCTCAAGAGCTTACAGTTACAAAAGAGAAAGAGATTTACTTGGCCCTGTACAATTAGTGTTGTCATTATATAAAGATCATGAATTCTAGCCAGGTGCAGTGGCCCACGGGAGACAGAGGCAGGCAGATCTCTGAGTTCGAGGCCAGCCTGGTTTATGAAGTGAGTCTAGGACAGTCGAGGCTACAAAGAGAAACCCTATCTCAACAACCCCCAACCCTGTCCCCTGTCCCCCCAAAAAAGATGAAAACTACTGCCACGGGATGGATGATTGGCCATACCTTTTATTATTTATAAGTTATACTTAAGAGCACATATTGTTTTCTTATATTGACCAAGTAACAGATCCAACTTAAAGGACTTATTTGACAGTTTGAGAGGGTAGAGTCTGTTATCACGGAGTGAGTCTGTTATGGAGTAAGCTCTGTGGCGGGGGTGCATCTGTGTCAGTGGGAGTTTGCTGCAGCTTTTACATCTCAGTGAGTCAGGAAGTGGAGAGCTTGGGCCAGAAGTAGGCTCAGTGTCCAAAAAGTCAACTTCCAAAACAGTGACACTAGCTGGGGACCGCTTATTGAAACACCTGAGCTTGTGGGATCCATTTCATAATTTCAAAATTTCATAAAAAGGAATTCACTGGCTAACCCAACAGTTAGTTGTTTTCTGTATTTTAAAAAGATGACTTCTGTTTATGTAAAGGGTAGTGTTGGATACTTTTATGGGGGTGATGAAAAATGTCAGGTAGTACAGATCTCACACTAAAGTATCTCTTGTTTTTCTCTGCAGACTTTGAAGAGTGGCAGTGTTCAGGAGCAGTGGCTTACAGACTTACATTACTGCTTCAGCGTGTACATCAGTGGCCATCCCCAGGGGCCTAGTATATTGAATGCATTGTATTAAAAAAAGCACATGGTACCTCCTGTTTGAAACTGTTCATGCATATCCATTTATTTTGAAGAGAGCCTGATGTAATAGATGTTTGTCATTAAAGCTAAACTTTTAAAGAAGTTGTTCATGAGCTACCTTCCTACAGAAGTGGAAGAATGAGGTCTAAGAGTTCTTAGTGATCTCACACTGTTTGCCTGGACTAGCACACGGTACAAAGACAAGCAGTAGAGGATTTGGAATTTCATAAGTGGTAAATGTTTACAACACAGCGTAATCTATGGTGCCTTCATTCTCTTACCAACGAATTAGCTGAATCTTTGTGATCCCATCTAGGTAAACCTGTTCATAGTTTTGAATATAATTTACTAAACAAAACGGTCTCAAACACTTTCTTCCTGTACTTTAGTGTTAGCACAGGGGTGGTCTGGTGTCATTTGGGCCTCTGTGAAAGCCCATAATCACTACACTTTATTTAAGCCAAGTATCTTAGAGAGCTAGAAAATGGGTTAACTTTCACAAAAGAAACTGCATTTGGGGAAAGATATTTATTTCTGCAGGTTGGTCAGAAGATGCAAAGGGGATGAGAAGCCTATAACTCCTGTCCTGACCTCTTGATGGTATTTTATTGGTGCCAATCAGCAGTGAAAGAGAGAGAGAGACAGAGAGACTGAGCATGGCCGTAGCTTGTAGTCTCTGAGGGCAAATTTGGAACCTGGAAACTTTCAGTCAACAGTGTACTTTCAGTCCCACTTCAGTACAATGGGTACTTTCTCAGTGCAAATACTAGACCATGATTTTCATCTAAAGTTTAAATGTCTGTTGTGCTATTTGTCATAGTATGTTCCAGGCAGGTAAGGAGTTGAAGGTGGCTGCTGTGGCACAGGTTTCCCATCTCATTGTAGGTAGGTTCTCTAGAGTGATAAAACTAGGCGTGTGCCAGTTAGCTGTCAGAAATTCTACAGCCGCTCTTTAGTGCAGGTGGTGTTAGCACACAGATGAATGTGTCAGTTCGCATCTCCAGCTGTGCTCTGACTGAGGCGAGGTGCACAGAGAGGCAGTCCATACAAGCAGGCTGCTCAGGTCCTTTCTCTGCAGAATCGAAGCCAGCAGGAGATAGGAACACGTCTTTGAGTTGCTACCACATATTTTGGTAGTAAGGCTTTAGGTGCAGGCAGGAAAGCTTTCTCATGAGTAAGAGTCACAGAGAGCAGAGCTCCACACCGGCTCTGCTCTTCCTCTTGTGTCAGAGCTTTGGCTTATTTTTTGATTGACTGCCTGATTGCAGGTTATAAGAAAACTTTTTTGATTTTCCACTGTTGTCAAGGTGTATAGACTGTAAACTGTTCACTGTTAAAAACAAATGAATAGTTGTATTAGTGAAGAGAGGAGCTCTTTGTGGTGAGGTAAAAAGATTTGGGACAGAGCTATCCCTGGAGCCAAGAAAGGCAGTGAAGAACCAGGTATGTGCAGATGACTAGTATTCCTCATCTCACTGAAGCAGGAACTGGACTGGGAGGGGCTGTGAGTGGAAGCTAGATCTGTAAGTCTACCAGAAAAACGTTTGTTTGTTTGGAGAATTTTCATTCATTTATTTATTAAATTTTGAGACTGTAGCTAGGCTAGCTTTGAACTCATAACACCCCTGCCTCAGTCTCCTAATAGTTGGGATTATAGGCCTGTCAAAATTGTCAAAATAAATTTCTTGAGGCTTGTGACCTTGGAATAACTTTTTCAGTTTTCTAAACCATGTGAAGACATTTTTCGATATTCCACTACTAACTGCACATGGAAGATTAAATATAAGATGGAGGCTGTTTGGGCAAAGAAACATACCTTAATTTTCCCTGATTTTAAATTACTGCGCTTGGAATGTGGGCACTTTTAACTGTGTCTTCAAGAGAGTTGTCATCTGCATTTCCCTGCAAAGGTGGAGGAATATATTGTGTTCCTACAGAGTTGCCATTACTAGTAACCACATGAGCCGTGGTCATTCCTCTTGCTAGTGGGGAGCTTTTATTTTTATTTTACTTTAAAGAGATGGGCACAGGTGGCTATGTATCAGTAAAGAGCTAGGTTGAAATCTTGTGCGTGACGGTGAGGGTGTAGAAGACTGCAGAAAGCAGGGATTGCTTATTTGGGTCTCATGCATACAAAGCAGTAGTCCAGGGGGGGCTGCATCTTGGGATTTCCATAAGTTGCTGTTTTTCTGTGTGAAGAGCCTTAGGAGAGCACTTCCCAAATTGGAACAGCAACATGTACACTGTGCAAAGCAATTTTAAAGAATTGAATACCCCACTGAGCAAAATCAGAAAACCTTTAGCCCCACTGAATTCTTAAATCAAAAAGCAAACTAACAATTCAGTCAAGTTAATGCTTTCCTTTGTGGTTCAATCATCTGATTCCATGTCTTAGGACCTATATGTTCAGTTCATTGAAATGACTTACAGATATGTTTTTGTTAAATATGTAAAGACCAGTTAAACTTTAGCACCTTTCTGACAGGCTTTATTAAATGCTTTGTGCTTACTGTGGGTGTGGTTGGGCTTTACAACCTGTGTTCCCCAAACTTGGGGTTAGACAAAAATTCTTTTATTTGATTTCACATAAGTCAGAAAATCGTGGTACAGACAAGCTGCTTGATATATGAAGTCTTTAAAAAGTATTAAGTATTGTATATTCTTATTATATTAAGTATGGTGTAATATTGAATGTATTTACTCAGTCTTTCCTCTAATAACCTCTGTGCTGCTAAACATCTTTGTTAAGGACATGTGGTAAATCTGGATTTGAGAGAATGCTCTCATTACCTCCTTGTATTTAATTATATGTAAATGCCATATATCTGGTAATATCATGTGACAGCTCTGCTTTTGAAATATTTCTCAAGTCCAGTATAAGGACAGTCTTGTCACATCTGTGGCCCTTGATCCTTTGAAAGTTTCTGACCACCCCCCCCTCCCCCCGCTACTCTGTGATCAGCCTGCCTTGTGTTATACAAATTAGCCATCTCTTATTAAAGATTTTGCAGTAATTACTTTGCTTTTCCCCACCAAAAACTAAATGAATGTTAAAGTTCATGCTGACAGTCACTGTTCGCCTTCCAGCTGCTGTTTCTGCAGGATGGCCCTGTAGATCAGGGAGGGTGGAGGAGGGGGTTGCTATAGCCACCTGTGAAGATAGGCCAGACTTGGCATTAGCTGCTGACAGCCCTGAACTTATCACCCACTTTTAATGCTGGCGTGAAGGAAGAGGCCCTGAGTAGAACTCACATGTCTTGTGAGGGAAAAGAAGTTCCCTGTGCTGCTCCTGTGGGTGGAAGTGTGCTCTTGAGCCTTAGCAGAACATGTCTAATGTTTGTGGTGGTCTTCCATCTGTAGTAAGGTGGGGGTATTGAAAATGACAAGGATTCCAACATATTCCTTTGAAGAAAGTATTTTTGTGAAGAATGTAAAGGGGATCAATAATAGATAGCTGCCATTTATTGTTTCTTTTGGAGGTAATATAAATCATAGTTTAGTTGTGAAAAGCATTTGCCTCTTAAAGAGGTTGATGGCAGTAATCCTTGAAAAAGGAGTTTAAAAAACCTATACTTGAAGTTAAAGGATGATAGGAAAATTAATCCCATGCTCTCCATCTACAGGGGTGTCCTTACCTGAATTGAGACACGGCACAGGAGGGACTCTGTGAGATTTGTTAGGATGAGAACCTGCAATCAACCAACACATAGTCACCTATCTGATTAATGGCTGCCGAGACCTGACCCAGTTCAGAGTTCCTCACTGAGGCAAGGGCTTTCAAGGTGTCTTCCAACATAAATTAGGCATGTGGAAATACGGGTTGAATATCCTTTATCTGAAAAGTTTGGGACCAGAAATGCTTCAGATTTTGGAGTGGTTTTGTTATTAGTTGTGGGGTTGATTTATTGGTTTTAGGTATATTTGCATGGATTTTTCTAGCTGAGCATTCTTAATCCAAAAGTCCAAAAGCTGGAATTACTCAGAATTGGAAACTTAGTGATCACAGACATGGGTGGTTGGGAATGGACAAGTGCTGAATGCTGTCTAAACGGCATAGGATGCTCCTACAGGTACCTGGGCTGTTTCTATTTAGGAGCTATCCAGACTGTGCAAGCACACCTGAGCTGCTGATTTATTGTGTGGGCTTTTTGCAGAGCTGGAAAAACAACTCGGTCTACAACAACTCTATTAAACAGTGACTGGGTTGTTGGCATTTGCACAGGTGAGCACACTATGTTACCTCAGTACAAGAATGGCCAAAGTGACATACGGGCTGAGAGTCTAGGAGGTGGGTAATGTGAGGGGAAGGCCCAAGCAGAGGTCAGAGATTCAAGTGAGGCTTTTAGTCTTGGGACTGAGAGGGGCTCTTGGCATTAAAGACTAGTGAAAATTCTGGTGCTTGGAAGTGAAATAGTTTCTAAAATCTGGATGGAGGGTTATCCAATTAAGTCTTATTACAGGATGTGTCGTGACACCGGTCCTGAGGTTTTCCTTGCAAAGTGCCCAGAAGAATACTTACCATAGATCTGCCTGAGCACTGAGTGCCTGGCAGACTTTGTGGCCGACATGCCTTTGGATAGACTCTTGGGCATTCTGCTTACTGAGATGGCCTTTGGGAACTTGAGTTCCAGTTCCTTCCGCCAAACCTGGAGGAGCAGGGCTGCGCACACTCGGGTACATCTGAGCACATCTCCGGCTCCGAGCTGCTTCAAATGCAGAAGTCGAGACAGGTGCTTCCTGAGTTGGTAGCTGGTGGGTCACAGAGAACAGGCTTTAGGACAGTGCCAACAGCTATGGAAATGAGACTTTGCTTAACTTAACAGGAGGCTCAGGCAAGCTCCCTCCCAGTTTCGCTATGTTGAACATTGAGAGTCTTAGTCTAGGATTCAACTGGGTAAGTCCTAACCTTCCAGCAGCCTTAGGCAGGTGACACAGTGCACCTGCACTGAGGGGGTCATGCAAGAGCCAGGAGCTGGATGTTTAGGAGGCTTTCCATGGATGCTTGGTACTCCACTGGGTCTTAAAAAGGGAGTAAGTGCTGACTAGACAGAAAGGCATTTTAGTAATGGGGCATTTGTGCCAAGAAGTGGTTGCTGAGTGACACTGTAAGGAGCCAACATTATTAATCATGCTACCTTCCAGGCACCCTCTATGGTTTGAGTCCTGGGGAAGCAATCTTAGGACATTTGTTATGACTGAGCATCTTGAGGTGATTGATAATGAAACCCAGGGATTTCTGATCTAGCACTGCTGATAGGTTTGCTTTGCTCACTGGGTGCACATGGAGTGTTTTAGGAGAGTCACAAAGTGTAAAATGATGACTGTTGAGAGGTGAAGGCTACCTGTGATAGTAATGATGGCAGTGTTTACATTTAGTGTGTGTGTGTTGGGTTCTAGATCATATGTACTTGGCAACTTCTCTCTTTTTGTTTCTTCGAGACAGGGTTTCTTTGTGTAGCTTTGGCTGTCTTGGACTCACTTTGTAGATCAGGCTGGCCTTGAACTCAGAAATCCGCCTGCCTTTGCCTTACTGAGTGCTGGGATTATAGGTATGTGCCACCTCACCCGACTGTACTTGCAAATATAATTGATCCGACGGTCTTGAACCATTTAAAGGAGAACTTCATTAGTGTTCATCTGTAGCTTTATTACCTATGACTGGTGAGCTTACAGAAGAGTAGCCACTATTCTGTTTTTATGCCAATACCATGCAGTTTTTATTACTATTGCTCTGTAGTACAGCTTGAGGTCAAGGATGGAGATATCTCCAGATGATCTGTTATATAGGATCACATTGGAAATTCTGGGGTTTTTGTTTCTCCATATGAAGTTGAGAATTTTTCTTTCAAGGTCTGTGAAGAATTGTGTTGGTATTTTGATGGGAACTGAATTGAATCTGTAGATTGCTTTTGTCAGATTGCTTTTCACTATATTAATCCTACCAATCTATGAGCATGGGAGGTCTTTCCATCTTCTGATATCTTCTTCAATTTCTTTCTTCAGAGATTTAAAGTTTTTTCAAACAGGTCTTTCACTTGCTTGGTTAGAGTTACCCCAAGATACTTTATGTTATTAGTAGCTATTGTGAAGGGTGTTGTTTCCCTAATTTCTTTCTCGGCCCTTTTGTCTTTGGTGTACAGGAGAGCTTCTGATTTTTTTGAGTTGATTTTGTATCCAGCCACTTTGCTGAAGGTGTTTATCAGTTGAAGGAGTTCTCTGGTTGAATTTTTGGGGTCACTCATGTTTATTATTCTATCGTCTGCAAATGCTGATACTTTGACTTCTTCCTTTCCAATTTGTATCCCTTTGATCTCCTTTAGTTGTCTTATTGCTCTAGCTAGAACTTCAAGTACTATGTTGAAGAGATATGGAGACAATGGGCAGCCTTGCCTTGTCCCTGATTTCAGTGGGATTGATTTAAATTTCTGTCCATTGAGTTTGATGTTGGCTAGGCTTGCTGTATATTGCCTTTACTATGTTTAGGTATGTGCCTTGTATCCCTGATCTCTCCAAGACTTTAAACATGAATGGATATTGGATTTTGTCAAATGCTTTTTCGGCATCTAGGGAGATGATCATGTGGTTTTTCTCCTTCAGTTTGTTTATATGGTGGATCACATTGATGGATTTGCGTATATTGAACCACCCTTGCATGCCTGGGATGAAGCCTACTTGGTCATGGTGGATGATATCTTTTATGTGTTCTTGGATTCTGTTTGGCATAGAAACAGAATAGTGGATCAGAGGAACCGAATAGAAGGCCCAGAAATAAACCCACACACCTATGGAAACTTCATTTTTGACAAAGAAGCCAAAACCATTCAATGGAAAAAGACAGCATCTTCAACAAATGTTGCTGGTCCAACAGGATATCTATATGCAGAAAAATGAAAATTGATCCATATTTATCACCCTGCACAAAACTAAAGTC
>CM053763.1:87520255-87538369 GCA_028658305.1 Pachyuromys duprasi
CCCAACATAAAACCAGACACACTAAACCGGTTAGAAGAAAAAGTGGGGAAGACCCTAGAATTCACAGGAGACTACTTCCTGAACAGAACATCAACAATCAGTAAATGGGACCTCATGAAACTGAAAAGCTTCTGTAAAGCAAAAGAGACTGTCATCAAAACCAAAGGACAGCTTACAGACTTGGAAAGGATCTTCACCAACCCTATATCTGACAGAGGGCTAATATCCAGTATATATAAAGAACTCAAGAAGTTAAAAAGCAAGAAAGCAAGTAATCAAATGAAAAAATGGGGTATGGAGCTAAAAAGAGAACTGACTGTAGAGGATTATAGAATGGCAGAAAAACACTTTAAAAAATGCTCAACGTCCTTAGCCATCAGGGAGATGCAAATCAAAACAACCCTGAGATTTCACCTTACACCTATCAGAATGGCTAAGATAAAAAACTCAAGTGACAACACATGCTGGAAAGGTTGTGGAGAAAGGGGAACCCTCCTCCATTGCTGGTGGGAATGCAAACTTGTACAACCCCCCTGGAAATCAATTTGGCGCTTTCTTAGACAATTAGGAAGAGTGACTCCTCAAGCCCTAGCTATACCACTCTTAGGCATATATCCAAAAGATGCTCAAATACACAACAAGGACATTTGCTCAGCCATGTTCGTAGCAGCTTTATTCATAATAGCCAGAACCTGGAAACAACCCAAATGTCCCTCAGTTGAGGAATGGATACAGAAATTATGGTACTTTTACACAATGGAATACTACTCAGCAATTAAAAACGAGGAAATCATGAAATTCGTGGGCAAATGGTGGGACCTGGAAACTATCATCCTGAGTGAGGTATCCCAAAAGCAGAAAGAAACACTCGGTATATACTCACTTATATAGACCTATAGGATAGGATGTACATGCTGTAATCTATACACCTAGGGAAGATAAGCAAGAAGGAGGACCCAGGGTGGGATGATAAATGCTCGCTTAGATGGACAAACGGGATGGACTTTGAATGTAGGAGAAAACAAGCGACAGGACAGGAGCCTACCCACAGAGGGCCTCTGAAAGACTCTAACTAGGAATGTATCAAAGTAGATATTAAGACTCACAACCAAGCCTTTGGCAGAGTGCAGGGAATCATATGAAAAAAGGGGGAGTTAGTAAGACTTGGCGAGGACAAGAGCTCCACATAGATCGAATAGATCAGGCACAGGGGTCTTTTATGAGCCTGTTTCTCCAACCAAGGACCATGTGTGGATATAAACTAGAACCCCTGCTCGGATGTGGCTCATGGTAGCTTAGTGTCCAACTGGGTACCCTAATAAGGGGAACAGGGACTATTTCTGTCATGAACTCAATGGCTGCTTCTTTAACTCCCCCCCACACACCCCCACCACCTCTGAGGGAGGAGCAACTTAGCTAGATCCCAGAAGAGGACATTGCAGCCAGCCCTGAAGGGACATGATAAGCTAGGGTCAGATGGAGGGGGGGAGGTCCTCCCCTATCAGTGGACTTGGAGGGGGGCAAGGAGGAGATGAGGGAGGGGTGGGGAGAGTGGGAGGGAATGAGGGAGGGGGCTATGGCTAGGATATAAAGTATATAACCTGTGATTAATATAAAAATAAATAAATTACTTAAAAAAAAAAGTAACCAGCCCCATGGCTATGTGACAGTACACCAAAGACAGGGTAACCTAAGTCTGCTAAAACAGAAACAAAAAATCTCCCTACTAGGCTTGGTGTAGCCCCTTCCTGATTTCTCAAAGGCCGGCTTCAGCCAGACTTCATGTTCTAAACCACAGCATCTCATATTACAGTAGTAGCACCCTTCTAACAACTCAGCTTCTTCTGGTTGGGATACCAAGTATCTCCCCTGTTCTCTGCTTTTGGCCGAACTCACCAGGAAGCTCAGGCATTGGCTGGTGCCCTGTGGACTTAAGATTTCAGGCTGCATGTGAACACCTGGCTACTCGATGGGATGGCATGCAGACTGAGGCTGCATGAGGGGAACACAGTGGTCCTTGGGCATAGGAACAGGGCCCCATCTCCCACACTCCAAGACAAACCCCTGCTTGGGATTAACTCTGTTCAATAGTTCCTTTCACCACAGGCCAGAGATTCTTCCTACTGTCTGTTGCTTGTATCAGTAATGTGCTGGAGAAATGTTGCTAAGAGTTGGCTCTGTGTGTTATTTAAAAATCAAGCATTTTCACATAGTTGTTTTCCAGCTTAGCTTGTCCACTTGGCTTGACAGGTAAAACACTTGCCACACAAGCATGAGGACTATGGTTTGGATTCCTAGCGCTCATGTAAATGCCAGCAGGGATGACATTTCTGGAGCAAGCTGAATTCAGTTGAGAAACCCTGTTCAATGAGTAAGATGAAATATGATGGAAGAAGGCCCATCTCCCTCATATACATAAAAATACCATTAAAAAGTCTGTTAATAAAAATCACAGTCTTAAGACTTGCTTTTTCCAGGCCTAAGGTTCCGTCTTTTCCCTTCATCGTTTTCTAGCCCTTTCCCACCCTGTACATGTTCCCTACAGAGATAGCCTGCGTTTTATGAATATCCCGGTGCCAAGTCCTGTCCCTTACACCCTTCACTGTTTAGGCTTGGGGCCAGACACTGTTCAAGGACAGGACTTTGGGCTTCTGTTGATAAGTAGAGAACAGGTGAAACAATCACTCTGTGTGGCTTCCCATGCCCCCTGAGAGTTGATGTCCTACCTCAGATCTGCACAATAGTGCAGCCCAGGAGGACCTGCATAATCACCTGGCCAGGTGGGTCTATGCTGTGAGTCACTGTTCTCCAGGAAATGATTCTGGGCTCATTTACTCTGGACACGTAGTGACAGGACCTGTCAACCTCTGACTCTTCAAAGGAGTCTAAGAACAGACTGAGAAACCTTTTGGCTAGGGAGCAGCTGTGGGGCCTGACAGGGTAAGCCCTGCTGTTTTCAGCCAAGATGTTTAATGCAAAGTCTGCCTGGCCCGTGGCCAGTCTATGTGCTGGCATGATTTCCTAAATGGAGGAACAGTGGCTATTCCCAAGTGTGGCTCGGCATGGAGGTGACCACCTTAAGGTCGGTACTGGCACCTTCTGCTCTGGAATGTTGGTAAATTGATGACTCACCTTGTGCCTCAGTTTTCCTCATTTCTGGGATGGGTGAGGACAGACCTACCTCATATGGTATTAGGAGAATTTGGTAAATGCATACTATGAAGATTATATATTTATATATAAATAAAATTTGTTTTTCAAGACAGGGTTTCTCTGTGTAGTCTTGGCTTTCCTGAACTCGCTTTGTAGACCAGGATGGCCTTGAACTCAAAGAGATCTGCCTGCCTCTGCCTCCCCGAGTGCTGTGCGTGCCACTGTGCCCAGCAAATGAACACTGCTGTTGACGATGGCTGTGTCGTCCCTCCTCTAACCTCAAACAGGAGCACAAGGTACCTCTCTCTACTGCTACTATTGTCACTCCAGCAAACGGAAGGCAAAGACCCTAGGGTGTGGGCCAGTCAGAGGTTCAAGTGCTCTAAAGGCACTGCTCATTTTCCCGAGTGTCTGTGTCTAAGAACATAGGACTCCTGATCCTTGTCTTGACAGCCTCCTGGGGCTGGAACCATATGAACAGATGGGAACAGGCAAAAGGGCACATTCTTTAAGGGCTGGATGAGCACAAACCACATGGCTTGGCCCTGGGTTATGTGGCTTTGGTAGGGTTCCCCAAGGCCTCTGCCTAGCTTGGTTGCTCTGCTCCTTGCTACCACTGTTTCCTTCTGGGCCTCTTCTTTTCTTCCTGGAGGTGTATGGCGCACAGCAGATGGAGTTCCAGTGACTTGCTGTTTTGCCACCATCTTCCTGGCATCAGAGCTCCACTGAGCCTAGTGGGCTAGCCCTTCCTTATGTTGTTACCAAGGAAAGGCTTCATTTGGATAGAGTGGAGACTGCAGTGTGAGAGGAACGCCACCTACGCTAGAAGCCTCAGGCTCCACCCCAGCCTCTAGGTCCCAGCTCAGTCTAAGTGTGACAGTGGCTAAAATAGGCTTGTATGTTTCAAGCACGATAATCTTGTGTATCCAGGCACTGGTTTAGATATTTGTAGAATGACTAATTCCTGGGTTAGAGATTTATAAAAATAATCTTGTGTGGAGCCAGTGAAATGACTAGGAGGGTAAAGGTAGCTGTCACCAAGCTCAATGACCTGTGTTTGAGTCTGTAGACCCACACGATAGGTAGGAGAGAACAAGCTTCCTTTCACAGACACATACACACAGGATAAATGTTTTAAAAAAAAATTGTTTTTGCTTTTTTGAGACAGGGTTTCTCTGTGGAACAGAGCCCTGGCTGCCCTGGAACTCTCTTTGTAGACCAGTCTGGCCTCGAACTCACAAAGATCCACCTGCTTCTGTCTCCTGAGTGCTGGGATTAAAGGTGTGTGCCACCACCGCACTGGAATGGTTTTTAAAAAGATCTTGGATGTGCTGCATCAGAGTTTACCAAGCATGCATTATCTCACCAAACCGGCCTATCATAAGCCTTAGGTGCAAGGGTTGATACATCCTACCACACAAATGGGAAAACAGGGTCACCTGAGGCCTAGAGATTTGCCTGAATCAGATAACTGTCAAAGCTACAGCAGAAAACTGGACTGTGTGACTGCAAACCAGGGTCTTTCTTTACTGCCCTGTCCTGGACACTTTTCTGTGTATAAAAATCTTCCATTTTATTAAACCATGTACAGTGTGGGAGGGAGAGTGATTCATGCTATGCCTTTATCCTGAACCTAGAACTCACTAGGATACATCAGATAGCACAGGGTGTCACAACAGCAGAAATGCGGCAGACTGCAGTCCCTTGTCCCCCTACCTTCGCCACGCTCGCTGGATGACTGCCGCTGCCTTGTTCTTTCTTCGAAAAAGCTCTTTCCTGCTTCGTTCCCTCTGGATTATCTGCAGACGCTGCTCTACAGGAAGAAGGTGAATATTCACACCCTGTCCGGGCGGGGTGCCATGAGCCACATCACTCTCTGGAGATGTCCAGTTGTCCTCACACAGCTTCTTGCATGCTGCTCTCAACTCTTCTGTGTTGAGTGGCAAGTCTGGGGAGTCTCCTCCTACAGGCTTGTCCTGTGTCACCTTGTTTCTTGGTGGGCGATGGTGGAGAGGACTCTGTTCAGCATAGGCAACTCCCCCCTTGGCGCTGCCAGGCCGGCTGGAGCCAGCTGGGGAGCACCGGTCTCTGAGCTGGTGGGTGCACCTTTTCTGGGAAGCACCCCTGGGCCTGGGTGCCCTGTCCTGCTTCCTCCTGGGCTTCCTGGGGCTGTCCTGCTGAGAAGCACTTACACCTGCAGGGCTGGAGTCCTCTCCTTTTTCAGCAGTCTGGGCTGACCCAATGGACAAGGGTTGCCTGGCTCTGCTTGGACCCTCCTCACACTTCAGTGGCTCGACATTGGTCTCACCTTTGCACTTTTCCACAGAGGATGCTCCCTGATGCCTGAAGCCATCATCACCTTTGCAGGATCTAAGGTGCACAAAGGCAGAGGGGCCTCTGCAGTGTTCCCTCGGCGTTTCTTGGGTAAGCAAGGAAAAAGTAAAATAACAGTCAGTGTCTAAAACTTTCAGGTGAGGGCAGTTCATTTGTTGACATGACAGATGCAGACACGTCTGTTAGCATTACAGTAACCATGGCAATGTGATCAGAACAAAACTCGTCTTTTCCTTCTAGCAACCTGATGGGTTAGGCAACCTAAAACATTCTGTCACTCCCTAGAATATCAAGAACACCCTTTTAAAAGTACTCTCCTGCCTTCCAGGAAATACAGGGATTCTGGAGGCTGAGAAGGAAAAATTGAAAGGCAGAATGATGAGGGTGTGAACTGACTGCACCACCGCCCAGTGGAGCAGGTAAGGACATCTTATCAGATACTTGGCTACGCTGAAGCAAAGCTTTGCAGGCAGAATGTTAACTGGTGAAGACCCAGCAAGAAGCCAGAGCTCCTGAAAGGCTCTACCTCTGGGAAGTAACAATCCACAAAAAAGTGTGCTTGCCAGCACCAGTGGATGAAGATGTGTCTCAAGCTAGACTCCGAGTGGGTAGAGTCTCTTTAGTGAATTTGAAACCAGACTTGTATTCCATGTGGATTCAGTGTGTATTTCTTAATCATAGGAGACATTAATGTACAAAGTGGCCTCAGGATGAGGTATCCCAGGACATCCCACTAAAGCATATGCAATATTGCTTTTGTGTGACATGTCCTCAACTAAAATCATACAGAGAGGGGGTCTTCTGAAGATGACATCATGGTTCAAAATTTAAAAATGTACAAGTGTACAGTCTATCTTGAACAACAATTAATATACACATGACAGGATTAGGTCTCCTGGAAGCTTGGTAAACACACATGAAATTGAAAATATGCAAAAAGTATGTTTGGAAAAGTAAATGTAACACAGAAACCAAAAAACTTATTTTCAATGAAAAGAGCACCAATGTAAACATGAGGAAAGAACTTGCATTTTCGAAAAGGCAGAGTTGACACATGCTTCCTTGGAGGACATGGAAATGCAGAATAAAATTATACCGTCCATAGGAAATGCTGAGCTAGCAAGGCAGGAATAAAACAACCAAGATCTAGGAGACTCTAGTGAGCCGACTGATGAGGAAGGCCCTTGTGGGTCAGAGGTCAATCCTTCAGCCTAGCACCTGAAGTGTTCTTTCGGAAAAAAATAAAAAGTGTCCTTTGGGACTGGGACCCTGGAAAGCCATGCCCAAGGTACAAGGGGACTTGGCAGCAACATGACACCTGCAGGCCCTCAGCTCTTGAATTGCTAATCCTCCCACTGTCAAGCTTCAAGTTACCCTTTAGATCAGTAGGCAGTTCTCAGCCAGAAATATAGACTCATGAGTCAGCAGAGAACTATCAAGTGAGAGTACACACACACACAAACACACACACACACACACACACACAGAGAGAGAGAGAGAGAGAGAGAGAGAGAATACGTATTATAACATTACCATATATCATGTATGAGAGCATATACTGTATTCATTTGAATGAGAATGGCCCCCACAGGTTCATATTTGAACACTTTGTCTCCAGTCTGAGGAAGGTTAGGAGGGGTGGCATTGTTGTAAAATGTATGTCACTGAGGCTTTGAGGTTTCAAAAGACCACCATTCCCAGTTAGCTCTCTCTGCTCCAGCACCATGGCTCCCATCATGATGGCCATGGACTCACCCTCTGAAACTGTAAGCCTCAATAAACTCTTGTAAGTTGCCTTGCATGGTGTCTATTCATAGTGTGTCACAGCTCTAGGTCACCTGGAGAAGCCCAACTAGTAGCAGTGTGATTACAGGACAAAATAAATGCTTATCAGAAAGTGAGGAAGTAGGTAGTATTCAAGGTCGGAGGCCACTTATCCCAATTCTGTGCAGTCCACAGCAGATCTGGCTGTTTTAGCAGTATCCTTGAGCCACGGTGCTTCAGAATAAGGCTGGCAGGCTCTGCCCTGCCCTGTGCAGTCACACAAAGTCTGCAGAGCAGTACATCAGCAGAGTGGTGCTGTCCACCTGAGCTCCAGGCCATCAGTGTCATTTAGTAGTGCACATGCTCCTGGGTAATCAGCGTGTGCTCACAGCTGAAGGAAAGAACATGGCAGTGCGGTCCTCAGCCTTGATTGTTAATTCAGCACAGCTGGGACATAGTCTATGCTCCAGATCCTGTCTGCCAAATGAATGCAAGAATGACTGGAGAACTGAGCAGAAGATTATCCCTGCCACAAAAATGGGTTTTTGTTGCAGCACATGCCCAGTGAGGACTTTCTGTCTTAGGGCAGGTAACTGTTGTTTTACTTCTGGATCTCCAGGCCCAGCTACTTCTACCCAACTATATATTTACCTATTTTGTAGTGCCAGACATCCTGTGAGGTACTGGGAACACAAAGCACTAGACACAGTTCCTGTTATAAGAGAATGTGCTGGGTGGGCATGGTGTCAAGCCTGTGCAATGTGACTGTGGAGTGTCACCCACTCAGAGGAGCAGCTGAATTCTCACTTTCTTAAATCTTTGCTTAAGAACAGAATGTGGCAGAAGTGATGTGAAAGTTCTGGAATGTGCAATTTCAGGCCTTGCAACTTCTGCCTTTTCTTCAAGCCCTAATGAAGATGATGGAATACACCTGGGAATGACAGGCCAGAGAGAAGAGATCTGGGATCCCTTAGCCATCAGCAGCACTAGCTGCCAGACATACTGAGGAGGCCATTTTGGCTTGCCACCCAGTCAACCCTGCCTCTAGCAGCCATATGAGTAAGCCCAGAGTGACCCAGTTAGTGACTGCCCAGTTAATCTACAACACTTTGAGAAACAGAATTGCTCTTTGAAGCCACTTGATTTTGAGGTTGTCTTTTATGCCATAAACAATAACTAACATAAGAAGCAGAACCCTCAGAAAGAGGTGCTGCCCTAACAGAGACCCGTGACATTGAGTTTGGGACTGGCTGTACAGGAACTGCTAGGGGAATGGAGAGACCATAGTGAAGCTGGGAGAGCAGGAATGGATTGCTACTACAGTGTGGAGAAGGGTAAACCTTGTTATTAAGAGTAGAATACCTGGAGCACGGTCCCTGCAGTACTTAAGAGATAAGACACTACCCAGTCAACTTGGAGATACTGCTCAGGTGGTCTCCTGATGGGATGAAGTAGTGACTGTTTTTAAAACTGAAGATGATGAGGTGTGGGGAGAAAGGATTGTAAAGAATGAATTGCAAACAGACTTTAGAGAAAAAAAAATAAAGGTCTTAGAATGTGATGGATAAGACCTGGAGTAGGAGAGAGAGAGAATGAGAGAGAGAAAGAATGAGAATAAGAGAGAGAGAGAGATTTTTTGAGAGCATCTTTTCAGAGAATTATATGACACGCAGGAAGCCTGTTGAAATGGACTCTGCACAGAATACTTCCTGAGATTCACATCACAGAGGTCACCATAAGCGTGAAATGGGAAGACAGTTTAAAATAAAGAGAAGCCCAGGGATTCAGATTTTCTGTGGGCAGAGGCAGGCTGAGAAAGTTACTCTGCTTCAGAATTGGGCTATTTCTTAGGAAAAGGAAAGACTTCTCAAGAGTAGGGCAAGAGGGCACAGGGAGCCACCAAGGAGTCAGGAGGGGTCCTGTTCTGGCCTCTGCAGGGCAGGGCCCCTGCTGATGTGGCGAGCAGGGTTTCTGAATTGCTATGAATTGTGGCTAGCTATGCCTCCTGCTCTACCTGAGCAACACCTTCAGCTGTAGCTGTTCTGTTCTCACATCACTGATGAGATTCAGGCATGTGGGAACATAGATAATACATCCTTATTTGTTGGTTTATATTTGAACTGGAAGAGTCCCACTCTGCAAATCTTCAACACATCTGGACTTCACGCATGATGTAATCATTAGGATGAGAGTTGGGGTTAGAAACAGGAGTAAAAATATTTCTCAAGTCAGAAACACATGAAGAAGCTGTGACAGAATGGAGATGTGATAGACTACTCAATAGCCAGAAGTTTCTCTCATCCCAGAGTGAAAGTGGGAACCTCTTTTCACACTGTTTAGTGTGGGATGGTCTCATAACTCTGGCTGATCAACAGAGCATGGTATGTGTATTCTATAGCTTGTTTCTCAAGAGGTCTTGCAGTCTCTGCATTTGTTTCTTGAGAACAATGTGTAGGGTGTCAGCTGAGTTTGCTGGAGGATGGAAGGGCATGGAACAGAGTCATGGAATCCTAAATGACATGAGCTCTGGCTGCCACATGTGAGGCTGCATACTGTGATGATGAAATTCAAGCTGCTCTCTGCCTGAGGGAAGCTACAAGGGCAAGACCTTTGCAAGCCTTCTAAGGAACTACTAAATCACAGAATCCTGGGAAATGATGACTTGGTGTTCTAAGCGACTTAGTTTTAGTGTGGTGTGTCACACACAGCAATAAATGACAATAGCAATCTTATATTTATAGATCTTGCATTCTGGTGGGAAAAGCAGACAAGAAGGCCAGTGATAACAGTGAAGATGATCTTTAGAATAGGGGAGGCTAGAAGAGGCATGGGAGTATAGAACATGGATGTATGGCATTGTTTAGAGAGGTGATGTGGCTGTGTCAAAGAAGCAATTTTTATTCACACAGAAACAGAAACAGAAAACATCAACTAAGGCCCTAAGAAAGAACTTAGAGAATTCAACATGGCTGCCACATTATGGGCAATAACCATTGGGTGCCAATTATATTGGGACTTTCTTTGGACCACCGATAATAATAATGTGGAGCCCTTTTATTAATGTGAAGCTTGGCCCTACCTTAGGCTTGTTCCCCAACTAGCACTTCTAACTTAAATTAATCTGTTTATACCAATCCACATTCTGCCATGTGGTTCATTACCTCTTCTCAGTCCCTTAGTACCTTTTTCTTCAAGTCTGGCTGGCAAATCTTCTCTCTCTGGTTCCTTCCCAGAGTTCCTATCTCTGCCAGAAGTCCTGCCTATCCTCTCCTGCATCCACTTTTGGCCTATCAGCTCTTTATTAAACCGATTAGAAGGTGAGGGAAGTGTATGTTTACAAAATATGATGCAGGTGCTAAGCAATTAGAATAACAAAACCAAAGTCTGGACAGTACTCAACTATCTGGTAGGACAGAATTAACAACTGACTATACAAAGACAACCTTCACACAGTGCACAAGGTCACCCCAACAATGGGCACCTAGTTGGTGCCAGCTGAAAACATCAGTGAATAAATAAAACACCACACTACTTGAGGTTTGCAGTGCTGATGGAATCCCAGAAACGTTTATGAATGGTTAGATTAGTTGGCTTAATATGAATACTGATTACTAAAGATTTGTGAGACATGGGTGAGAATAAATCCTATAGATTGTTTTATTTCTGACCATAACTACCTTGTAGGGCAAGGTAGACTCCAATTTTGTAGCTAAGTTAACTGAGGTCCAGAGAAACAGACTGGATTATCCAAACCGTAAGTGACAGTGAGATCTCAGACAACTTTTCATAATAATTTATACTAAGATATTGTTTGCTTTTTATAAAACTGCATCAGCAGTTGTCTATAAATTTGGGGAGGTTTTCATCACTTTCTAATTCAGAAGAACAGTTCAAAGTGCTTAAATTGCTTTGTGCAAACACTGTGGGCCATGAATACCTACTTTTCTTCTGGGAGTCTGGACTTGTATACACTAAGCAAAGCCAATTCTGTATAAATCACTGAGTCCTAGACTGGATCCAAGGAGCTCTTTCGGAAGACAATGCTTATGAGGCTGGCCACTACAATTTACTGCTGAAGTTACTAAGTGTGTGTGTCTCCCAGGAGAGTATTTCTGGAAGTGTGCTTCTGGTTTCCTCCATCTCGGCTGATTTTGTGTTGAGTATTGTTAACAGTATATCAGAACTTGGAGTACAAGTATACTCCTGAATCTTTTGAGTTTCTCTCACCAACTGACCAAACCAAAGAATTTTGGGGACCCTTGACACAAATTTTTTATTATTTAAAAAATTAAGTGTCTATGTGTGTCAGTGGGATGGGGTATGTAAATGTGAGTGCCAGTGTCCATGGAGTCCAGAAAAGAGAGTCAGATCTTGTGGAGTTGGAGTTCCAGGTGACTGTAAACAACCTGATGTGGGCATCCCAGCCCACAAGTGGGAGATAAGTGCCAATGCTTCACTCAGTGGTTACTGTGTTGATGTCAGCAGATGGAAGCAAGTTATATACATAATGCCCTGAGCCACGGTGCCAAGAACTAGACAAAAGAAATACACTCAGAACACTACAAATAAGTTAAGCTAGAATCCTAAAACTATTCTAGTAAACAATTTGAAGCAAGAAAAAGAAGCAGAAGACTGCGAACCAGAGGAAACAAACAGCACAAACCACATCATGGCAGGCCTCAGTACCACTGTAGTAACTGCCAGGCAAAAAGCCCAGATCACACAGGCCACACTTACCATTTGGCTTTCTGGAGGCTGTTCCCTGAAGGTCTGAGGAACAGTCCTTGTGGGAGGCTCGGCCTGGACACTGGCCTGGAGACTGTCTGCTGTGCTCTGGGTCAGGGTTCTGGACTGTGCGGCCAGCAGGTGGCTGTTTGTTAGGGGCAGCACTCTGCGTGCTGGGCTCATTTGGGGGGCTGGGTGGACAGGGGAGGACTTGGGGCTTGGGGGGATCTGTGCTCAGTAGCCCTTTTTGCTGTTCAGCTTCCTTCCGCTTGTTTTCCTCCTCCCGTTTTCTGGAAACAAAACCAAAGAAGAGGAAATCATCAAAAGGGCCTCACCTGCTTCAGAGTCCTTAAGATAGCCTGAAATGTTGAGAGGAGCTAGCCCACCACGGATGGATATGGAGATGCACTTCTGGGATGCGCTCTTTCCATGTACAATAGCAACCACCTCCTTGTACCAGGCCTTGTAGAATGTAGCCGAAAACCATCACAGAGATCAGCCTGTACTGCTAAGAAACACGGCCTAACCAGGTCACTGGACTGTACTTAGAGCTTACCAAAACTCCACCCCTTTCTCTCCCACTCCAGAAAGCATAGCAGAATGCCACTAAAGACCGAAGTCACAGAGATTGCCTCAATCTGCTCTACTTGCAAAACAGAGCATCCTAAACAGCGACGATGGTGCAGGAAAGTCACAGCTCGAGCCAAGGAACCAAGCAGAAACACTGTACATGAGACCTCTGTGATGATCTTCAAAACCAGACAGTGCACTGATGGCTCAGCACAGCCTCTGAGCAACAGTATAAAGGAGCCTGGCAAGTGAGGCCATGACTAGAGATCAGCAGCAAGGAAAGAGCTTAGGTCCTGGCTCTTCACATGTTAATGGGCCAAATCACCTGGGACCTTGTGAGTTACACATTTTAATTAACTCGGATTCTACATTTCATATTTTCTATAGAGCCCAGGTAACTATTGTTGATCTTCTGGTCTTTCCTGGAGCAAGCAGGCTATGAGAAGGGAGCCTGATGTGTCACCATAGACTGTGGGAAAGAAAGGTGCCCCTCTGTGATGTCACCTTCTGCATGGTTTACCACAGTTGTGCATGCTTTTTCACAAGCTACCTGACAGTCCATAGAACCAAGACACCAAATGTAAAGGCCAGAGCTGAGGTAGACCCTGAGCTCCCACACAGACAGTTCAGATTTTCCAGACTGGAGTTTAGAGCAAAGCTTATTTAGATTTTAAGGGACAAAGAAGACCCAGCAGACAGATGATTTAAAACTGTGTCAACCTCTTCCTAGGGTCCTTCGGTGTGGAAAAGACCCATTGAGTCTCATCACAGAGAACATGGCCAGGTAGGTTGGAATGAGTCCTGTTTTGATTGGCTCTGGTTTTCATACACCTCTACCAATTGCTGACACCTAAGTGTGCTATCCAGCTGCTGTAGACTAGCTTGACAGCTATCATGATCAAGGGCTGGGTCCACATACAAGCTAGTAAATGACAATCAAGATGACTGACAGGTGGTATCGAGTAGACAGTCTGGGACATGGGTTACAGCTCAGAAGAAGGTGGAAACATCTAGGTGGCTGCAGTTCTGCTAAATGGTCTAGGCAGGGAGAGGGACCTTTGCTCTTCATATAGGGCAGAGAAACAAAGTGGCTTTAAGAGAATGGTGCTGATCTTTCCACAGACACTTGAGTATGGCTGTCTAGGCTGGTGTCTCTGGATCTTCATGACAATAAGAGGGGCTCACAAGCAACAAATGAGGTTTTATTGTTTCAGCAGTCACTTATTTCTTTTAAGAAACCAAATGTCTCTACTTAATTTATATAGCCAGGGGACAAGTACCATTACCAAAGACCTCTAAGAAGGGCCAGTCACATGACAAAATGGCAGGCAGCCTGACAAAGGGATGAGAATGTGTAAACACTAAGCAGGCTGCTTTCTGGATTCTTCTTTGGAGAAGGAATGTTGTTTTATTTTTATAGAACTAAATAACCAGAACTAGAAGAAATGACATATTCATGAGGGTATTTAACTCAGCCTCAGGTACAAGAATATGAAGGTATTTCTTGTTTTAGGAAATAATGTGGACTGTTTTGATTGTTTGTTTGAACCAGGGTTTCTCTGTGTAGCCTTGGCTGCCCTTGAGTCCGTTTGTAGACCATGCTGGTCTTGAACTGACAGTGACCTGCTTACCTCTGCCTCCCTGAGTGCTGGGATTACAGGCATACACAACAATGCCCTGCTGATGCATTTTTAAAAATTAAACCTTTAAGTTGTCACAGATATTAAATCCTTGCTCTCTCCAGTCTCCTTGGATCTGTCGGGGTCTAAAGGGGGAAGAAGGATCCTAGTTCTCATCTTCTAGCACATCACAGAGCTGAGTCTTGTTGCTCTTTAAACCTGTCAGGGGCTGATTTGCACTTGCTCAACATGAGTGCTGGAGAACGAGTTGCATAAATATGTAAGCTTCCCAGTGAGCTGTGAAGACAAGTGGCCTGTAAATGCTCGAGCTGCCTTGAGCAGAACGAGTGAGTTAAACGAAGCCCTTACAGAGACCCACAGATTGGAAGGGAAACCATCCCAGAGGGGCTGCTCTGTGATGGATCATCTGGACTAAAAATATCCTAGGTCAGCAAGCACACCTTGGAGTAGGTCTGTAATGGTGGTTTTTGAGAGACAGTTAGACCCTGAGGCGTCTGGTCTAATAAATGCATCAATCTCTTGATGATCTTACTGTAAAGAGGTGACAGGTAGAGGTGGGCCTAGCTGGAGGAAGTAGGTCACTGGAGGTGAGCATTTGAAGCTATATTTTTCCCTGACCCTTCCTGTTCTTTTCCCCTGCTTCTTGGCTGCCACAATGTGAGCTGCTGTATGCCACTATACCTTCCCCACCAGGAAGGATAGGCACCACTGAAACCAAGAGCGAAAATCTTTCTTCCTTTAAGTTGTTTCTGTCAGTCATGTTGGTCATTAGTAGTGCAGAGGTAACTAATACACAGTCCAGTGCTTCCAAATGACAAAGGGGGAAACTAAGGCACAGAAGGCATGTCTAACGTGTAGCCACTGGGCTATGAATGTGGTCAAACACATGTGTGTGAAAATGTCACGTTATAATCTCAAAAAAGTTGGGGGCTGGTGAGATGGCTCAGTGGGTAGAGGTGCTTGCTATTCAAGCCTGGCCACCTGAGTTCAATCCCAGGAACCCACATGGAAGTAGAAAAAGTTATCCTCTGACTTCCACATATGCAACAAGGTGTGTGCACCTACACACACACACACACACATACCACATATATACAAAATGGGGGGAAAAAGATTGTACACCTCTAGAAAGTGCCAAATGACTTCTATGAGGATGTCTCAGAGCTGCCTCGTAGAATATTCAGTTGTTGAATATTTATTTATTGAATTCTAATGTAGACCATGTTCTGCAAGGTGCCGGAGATATGACTCATGACAAGTAGTCCCTGTTCTTAAGAAGCTGATTGTGAAGTTGGGGAGCCAGTTCCACATCTTCCTGCAGATAGGGAGGGAGATCTGGATAGGATGAGTGCTAAGACTGAGGTGTCTACACAGAGATGCCGGGATGCAGATGCTAATTAGACAGAGACAGGAAAAGACTCCTTATGAAGAATGTAAAAATAGGAGAGGAGCGATCAGAGAGGTTATTCCAGACTGGGGGAAGAGCATGAGCAAAGACTTGCGACCCAACTCTCACCCAGCTTTTGACTTAGAATTTATCTCACAGACTAGTGCTTCCCTCTGATAGGTGGAAGTGCACCCCCCTCCCCGCCCCCCAGTAGAGATGACAAGTGAGCTGGAAACTTTCCAGTGCGGAGAGCTGATTACTGCAGCAGACAGAGAGGGCTTGGCTGTAACCTTTCTCGTGGCTGTTGCTTGGTATTCAGGGTCTCAGATCCTACCTCTTCATTATTTCTGAGTAACAGGTGAAGTAATATTTGGTCTCTTACTTCCTCCACAGGGAACAAGAAAATGTTAAAAATGTTGTGTGTCTGGGAACATGGCTTATAGAATGTTAGAGCTGGAAGGACCTCAGAATGGTAATTCAGTCTAGTTAAAAGAAAATCAGTCACTTTGATAATGAGAGTAAAAAAGCTGTAGCTCCTCTTTCCCCAAAATGGAATATGTTCTTGACATATGAAATGCTGTATATGGTCTTAGAGCATTCCTAGAACCTTGAATCCCTTGTAATTAAGGAAACTTCTTTTTATTTACTGATGGGAAATTGAGGCTCTGGGGAGTTGGGTTGTATGAAGAAGCCACAGAAGTAACTCCTCATCGCTTAGATGACATCGTGAGTAAAACAGTGAAATGCAAAGACCAGCCCGGAAGAACTAGGGATGTTAAGGGAAGTAGGCTGCAACAAGATCTATTATAATACCAAAGAGTGTCTGTGGTAGGAATGGGAGTGACAGACGAACTCCTTTGGTTTGTGAGAAAATACTTATACTTTTCTATTTGGCTTTGAGGGGTAGCTTCAAGGAAAAAACTTCTAGGGGCTAAGGAGCTAGGGGCTTAGCAGCTAAAAGTGTGTACTACTCTTGCAGAGGACCTGAGTTTGGTTCCCAGCGTCCAATCAGGTAGCTTACAACTGCCTGTAACTCACACCTAGGGGGATGCTATGCCTCTCTAGTCTCCGCAGTCACTTGTAATCACATGCACATATTCACATACACACATAATTAAACATGACTTAACAAAAAATAAAAGAACTATTAGATAGAAACCTCCACTGATGAAATGTACTGTCTTGGGAGAGACAAAATTCTTCATTTGTATTTTTTGAGGACACAGAACTCCTCTTGTAGAAAGGACTTTAGCTTGAACTGAGTGGCCAGCCTGGACTTACTTGTGTAATTCTACAGGGCCCTCTCAGTCTCATATAAGCCAGAAGGAAGCCCTGGTCTCTCAGTTTGAGATGGCTGACCATCATGTCTGAAGGCATGTGGGCATTGTAGTGGAGAAAAGAGAGACCTGGAGACAATGCTGGTATTCAAGAGGGACAGACAGTGTGGAGTGCTGTTCCAGGGATCTGATGTGTTTTCAGGTGACCATAAGATGGCAAAGTGAAGATGCCCAGTGGGCAGTGGAAGACACAGAATTAGTTTCAGGAGGTAATGGTGGGAAACTGATTAAGAGGTTTGATAGAGAGGTGATCTAATTAAAAATAATAATTTTTTGAGGAAGGGTCTCTATTCAATGTTGCCTAGACAGATCTTAAAGCCCTGGACTCATATGCCCTCCTGCATCAGCCTTGAGTAGATGAAACTACAGATATGTACCTCTGTTCTGGCTTTAATTTAATTTTAAGAATGAGTACATTTTCAGTAGAAAACAGTATAGCATGTGTAGAAGTCTGAAGAGTAGTGCTGAGCTCAGTGTGGAGATGGTATAATTTAAAAGATGGAGGAAGGGAGAGTGAGGTGAAAGAGCACACTAAAAGCCTGTAAAAAGGAGGCTTCAAGGAAGACAGGTGATTGACATAAACAAGGCTCTGCCTACGTCTGATTTCCACTCCATGCTCTGGCAGGTAAATTATACTGTGTTTATTTTGGCAGTGACATAAGCAATGCCCTGTGAGTTATGAAGTGCTTTTAAATAAGTATGGATATTTCTTAAATATGACGTTTTAAAATATTTCTTAGAAAATATATCCGCAATCTTGTCTCTGTCAACTTCACCATGAATTAGAGATCACTTTCCTTCATGTTTAATGAGTCCCTTTCACCTGCTCACTTTACAGAGGCAATCCTGATGTCCAAACACGGGTAGATGAGAAGTGGACATTGAGCTGATGCCATGTGCCTGGCACACAAAACTTCAGATGAAGCAGCAGAATTCTGGGTTTTATTTCTTAAAGCAAAATCTTGAAGACAAATTGAACAGTGACTCGTGCTTTAAGAAGCAACTTTTCAGCTTGAACTTCCTATCCTATAGGTTTATATAAGTGAGTATATACCATATGTTTCTTTCTGCTTTTGGGATACCTCACTCAGTATGATCGTTTCCAGGTCCCACCATTTGCCTGCGAATTTCATGATTTCCTCCTTTTTAATTGCTGAATAGTATTCCATTGTGTAAAAGTACCACAATTTCTGTATCCATTCCT
>CM053763.1:87538869-87594281 GCA_028658305.1 Pachyuromys duprasi
CCCTGTTGGTGGACTTGGAGGGGGTGGAGAGGAGGGAGATGAGGGAGGGAGTGGGAGGGCAGAAGGGAATGAGGGAGGGGGCTACGCCTGGGATTCAAAGTACCTAACCTGTGATTGAGATAAAAAAAAAAAAAAAAAAAAGAAGCAACTTTTGAGAAGTGAGCCAAATGAGTGCAGTCTCCAAGTACTTCACCTGAGGGTCTATAGAGTGACGGTTGCGGGAGGCGGGGTCCACACAGGGATGAGCGTGGAGGAGGTGGGGTCCACGCAGGGTGAGTGTGTGGGAGGAGGAGGCGGGGTCCACACAGGGATGAGCTTGGAGGAGGCGAGGTCCACGCAGGGATTAGTGTGTGGGAGGAGGAGGCGGGGTCCACACAGTGATGACTATGGAGGTGGAGTCTACAACAAATGAGTGAAGTCTGTAAATGAGGAATAGGAGACACTGCACCTTTCCCGGTTTGTTTTGTTGCAGTGTGATCATGAGCAAGCCTAGCTGCCATTTATGTGTTCCCAAATGTTAACTTCAGAAGCTGAAAATCAAAACCCTCATTGAAATAACAATGAGAGAGAGAGTTGGTTTGGCATATTCTAAAGTCTGCTTGCTGTTTCAAGCCTCTGGACTAGGATACTGAACATGTTAGAAAAATATAAAACTGTAAAGCACAATGCCGTTGAAGAGTGCCAATGTTTTATACCATCTCTGTACAGGAGATACCACAGGTCAGTTCTTAGTCCCCAGCTCTGCACTGACTCACCAGTGTGTTCATTCAAGCTTGTAGTCCCTCTGAGAGGAAGAGAAGGCTCCCAGTGCAGACTTGGGAGTCTCTACAGACCTGAAGAATGCCCCAAATCAGGTAGTCTACCTTACGACCTAGCACAGATGAAGAAATCAAGGGCTAGAGAGAAACGCTGTCTTTACTGCGTCACAGTAGGTCTCAAAGGCTTTGAGACCAGCTGCCCTCCCACTCACCCTCCTACTCCTCTGGGATGGTGCACAGGAAAGAACTCAAGCCTCTACAACTGAAACAGAATGGCTTGGATGAATACACTCCTTTTTGCGACATATAATGCAGACACGCTGCCTTTGGAGAGTGGCTCTTCACATTCAGGTGTATATGACTGAATTCTGAAGGATTCCTACATGTTATGCTGGAATTTATGGAGCCATCAACAGGAGGAAATACAGTAGTCCCTCTGTATGGTTTTGTTTCTTTTAGTTTGTTTCCCACTGTGATTCTGGGACTAAAATAGTAAATAGAAAACCCCAGAAACAATCAATCTTTAAGTTTTAAATTTTGTGCCATGCTGAGGAACCTCTTGTTTTGAGGGTCACAGAGCTGTGTTCACGCACCTTTCACACTTAATAATGCCTCTGAAGCACAGGGGCAGAAATGCCAAAAATTCAGATCTGCCAAAGAGGGCTTTCCTCAAATGAAAGCCTTAAAAAAATAAAGTGCACAAGATATTTTGAGAAAGAACCACATTCTTGTAACTTTCATCTGCTCTACTCTTAGGATGGTTCTACTGTATTACTGTCTTAATCCCTTACTGTGTCTCATATGTAAGAAAAGCTTATCATGAGCATTTACCACCATCATCATCGTCAACAACAACAACAAAGCCAGTATGTCCAGAAACCACACAGCCTGTGACAGTTCTGGAAAGCTCATGATAATGTCACCTAGTGAACATCAGAGTTTAGTGACATGAGATACTTACAGTTGTTTACTCAAGGCTGAATAAACAGCAGGTAGAGACTGCTTCTCAGTGATATAAGAGTCTCATACTGGAGAAATATTAAATTTCAAGGTATCATTTTTGAATCCTGAACTTAGCACTTTGACATCTTAGGTCCAGAACTGTCAGCAGAACTATTGTAGTCTGGGGCCATCTGTATAGGCTTTGTTGATATCCAAGGTGTCAGGCATTCACTGGGAGTCTCACAACAATCCCACCAATAGGGGCACCTTCTGGTACAATATTCCATCTCATATAGAGAAACACTACTCACTTAAAACTAAGGACACTTTGCCATGTGTACAGTTCCCTTACAGCTGTCACCCACAAACAGAGGACTTGTAAAGAAGGTTAAAACAAAGAGGTGTGTAGAGGCTTTAAGCTAACAGTGAAGTCAGTCTCATTAAGAGAGAGGCAGCTAAGAGTGGCAGTGCACATCTGTGCATCCTGCTGCTCCGTGAGGATGAAGCCCGAGGGTCAGGAGCTTATGACCAGCCAGCTGGCCTACTTAGCAAGCTTCAGGTCAGTGACAGAACCTGTTTCAAAAACCAGGTGGATGGCACCTAAAGGATGGTAACAGGTTGTCCTCTGGCTCTACAAGCATGCGCGCATGCGCTCTCTCTCTCTCTCTCTCTCTCTCTCTCTCTCACACACACACACACTCACACACACACACACACACACACACATACACCACACACCCGCATGCACACTCGCCACGCAAGTGCGCACCTAAATGCCAGGAGGGGCAAGAAGATAAGTTCTCTCTACACTTACTCTGTGCCTGGCTTCCTCCTTCCTTAAGGCCGCAGTCCTCTGAAGACAGAGGGGAGGGCAGAGTAAGAGCGTGACTGAGACACTGAGGAGTCCAGAGTTCTGGCCCTCCCACCGTCCACCCAGCTTCCCTTCTCAGCTTACAGCTACCTGGGTGGCTCACACTTACTTAGCTGCAGCGTCTTTTCTCAGCTGTTCATGCTTCATGAGGAGGTTCTTCCGGTCTCGGAAGGCTTTTCTGACCTTGTACCCTTTGTAGACCGCTTGGATTTTGAAGGCAGCGATGTCTTGTATAGCTGCGATAGACAGTGCACCGTGTTCCAGCATGAATTGGATCACCTCATGGCGCTCACCAAGCAATGCATAATCAAGGGGTGTGTACCTGAAGTTAGAGGAAGATTGGCTTTGAATGGACTGTGATTCAAGGCACAGTGAAACTGACTGTCTTAGCATCTAGCAGAAAGCCCCTTGTTCAGCAGGGAGGTGGTAGTCACACCTTTAGTCCCAGCACTCAGGAGGCAGAGGTAGGTCAGTCTCTAAGTTCAAGGCTAGCCTGGTCTACAGTGTGAGCTCCAGGACAGTCAAGGCTACACGGAGAAACTTAGTCTCAAAAAATAAACAGGAGCAAGCCAATAAGCAGCATTCCTTCATTGGCTGTGCTTCAGTTCCTGCTTCTAGTTTCTTGCCTCAGCTTCCTTTGATAATGGACTAGAAGATATAAAATGAAACTCCTTCCTCAACCAAGTTTCTTTTGGTCAGTATTTTATCACAGCAACAGAGAAGTAAAATCAACCAACTAGCCAACTAAACAAACAAACAAATAACCAAACAACCAAACAACAAGACTCTCATTTTACCATGGGCTATTTCCCAGGTCAAACCTTCTAGTCTGGCTCCTCTTTTCTCTAAGAAATGCAAAACAAGAAGCTACAGCCCCAGCCTTTGGCAGCTGAGCTCTGGGAGCTGGCTCACCGGCTAGAGCAGTGGTTTTTAACCTTCTAAATGCTATGATCCTTTAGTACATGTTCTGACTGTACTAAATTTATTGTACTCATTTTTGTTACTACATAATTATAATTTTGCTGCTACTATGAATCATAATGTAAATATATGATATGCAACCCCTGTGAAAGGGTTGTTTGACCCCAAGGGAGTCATGACCCACAGGTTGAGAACCACTGGGCCAGCAGCTATATGAACATATGACCACTTCCCTTTTGCCAAGTGAATCTCTACACCTGCTTGAAAAGGTCCTCCAAATTATTTTTCTGTAAATACCGGTAATTAATGCTTATGAAAAGAAGCCTGTCTTCAGACAGTGGAGACTGACTCTATGACACTGAGGGTCCCTGCAAGTCACTGCGAGTTAACGGGATTGTTGACTAAGTGGTGTTGGCACAACCAAATAGCCACCTGGGTAAAGAGACTTTTTTGTTTGCTTGTTTTTGAGAGAGGATTTCTCTAAGCAGCCATGAAAGGTATGTGCAACTGCGCCCAGCTAAAGAGTCTTGTATATTGTATCATGTATCAAAATAGTCCAGAAGAAGCAAAGATCTACATATAAGAAGAGAGACCATGCAGGCCCTGGAAGATTCCATGGAAGATGAAGAAATGGAAAACAGGAAGTCCTTCCTGAAAAAGTCACATGAAACTCAAAAGACCGGTAAATGTGACTAAATAATAATAATAAAAATTACAGGGAAAAACATCACTTAAATGATACATGTTTTAAGACTTCAGATGGAATTAAAGTACAAAAACTGAAGTAAAAAGGATCGCCTAAAAATGGCAGTAATGTTACTTTCCAACCGCAGCCTTGATCTTTTGTGGTCTTAGCTGTCCTCATCTGTAAAGAAGTGAATGTGGAAAGTAATGGTGACTGGAAAGGGGCTTGCGCTGTGCCCTGAACGCAGGAGCAGTCCCTGCATATCAGCTGCTGCTCTTCTTAGCACAGGACCCACAATGCAGCAGGGTTTATGATGCTACAGATGCTTGCCACAAACAGTTCACAGGACCAAGCTCACGTTTACCCCATGACAAGTGCACATTGAGGTCGAGTCTGCAGGGTGACCGAGTTGTCCACACAATCAGAAGTCACCGGCTGACGTATAGTGGGGAAAGGTGAAGATTATAGGGATGGGAAGGTTAGACTCAGAAAATCGCATAGTGATTACTGAAAAGGAAATCTTTCTCTAAAACTTGCCTAATAGTTACAGTGAGGCATAAAAGGCTGAGGTTTTCAGAATAAGGGTGGTTTGGTTGCTTGAGGAAGGAAACTGAATTCAGAGCCTGTGTCAGGTGAATACAGAGCCATGTATGGTTTCTGTACTGAAGCCCTAAAAGCTGAAAAATATAACCGGTCATTTCAGAACAACCTCAGTTTGCCACTATTGTTCAGGGAAGAGAGAGCCCTAAGTATGTAGCCTGAAATGATACTTATAAATAGATGTTATTTTGTACATTCAGAAGAACTAAGAGTTGGAACCTCTCTTCTGGCTGCACATTCACTAATGAAGAGGTCATCAGGGAGCCACTGAACAGAGGGTAGTAATGTGCCCTGACCTTCGCAAGTCACCATATGCAACATCTTCATTTCATAAATAAATAGAGACCTAGGGAAGGCAAGTGACTTGCTGACAATTATGCAACCAGCTTGTTCAGAATGTAGACTATAACTAATTGCAAGTAGCTCTCAGTTTTAAAAGAACCTCCTTTTCTATCATCTCTTGAATATATTCTGGTAGAACAGAACTGCTTTTGAGATCAATCTGAATATAACGTGCATATTACATTTTTCTACATTTACTTTTTCCAATTTCTTCCTTTTGATTTTTGCTGAAATATTTTAAAGCAAGCTGAGGAGTCCTGCCAGTCCATCTCTCGTGTCTCACCTTACCATAGGCATGAAGATACTAACACAATTTCAGGAATTTCTTAGTAAAATACACAATTCCGCAATTGTCTCCAGAATGTCTTTTAAATTTTTTTGATTTATTCAAATTAGGACTTTTAATTAAACAGATCTTAGCTTCAAAGAGACACAATATAAGTATCTAGCCAGATTTTAAGATTGGAGTTTTTATCTACTTAAGCAACTGACCATGGTGTTGTTATTACCATTCCATTCCAAGTTCCATTTAGAAGCATTCAAGCACTGTGAATATTCCCATTGACATAAGAGAGTAGCTGTCAGATAGCTATTGACTGAGAGCCAGAAGGAGTTGGCAGAAATGATATCTATTTGGGGTACATCACTTGGTTAATGTCTATGCACAAGAGGTAGAAATTAGCACTACATTGATGGTAACCAGCCAAGAAACAATGTAGACACTGACAAGAGATAACATACAATTGGACCTGCCACATGGGAATGGGCTGACGGGTTCAGCAGAATGCCCAAGGCAGAATGTCAATAAGCATAAGCAGCAATGCCAGCTCCTCACATGTGTACATCCTGATGCACTGGGGAAACAGAGAGGTGGGGTACAGGCACTCTCTATAGCACAGTTTTTCATTGTTTCTTTACAAAGAGAACAGCTAGGAATTAACACTCTTAGAGGAGATCCTTCTTTTTAATCACTTCTACGCTTCACAGACAATAAAGGATTTGTGATTGGCTTCAGGAAATAAGAATTAATTAATTCTACCTAATTAATTCATTGCTGATGCTGCTGTGTGTGAGTGTGAATGTGGGTTGAGCCATAGTACACATGGAGATCCAGGAACAACTTTCAGGAATTGGTTCTCTCCTACCATGGGCTCTGGGGAGAGAGCTCAGGACACTAGGCTTGTGCAGTAAGTGCTTTTAGCTGCTGAGCCATCTTTTCAGCCTAGACATTCTTTAAAGAAATCACTAATTTGAGAGATTCTTATCTTCCGCTTTTGTTTTTCATTTGGAGCTTAAAGAGAGGCACCTTCAGTTTTCCACTAACAAAGACAGACTCCGGAAGAGGATATGGAAGCCTGATCATAAACTTAGTGATTGCTTTCAGTTTACTAAATCTTCCTAGATCCACGATTCACAAAATCTTTCCCTTTGCACCTGGTCCTTCTTCTAACCAAGCTGGGGATGGAACCCAGAGCTGAGCACATGGTAGGCAGGCACTCGAAACTGAGCTCCATTCCCAGCCATGTCTGAGCCTCTTTACTGGGCCTGAGTGCTTGAGTGGCAATTCTAACATGTCTTTGTGAAACATGTTATTTAAGAAGGCAATGTTTATAGATATTTATATATGTTCAGCTTTCACATCAGCTTCTCCACGTTTTCAGACACTTGATGGCAGCCTTTTGTTCACTAATTATATCCTCACCATTGATAGAAACAACTTGAATATATAACCATTCTGCTGGCCTGGATGAATTCCTGGGCCTGGCCAGTCAGGATTTCACCGCCCATATGTTAAGCACAAGCTCGAAAAAGGACCTTTCCTTATCTGCAAATGTGAATGTGTGGTAAGTAGTACCCAAAGTTTTGAGCCAGTGCAAAACTCCGATGGTTCTAAGTGAATACTGCATGAAAATTTGCCTCTTTTCTCTGGCTCAGGATCACTTGGTACAATGTTTCCTTATGAGTACACATACTATTTCTAAACCAATAGGTCAAGTTGAGATTTTTTTTCTTCATCTGAAAGAAGGATGTGAGACACCATACTCACTCTCTTCCCAATCAGTGACTTACCTCTCCTCATTGTTCTCCATCTGATTAGGGAAAGCAGCAAAGTCTAGCAGTAATTTAATGGCATCAAGGTAGCCATTATTACAGGACCAGTGCAAAGCTGTTCGTCCCTGCAAGTATGAACAAATCAACAGTACTGAAATAAGCAGTTTTAGACACATGGTTATGATAACTCAGAAGAGACAATTTCCCATCAGATTGTTTAACAATAAAGAAGGGATAATATGATGTATATAAATGAGAAATCAGATGGTTCTTAATCAAAGTGATTACAATTAGCAAGCTGGTGAAAAGGCACCATGCGCTGTCCACCATGAGACCTGAGGAGGATTTGACATTGCTCATGGAACATTGCAAGAGTGTAAACCTTGACTTTCATTACCACAAAACAGGAGGCAAACTCAATTTGAGTCAAATTCAATAAAATATTATTGAATTTATACCGTTATTCTTGGTTGTCAACTCATCTACATCTGGAATTAACATAAACACAAGTGGCTTCGTACTGTGGGGATTCTAAATTAAATCATCTGAAATGGGAAGATCTACCTTAAGTCTGAGCCACAACTTCTGCTGGCAGCCTATATAAAGGACAAAGAAGAGGGAAGCGCACTCTCTTTGTCTGCTTGGTTTACCCCACTGGAAAGTTCTTTCTACCACTAGGATTAGGGTCTATTTCTTCAGGAGTCTGGTGTACTGAAGACCAGCTGAGACATCCAGCCTGTGGACTGGACAACTACATGATTTGGGGACTTTCTATTGGCAGACAGCCACTGTTGGACTAGCTGGACCACAGCCTACAGCCTGTAAGCCACTCTAATAAATCCTCATATATAAAACTATATTAATATATTATATATATATAGGATATATACTCATTCCATAAGTTCTGTTCTTCTAGAGAACCCTGACAAATACAAATGGTCTGTATTTAGGATTTTCAACGTCACAAAAGATTGAACAAAAACTGCTTGCCACCAAGCCTGATAACTTGAGTTTGATCCCAAGATCATGGTGTGGGGACAACTGACATGACCTAGACGTGTATGTGTGTGTGTATGCATACACACATAAATAATTAAATGTAAAGAAAAGAAAGCATGAAAAATTGCAGGAAATAAGGTATTTATAGTGCTGAAGGTGTCAGAGGAGAAGCTATCACAAGCCTAACTATGTACACATCTAACATAGCTTCTAAACATATTAGACAAACAGACTGGATTAAAGGGAGTTAGAGCCAAAATCATAATGTAAATTTAAAAAATATTTAAAAGAATTTATTTGTTCATTTATTTCATAGTGGTAGATGTTAAGTTGCTTTATTTTGTAATGGCGGATGTTAGAAACATTAAAAACACTGATAATATAGAAGAGGGTAAGTAATACAACCTGAATATTGGTATATAGACATGAAACATTGCATTAAACTATGACAGAATTAAAATTTTTCTTAATTATATATGGAGTGTCTATCAAAATCAGCTGTAAGCTGGGCCATAAAGATGTTCTAAAAAAAAAAATATCATCCTTTCCTGTAAAGATGTCTATATCCTAACTTCTAGAACCCCTGATGTCTGATGCTACATGGACAGCTGCTGTCCTGAGATGGGATGATCACTGGGTCCTTTGGGTCGAAGGTAATCACAAGGATCTTTCCAAGGGAAAGGGCTGTGTTAGTGACTCAGCTAGCACCTGCCAGCTCTGACAAAGGCACGACTCAAGCAGCCTCTAGATGCTGGAAAAGAAAACAAACAAAACAAAACAACCTGCTTCTCTTCAGGGTCCCAAAACAGGCAGCCCTGCTGTACATGGATTTCTTAGTCCAGTGAGACTCCTGTGACATAATTAATTTGTGTCAGATGTTTGGGCTAATTTATCACAGGAGCAACAGGTAACTAATCTATTAAATTAAGGTTGAGAAATAAGGAAATTTCCAGGTGCCTGGAAATTAAACAATAGACTCCCAAATCACGTGCGGTCTAACAAAGTGAAGGAAAAGAAGAAAATATTTTAAGTATTTGACAGTGAAGGTGTGACTTAACTAAAGCAAGACTTAGCCCAGGTGGGCTAACATACAAATATTAGACAAGAGTACTGAAAAAATGAAAAACAAATTTTCATCTGAAGAATGTAATATCCCAGCTCAGGAGACTGAGACAAAAAGATCTCAAGTTGGAGATTAGCCTGGGGTAAATAACAAGTTCCAGGATGAGCTACATGGTGACAGTCTGTCTTTCAAAAAAAAAAAAAAGAGAAAAAAAGGTTTGTAAAGGGAGGACCTATAATCCCAGCCCTTGGGACTCAGGAGGTGAGGGCAGGAGGATCAGGAGTTCAGCATCATACATGGCTACGTAGTGAGTTCAAGGCCACCACTGGGTTCATGAGAACTTGTCTTAAGAAGCCAGGCCCTGCCCACCAAACCAAGAGTAAGTCACACCTGAGGAAAGTGTGTTGTAAGAAATAAAGATGAGAGCAAACACCATTCAAAAAGCAGATGTGTTCAAAATGCAGAAAGTCAACAAAGACAGATGTCCTTCGACGGTTGAAAAAGACAGGTCAGAAGTTAAAAAGAGAGAGAGATAATACATATTACCAACATATACACTTAATGGAGAAATAGCTATGAGTCTGAAAACATAATACAGACAGGAACAGACATGACCAACTTTTCATAAATACAATTGAAATTTAGAATAAAACGGACAAATTCCCAATAAAGTGCACTTACTAAAGCAGAAAGGAGATTATTAGGAAACAGAATAGTCTAATAGCCACTAAAGAGCTGGGTCAGGTATAAATAAACTATGTATTTAAGAAAATTCTCACAACCAGTGGACTTCCAACAGCAAACTTACTGGATACTTAAGGAAGAAGTAACATCAATCCTGTACGAATTCTACCTACCTATGGAAATACTACCTATGGAGGTAGTACTTTCTAGCCCTTGTCATAAAGTCAGAAATTCTTTTCTACCCAAACCTGATGAGTAATAAGAAAGGGAAATTATCGAGGACATAAGTACAAAATCTTAAAATATTAGTAAATGAAATCCACCCACATATAAAAGTACATACTACACTGTACGTGAGGCTCACTCCACAAGTGTAAGACAGGGTTATATCCGAACAAAATTCGGTCAGCACGATTCACTTCACCAACAGAAAAGAGAGAAAAAGGAAAGGATGTGATCATGTTGGTAGATGCACACAAGCATTTGACAGAAATTGAACTATGATCTTAGAAACCAGAAATCTGTTCTCCTGCAACTGAGAAGTATTAAAAGCTGGGTCTTTGAGAAGCCAAAATGAGTTAAAGATAGCCAGTATCACCAGTTCCATTCAGAATTATATGAAAAATCCTAGATAGTTCAAAACAGATAATTCCAAAATGCGACACATAAAAATGAATAGAACTGGAAAGTTGCTTGATATAAGCATGTAAGAATCTGCCCACTTGGCAAAACATAGATGGCATACTAAATTATAAACGATACATTCCTGGTAATACAGGGACAAGGATCACAGTTTACATAGTTTTCACTGTGTTACTTTTAATTTTTAAGATTACTTATTTATTATTGCATTTATTTATTTATTTAGCATATGCGCACACCTGTTCCATCATGCAGGTGGTCAGCAGGCAGCGGCAGGAGTTGGTTGTCCCCTCACTCAGCCATCTTGCCAGCTCCTCACTATGTCATATTTTACATATAAGAACAATCTTGGTAGACACTTCCTGAATGGTTAATAGAGAATCTATTTTTTGACTTAGGACAACATGACTTATAGATAGTATTTTTAAGAGTTAAGCCAGCCCTCCAAAAGTGAGTGCTAGGTAAACTGAGAGGAACTCACACTGCATAGAGGAGGAAGAATAGATTAAATACTTCCTTAAGATTCTGATAGTTCACACACACATACACACACACACACACACACATGTCACAGCTGATCATATTTGTTACTTTGATTCAGTAATCTCCTGAGGGGGATTATTCTAAGGGAACAATTTGAAAGAAGATAGATAAATTCATAAAGATGATTCCAGAAAGCCTGCAACAGTGGAGAAGTGTCCACTTACGGAAGTTTATTACTGAACTTGAGAGTTTAGGTTGAGGGCTCCCCACTCTCAAGTGGTGTCACTGCAGGGATGTTCCTGAAATTACCCACACTCCAATCCCCTCCACTGTGAAGTGGGATAGTGACAGTCACTGCTTTGTAGGACCACTGTGAAGGCTGACAGAGCTATTGTTGAAGGCTCTTGGTATTTTAGGATATTAAGCAGTTGTAATTATGAGAAAGATTACATATCAATTGAGAAAGTGCTGGTGCTGATTTTAAGTGAACAAAGGGTGGTTTGTAAGATCACATATGTGTATACATATATGCAAATATTTTATAAACATTTTAAAAATGACTCCTAGTGAATATACACATTAAATAATATAAAGATATATAGAAGCACTAGAAGAGAACATTGTCAAATGGAAATCGTTCCACTCCAAGTGATAAACTTTTCTACTTAATTCATAACAAAGAAGAATACTATGCGCCATGATGCTGGCGGCACAGAAAGCCCAGGTTCTATACCTCTTTGTCCTGGATGTTGGGGTCTGCATTGTTTTCCATGAGCACAGCCATACAGTTGATGTACCCTCCATATGCAGCGCACTGAAGTGGCGTTCTTCCTGCATAATCCTGCACATTTGGGTTGATCTTATTTTCTATCAATATCTGGCAAACATCAGCATTTCCCCCCAGTGCTGCCCAGTGTAGAAGTGAATGTCCATCCTGGTCAACCAGATCGACCCGTGCTCCGCCTGGCAAAGCAAAACTGCAGTGAAAATGTCGACTGTGGACAGCATCTATTCCAAGGAACAGAGGCTTAAAAAAACATAACAATGTCCTTTAAAAGTTTTTCTTCTCCCCCAAATACTTCCACGCATTACCCACTGCCAGTGCCGAGCTTTAGAGAACTCCTTAAGGTCTGGAGAGGCTGGGACTCATTCTCTTTCAGTGAATGAAAGTGAGGGTCTAGGGGCAAAGTGACTACCTGAAATCAAATGTTCACCAACAGGTGAGGCTACAGGTTAAGGCAGAGTTGTCTTCCTGAACTTTCTGCCACGCGGCTCCGTGTGTGAATGAAAGCACATTTCACACTGGGTGTGCTGTAGAGCCTACCTTTTGTGTGAGCCCTAACAGAGGCACTTGTACCAGCTAACCTTTAATAAGCGTCTGAATCACATCTCTGTGCCCCATCTCACAGGCCCGGAAGAGTGGAGTATGTTTCATGACGTCAGTAGCATCCACTTGAGCATCATTGTCCAATAACAACTTCACAGTGCTGACGTGGCCAGAAAGGGCAGCAGCGTGTAAAGCTAAAACAGAGCCAAAGACACTGGTAAACTCTCAGAAATTTACCTTTTAAGTGTTTTTTTCTTCCTCTTATGATTTCTACCTCATTGTGGCTAAATGCAATCTAAGTCTTTCTTTCTCTGTCTCTTTCCCTCCTTCTTTCTGGCCATGTACGTGGTGGTATTGGTATGTGAGTGGAAGGTGAGGACACTGCTGAGTTCTGGTTAGTGTTGTGCTCCAGTGTTGTGCTGGAGATTTTCTTTTCCTTTTGATTTGCAATTGAGATTTCAGACAAGGAAAAGACTTTCATGTTCACACTGGATGCTAAAAACCATGTCTCTTAGTGCCCAGCCTATAGTTACAGGGATTAAATTAAAGCAAGAGTCTGGTAAGAACTGATGAGGCTGTGAAGCAGTGAAGGTTTTAGAGCCACGGGAAGTTCTCTAACATGGGACAGCAACATGCATCCACACTAAAACTTGAGGAAAGAGTATAGAAAAAGAGACTTGAGGATACATTTAGAAATGTTCATCCCTTAAAACACATTTTGAAAGGTTAGTGGCTCCTAACATGAAGTTTTTTCATATGTGTGTATGTATGTGTTCAGGTGAACATCATGTGTGTGCATTCACACATGAGTTGCACATGTGCACGTGTTGAGGTTGGAAGTTGACATCAGTGTCTTCCTTGATTGTGTGTGACCTTGCATATTGACGCAGGGTCTCTCACGGACTCTGAAGGTCACCTGCTTGGCTAGTCAGGTCAGCCAGCCTGCTCTGTGGCTTCCTTGTCTCCTACTCCTGAGCATGGGAATTACTGGCAGGCCTCTAAGCCCACTCACTTTTTCTGGTCCTCATACTTGCATGGTGAGTGCTTTACCCACTGAGCTATCTCTCCAGCCCCAACTCTGCACAGTTGTAAGTTTCTGTTCTTTTTTACACAGAAGTGAATGCGGAGACAAGCTTCTACCTTGTGTCTAATGTGCAGCCAAAGCTATAACCAAGATGATGATGGCCACCTAGTAGAGGTAGTGATTTTAGACATAATATGTGGAAGAGATAAAGCCTCTGGAGCAAGGTGCTGGCAAATTCAAGCTCAAAAAGTGAAAAAGCTGAGTCAAACAACACTACTTTAGGAACAGTGATCTCAAGTTTCCGCCTTAGAAACCTGATAGTACTTTTCAGCACCTGAATAACCGTACGTCCATGTGCCAGCTCCTACCTGTGCCTCCGTACTTGTCCGCCATGTTAATGTCGATGTCAGATTTTAAACTCAGCATAGTCCTGAGCACGTCATCACTGCCTTTCCCTGCTGCCCACATGAAGGATGTTCTTCCTTCCAGGTCGGAATCATCTTTCACTGATGGATGCTTTAAAAACACTTTAACTGTTTCCTGTAAGAAAACTTCATGTGAAACCCTGCAGCAGGGGGGTACATTCCTTACATGGTAATAAAGCACCTGTTAGAGCGGAGTCCATGAAGAAGACAAGGATTTCCCCTGCTGCTTTTTTTTTTTAATAACAAAACTTCAATTTCCACAGAAAATGATGATCTCTCCTTATATATTAGTTTTAGTTTCTAGAATGCTTCAAAAACACAAATTAACTTTCTTGTTCAACATCCTTCAGTTTGAGAATGATGACTGGCCCCTCCTAGGGAATACCAAAAAAGAGGTAAAAAGACTGTAAGAACCAGAGGTTGGGGAGGGCTGCTGTCCAACAGTATCTTCTGGACATGGCAAAGGCTAGTGCATGTGTGAATTCATGGCAGCTGTGACTGCCGCACAAGGCTGGGGCTGTCAACATTCCATCCTGAAGGAGAAGGGCTTGTGCGTCCCCGGCTCTCTCTGGGGGACTACTGACGATGGTGGCTGTGGAACAGGCGTGGCTCTCCCCCTCACCCAGGTGGCAACCCTGTTTAAACCCAGGGTCACAAGTGAGGAGCCATGGAAGTAGGGAGGGAACTTACTGAGGAGAAGGGTTTGGACAGGAGAAAGTGAGGATGAGTGAAACTGTCAAAAAACAAAAAATACTTAAAAAAAAACAACAAAAAAGAGAAGTATAAAACAATTGAGAATGAATCCCTTTGCTCAGGCTTTAAAACTTATTTATTTATTTTTATTTTTATTGGTTTTTTGAGACAGGATTTCTCTGTGTAGCCTTGACTGTCCTGGAACTCATGCTATGGCCTAGGCTGGCCTCAAACTCAGAGATCCACCTGCCTCTATTTCCCAAGTGCTGGTATTAAAGGCGTGCACCACTCTGCCCGGCAAGCTTTAAAACTTTTAAGGCCACTTTTAGAAATGAAAATGAAAGTCAGTGTCAAGACTAACATTAAGTTATACATTTTCTTGCGCACTGCCTGCAGAGACTGCATATTCAAGCATGTCTCCAGAGAAGGCAAACATTGTCTCACTGTGTATTTCATTACTAAAAATCTTGAAATGGTTAATATATATTTGTTGATTACTGATGAAAAGTTACTGTGAAATATAGCATTCAACTCATTTAATTAGGCAAATTTATTTAGTCATTCCTATATTCAAGGTCCTGCCTCTAGAATAATAGACAAATGTGGACCCTGGGCAGTTAGTCCTAACAGTGCCTGACAGTTAGAGTTACTGTTGTTAGTCAAATCCGGGGCCTCACTTATGCTGTGTAAGTCCGGTATAGCTGAGCGCCATTCTAAGCTCTTGTACCTGGGTCAATATCCCTGTGCTTGAATAAATATAAAAGAGCTTCAGAAATTTCTATAGTTGACTCTTAATATTTTATAGGAAGAACAGGGAGATGCTGGACAGACAGCATAACAGCCAAGAACACTAGGTGCTGGGTTCAATTCTAGCTCCTGCATGGAGGCTTAAAGCCATCGTAACTTCCCTCCCAGATGATCTGATGTGATGCTCTGCCCTCCAAGAGCACCAGGCAGCTACGTGATACACAGACACACAGGCAAACAAAACACCTGTACACATACCATAATAAGAAGAATAAATGTAAAGCCTCGGCTAATTTAGTCCTTGTTTTACACTGGAAGAAATGCAGGGTCATGACTACATAAATATTGGAGGCAGGTACAGGAAGAGACAAAAATCCCAGCAGTGTGTCCACAGCTCAATATGGTTTCCTAATTTTAAAGTACTTCCTGGGTTTTATTTATTCATTCTTTGGTGTTTTAAAAAAAAGAAATAGCAACATTATGTGGATTTAACAGAAGCTAAAGTAATCAACAGTCTTGAGACAGAGCTTAGATATGTACATAATTACTAAAATCAACTCTGGAACAGGTAGACTATCAAATACCTGCAATGTGCTACCATTCTCTTTTGCTCCCACTGATGAGTATTTAGCTATTGTTATCTGTACTAAAGCTGGAGTCTAAAATCTGGTTCAAGATCATGGGCAAGCTGTTGAACCTCTTAGAACACTGAATTTCTAGAACCTGTAAGTTGGATGTTACAATATGCCTCACAGGCTTGTGTTATGTCCCAAGTTTTCATTTCCACAGACCCATCAGCTTGAGCCAGGTAGCTTTCCTATCTGCAGTAAGAAAGAACCACTTCTCCAAATATTATTGGGATGTTCAGAGTTAATAAAAGATAATGGTTTGCCAAAACTCTAGGTACATTGAGTAAAGTTTTAGTGAGGCCAAGAAGGAAAGACTCTAAGTATACAGACAGTCTGAGAGCAGGCACATAGCATACTTGTCACAGAAAAAGGGCATCCATGAGTGTCTGCTTTATTTAGAAGAAAGGTAACAGAATCACTAGCACACGAGTCAGGATCAACCTGGCTTGTACAGAGAGTAAGAAGAGAATGAAAACAAGACATTCAGCAGAATGCTGAGGTAAAAAAGCAGGAATTATGTTCTGCCTAGGCCAGAGCTATTGTGAGTTTTACTGCACACCCATGATGAAGACAGAAAACCAACCATGGCATCTTTAATATCTCTGTGTCACACTACACAGCATCATGATGCCAAACGAACCCAGGACATAATAGGTAAAAATGTACTTTATGATCCATGAAGGACTATCAGGAAAGAGCTATAGATAATGCCCAGGTTTTCTAGAAACAATAATTCACACTTTCATCTTCTGAGATGTATACAATCCATAATCATTAGTACAGATCATAAGAATGTCTGTGTTTGGATACCTGCTCTCATATATACACAATCCATAAGAATATAGCCTATTGGACTGCTCTACATCAGGTAGGGCTTATTCATACTATCTATGAAGAAGTAAAGACTCAGAGATGTTAAAAAAGTTATGTAAAGCCAGGCAGGGTGGCACATGCCTGTAATCCCAGCACTTGGGAGGAAGAGGCAGGTAGATCTTTGTGGTCTACAAAGTGATTTTAGGACAGCCACGGTACCACTGAGAAATCTGTCTCAAAAAAACACCCCCCCCCAAAAAAGAAAAAAGAATGAAAGAAAGAAAGAAAAGAAAAGAGAGAGAGAGAGAGAGAAATAAGAAAGCTGTGTGAGGTCCCACAGCTAGCAGTCTGCACAGCTGGGGCTCCAGGAGTTGGTTCCCAGTAGGCAAATGCCTTGCTACACTGCTTTAAGGTGCTGAGCACTGAGACACCCTTAGTGCTGTAAGCCACAAAATGATGCAGTATACTCACCATAAAGCAGAAAGGTTATGCTGAGTGTTTAAGTAAAGCTGCATAAAACTTTGCAATTGACTAACAACCTTATAAAACCCCAGATCATCACCTGCATCACGGTGCTGACAGTGTAAATGATGGTATAAAGCCAATTGCTCTACAACACAGATACATGTGTGTTTTTAAAAATGGCACAACTGAATTAGATCAGTGTCAACCTCCTTTATATAACTCTGTATTCTGTCTATTGTTAGTATAGGCTGGCTGAAAGGGGCATGAGATCATGGCATATTATTTCTTGTAACTACAGCATATGAAACTGTAAATATATCAACATGAAACGTTTCATTAAGAGGAAGGGAATCATTCATTGACTTACAGCAAAGTTACTCTGAGCTGCATAGTGCAAGGGTGTTGCTCCTTGGCTGTCAGAAGGGATAGTTCCAGACTTGTTTCTTTCTAGAAGGAGATGGACAATCTGTGCATGGCCTGAGAACGGACACAGGTAGTTACCACACACAAAGGGACAAGTTGGTTTTAATCCATTTAAAAGAAAGAAGGTAAGAAAATCAGCAGCATTCAACAGCATTTCCCAGTGCGTCCTTTTCCTCCTTTTCCCTGCACACTATGATAGGGCAGAATGAAGGTTAGGCTTACCACAGTACAAAGAGGATGCCTCCTCAGGGAGGAGAAGCACATGGTAGTACATGGCAGGCTTTTCTTGGTTTCACTGTCCATCATGTCAAGGTTTTGCTTTCTGATCCCCAAGAACTGGACATCAGCTCCCTTCTGCTCAGCTGAACCAACTGAAATGAACCTCTTCTGTCTCTGAGGTCTAGCCATTCCTGCAATATCTCTCCCTCAGTCATTTAGTATCAGGGAAGTGAGTTTATACTCCCAAAATGAGGGAGCAGGTATTATGAGGTGGTGATAGGCTAACAGTCTGGTTTCTGTAAGGAGGAACTATACAAAAGGTCTAAAAATTATCAAGTTTTGTGTGGCAGTATGTGCCTGTAAACCCAGCACTGGAAGGCTCGGGCAGGAGGATTGAAAAGCTGAGACTATTCTGAGTTACTGAGCCAAGTGCTCAGACATCCTCTGGTTCTCTTGTTTCAAAGAAACAAAACAACACAGCACAACCAAACACAGAGGCTAACAAACCCTCTAACAGAGAGTATAGAGGAGATGTGTGGTGGAGTTGCCATCTGAGCAAGGCTGTGCTGGGTGGAAGCCAGGTAAAGGGATCTGCCTGGGGCTGTGCTCATCTACTAACTCCGCACACATGGGTTAAGATGCGTCTTCCTAACCCAAATACAGGACCAATGACAATCTGTGCAACAGTGTGTCAATCTAAACACATCTCATCTTGTTTGGGAGCAGAGAAAAAAATTCAGTAAAGACCTGAGGATAACATAGCACAGGCAGGCAGAGAGACTGGGCCCCAGGAGATAAAGAGCATACCTCAGGAATGATCTCAAGAAGGTCAGGGTGAAGTCGAGAGACTGTTAGGCATGTTCAGTTTAGTGCAGAAAGAGATGGCTTCACAAGACAACAGAGAGCATCCTAAGAAGAGAACAGGCTGACATGAAAAGGTGATGGAGGAAATAAAATGAGGTTAAAAGGAATATAGGAGGCAGATGGGAAAAAAGATACAGTTGAAATAAAAATCCATATTTTTGGGAATAATAAAATCAGAATTTATAGCATGAAAGTGAATTTAGCCAGGTGGAAAGAAATTTGTGAAGCACACCACATTCTAGAGGAAAAAGAAAGGGGATGGAAACACACCGCGAGAAGAAATCTAAGTAACAATTAGAAATCTGACATATAAGCTGTATGCAAGTATGAAATCACTTTCAGACAGATAGTATACAATTTTAAAACTAAGAGCAAGGTATTAACACCCGGACAGACCCTTGTACTATCAACAGAAATCAAAGAAGTGATGAGGAGAAACAGCTCAACTCACCTTACAAGAGAGAGCAAACAGGTGAGCTCTTGCTCTTGGCTCTGACTCATGTGTAAACATGATTTTGATAAATTGAAAAGTCACTGCAACTGAGCCTATGCTGCTGCCTGGAACACTAGGCAGGCCAAAGCCGAGTGATGGCAGCATATGCTCCATTTGGCAGAAGGTGAAAGCAAGGGGCAGGAAAAGTAAGAAAAAGCCCTCTGAAAATACTAATAATGCCCCAATAGTAGAAAAACTGTTACTTTTTAATAATGACTATAAGCAGTTAAACTACTTCATAAAAGAGAAAAGCTCCCATGTTGCACACTTTCAAATAATTTGACACAACCAGACACATATCTGCCCTCTCATAAAAAGCAAAAGTGATCCTCAAAAAGTTACACGGCAGATATGAAGAAAAAAAATATAAAGGATGAATACAAGCACCAAATAAATGCCGTTTTTTGCCCACATAACAGTCACAAATGTGAAGACAGGTTACATTATGTTCACACCTTGTCAATGAATTTTCATTCCTTTATAATAAAAATTAAAGCTTATGATACAACATTGAAATAAAGACCAGTATTTAATAGAGAATTAGAGAATTTATGTTACCACATTTTAAGTGTGCAACAGAAGGAACCAGGTTATGAGGTAACTGGGCACATGAATTGGACATGAGAACGTTTCAGCAGGCACGGGGTTTCCATAGTGGACAGTCTTTGCTACCACTGATCCCGATTTAGAGCAGAATGTACCTAGCAAGGCTGCCCAGTGAAGTGGGGTTCGAAATAAGTTATCGTAAGACGTTATGTTGCAGCTTTCATAGGAGGTCAGGACGTCCACCACTGTCAGGTTCCCGTCCGCGACGGCAAAGTGGAGGGGTGTGCGGCCTTCATAGTCCTGCCAGTTCAGCAGAGACTCTGTCGGGGCGGCAGCCTATTTCAAGAACAAGAGACGTCAGACACACATGGGCTCCTCAGAAAATATCACGCAGCACATACATTAAGTAGTTCTAAAATGAAACCTCCACATTCTCTGTAGACACAAATGAAGTGAGAGCTTGTGTGTATGGGCTGAATCTGTAACAACTAACTTCCCTATTTGTTAGTAATATAAAAATACAGAAAATAAAAGAGTAACTATCATGCTTACACAAAAAAGCTGTGACAATTTGCTTACTTGTGCTTTTGGATCTATTGTGAATTAGGTTAAAGCTGTTTTTTTAAAAACTTCTGTATGTATGTAGTCATCCATAAACAACATACATTTTGTACATGTGATTTTGATATTTACATCATGGAAGCACACATCTAATCTCTCTGGCAAATTTTTCTTCCTATACTACTACATTTCTGGGTATCTCTGTTGATCCCCGTTTATTTGTTAAACTGGAATTTTGTCCATTTTTTCATAATCACAAATAATATTGCAATGACTATTTCCCTCATATATTTCTTGCAGCACAATGTGTGAGATTTTTCACCCAATGTGTGAGGCATTGCTAGTTGAAGGATTTTTGCAATTTCCAATGAATACTGTCAAGCTACTCTCTGAATGCTTGGCCCCTCAGCATACCCATGTTCAATGTGCAGATTGTTTATTTCCTACATGGTGGTTCAGATTAATGAATGCTATTATCAAGCTTCCTACATGTTATTCCTATTATGAGGCTGAAAGACACTTCCCTGATGTCTAATTTTAAGGTGCCTTTATGAACGAGGCTGAAGGCTTTACTACTGTGTTTATGGTATTCAGTTTTGTTTCTGTAAGTTGACAGTTCTCAGTACTCACTCCTCTGTTAGATCTTTGCAACAGACAGTATGATGTGCTTAAGTCTCCCTTTGACATTAAAGGCTTATTACCCAGCTTCCAGGGACACTACCAGCCCAGAACTCTCATATCTCAGCTTCCTGGAACAGTTTTAGCTAAGGCGATTCCTTCTCATGGAGCCAAGCCCTATTCTTCAATTTGACTCTGAAGGGCTATCCCAGATTTACAGCTTCCTATGTAGTCAGCCCATTTTACCAACAAAGGGCCCAATATGTATCCAACCTGGGGCCATGGGATACCTATGGCGTAGGACAGTTACAAATATAGCTGACCCCTACTGAAAGTTAACAAAACCCTATGCTTGCTTAAAACATTTTAGCATTTATTTATGTCCTTTTTTGTAGTGGAATTACAAGGTTCTTGATCATTAGATTCTAGATGACAATGGTATCAAAGGTTGGATGTACCTAGGCTCTCAAAGTAAGGTATGTTTACATGAGAAAACTATCTATAAAATCTGTAAGAAAATATAACATGTGATGGAAAGTGAGCATAAATAAAAACTATCACAATGACCAGGATGATTTGAACACACCAAATGAACTTTCAGATTCACAGTGGATTCATGATCTTTCTGACTCTACCACCCAAATGCTGAAATCACAGGCTAGGCTAGCTGGCCTAGCAAAGAGGATTTTTTTTTTCTTTTTATTCCTAAAGATCACACTTAGATGTATTGCTAAGGGACTGTAGAATGTTAAACACAGAGAATTAAAAACAGCCTGAATAAAAAGCCAGATCACCTCACAAAGGATTGACCATTAGTAAGACAGTAACAGATTTGACTTGTAACAACAACAACAAAAGGTAGAAAACTGTAAACAGTATAAACTAAACAATAGAAAAATAACTATCTGGGGCAGGGCACAAAGAAAGCTAGTTTTCAAGAACAGGGTAACAACAATTAAAGAAATCGAGGCTATTAACCCAAGGAATAAATAGGAGGTCAAGAGGGGTGGGGCAAGGAAAGCTTTGAAGAAAAGAAAGGGAAGGAGGGAGGGGAATGATGTAATTATATTTGAATTAAAAAAAGAAAACAATTAAGCAGACATTGTTAACAATGAAGACACAGCTTAGACTGGTGGACTGCTTGCCAGTGTGCACAGCGTCCTGTGTGTGACGAACAGCACCTCAGGAACTAAGTGTTGGTGGCATGGGGTGTAATTCTAGCACGTGCGAGGAGAGGCAGGAGGGTGAGAAGTTCAAGGTCACCCTCAGCTACATGAGTTTGGTGCCAACCTTGGCTACATGAGACCCTGTCATAAACCAAAAAGAAAACAACACTTTACTACCAATATTTCTATAAATAACTGAAAGTTCTAAGACCTATAGATAAGGAACTAAGAGGAACTATAAGGAAAATTTGAAATTTAAGGAGTGGGTAAAGTCCTTGTCACTTGTGGAAACAACCCAAGAGAGAAATGTGTGCTGCAGCCAACAAAGCTGAAAGGAGTTGGAGATCTGAAGAGTACTTTGACATCAAACAGAGAGGCAGTCTGGAGTTTGCCCTGCTGGTTTTCTGTCTTGCTTTGGTCCAGTATTTCCTCACTATCCTCCATTTCCTCTTTTGGAATGGCAATGTATATTCTGTGCCATTGTATGTTGGAAGTATGTAATCTGCTTTTTTATTTTGATTTTACAGGGGCTAACAGTTGAGAAATCGCCATGAGTCTCAGAAGAGACTGGATTTTTAACCAGTGTTGAGACTGTTATAGCCTATGGGGATTTTTGAAGTTGGACTGAATGAATTTCTGCATTATTCTATAAGCCTATGTGGACCAGGGAGTGGAATGTGGTGGTGTGGATAAGAATGGCTTCCATAGGCTCACAGATTTGATGCTTGGTCACCAGGGAGTGTCACCACTAGTAGGTGTGGCCTTGTTGAGGTTTCAAAATGCTCGTGCCAGGCAGCGTCTCTGTGTGCTGCCCGTGGGTCTGGGTGCAGAACTCTCAGCTGCTGTGTGCACCTGTGCGCTGCCATGCCCCCCCCCACGCTCATACTGGACTAAGCCTCTGAAACTGTAACCAAGCCTCAACTGAATGATCTCCTTTATAGGTGTTGTCATGGCATCTCTTCACAGCACAGAACACTAAGACATCACTCAAACATGAGAACCCTGAGAATCCATGTAAAGGCTGGGTAGGTATGGCAGCCTACCTGTAATCCCAGAGCAGGGCAAGCAGAGACAGGGAGTCCCTAGAGCAAACTGACTAGCCAGATTAGCCAAAACAGTTAGCCTGGGCTTCTACAAAAGACACTGCCTCAGTCAATAAGGTGGAATATGAGTGGGGAGGACATCTGACATCAACTCCTGGCCTCCTCCATAAACATACACATATGAGTATGTCCCCTCACATACATACCAACACACTTATCAATACATGCATGTATGTCACACATACATATACAAAAAAAGAAAGAAAAATACAGAGAAAAAATTGATGGATAGGTTCAATAATCATTGTACATACAAGGGAAGAATACTTTGAAAATCTAATTTGTATACTAAAAACCATCAGGGGACTGGGGGAGTGTTTCAGTTAGTAAAGACCAGGGTTTAATTCCCCGCACCTCTGTAAAAAAGCCAAGCATAGCTGTGAGTGTCTATAACCCTGGCATTGGGGAACACAGACGCTTAGATCCTGAGAGCTTGCTGGCTGGACAGCTTAGCTGTAGTAGTGAGCTTCAGGTTCAGTGAGAGAGCCTGTCTCAAGGCAGAGCGTGATATAGGAAGATCCCCAGTGTCCTGCTTTAGCCTTGGTGCAGACAACTATTGCTGTGTATACCTGAACACTAATGTGCATGCATCACACAAACACCTCTTCCACACCCCACATCTCAGACAAACACACACTCACACGTGCACACACACAATTCACATGCACATACACACACACACAAAATAAAATCAGAAGATTTGAAGCAAGTACAGAACAAAGCATAGAATGAGAAGTGTGAATTCTGAAGGCAGGGGTGGGGAGGAGGGCACAGAGAACCTCAGTGTGGAGTAACTGCCATTGCGATGCCCTGACTCTTGCGGGGTGAGTCCACACGTTAATATTCTTTCTTCATAATCTGCCTCTCTGTCACATACATGCTTTCTGTACCTGTTGTTTCATTATCTTTTCCTGAAAAAGGCTCTTGGGGTCTAGCAGAGCACTCCACTCACCAGGATGCATTTCACCGTGTGCACGGCGCTCGGGTCTTTATGGTTGGCGGCCCAGTGGAGTGGGATCTTGCCCTCCATGTCAGGAATCCCGATGTTGGAGTCGTGTTTGATCAGCAGCTTCGCGTGCTCAGGGTTGTTGTAGTAGGCACTCCAGTGCAGAGCTGTTTGCTGCAAGGTAGAGAGGTGCTCAAAGCCTCAGCATCCCACTCTTCTGGAGCATCTGCTATGTGACAGGCATGGCTGAAGAGTTGTCAGGAGATGCATTAACCAGATTTCTCAGCTGCTTTAATAATTTTTCCAGTGCTATTTGAATCATACTACCAGTTATACTAAAGCTGAATGACAATTGTGTGAATGCTAATGCCTTCATAAGCTCAAGTACACCAGTGTTATGCAGCTGACATGTAGTGTATTACCTTTGGAGTTAGTAAACTAGACAGTTTTAGATATTAAATCTTGTTATAGGGTTATTTATATAATGTGACATTATTCTATACTGCAGACTACATAAAGTAGTTTTTAAAGTAGTGCTATTTTTATTTCAGAAGTTAGCAACGGGGATGAAATGTGACCTGGCTGTGTTTGTCTCTGTACAAAGCCTGGGATGCTTATGTTTTTCTGACTAACAATTACAGAGGGCAGAGTTCAAAGCTTTCTTGTAAGGACTGTTCTTTTCAAGATACTGTGTGTTTTTCTAAAGCTGAAACATAGAAGGCATGTTTCTTGTGGAGTAGTGCAACCTGTATATGGGTTATAACATTTGAAAAGACACTTGTACTCACACAGTTTAAGTCATTCTTAAATCATTCCTAAACTTTGAACATATGCGTTTTCTAAAAGAAACCTTTTAATTTCGCAGTAATTTTCACTTTTGCACATATTGATTTCTTAATGGTAAAATGCCTTGTTTGTTATAGTGTTCTCTGTTGAGAATATTTTCATGGAATAAAGCAATCTTTTCATGTCAATAAAAGAAGTCATGAGGACTCTCTGGGAGATGGTGTACTCTCTGGGAGATGGTGAGGGCAGAGTGTGGCTGCGCTGACACTTCACAGCGGTGTCACTCACAGGCTGACTCCCTAACCATGAGTTGCTTTCATCAAGTGCTGTGAATAACAGAAGAAGGATGGTTTATGAATAATCAGCGGGAGAGTAACCAATGCACCTGATGTTACACCTCTGGGTATCGCAAAGATTTGGATTAGAATTGTAGAATTTGAATTTTGATGTTTACCAGAAAGAGAATATGTCACAGGCAAACCATAGATCTGGAACACTTCAGCATATCAAACTTAAGTATAAGAATAATTTTACACACTAATAGCTAAATCTAGCTACTGATAAAAAGATACTTTAAAAATTCTATACCTGCATTTTCTTCATTTGAAATGAAAGTTTAAAGTGGTGCTTCTGAATGCAGTAAAGTTGCTTGAAAACCACTTTTGCCATTAACACGCCTTTTATGGAGAGTCACCATGGGGAAAAACAGGAGATGCTCAGATACACATTAGACCCTTACTGTCACTCAGCAACCCAGCCTGGAACTGAGTAATTTATTGAGCAGGAACCAAGCTCATCTGTCCTAAAGCTGAAAAACCAACATCCATGGCATTCATTCACACACTTACAGACATTTATTTGTATTATAAAGTCATTATTAATGTGCTGTTTTTTTAAATGATTCATTTTATTTTTGTTTACTTTGTGTGACTGGTGAACTTCAGGAGGTCAGAGCAGAGTACTGGATCCCTTGGGGCATGAGTTACAGGCTGCTGTGAGCTGCTAGTGTGGGTGCTGGGAACAAAAGGCTGAGCCTCTGCAAGAACATCAAGTTCTCTTAACTGCTGAACCATCTCTCCAGCCCCAATCCATTCTTATTTTTAGTAATGACTGAAGATCACAGAAAAATTACTTAATAGCAAACATTAATTGATTATAACCACCCTTTTAATAAACACAGAGAGCATCTGTAATTCCTTCCTTTTCCTAGGTTATGATTATTCAGGTTATATATATAATATATAAGTATATATCGTATACATTTATTTATAATGAGCCATTAACTCTTATATTTTTGACATCTTGTTTCTTTATTTTTCTATTTATTTTTGCTATGGTACAATAGGCAAATATTAATGCATGATTGCAAAGTAAAAGTTGATATTCCAAATATGACTACTAAAGAAAATTCAAAAAAATTCAAAAACAGTATGAGAGGAAAACAAAAGAAAACAAACCACAAAGACAACAACAGCAGCAACCAAACAGAGAAGGTCTGGAAAGATGGCTTAGCAGTTAGGCGACCCGGTCTCTTTGCAAAAGACAAGGCTTCAGTTCTCAGCACACACATCAGGCGGGTCACAACGACCTGCAATCCAGTTCTAACGTCTGATACTCTCTGGCCTGCACAGGCACCTGCATTCACAAGTGCACATAAACTCATGCCGGCCCACAGACGTATGCACCCACTATACACAACCATAAACACTCAGAGCAGTAAGTGTGACTACCATAGGATTCTAACCTCATGAGGTCATTGGTGTTAACAAGACCATGGCCTGCCCTGCAGAGGAAAGAAAAGGATTACTGCTTCTTTCTAACAAATGACCACAGTTTATTTTTCTATAAAGAAACGCCAGAAAAACTGAGACGTGTAAGCTACTTATTAAAATTTAAGGGCTAGGAAGGTTAAAAAAGTTCCTAGCAAGACCTAAGAAGGCCGATATCAGAACTGAAATGTATTAAGTGTCTTAGGGTTAATGTTTATGGGCAGTGTATCCTGCATGAGGCACTGTGTTACGGACTTCGCATTACCTCATTTTACCTTCAGTTATCTTTTTCATTTATTCTCAAATTATGACAGAAATGAGTTAAGTAATTTCCCCAAGAACACAGAATGGATAAGTGGTGCCTTTGTATTAGAGTCCAAGAGGCTGCTATTGATAGCCATGCCTGCTTAGTGCACTGCACGGGCTGACGGCCACCAAGAGTCTAGCTGGCCACAGGAACTGTCCCGTTGGCTTTTACAGTTGAAAAGGCCTGGGTTTGAGTTCTCCTTTTGCCAGTTGGATCTTGGGCAAACTTTAATCCTCTTGATGGTCAGATTCCCACCCATCAAAGGAGATGGTAGTACAAACCACACGGCGCTACGCAGGATAATGGCAGGCTTTTAGGAAATGCTCACTGGGATGTCTGGATATGGGGAGCTGCTCTTCCACAGACATCGTGGCAATGCAGCCCTTCTTTCTAAGGCTTCACATCATAAAACGAAACATCCCCTTCCTTTCCTTTTCCATTTGTCTTTGACTCTGTCTACTACCTTGTTTTTGTCCTGTGTGTCCACCTCCCCAGGAGCCATAAACTTCAGGAGAAGAGCTAGACACTTGGGGCTCCTGTGCCGGGTGCTCAGGTGCAAAGGTGTCATCTCTTCTAGGTCCTTCTGCATCCAGTTTGCTCTGCGTGTAAGCAAGAGTTTCATAAAGCGGTAATTTCCCTAGATGAAAAGAGGAAAACAGAGGATAAGGAGAATGTACTCTGTGGCCAGTTAGTTCATAAATGTATTCAGTATTATAACCACCATCATAGAGTATACAATGCAGAAAGTTAATAAAAGGAAAAACTATAACTTAACCACACTAAGATAGTGATTGCTTTGTTTTCCTGTTTCTTTTGATCACTTTTAAACACACATATAACTTACATGGTGACTGGCAACATTTATTGGGTGATATAACATGTTTGATTTAGGCAGATTATTATTGCTGGCTGTCTAGAGTATTAGTCTATTACTGCTGAACATGTAGACACAAAAGCATTAAATTATACAGATCTATTATAGAAAATGTTTTACTATATACCATTTTGTACTTAGCTTTTCCCTTTAATTTATCACAAGAGTAAATTATCAAGAGTCAATTTGGGGGTTAAGTTTCCACATTTTATGTTTTTTCTGTATTTTTCAAGTAACTGTCTAGTAGCATCAATATTATGGTAATGATTGGTTGTGCCAATATGGTACATTAGACTATACCACATACTCTGTATATGATTTTTTTTCACTGTCATGTCCCTCACAAACTGGGATGTGAATTTTAGAAGGCAAGGCTGTGTTTCACTGGCTACTGTATCCAGTATAATTCCCAATACAAACTACGTGCTTGATAAATGCAAAAAGATTATATGATTGACTGAGCATGAAGAAGTGAAATAGCTCCTATAATTTTATTTTCACTAAAATATTCTTATTTACAGTTTCTATGTGAGATCAGATTAGTGAAGAGTCTTAATTCTCAAATAACCAGTATTTGGCTCTTCTTGCTTTTTAAAGCTTCATTGATTACAGCTTTTTAACAGCACATAAGACTTAACCTGGCTTCGATTTTACAGTGTCAGCTCTGAGAAGGAAGACACGAAAATTTCCTCAAGAGGGCGCCCTGCTCTAAGCTTCCTCAAGAGAGCTCCCTGTTACAAACTTCCTCGAGAGGGCGCTGTGCTCTAAATTTCCTGCTATCTTTCCTTTAAAGGAATAAAATGTGCTCGGTTAGAGGAAAAAAAATAAAATCTGTGACACTTAATAAAAAAAAAAAGATTTGACCTTTCTGAACATAACATTTCAAATATTACAGAATAATTCATTATGACCTTTTAGAGATATTCAGACAGTCATTTTGGTTGTGGAATCATAGAATAGAAAGAAGGAAAGCCACAGAATTGGCAGCGGTGACCACTAGGCACAGACAAGGTGCCTAGCATATTTGCATTTTCTGTTATTCTTGGGGCTCAAACTTCACCACCCACTTGGTATACATTAGTAATAGCCACTCCTTTATTCATTGTTTTGCATCTCACATGTAACACAGAGGCAACAAGAATGTAAAATGGGGCAGATGGCTTTTGAAAAAATACTTGAAACTGTACACCAAGTGGGTGCCTAGCAAATATTTGCTAGGATTATGAATGGTTTTCCAGAAACTAGCTTTCTTATAAAACCTGGATCTCAGCAAGACTAGCCTGGCTGGCAAGACAAAGTAGCTGTAGGTGGAGCGGAGAACAGCTGCTGATAAGGGAGGCAGGAGAAAGGCTTCACCGTCATTGTCTACAGTGCAGCTGGCACTTAGGGGAGAGTGTGGAGCAAAGGCAGTTGGAGCGATAGAGATAATGGCTTCTCTGTGTTTCTCCTACCCTGAGGAGCATGTCTCTGCTCTCCCCTCTGCTGACAATACAGGGCCAACAGGAATTTGACTGGTGCTCTGGGGAGGAGTCAGCTATGTGAACAAACTTCTCCAGGTTTGGAAGATAGAGACCTATCAGGTATTATCTATGACAGCTAGGGCCAGAGACAATATAATGTAGCTGAGACAAGGTCAGTCTCTTGGGTCTCATAAGCAAGCATTTATTAAATGCCAATTATATGCAGACTCAATCTCTGCAAATTACCAGAAGGGACACAGAATTTTCAGAACTAAAATGAGAAAGGTTGGGCATGTAGCTCAGTGGTATAGCACGCACATAAGAACCAGGGTTTAATTCCCAGCAGAGAAGAGAAAAATTAATTTCTTTAAATATTTCTATATGTGTAATGTGGTATATGTTTGGGTATGCTTTGTGTTCATGTATTCATGTATTTTTGGTGCCTAAGCATGCATACATATGTGTGTGTATGTGAAAACTATTGCTGTTTTAGAATCATGCATACAGTGATTTAATCTGAGTAATTAATGATATGAAGATTTTGAGTAAATGACCTTGATATTTTGCATTTAAAATTTTATTTTAAAATAATAAAGCATAACAGGGATTGGAAAGATAACTCAGTTGATAAAGTGCCTTGCAAGTATGAGAACTTGAGTTTGATCCCTGGTACCCACAAAAATAACAAAACAAAACTGAATATGGAGGTATGCTTCTGTAACCCCAGCACTAGGGAGGTGGAGACAGAGATCCCTGGAGCTTAGTGGTCATCTAGATGAATGAACCTAGGGAGCTCCTGGTTTAGTGAGAGACTCTGTGTCAAAAGCTTAGGTGGAAAATGACACCTGATATTGGCCTCTAGCCTCTGCATGCATGTACACACACGGGCATGTACACCTGTGTACTACCCATGTATAAATACAGATGGATATATATGTAAACACACATATATGCAAGGTGACTACCACACTGACTTGGGTGTTTCTCAATTCATTTTTTAAAATATTTTGTTTTAGACAAACATGTATATTCATAAACTAGAAGGTGCTGTCCCTATAGAAATCGTTCTACTTGAGTCATTAGCCATTTCTGACTCCAGGCTGCTCTATGTCTTGGTTAGGGATACTATTGCTGTGAAGAGACACCATGACCACGGCAGCCCTTAGAAGGAAACATTTTGTGTGGCTTCCTTACAGTTTGGAGGTTTAGTCCATTATCATCATGACAGGAAGTTTGGTGGCATGCAAGCAGACACAGTGATGGAGAGGTAGCTGAGACTTATACATCTGGATTGGCAGGAAGCAGAGAATGCCACAGGGTCTGGCTTGAGCATCTGGAACCTTAAAGCCCAACCCAGTGACTCACTTCCTCCAACAAAGCCACACCCACTCTAATAAGGTCACACCTCCTAATAAAGCCTGTGGTTCTACAGGGGCCCTTTTCATTCAAACCACAACATTCTCATTCACACATCTTCACTAGAGAAGCACTGCGCTATAGGAATGTGTATTTATTCCCTTTAGAGGAACATTAAGCACATTTCTCACTTTTCACAATCAGTGCTATAATAAAATATTTTGTACACATCTCCTGGTAAGTATACAAGAATTTCTGGACTCTCTCAAAGAGCAGCTCCTTTGCATTCCCAACAGAAACCTGAGAATTCTTGCTTCTCTATAACTCTGCCCCACTTGGTTTTGTCAGCGTGTTCACTTTGGTCAATAAAAACTGGTATGCAGTGCTATTTTTATCATAGACTTAATCTGCACTTTGCTATATGAGGCAGAATATTTTGTTGGCTATTTGTTTCTTCTTTTGTAGACAGCCTTTTTTCTGTTGTTTGCTAATTTGGGAATTCAGCTATTTGTCTTCCTTACTGGAATATGTTTACACCCTCTGGATACCAAGCTTTTTGCTCTCCTTAGGTTTGTTCACTAGGAACGAGCTAATGTTCTGAATGGTATTAGCTCCCCTTGCCCTTTATTTTTTATTTATTCCTTTTTATTGATTCAATTTGTTCTTTGACAATTTTATACATGTATCTGGTTTACTCTCTTTCCTCTCTCTTTTATCTCTCTGTCAATGCTTACTTCTCCTCACAGGTCTCCTACCCACATTCATGCCTTTTTGTTTTGTGACCTAACGATTTTAAGCAGGATTGTCTGTGTGACCACTGGTTTGGAAATATCATGGTACCTAACTGAAGCCTAAATATGAATGTGTATACCCAAACCTTAATCACAGAAGCTCTTCCTTGCAGCAAACTGCAATGATTGCAGACACTCATGAAAAGTTCAAGAGGTTTAAAATAAATGACAGCTGAATACTTAGCCCTAAACAGGACATTTGTACAATCTATGACCCAGGAACTAGTGGAGAAGAGAGAGCAGAAAAAAATATAAGAGCCAGAAGACAGGAAAGGCTGGGAAATGCTATCTTCCAGCAAGGTACAGTTACTCATAGCAGCTGTGGTAGTCTGCAGTAGCCCTGTCATTAGCTAACCATGGATCAGGGAGGGTCTCCTAGCCCTGGTACTCCCTACCAAATTATTAGCAACCAATGGTTGAGGAAGAGTCCATTAGTTGTCTTCAGTTGTGAACGAAATGGTATTTACTTTTCTTCAACATCCAGTTTCTTCATGTATTTGGTATTTTCTTTATAAGTAAGACTATTGTTATTATTAATGCTATTACTATTGAGACAGAGTTTTTGCTATTTAGTCCTGCTTGGCCTACTACTCACTACATAGAACTGGGTAGCCTCACATGTGTGGTTATTCTGTTGTTTTAGCTTCCCTAGTGCTGGGATTACAGGCATGTAATCTGTGTATGGTTCATAGCTTTCACATAGATTTTAAGGGGAGCTTCTTTGCCATTGTTTTTCTTATTTTTCCCTCCACTCACCCTCTGGCTTGCTTCCTTATAGCTCCTAGTCTAGCCTAAGAATCCACCTGACAGGATTCTCTTGGAGCTTTGTCTCTTATGTCATTAGGGATACCGCAGTGACAGTCAATCAGCTAGTAGACAGCTTTCTGAGGTTGGCTTTGTTCTTGCCAGTTCTCCAAGCAGCACTCCAAGCAGTCTGATAGAACTGTAGCTCAATCCTACGACACCCTGAACCTCTAAGTGTATTCTTTGCTTCAATAAAAATACAAAAGCCAGGCGTGGTGGTGCAAGCCTTTAATCCCAGTATTCGGAAAGGTAGAGGCAGGCAAATCTCTGTGAGTTTGAGGCCAGTCTGGGCTACAAAGCAAGTCCAGCACAGCTAAGACTATACAGGGAAACCCAAGCTCAAACAAACAAACACAAAAGCCATTCAATCACTCAGTGAAAAGAAAGTATTTTCTTGAGCAAGATGTAGATAAAATCATATTCTTTATGACTTCTGTCTGGTTGCAGTAAATATTTTTTATTACTATTGTCTCACAACACTTGGGATGCTCACACACACACATATCCTTCCACAAGGATCTTTATTGGTTATCTTTATTGGGCTACTGATTTCCTAGGCCATTTGCCTTCTCCTCAATCGCAGCAACCTACCTTCAATGAGTTTGACTTTGCCACACTTAGAGACATTGAAGAGGAAGATGTTTTGCCCAAAAACGTTCTTTGGGACCTTTACATCTCCTCCTACTGACTTCTGAATTTTGTTCTCTCTGCATGGTCCCAGTACTACTATTTACCACTGAACTTGAGGAGAAAACAGTTGTTGATCAACATATACAAATCTTCATCATATTTTGGTCCATTTAAAGGTTTGCATATAATTTTGTCCTGAAAATATTGTAACTATATTTATAATAGCAAATATAAATGTAGAGAAAGCATTCTGTCACATTTCCTTCTAAATGCTAACAACATTAGATAAAAAATACATTATTTTAGGTTGAAATGGAAATAATAAAAACATTTGTTATTAATTGTAATGATATCCACATAATTACATATTTATAAACATTCAAGGCATTTGCCATATTAAATTTTAAAAAGATACACTATCTCTGGCAAGTATATAGGTCACAATTTTCAGTAGTCGGTGAAACTTTTCTATAATGGTTGCCGTTGTAAATGAGCTTTGGAAGTGCCAGTCATGTTGGGACTGGGTGTGCGCCCTGATCTTGGGTACTGTGTGGGATCAGATATAAAGCTTTGACTCTGGTTTACCGGGATCATTTCTCAGAGTTGAGCTTGTTGTGAGCAGTTGTAAGAAATGAGGCAATGTCACAGCTGGGCCAAAGAGAAGGCTTGCATGTTACTAAAACCTGCAGAGACTCGCAGTACAGTGTTCCTTACATGTCATGCAAGCTCCACTGCGTGCTGTGTTTACTTGTGTCATCTGCCTGGCCCCCACGGTACTTGGGAACAAGGGAAACTGATGCAAACAAGCATGTGTGTATGCTACTATCTAAGCCATCAGCAGAAAAAGCTTTTTATTTCTGATGGGAGTGTCTTCTGACAGTGTCCATGGTGAATATGTTAACTTCCAAGAAGGGTGAAAATAAACCCCAGAACAGACAAGGCAATAAAGAAGTTTAAAATGCTGATAGAGTTTGCTTGAAAAACAAGGAAAGGGCCCTGTACTCTCCACAGAGTCAGCAATGACATTTCTCCCTAACATGTCCAAGTAGTGAGCAAGGGGGTGTATATGGACTCCGTTAGCCCATCTGTTAGTGAATCCAAAGACTGAGCAGCAGGATTGAGGCCAGCTGCCCAAATAGGGCTTTGGGCTTGCTCACTTTCCTCTCCAGGAGAACGGAAGGCAGGAGTTAGAATAATGACACAGTAGGATGTGCTTGTAGCAGAAACAAGTGGTGAGAAGAATGAGGAGCTTGGTATTTTGTACAGAATTTTAGATGGAAACACTGGATTTTCATCTGGTTGAGACACACATGAGCACTTGCTTGAAAGTGAATGCAAAGCATTGTGCAACAGCAACCAGCCTACTGGGCTGTGAACACAAACCCTGTGGCAACCTGGCTTGTCTGATAGTGAAGACTATCTGGACATAGTTGATGGCTACTGCCTGAGGCAATGCTGTTGGCTTCACAGTGCTTTTGGTTCACAGAATTTCCCTTAAAGGCTTTGACCTATTTTAATGATGATTTGATTCAGTCAAAGCCTGATGTTATCCACCGAGAGAGACATTAATTGACTAACTACAAGGAACATTCCGGAAAGCTAACTGGCTAGAAGGACTATTCTGCCCAGTAGGCTGAGATGAAAGCCATCACTTTCCCTTTTGGCAATAGGGCCTGGTCATACGTTCACTAGTTCTTGGCCTGTTGTCAATGCTCTAGTGATAAGATCTGTCACAAGGAAGACTACAGATGGTAGATTAAATACTGTAAACCATGGGACAAATTGTGGCTGCCAATCAGATAGTGTGTAACATTTGTATACAGTAAGGGTCTGTTCTCTGATAAGAACAACTGGAATCAACCTCATGAACAAGTTTAGATTACTCAGGTCATTAGTCTCTTTTTCATTTGGATCTATCTTTGCACTAGATATAGACATGAATCCATAGATTGGACACACAGTAAAATGTATGCTTTTGATGTAATGTATATGGGACTTGCGTTTGTCTCTTTTCAAGTCGTCCTGTTTCTCTAATGGTACAGATGGTTAAGTTAATGAAACACGGCATCTGCTTATTCCTGGCAAGGATTTCTAAAAACTGCACTTGGACCCATCTTCCATCTTACCACTGTAGACATTTCTCAGGTCACAATGCTGCCGTTCTAGTAACTTATTCTACTCCAACCACAAGAAGTCCTTGATTCTAAACTGCTTGTTTTTGGATTTTGAGACTATCTGTGGTCTGACCATGGTGTAACATTTTCAGGAAGGCTACTCAGAAATGGACCATGGGGGTCATTTGATTGACACTTTCTTTTCCCTACCATCCTCAGGTATCTGGGATTATTTAGAGCTGTGGCATTTTTAAAAATTAACTAAAAAATACTTCTAGATTTATGTCTTGCCTGTTCCTGTCCTATAATCCAAATAAGGCAGGTTGGCTACTGAGTGTGCCCTTCCCTAGAGAGCTCCTTTGTTGTGGGAGGTAATAAAAACAAATGTGGTTTTATATGCCTATTTAAAAAAAAGTCCTGTCATTCTATCCTGTCCATTACCAATTAAGACAATTTTCTTCTTCCTAAAAGCAATTTCAGGGTGGCTTTGATTGACAAATCCTTTGGTGATGCCTTGGCCAAAAGAAGGATTACAGATTCAAAATGTATTCTGGTTCACTAATCTGGATTAATTTTTTCACGTGATATGGTTCTAGATTTAAAAACATAACCACAATGACCACAGAATTGGGCACCTTGCACACTGATCCTCCAATAGTAATCCAAATTATCTCTGTAAATTCGTTACAGTATACACACAGCCTTCTAGATGAAGGGCTCATGTGATTAGAAAGAAGGTGAAGGGATATCTATAACAATGGGACTAATGGGCTGGTGAGATGTGCAATGGGCTAAAAGGCACTTGCTTTCAAGCCTGATAACCTGAGTCCAGTCCTGTAGCCCACATGACAGAAGGAAACTAACTCTTTCAATATGTCTTTTGACCTGCCACAGCACAGGTGTGGTGGTCAAGGAATGACTTGCAAAAGCTGGCTGTGCTGCGGCACTTAAATATGTAAGTGTGCAACATTTTTTACAAAGAGGTAGAACTCCCCAGTTTTGTGACTGAAGAGGGAAGGCAGCAACTTCAGGACTTGGGAAGGGGCTTTAGACCTTGTAAGATACAGGGACAGGAGAATAACTAGTACTCTGCCTTTTGGATCTAGTACTAGATGATAACAAAATGAAGATGGCTTGGACATAAATCACATAGAAATGGAGGCTAGATTGACCTACTGGAGAGTTTGCCACCCCCACCCACGTACAAAGAAACATTCCGATTAATGTTTGTAGTTCCTATTCTTTTATTATGGTTGATGCTACCAGTGGGAGGTACTCAGCAATTCCCAACAACATGGATCCGTTTACATGCATAGAAGCACAAGGACAAGCACCTTATTTTAATCCACTGCTCCTCCTGAGAGCATGAGTATGAGAAGCTATACAGTATGTCATATGCATCAAACTGAAGCTGCAACTGCCTGAGATACTGACTTGTACCTCTTATATGTTTGCACATAGACCAGGGCATATTCCTTCATCAGGTTTGGGGGCTGTGATGCCAAAGTTCACCATTAACTTCCTTTGCATGGGTCATGACAGATGATAAACTGGTCTTGAATATTATATTCGGGATATCTGAAGTAAGAGCTATTGTTTCCTATTGTACCTATTCATAGTTGACTTAGTCCAGAATGCTGGCTGACATAGGAGTGTTGACCACTCTTTACTTAGCAACTTCCCAGGGTCACATTTGCAACAAGTAGATGGAGAAATAAGGTCATGCCTTCATACTGGTTCAAACAGAGAGAGGACTCCTAAAGCTCAAGTGTTGTTCAGCTGTGATGGAAGCTCAGTGTGCATAGCATCCATCTGGCTCTCCAGCCCTCCTGGGTTTCTTAGGAGCAAAGGAAACCACTGTAAACATTTGGAAGCTCAAGCTTTCTACCATGTTGTGCATAATATACTCCTTTGTCTATGCTCTGGAGTCTAATGTTTATTTTAAGCATCCATGCAATAATAACAGACTAGCTTATTAGCTTGCATATGGGGCAAAATCAAATCTGAGACCCTTCTTATAATTCAATATTATGTCATATGGAGTACAGAGTAAGAAATTAAAGATATGACTAAAGAGGTAGAATATAGAATGATATGATAAGGAACATATAACCTATTTATCTAGTATTTAGAACATTCAATTATTACTTTTAAATGAAAGTACACAAACTGGAAATATGGACCATTACATCCTACTTGAAATAAAAACATAATTTCAGTACATACATAAATGGTTCTGTGTAAAGAAAGCAAATATGTTCTTAACGTAGATAGATTACTACCCGCATACATAACAGACCATGAATGTTTCTGTCCTTGGACTATCCTCCTGTCTTAGATGATTTAAGTGCCTGCTTGTATTTTGGTTTCTTAGTCTTTAGAGTGAATTTCTACAGGACAGGAAAGCAAATAGTTTTAAAAATCAAGTGGCTGAGAGATGTGAGTTCACTGAGCTCTAGAAAAGAAACAATCTGCATTGCTTTTTCAGTGGCAGACACAGTCCCTCCTTCCTTAAACTTCTGACGGTCAGGTTCAAATACTGCGCTTTCCGACAAAGCTTTTCTAATTGCTTGTGCTGGTAAATGTATAGCTAGTCTGCCATCTTGAGAAAAGCTTTGGAAACATTTAAAAAGTTATTTGATAATTCTAAGCAAAGGCTAAAAAGGTTACTTTAAAGATAGACTCTGAGCTTTATTTGCTATTTTCCAAGTTTAAGATGCTCATCCATCTGGCAGAACAGCCAGACCATACATCAGCCAAGAACATCTCTCTGGATTGAAGCAGATTCTGGCTCTCAAAGAGAATTTGACTGAAGGAAAAGCAACATCTTTAGCTGCTCCATGGCTGAACTCTTCTAATATTTCTCCCCAATGCCTCCTCCAAGCCTTGGCTCCATCTTCTAACTTGGTTTCCATAGGAATAGACAGAGCTATCAAGTGCCACATAGTCAAACAGCACAAGAAAAAATGTTAGTGTAAAAAAAAAATACGCTTTTTTTTCTCTATGAAAGAAAACTATGGGACGACATTCTTTATTCTGAGACTTCCTTACCCAATGCCAGATTTTTTTTCATGTGTTTTTTTGGTCTATAATAGTGTATTTTATTTAAACTAGTAGTCTCCTCAGCAGAGGAGATTTTATCTACAGGAAACTAACAAAAGTAAAAACGTGCAAAAGACTGCAATGATTAGTTTCATGAGGGCAATTCTATTGTTTGTGTTGTTATCTCATTTATTTAGAGTGATTCTTTGAATTGGCACAGTCTTTTAAATTAGTCTTATAGTTAGCTCATCAGAAGGTCATTATACTTGGTTCTTATTTTTCCCCCTTCCTGGGTCTCTAGCCTTCCTCCCCTCCATCTCCAGCTAGATGCCTGAAAATATTTCTTTTTGAGTTTGGCTTGTTTTGATTCATTTAATGATTTCAAGTTGCATCCATTTTCCTATAAGTGCCATGACTTCAGTTTTCTTTATAGTTGTATATAACTATATTGTGTAAATGATGGACCACATTACCTTTGTCCATTCATCTGATGAAAGACATCTAGGCTGATTCCACCTCCTGGCTATTGTGAAAAAATCAGCAACAAATGTGAATATACAACTATCTCTGTAGCAAGTGAACCACAGTCATTTGGATATACCCCAAGTATAGCTGAGCCATATGGTATTTCGATTTTCAGTTTTTTTAAAAAAGAGTTATTTTATTACTTACTTATAAGTATGTGTTTGTGTGCCACGTGTGTATATGCCTGTGAAGTTTGGTCTAAGAAGGCACTGGATCCTCTGGAGCTATAGTTACAGGCAGTTGTGAGACACCTGACATGGGGCCTAGGAACTAAACTTGGTCCTCTGGAAAAGCACCAAGCATCCTTTAATTGCCGAACCATCTCTATAGCCCCTGTTTTCAGTTTTTTTTGAGAGACATATATAGATCTCCATAATGGATTCATTTCCACCAAGACACAAATGCTACTTTTTTTTCTTATGTCCGTACTAGCATTTTGTTGTTGCTGGCTTGTTTTTCTGTTTTTGATGACAGTCATTCTGACTGAGGTGAGATGAAATTTCAAAGTGGTTTTAATTTGGATTTCCCTAATTTATAAAGATGCTGAACATTTTTTCAAGTATTTATTGGCCACTTATATATGTAGATATTTAAAGATTTTTTTGTTTTAAATATGTATATGCATGTGTCTTGTGTATGGTTGTGTATATGTAAGTGCAGTTTCAAGCTGCTATTTATAGGTGTTGGAAACTAAACTTTGGTCTTCTATGAGAGCAATTTAAGCTCTTAAACACTGAGCCATTGCTCAAGCCTTCATTTGTATTTCTTTTGAGAGCAGTCTATTCAGTTCATTAGTCCATTTACTACTGATTGGATGACTGGGCTTTTGTATGTTGGCTTCAGATCATCAACAAGGTGTGCATATCAAGTCTCTTGTTACGCTTATTACATAGAACAATAATCCCCACACTATCCTTCGTGTAGGCATAGGAGATAGATTTGGCCATATGTAAATGTTATTCACTACCATAATATAGTGGTACTAGTCCTCTGACAGAGGTGAGAAAAACAATAGCAATAACTCTGTAGAAGGGCTGCTATGCATCAACAAGGGGTCAGAAAAGATTCTTAGGGAAAGCAATGCCTGAGCTGCATCTTAAAGGATATTCATTTAAGCCATTTAAAATAAACAAAGGTGAATGTGTTAGGACACTGTGAGTAGGGGCAAGAAGGTGATTAGAATGAGAGCTTTAAATAGTTAGTGTGGACTCTAATTTAATTATCCTCATGAAATAGCATTTCAGGTTCCCTAAAGCTTGGACATCAGTATGCTAGGATGAATTATAGTTACACTAGAAAAAAGGGTTAGGGAAAATAACAACCGAGTTATTACTGAGGAAGTTTGTATGTATGTACATTGCAAGCATTTGAGTATGCAGGTACATGAGCCCTGCATGGACATTTGGAGGCCAGAGGAGGACATTCCAAAATTGCTCTCTGCCTTATTGCCTTCAAACAGGGTCTCTCACTGAACCAGAAACTTATGGTTTTGACTAGGATGGCTGGGTCCCCCAGACTCCCCTCCCCAAAACACTGGGGTTACAGGCACATATCTATGCCAGTTTTTGTTTTTACATGGGTTCTAGAGATTCAAACTTGGGTCCTCATGTTTTCAAAGCTAGCACTCCTGCCCAATGAACAGTCTTCCCAAGCAGTCACACATACTGAGTTTTAAAGTAGCTAAAAAGCATGGATCTTCTGCCTCTCAGAATCACCTATACTGCCAAAGAAAGAAAGCTGCGCGAGCTTTACATCATAATTAAACCTCATTTGTCACATGGGAGGAACCTGAGCTGGAAGAAATCCAGTGGTATGCCTTTGAGTGTGAGAATGATCTGGCTGAGACCCATTCTCAAGTCACTTAAATCCTTCAATACTGCTTGAGAACCCTAAAAGAAAAGTCTAAATTTTGTAGCCCAGCACTCTGCATAACTCTTGCTTACTTTTCCTGTCTTCAGCTTTCTGTGTCTCTCGTCTATTAAAAATTGTGTCAGGCTAACTACAGATCTTCACCTCTCTCTCAGCTCCTCCAAATCCACCCCAGTCTCCTCCCCAGCTCTCCAGCAGATCTCCTGCTTCAGTTCCCCTTCTGTCTCTGCCTTATCTCCAGTGGATCGCACACAGATCTCCCCCTCCAAACTTCCCTTCCTCCATTTCCGACTTTATCCTAGTCTCCAACTCCAGCAGACATTCCATGGGAACCTGTGGGCCACCCCTGCTGGCAAAGCAGGTGAACTCACTTTGGGCCTTCACTGCTCCCTCCTCATCTCTGAAGCAGACTTCCTGCTGTAGCTTCCAACCTTCCCTCCCACTCATCTGCTTCCAGCTCCCAACTCCAGCAGGCTTTCTTTGAGAACCTGCCAGCCAAGCCTGACAGAGAAGAAAGTAGGCCAGCTAAGTAGGTAGGCAAGCTTCAGATCTTCACTCTCTCTTCTTTCCTTCATATTCAATCCCCCAGTCTCATCCCCAGTTCTGGACACTACCTGTTGTGGCCCCTACTCACCCTTTGACCACATTTCTAGGGGACTAATCAGATCTTGGTGCAGCTGCCTGCTTTTCTCTCTCCTGTGGATCACCTCAACGACCGACCTCCTAATCCCTATTCCTAAATGTCAGCTCCCAAAACCTAGGAACATGTCTTACCTGGAATCCCAGTGTCCACACTTACCTTGATCCCAGAAAAACTCCCTACCAGGCAACAGTTAGCCACCACACTTACCTAAGAACCAGAGAAGGCAACAGAAACCAAGGAACCCACCCAACAAAGACAAGATCAAATGTTAGCACCTAGAATTATAATCTTCCCAAATCTAGGTGCCTAGAATCTAGAATGAAAACACAATCAGTAGCATCAAGGACAATATGTCTCCACTAGAGCCCAGAAACCTACCACAGTAGGCCCTGAGTGGTCCAACACAGTTAAAGCACAAGAAAAGACCTTAAAATAGACTTTATGAATATGACTCAATGTCCTAAAAATGAAAATGAATAAATGCCTTAAAGAAACCTACGAAAACAAAAGAAGTGAAAAGAAATTAATTAAACATTTTGAGACCCAAAAGAGGAAATTGAATCAATAAAGAAAACCCAAACTGAGGAAAATTTGGAAATGAAAAATTTAGCAATTTGAACAGGAATCATAGAGGCAAGCTTCACCAATAGAATACAAGAAATGGAAGAGAGAATATCAGGCATGGAAGACACAAAAGAAGAAATAGATAACAAATAGAAATAAATAGAAAATGATGACTCTAAAAAAATCCTGCAACAAAACATCCAGGAAATATGGGACACTTATAATAAGAGAAATAGAGGAGGGAGATGAAACACAGGTCAAAGGCCCAGAAAATATTTTCAACAAAATAATAGAATAAAAATTTCCTAACCTAAAGAAGAAGATGCTTATAAAGGTATAAGAAACTTATAGAACACCAAATATGTTAGACCAGAAAAGAAAGTCCCCTCTGAATATAATAATCAAAACACTAAACATACAGAAGAAAAAAAGAATATTTTAAAAGCTGTAAGGGAAAAGACCTAGTAACATATAAAGCTAGACCTATTAGAATTACACCTGACTTCTTAGTAGAGACTCTAAAAACCAGAAGGGCCTGGAGAGATGTTCTTTATACTCTAAGAGACCACAGATGCCAGCCTAATACATGGAGAAAATAAGATTTCATGATAAGATCAGAGGCTGGCTGCTCTTCCAGAGGTCCTGAGTTCAATCCCCAGAAACCTCGTGGTGGCTCACAACCATGATAAGACCAAATTTTAGCAGGTTCTATCTCCCAATCCAGCCTCACAGAAGGGGATAGAAGAAAAGCTCCAACCTAAAGAGGTTAAGCAAACCCAAGAAAACACAAGGAATAAATAACCCCAGAGAAGCATCTCAAGGGGAGGGAGCACACATATACTATCACAACCAAATAACAGAAACTGACAAACACTGCTCATTGATATCTCTCAATATCAATGGTCTCAAATTCTTCAACTAAAAGACACAAACTAACAGAATGGAAACAAAAAAGAATCCAACCTTCTGCTGCCTCCAAAAAACACACCTCAATATGAAGGATAGACATTACCTTGGAGTAAAAGGAAGTAAGAAGCTTTTGTGGTCATTTTAATATCTGACTAAATGGATTTCAATCCCAAACTTATCAGAAGGGATAGGGAAGGACACTACATACGAATTAAAAGAAAGACCCACCACAAGAACATTGCAATTCTTAACATCTGTGCATGAAACACAAGTTCATAAAAGAAATACTACATCTTAAATCATGCACTGACCCTCACATACTGATAGTGGGAGTATTCAATACCAGACTGCCATCAAAATACAGGTCATCCAGACAAAAACTAAATAGAAAAATGCTGGAGCTGAGGTTATAAACCAAATAGACCTAACACTTACAAATAAAAAAGAATATACCTTCTCAGCAATTCATGGAACATTCTACAAAACTAACCACATGCTTACATACTACCAGCTTTCAACAGATCCTATCTGACTACCATGGATTAAAACTGGATAAAAAACAGAAAGTTTACAAACTGAATAGAAACTGAACAACTCACTACTGAATGAAAAAAGGATAAAGAAAGAAATAAAAGACTTTCTAGAAATGAATAAAAATGAATGCACAACATACTCAAATCTATGGAACACAATGAAGGTGATTCTGAGAGGCAGGTTCATAGCACAAAGGGCCTGCATTAAAAAAAGAAAGGAAGAAAGTAGAGAGATCTCATACTAGCAACTTAACAGTACACCCAAAAACTCTAGAACAAAAAGGAATCACACCCAAAAGGTAAGAAACAATCAAACTCACTGCTGAAATTAATAATACAGAAACAACGACCAAACAATTAGAAGAATCAATGAAATAGAATTTGTTCTTTGAGAAAAATCAATAAGATTGATAAACTCTTATCCAAATCAACTAAAAAAAACAAAGACTATTCAAATTAACAAAATGAAAAATGAAAAGGACATAACAACAGATACAAGGAAATGCAGAGACTCATAAGTACAGATGTTAAAAATTCGTAAGTAGAGAGGGGATGGGAGAGGGGCTACAGCTGGGATACAAAGTGAATGAACTGTAATTAATAAAAATAAAATAAAATAAAATTAACAAAACTCATAAGTAAAAAAAAACCCCAAAAACTCTTAAGGACATAGTTTTTTAAATACACCACTTACCAAGTCAAGATCAGATCAGCGACTTTAACAGACCTCTAACCTCAGAGAAGCAGAAGTAGTCATTCAGCCTTCCAGCCACCCAAAGGGCGGGGGGAGCCCAGGGAGAGATGATTTTAGTGCAGAATTCTACCAGACTTTTGTAGAGTTAACCCCAATAATCCTTGAATTATTCCACAAAATAAAAAGGAACACTGCCCAATTTGTTTTTATGAGGCCACAGTTACTCTAACACCCAAACCACATTAAGATCCCACAAAGAAAGAGAATTATTGATCAATTTCACTTATGAACATACATGCTAAAATGCTCAATAAAATACTCACAAACCAAATCCAGGGACCTAAGGTAAAAAACTAAATACCACTATTCTTAAAAAATAAAATAAAATAAAAAATAAAAAAGGTAGCAATAAAATGACTCCTAATGACATTCTGCTGTATTCATAGATGTCCGTGCCTTGCTCAGCCATCATCAGAGCTTTCTCCTGGAGCAGATGGGAACAAATAGAGACCTATACACAGACTGCAAGCAGAATGAGAGGCCTTAGAATGCTCAGCAATACTCTGGATGTCTTCATCAAATCTCTCCCCTTAGGACTCAGGGAATCCCATGGAAGAGGAGGCAGAAAGTAAGAGCCAGAGGGGACAGAGGATATCAAGGAAACAAGGCCCATAAGAACCCATAGAGACTGAAGTAGCAAGCACAGGGCCTGCAAGGGAATGTACCAGTTGTGATACTGTAGCTGAAAGGAAACTGGACACACAACCTCTTCCCTAACCCAGAAGCAATCTCCAATTAATAACCATTTGAAATTTCAGTTTTCTCCAAGGGAGTATCACTGGGAGACAAACTATTCTTAAAGGCAGGCTACATGCCCAGAGGTAGACAGCTAACAGAAAATGAACTCAGTGGCATTTTTGGAGGTTCCTTTTCTCATAATGTCATGTCAGGGTTCCTCCTTTTTTTCTAATTTTATCTTATTATTTTTAATATTTATTACACACACACATTTTTTCCTTCTCTTTTTACCTTACAGATCTTTTGTGTATGTATTCTGGATTCCAGTTTTTATAGGATTCCTGAGTGTGCAAATGAGTAGGTTTCTATTTCTTGTGCCTTCTCTTAGCCTCTTTCTCTGTTTGTTTTATCCAATTCCAATGTGTTGGTTTTGTTTTCTTATGGTATTATATTTTATTACTACCCCATGGAGGTTTGTTTGTTTTCTGATGGGAGACAGATGATGCATGGATCTTGTGGGAGGGGAGGTGGACAGGAGCTGGGAAGAGTGAAGGGAGGGGAAACCAGAATCAGTATATATAATACAAGCAAGAAATCTATTTCCAATAAAAGGGAAAAATGTGTCATTCCTTTCCTCTATCTAAAAATTTGTAAATATCTAAATTCTATATTGTCCCTCACCTGTCAACTACCACACCAGCTTTTTCTTTTTGCAACTGAGAGAAAGGCAACATAATTGGCAAAGAATAATGGCACAGTTTAATAGTTGGTGTGGGAAGAAATATTTTCAGATCAGACACTATTTTAGATGTTCCAATCTGTAATTATCCCAGGGTAGGTGTCTTGCTGGCAGCAACTCTAATCTAACATTCCTGAGAGATCACACTTCCTATGTCATATCTTCCCCAAGCCCTTTGAGGACCAATTGGCAATAAACAAATATACATTTCAGATATCCACTCAATAATTTTAATTATTGCAAAATTATTTTAAAATTGAAAAAATATAAGTGTGGGAATCACCTACAATTCTAATACACAAAACCTAGTACAAACTCTGCTAGGATTTCGGTGCACTCACCTCTATTTCCTTTTAGCTGTTTGCTTAAAATGAGAAGTGCTTTTATACCTTTCAATTAAACTATGCATTTGGTGAAGATCTTTTCCCAGTCTGTAAGCTGTCTTTTTGTTCTGTTTACTGTGTCCTTTGCTTTACAGAAGCTTTTCAGTTTCATGACATACCATTTATTAATTGTTGATCTTGGAGCCTGAGCTGTTGGTGTTCTGTTCGGGAAGTTGTCTCCTGTGCCGAGTTCAAAGGCTATTCCCACTTTCTCTTCTAGTAGATTTAGTGTGTCTGGTTTTATGTTGGGTCTTTGATCCACTTGGACTTTAGTGTTGTGCAGGGTGATGAATATGGGTCTATTTGCATTGTTCTGCATGTAGACATCCAGTTGGTGAGCATTATTTGTTGAAGATGCTGTCTCTCCCCCCTCCCCATTGTATGGTTTTGGCTCCTTTATCAAAAATTGGGTGTCTATAGGTGTATGGGTTTATTTCTAGGTCTCCGATTCGATTTCATTGATCCATCAGTGTGTTTCTATGCTAATACCATGCACTTTTTATTACTGCTGCTCTATAGTACAGCTTGAGATCAGGGATAGAGATACCTCTAGAAGATCTGTTATTGTAGAGGACTGTTTCAACTATTGTGAGTTTTTTGTTTTTTCACATGAAATTGAGAATTGTTCTTTCAAGGTCTGTAAAGAATTATGTTGGCATGCTGGAGAGGTTGTGGAGTAAGGGGAACCCTCCTCCATTGCTGGTGGGAATGCAAACTTATAAAACCACTCTGGAAATCAATTTGGTGCTTTCTTAGACAATTAGGAATAGTGATTCCTCAAGACCCAGCTATACCACTCTTAGGCATATATCCAAAAGATGCTCAAGTACACAACAAGGACATTTGCTCAACTATGTTTGTAGCAGCTGTATTCGTAATAGCCAGGACCTGGAAACAACCCAGATGTCCCTCAGTTGAGGAATGGATATAGAAAGTATGGTACTTTTACACAATGGAATACTACTCAGCAATTAAAAAGGAGGAAATCATGAAATTCACAGGCAAATGGTGGGACCTGGAAACCATCATCCTAAGTGAGGTATCACAAAAACAGAAAGAAACACTTGGTATACAATCACTTATATAGACCTATAGAATAGGATGGACATGCTAAAATCTATACACCTAGGGAAGATAAGCAAGAAGGAGGACCCAGGGTGGAATGATCAATGCTCGCTTAGATGGACAAATGGGATGCACATTGAATGTCGGAGAAAACAAGCAACAGGATAGGAGCCTACCACAGAGGGCCTCTGAAAGACTCTAACTAGGAATGTATCAAAGCAGATATTAAGACAACCCTTCGGCAAAGGGCAGGGAATAATATGAAAATAGGGGGAGTTTGTAAGACTTGGAGAGAACTAGAGCTCCATAAAGACCAAATAGATCAGGGCACAGGGGTCTTTTATGAGACTGTTTCTCCAGCCAAGGACCATGTATGGATATAACCTAGAACCCCTGCTCAGAAGTGGCCCATGGTAGCTCAGTACCCAACTGGAGACCCTAGTAAGGGGAACAGGGACTATTTCTGTCATGAACTCAATGGCTGGCTCTTTGACCCCCCCAACCCCCCGAGGGAGGAGAAGCCTAGCTAGATCCCAGAAGAGGACATTGCAGCCATCCCTGAAGATACCTGATAAGTTAGGGTCAAATGGAAGGGGAGGAGGTCCTCCCCTATCAATGGACTTGGAGGGGGGCAGGAAGAAGATGAGGGAGGGATAGGGAGAGTGGGAGGGAATGAGGGAAGGGGCTATGGCTGGGATACAAAGTACCTAACCTGTGATTAATATAAAAATAAATAAATTACTTAAAAAAAAGAATTGTGTTGGTATTTTGATGGGGACCACATTGAATCTGTAGTCTGCTTCTGGTAAAATGGCCATTTTTACTATGTTGATCCTACTGATCCATGAGCATGGGAGATCTTTCCAGCTTCTGATATGTTCTACAATTTCTTCCTTCAGAGAATTGATGTTTTTTTCATACATGTCTTTCACTTGCTTGGTTAGGGTTATACCAAGATACTTTATGTTTTTTGTAGCTATTGTGAAGGGTGTTGTTTCCTTATTTCTTTCTCAGCCAGTTTGTCTTTTGTGTAGAAGAGGGCTACAGATTTTTTTTTTAGTTAATTCTGTATTCAGCCACTTTGATTAAGATATACACACTCAAAGAACTAAGTGAAGGACACATACAATTCTTAACAGTTTTTACAGCGTTTCAGTAACTCTGAAATTGTGTCAAAATATAAAGGTAAAAGAAAAATGCTTTTATGTCATAAAATTGCATTCATTAAAATTTTTTCAAACATAAAGAAATATATGAAAAAGAAAACAGTGGCCAGCCCAGGACTTGTTGATGCAAGGAGTCAAGGCTTTTTTTCTGCAGTTCTCCCTCCTGTCTTGGGAAGGACTGTTTTCTTCCCAGGTTGCACTTAAATTTCAAAATGCTTTATAGCCATGCCTTAGTTAAGATTCTCACAGTATCCCTTTTGTGAGAGCCAGAATCATCATTAATTCAAACAGACTAAATTCTGTACGCACTTGAAAAAAGATATCATAAAAGGGTGTGGTAGGGCACTGAGTAGCTGGTTGCCCATGTTATAAGAACTGCAATTTAGCTTCTTATTAAATGAGAAGTTTAGGGTAGATGGTTTCAAGGTTCCCTTCTAACCTTATAATGCTACAACTGTAACGTATCTATCCTTACATTAAAAAGCTATGCAGAATCTGCAGTGTGCAGCATAGTGCACCATATACACATGGAAACAGGTACATATGTTTGAATATGACTTACAAAATGAGTAACTATGCTATAAAGGAAGGCTGAATATTACATATGAGGAGTCTGTAACTTATAGTTTGAAATTGGAGTTAGAGGTTACAGGTGATTTAGGATAGAAATGACATAAAACTAATTGTTCATTATATTGGAACAGATTACAGTTGAAAGTCAATATATGTCACCCTTTTATAGGAATCTAAGATATTTACTATGAATTTTATTTCTATATTATACTTTCTTCAAGTATAATTCACCTTAGACTCATCAATAACCAATTTAACTGACTGTTTACAGACAGATGGAGAGACAAATGACAAATTAGTACTACCAAGGTTTGTGGCATGAACATAAAAAGTGAATTTATTTTTCAAATACCTTTTATAGCCATAGTCTTGCAAGTAGAAGACATCTTATCTGGTTTGCTATTGATCCAAATGACAAGGCTGAGCATCAGATTAAGGATATGTCAGAAACCTGAGAGAAAGCTACCAACAGACACAGCAGGATGGTAGCTTCTTTCAGAATGATCTATTAAGGCTCCTGTGTTTACAAAGGCAGCTGGAAAAACACAGCACAATATATTGGGTTGTATCAAGCAGTCAGCAGTGTGGCAATAAAGATGTGGCATACTGATGCGATTCCCCACACACCCATCATGATACAGGTTTCAGCAGTAAAAAGTATGTGCAGACTTTTGAAGATAAATACAAGATATAGGGTCCCTGCCCCAGCCCACACCCCTTTACTATTGTCACCATTTCTTTGTGGAAAATGATAGCATTTCTAAGAGATGGTGTCTGTTGTAAGACAATGGGTGATACCAATTTAAGCCCCCTGTCAGCTGGAAAGGTCGAGTGCAATTCAAAAATTTCATCCCAAGATCTTTTCTGGTGATGCCAAAATATGACTTAGCTTTGTATGGTAATGATTTCTTGAACATGCCAAAACAGAGTCCTTTAAAATTCCCAGCTGTTCCTTCTACATAGTGCAGTATTTGATAAAAAAAAAAGGTTTTAAGGCCAAATATACTAAAAAACAAAAAGAAACAAAACCAAAATCAACCTGCTCAGAGCTGAGGAGCATTTTTTGTGATCGCCTTGGGATTAGCACCTCTTAACAGAAGATCCATTGCTTTCCAGACTAGAATGAATTGAAGACTTTCATGAGAATCGTGGGAATAGAAAAGCTTCAGAAAACTCCCCCTTCATATAACTGGAGACAGACTTAAACTTTATTTTTTAAAACCCAAGGTAGTCTCAAAAAAAAATATCAAGACACCAACACTTGATCCTGCTATAGACCAATAACCTGAGACTATTGCAGTTTAAACATCAGTACAAATTTCAGTTTCACTTTGCCTTTTAGGTCAGGATATAATTTTTTTTTATAGAAACAAAATATGCCTTCACCTACCTTCAGCTTTTAGTGGTGAACACGAGTGTAACTGTATTAACATTAAATTCTATGAACATAATTATGTTCAGAGGTCTGGATTTGAATCCTGACTCCAACTCATTATAGAAGCATGACTATATGATTCCATTTGCCTAAAAATTGTTACATAATCTATTTTGTAGAAGCCATTATTTTTAGCAGTGATAAAGAAAGAGAATTTAGGGGTCAGTTTCCTCGGCTATGAAATGAGGTAGTTCCGTTAAGATATAGAAAATAGTATTCACCGAGTGGTTTACAGAACACCAGTTCCTAAATGGTATTAGTTTATGCTGGGGAGAAAAAGCTATGGGGGGGCACTGGAAAGATGGCTCAAAGGTTAAGAACACTGAATGTTCTTCCAAAGGTCCTGAGTTCAATTACCAGCAACCACATGGTGGCTCATAACCATCTGCAGTGAGATATGGTCCTTCTTCTGGTGTGCAGGCAGAACATTGTATAATAAATAAATAAATAAATAAATAAATAAATAAATAAATAAATAAATCTTTAAAAAAAGCTATTGGGACCAACAGATTATGAGAAATTATGAATTAGGAGAAAAAAGCAAGTTTTTTAAATGTGTAATTTCTCAAGAGCCTCTACATGCCTTATAAATTTCCAATGATAGTCAATATTCCCCACATTTATTTGACCTTGGGACTCAGTATTCACACATTTTATGGAATGTGACCTGTCATCCGGGCTTGCACACATGTGTTTGTGTGTATGAATTTAGTGTGTGAATGCTCTGGTGTTGTGTGGCAGTGAGAGGGCAGCCTTGGGTGATAGTCTCTTCTTTTCTCTTTGTGTAAGACAGGGTCTCTGTTCTTCTCCACCGTGAGCATAAGCTAACTGGCCCAGGAGCTGTTATGCTAAGGAAGAAGTGTTGGGAAATACTCCACTGAATGATGGTTGAGGTCCTTTTAAATTAACTTAAATTCATAATTTCTCTGTTTTACTAAGAAACACACTTCTGAATCCTAAGCCTCATTAACTTGGATAAAATAAACTTGAGAAAATATGTTTGAGAAAAAACTTTCAAAAAATCCAAGAAAAAAGTTATTTAAGGCTATACATAGTTACTAACAACAAATGAAATTCACCAAGAAAGCATGCCAGCAAATGTCCCGGGAAGAGAAGATGACAGGGAATACCTGAAACAGACATTCTTTCAAATGACATCTCCTTCCAACTTACTTTACCAAAATTAGAAACATGTTTTGTAATGGTTTACCATATGCTATTGATTAAACACCAAATGTATGTTGGACTGTGTGCTTTGTACCTTAGGAGATGTAATTGGTCTATAGCTACTGAGAAGCATCTGTCTTACAGCCTCCAACATGCCTTGCACCCACCCATCTTCTACAAGCCCATCATATTACTTTTTTGCCTACCACTAACTCAAATTCCCTGTCACACTCTTAACTCTCCTCTGCCATGGATAGGAGCTTTTGCTCTGGTCAGAATCAGCTGGCAGTAAACAGGGCTGTAAAGCTCAGAGCTTCCATGTGCAGTCAGGCACATCTGGGAGGATTTCTGCTAGCTTACAATAAATCCAGTTAGTCCAAAGAGACTAAATTTATGAATGATTCTGCTTAGTAATAGAGCCAAGTTCAAGAATGACTCCACTGACTATTCTCCGTGGAATATTCAATGGCAGGAACAAAGCATTGGAAGTGCTGCAACTTTAATTCTGAACACCACCAAAACAAGTAATATCTATGAATAATACCGTGTGACATTGGAAGGTTTAATGTATAGACAAATGAGATGTGAAAAAAGAGAGTACAGAGAAAACACAAGAAAAGAAACATTAAAAGTAGCCTCATTTGGCATTAAACAGATATATGCCCACCCATTTTGACCTTTCAAACTTTATTCATTCTATTTTCTATGCTTGAAACCTAGTTCCCCACTCACAGTCCTTCTCAGTTTGAACATTTTTGAAATTTCAATTCCTTCCTCCACTAGGCAGGTTCAAATAGAAAGAGAAGTCCTGTAGGTATCTTGGACAGGAAAAACTTGATTATGGGAATTATGTGCCTGTGAAACTAGAACTCAAGGAATGACTCCATGAATAATGGAAAAGTATGTGACTATAGCCCAATTCATATCTGTAGCTGCATCAGGAAGTCAAAATACAAAACACAAGGTTTGTTGTTGTAGAAACTGGTGTGCTTCATACAAACATACCCTGATTATTACACCTATTCCTTTTGTTTGTTTGATGTGAGACAGGGTCTCACTGTGTAGCTCTGGTTGTCCTGAAACTCAATATATAGACCAGTCTAGCTTTGAACTCACAAAGATCTGCCTGCCTCTGGAGTGCTAGAATTAAAGGCATGTACCACCACACCCAGCTCGCAATACTTTTTGAACCCCATATGGACCTGACTGTGACAGACACTCAACGAGCTGCCACTGGCCTGTGGTTTACGCTGTATTCTTTATGCACACATTCTCCTTACATGGCGGGCAAGGCCTTGTAAGTCCCCCTCTAACCAAACCTAACTCAATTTTTTTGTATAACAGTGTAAAATATGGATAAATTGCTAATTATAGTTAATGCCATTGTGAAGAGTCTGTCTTTTGAGCTTAGGGGAAAGGAGTGTTTTTCCAATACTTCTGAGGTAATTCTGATTTTCATCCTATATCTTATTGTAGGACGAAGGATTTTAAACTTATTATGTAAATTTATGCCTGCAATTAACAAGTAGTTGAGGGTTGTTTTTCTTTTGCATATGGTGAGGAAAATGAAAGCAGGGGTAGAGGGATAGATGGAGTATGTTTCTTGTTCTCTGAAGTCATTCTTAAAGCTTGGCCCAAGATAAGTTTGTTTTGTTCTGATTCTTGTTTGTAGCCAATTTTTCATATTGCTTTGACATGTACAGTCAGTCAGAATATCTTGTCAAGAATGTCCACATACAATTTGGAAGCTGGAGTTAGCACTTCTCTTTAGCTTAGAGGGCAGACCAGAATAAGTATAATATTTCACTTGAGGGCAAAGGGTCCTGATTTTTCTCATAGCTCTGCTGTTATACTACAGTTTTCTAAGCTTGAGTTTCTTTAGGTGTAACACAGGCACCTTGACTATGCAGCTTTATGTGGACCTGCTTCTATATTGTCTTTGGCACCTGGAATCAGAGAAGGTCGAACACTGCTTGTTGGGGTCTTAGTAATGAACTAAGTCAGTTTGGAATTGTAGTCTCCCTACAGTTGAGTCTATGTGGCAAGTGAATACAGAAGCTGCAGTAGCTGGACTCAAGTATTATCTTTGAGATAGTCACCAATTATCTGTTAAAAGATGACCAGTGAATAATATCTGGCTTCAATGTGAAGAATGGCTTAAAAAGAAGAAAGGCTTGAATCAGGAAGACTGCTGGGCTACGTCATTCGATTAGGTCATGGATATGATAGATGTGATTAAGACAAAAGATAGGCATGGGGAAACACTCCCCTTCCCCCCAAAACAGCTAAAGAGAGAGCCCTGTATGCATAGACATTTCACTAAAATCCTAATACTTGAACTGAAAATACAGAAACTCCAAAAAAAAAATATCTGCAAACCCCAAATTAAACACCCAAATTAAAATCAGGTAAGATTAGAGATTTCAGCTACTGCCCAAGACCATAGGTATAGAGATTTGGGTTCCATATAGTCAGAGGGTTTTTTACACATCTCAGGCTTTCCATCAAAATTAAGACATATGTATAGAAACCTGAGTTTCATATAGTTGGAGTGCTTGGGGTACACCTCAGGATTCAAGGGAATTCTCAAAACTATGCTCTGAAGCATAGGCTATCAAGTATGTATTAAGGTCTAAGAGATTCATCAAAAGACTAAGGGAAAAAATGAAACAGTTAACAAGTTCAATGTGAGTAGTCAGTTTAAACTGCTTGGCAAAACAAAAGTTAGTGTTCTCCAGAGGAAGGTAACAAAATCAAGAGTCTCTAACAAGGTGTCATCTGTAATCATAGGTATATAACCAAAATAATACATAAAAAGAAACAAAAAGGAGATTAAAAGTTAAGAGAAAAACCAATCACTACAAATGAACATCAATATGACTTGAGTGTTAGCAATATTACAAAAAGCTGCATAACCAGTATGCTCAAGAACTTAACAGGAACAATGGTCAGAATTGCAATTTAGGCAGAGAAGATGTAGCAGATACCTACAATTCTCTAGTCAGCAAGCCTAACCTAGTTGGCAATTTCCAGGCCAGTAGGCAAGACATTGTCTTAAAAACAAAAGTGGATAGCGCCTAAGGAATGATACTTGAGGAATGACTAAGATGTCCTGTGGTCTACACACACACACACACACACACACACACACACACACACACACACACACACAGAGAGAGAGAGAGAGAGAGAGAGAGAGAGAGAGAGAGAGAGAGAGAGAGAGAGAGAGAGAGGTCAAGGGAAGAGAAATATTTAAGTCCTAAAATTGCAACATGACATGAATATAATAGACTAAATAATAAAAATATGGCCAGTAAATTTCATTGATATCAACAAGAATAGAGATGAGAGAGGAGAAAAGAAAGAAAAAGTTAAAAACCAAGAACTTTAATGATCTGTAAAATAATTCAGGAAATTTTGACACAGTGTCCTCAAAAAGTAAGAGACAATGCAATGAAATATTTGAGGGAAAATGACTGAAATAGAAACCTTTATACTCAGGTATCTCAGTGAATCACAAGGTTGTTTAATATAAATAATAAGACCAGCTCTGGAAACATGACAGGCAAACTGCTAAAGACTACCAGAAAGAAAACACCAAAGAACATAACATGTAAGGGAGACAGGACCAATGACCTTTCCCTTTGGTGTGTTCCTCTTGCTTCTGATCCAAGGCGTGATCTTGGGTCATAGGAGACCCTGTGACTCTCATGCCCAGCAGTTTCACTTCTACCCTGGCAGAATGCTTTCTGCTTACTAGTCTCAGGTTTCTGGCTCTGGTTCTTGGCTTCTCCACCAACAAGGTCTGATGTCAGCTTTGTGGGGGAGGGAGATCCTCTTCCACGTTGTTTCTCCCTTGGAAACACTCACTACGCCTCAGAGCTGGCAGCGCTTCTCCCTGTTCTTGTCCTTCCTATATCCTACACAGCAAGGATTTCTTAAAAACCGACAGGCAGCTCTGTATGCCGTGGCATAAGAGTAAATGCGTTCTTCCTAAGGTCAGCAAGAACACAAGGATGTCCACTTTAGCTACTTCTATTTGAACTGAGAAAGGAAGTTTTAGTTTTTAGTTCTTGGCCTAGAAAAGAAGGGAAGAAGTGCAAGATTACAGACTAGAAAATGAATTCATTTGTATTTGGAGATGGCATTACTATTAACAAAGAGGCATGAAAAATCTACAAATACCTTATAAAATCTATTTAGGAAACTTAGCAAGTTTCTAGGACCAAAGATGATGCAAAACATGTTGAAGACACATGACAAGCACATGGAGGTAGGCACAACATCATACAGTCTTTATAGAAGTGGAATTAAAATCACTGCAAATCAAGGTAGAATAACAGCTTAATTGTTTTTTTTAATTAATTTATTT
>CM053763.1:87594381-87681706 GCA_028658305.1 Pachyuromys duprasi
CCTCATCTCCTTCTTCCCCGCCCCCTCCAAGTCCACCAACAGGGGAGGACCTCCTTCCCTTCCATCCAACCCCAACTTATCATGTCTCCTCAGGGCTGGCTGCAAAGTCCTCCCCTGGGATCTAGCCAGTCATAACAGCTTATTTGTAATGACTAAAATAAAAAGGACTGACTATACAGAGTCCTGACAGGATATAGGGGAATAGAATGCTTCATTCACTATTGGTAGGCAGGTAGAATTGTACAACCACTTCATGAAATAGATTGTCAATTTCTTAAAAGTTCAATGTTTGCCATATGATTCAGCCATTGCCTTCCTAAATATTTATCCAAGAGAAAGGAAAGCAAACACTGAAATACAAATGCTCATGTCATTTCTGTAACAGTCCTTAACTACAAACAACCCAAATGTCCATCAACAGGTAAATGGATAACAATAGATAAGTTATGGACCAAGTAGTAATAACACAGAAGAATTTCAAATTAATTATAGTAAGTGAAAGGAACTGGACAAAACCCCAGCTCAGCATGATTCCATTTACAACATATTCTAGAAAATAGAAACAATTCTGGAGGGAAAGAAAGATCAGTAGCTGCCTGGAGAGGGCCACATGGTGGGAGGAAGAATGAAAATATTCATGAGGAAGCTTTAGAAGATGATGAAATGCTCATTATTTTGATTTCTATGATGGTTGAAGAAATGTGTACATATATTAAAATCTGTCAAATTGTACCTGCAATTAACTGTGTATCATTTATAATTCAAGAAATCATTAAATAACACAAAGAACAGTGAACTAGTTCGTGAAATATTATTAATGTACTTAAATCACTACAATATAGACTTAAAATAATAAATTTTATGTTAGGCATATTTTGGTACAATAATTTTTGTGGTGCCATGAAAGCAAGTGGAGGCCTTGTACACGTTACTGGCACCTTATTATTATTTTGGGGGGGGAGGTTATGATCTCATGTTGTCCAACCTGGTCTCTAACTTGCTATGTATATGTAGTTGATGTTGCCCTTGGGCTCTTACCCAACCTTCTTGTAACAAAGTCTCAGATTATAGCCAAAGCTATTACACTTAACAATGTGCACAACACTACTTCTAAAGATACATTACTAGGCCTGGGGATGGACCCAGTGATATGGCAGGCCCTGGGTTCCAACCCTAATAAAACAAACAAACAAACAAACAAAAAACACAGTACTGCTTCCATAGAGTCTGGAGCCTTTATTTTGAAACTGTTTTAGTGTCTCCCTATAGTAGCATAATAGTGGGCTGCACACTATTTCTGATCAGAGTGGAAAGGGCTACCAACATTTTGGAACACTGTCACAAAGTATCCACTAAAGCTAGTCACCCAACCACAGAACAGGTACACTACTAGGTTGTTCCTAAGACTAAAAACCTCTCCATTATATGCAAGGTCTTTACTCTCCTATGTAAATGCTGTTTCTCACCTTGGTTTAGCCCTGTGAGCTATTCCCAACACCAGCACTTTCAACATATGCATACTAAAACTAACTAGAAAGCTTTAAAAGAAGGAACCCATACCCGACACTGCTTGGGGTAGCCAAGAACCAAGGCTAGATAGTTCAGAGACCTACGGTAAAACCAAGTACTACAGGTCTTAAAAATATATAATGATTCCAAATGATATTCTGCTGTAATCATAGATCAGTGCCTTATTCAGTCATCATCAGAGAAGCTTCCTCCAGCAGCAGAGGGGAACAGACGCAGAGACCCAGACAGACATTATGTGGAGAGAAAATCTAAATGGGGGGGTCTCCATAAATCCCTCCTCTGAGTTCTGGGTATCCAATGAAAGAGGAGGCATAAAGATTGTAGGCTTAAGAGGGGATGGAGGACACCAGGAGAACAAGGCTCTTCTGAATCAACGAAGCGAGGCACATACACTGAAGTATAGGACCTACATGGGTCTACATCAGGTGTTCATCATGTGTACATATATTTGCTTAGTATTTTTATGGGACTCTTGACTATGAGAACTACAAGCGTGTTCCTGACTCTTTGGACTCTTTCTCTTGTTGGGTTGCCATGTCCAACTTCTATATGATACTTTATGCTTCATCTTATATTTTATTTTGTTTTGGTTTTATTGTTATCTCTTAGAAGCCTGTTCTTTTTAAATGAGAGACATAAAGGAAGTGCATCTGGAGGGGAGGAGACATGGGGAGGATTGTGATGAGTAGTGGGAGAGGAACCTATAGTCTGGATATATTATATGAGAAAAGAATCGCTCTTCAATGAAAGGAGAAAAATGAAGCTAGAACTCCTGAAGGCAAGACATGCTGAGTAGCCAAGACTATATAAGATGAGGTCTATGAATAGCTGAGGAGAAAAACCAGACTCTGACTTCTAGAGGACTTCCAAAGTACCACTGGGGACTAATGCTGAGGGTCTCAGCATGGGAAGCTCAAAGCTATACTACTAGCTGCTCATTTCTGGTTTGATGATAAAAGGAACCACCACCTTATGAATTTAGTACATAGTACTAAGTCTCTGACTTTGGAAGCCTGGAGCTATGAGTCCTTAGTTCTCAACATCCAGGTTGTATATATGCCACTAGCTGCCGAAGGTCAGGGAAAGACATCTATGATGTCAAGTATTTGGTATCACATGTCTGTGGCTTTGGGCGTCTAAATCTGCAATTCTCTTGATCCTCACGGCCTAGAGTGCTAAGTATCTGAGCCAGAAATCCAGATGAGAGAAAGACGTAACATTCTCCCCTTCCAAGAAAGCCCTTCCTCTGAGTTTGCTGATTTGCATCTAGGTAGATCAGAGAACATTTACCATCCGCAACTGTTATTCTCCTTTGTGTCTCTCCTTAGACTCTTTCCAAAAGCTTTTCCTTACTTCTCTGCTATATTCCAGCAAGGTATGGAAGTGTCTGGGCATGCTGGTCATATTTTGTTTTCTAATATTTCTGGCATTTCCTCTATAGGCTTTATTTCCTCTAAGAAGTAATTAGCTTATTTTGGGATATTTTCTAAATCAAAGTGGTCAAGGCCTATCATTAAAAAGAATACATTTTATTATAGCAAACATATGACCCTCTTTATCTGTTGTCTTTGTTCTCTTTTCTATCTACCTTGCTTTGTTCGTATTTATCGCTCCCCTTCTTCCTTTAAAGTGTGACTTTCTGATTTCAGGTCGAACATATCCCTTTACCCTCTTGCTGCTTCTTTCTCCTCCCTTTAGACTGCTGTCCTCTCTCTTAGTCTACTTTCTACTTCTCTCTGTGTCTCTCTATTTCTCTCCCTTCCTTCCTCCCTCCCTCTTTCTAGGTCTCCTTCTCTGTTTCTAGCTTGTGTTTAAAGATGTGAGCTCTCAGCTTCCTGTTCCTGTCACCATTCCCATAGCTTCCTGCCAGGCTTCTATACCATGATAGATTATTGTTCCTTTAGAACTATACTTCCAAATAAACTCTTCTTTAAGTTGACTTGGTCATGGTGTTTCATTATAACATTAAAAAATAACTAAGACAGAAGTCTTTATTTTTTTATCTCCTTTATTTTATTTTAAGGATTTATTTATTTTATGCTCTATCTGTATGTACACCTGCATGCCAGAAGAGGATATCAGATCCCAGTATAGAAGGTCGTAAGCCACTATACGGGGAATTGAACTCAGGACGTCTAGAAGAGCTCTTAAGCATTAACTCATCTTTCCAGCCCGACAGGAGTCTTTATATACTATACATATTAATCTCCTGTTGGATATATAGCTGGCAATGACTTAATCCTTTTCACCAGTGTGTCTCTTCAATGTGTTTATTGATTCCTTAGACATGAAGATTTTTTTTTAACTTCATGCAGTACCATTTGTCAATCTGCTATTTTCTACACTATTGGAGTACTTTTCAGAAAATCTTTGGCTATGCCTCTATGTTGATGCTTTCCCTCAACAGATTCAGAAATTCAGGTCTTACATTAAGTTTTTGATTCATTTTTAAAATGTAATTTATTTATTTTTATATTAATCACAGGTTAGGTACTTTGTATCCCAGTCGTAGCCCCTCCCTTATTCCCTCCCACTCTCCCCATCCCTCCCTCATCTCCTCCTTGCCCCCCTCCAAGTCTACTGATGGGGGAGGACCTCCTTCCCTTCCACCTGACCCTAGCTTATCTTGTCTCTTCAGGGATGGCTGCAATGTCCTCTTCTGGGATCTAGCTAGGCTGTTCCTCCCAGGTGTGTGTGGGGGAGGGTCGAAGAGCCAGCCATTGAGTTCATGACAGAAATAGTCCCTGTTCCCCTTACTAGGGTCTCCAGTTGGGTACTGAGCTACCATGGGCCACATCTGAGCAGGGGTTCTAGGTTATATCCATACATGGTCCTTGGCTGGAGAAACTGTCTCATAAAAGACCCCTGTGCCCTGATCTATTTGGTCTTTATGGAGCTCTAGTTCTCTCCAAGTCTTACAAACTCCCCCTATTTTCATATTATTCCCTGCCCTTTGCCGAAGGCTTGGTTGTTTTAATATCTGCTTTGATACATTCCTAGTTAGAGTCTTTCAGAGGCCCTCTGTGGTAGGCTCCTATCCTGTTGCTTGTTTTCTCCGACATTCAAAGTCCATCCCGTTTGTCCATCTAAGCGAGCATTGATCATCCCACCCTGGGCCCTCCTTCTTGCTTATCTTCCCTAGGTGTATAGATTTCAGCATGACCTTCCTATCCTATAGGTCTATATAAGTGAGTATATACCAAGTGTTTCTTTCTGCTTTTGGGATACCTCACTCAGGATGATGGTTTCCAGGTCCCACCATTTGCCTGTGAATTTCATGATTTCCTCCTTTTTAATTGCTGAGTAGTACTCCATTGTGTAAAAGTACCATAATTTCTGTATCCATTCCTCAACTGAGGGACATCTGGGTTGTTTCCAGGTTCTGGCTATTACTCATTTTAAGTTGATTTTTATAGTGAGAGACACTTATCTACTTTCATTTTTCTACATGTGTTTATTTATTCTTTTAATCCCTGTTTGTTGAAAATTTTGTCCTTTCTCCAATTATGGTTTTTTTCTGTTTTGTCAAAAATATGGTGGCTATAGTTACCTGGATTTATATTTACTTTCTGTCTTCTACCCCACTTGTCTGTTTCCTCTGTTTCTGTGCTGACAGCATGTTTTTGTTTCTGTTGGTTCTGTATATAACTTGAAATCAGCTACTGTAATACCTTCTACATTGTTATTTTTGCACAAGATTAACTTGGCTATTTAATACCTTTTGTGCTTCCATATAAAACTCAGAATTTTTTTCTATTTCTATGAAAAAAAGTTTTTTGGCTATCAATGAGAAATGCAGTGAATTTACGGACTGCTTTTAGAGTAGATTTATTGCTGAGAAGCAATGGCAAGCCATTTGCATTCATGGCTTACCATATGGAAAGTGCCTTTCTCCTTGCTCCTCCTGGATTGTTTCTTTACTGCATATTCGCATATTTTCTGACATTGGATTAGGGAGCTTCTAGGTGGGTTTTTCAATTTATTTGTCTTATTGGAGTTTACTAACTTTCTGTAACTTTAAACTCATGTCTTTTGCTAAGTTTGGCTTTTTTTTTTTGGTTGTAATTTTCTCAGTTACTTTTCTTTTTCAAAATCTCTACCCTAGGAATCCAATTTTAGATAAAATAGATGTCTCAATATTACCTCACAAATCACAGAGACTCATTCCCCTTTTACTTTCAGGTTGGATAATTTCCATTGCTTTACGTTTTAAGTTCCCTTAGGTTGGATACTTTTTATTGATTTATCTTTTAAGTGTACTGTCTCTTTTGTCATATCTGCTTATAAGCACTTTCACTAAAACCTTATTTCAAATTTGTATTTTAGTTCTAATTTCCATTTACTTTATCCTTATATGTTCCATTTTTCTGAAGACATTCCACTTGTTCATTATATGCACACTTTTCTTTGTATCCTTAAACAAAGTTAAAAGACTCATTTTGAAGTATTTTTAATTAAGCATCTGGAACAACGCTGATGGTTTTTTTTCCTATATTGTTGCATTTTCTCTTGATCATGGACCATGGTTTCCGGTTGTCTAGATATATGGTAAGTTTAAAAATATTTTGAACATTAATATTGTAGAGACACTAGATAGACTCTATTATAGTACCCTGAAGAATAATAAGTTTTTGTTTCAACAGAAAGATAACTTAGTTGCACCCAAACTCCAGCTAAAGTCTCTGATGAGCCAGGAGAAATGGCTCAGTGGCTCAGACTATATACACACACACACACACACACACTGCTACTGCAAAAGATATGAATGACATGTAAAATTATATCTACAAAACTGAAAGTTTTGAAAAAACATTAAAGAATATTCACTATCAAAATGAACCTAGAGCTAATTCTGCCAGCACCGACAACAAGAATTCATTGTTTCACTCCTCAAAGATATTTCTTTAGAACCTACTTTGAGAAAGGCATTTCACAGGGATACAGAGATAACTATGATTGGATTCTGTATTTGAAAACCTCAGAGAACAGAAGTAGATATATTCATGAGTGATAATATAGAATAACAGGGTCAGATTCATGAGTAAGAGTCCAAAGGTCTTCTTAGAACCTCTACTGAGTAAAATAACACTTCTAAATTTTAACTTCAAAGAGGTTGATTCAGTCTTCTTGAATACCCTTATATACACTCAAAGATGATTCCATTTTGTTAACACAGTTGAGTCTCTTTAGATTATATATCTGTCCCTTAACAGAATCGAAGTTTATATAAAGTCCTTTCAAAAACATTAATTTATTTTAATCCCCGTAGGACAGAAGTATAATCACAAATTTGAAGAATAAGAAATAAAAACCTAGAATGTTTAAAATTGAAAAGCTGCTTAAAGCACTCAGAAAAAAATAAGAGTCTTAGTATGCACCCTGGTATCTTACATTTAGTTAATTGTATAAATTAAGAGGTTTTGTTAGGATTTTACACGCGCGCACACACACACACACACACACACACACAATGTACTTTGATCACAAGGATCACCTATTATCCTTTCTTATTTTTCCTAATCCTCCCATTTCCCCTTCTATATCCCTAACACTCCATTTAATTTCATTCTCTATAACCCATAGATTCCATACATGAGAGAAAACAACCAATAATTGTCTATGTGAAAATTTTATTCTCCATGCCTGAACAAAACATATGTGTGTATGTATGTGTGTGTATCAAACTTTTGCTTATCCATCATCACTGATGGACACTTAGGTGAAATTTATGACCTGGCTATTGTGAGCCATGCAGAAATAAGCTTGGCTTTGTAGTGTGTGGGTTCTTGCTATAGTTAGATGACATTGTACAAATAAGTGTCTGACTTCCAGTGGCCTAAACCTTTTGCCATTATTCTATATGGTAAACATTAGGGAAAGAAGATTCATGGAGATGTTATATAAGGTCAAAGGTACTAGTGAAGTTCAAGGGTATAATGCATTTGAATTGGATGATAAGAAGTAGTGGTGAGTTAGCTGCAAATAGTCTCCCTTTAGCTTTATATTACCAACCTTTAAGTTTGAAATCTAACCCTTCAATAATTTCTTTAATCCATTCATTGTTCTCCATTTAGGATCCTTTATTGTCTGATCCCACTTTGCTTGTTCAGTATCTCCATGCTTTCATTATTTAACAATCTATAGATATTAAACTATTTTTTCTCCTTGAGAATACCCTGAAGGTAGAGTAAGTATATATGTTTATAAAAGAAGAGCTTAAATTACATATGATAACATTGGTATGGTAAATCCAGTACTGTTAGTGTTTTTACTTTACTAACGGAAGAAAAAAATGGCATTCCTTTGAAGAAGCAATATAGCCCATTCATGAATCCCCATTTTTTTAGGGTGTCTCATGTAGGAATAAATGAAAGGCTTTGCTTCATGAAGTCCCACATTTCTAAATGACTCCAGATAAAAATAACTTCAAACATGCATGTTTTATTATTAACTCATCTATCCTTTTAATGTCTCATTTTCTTTCCCTAAATTAATGCAAAAATGCCCATCATTTGTTAAGACTGGCCATGAGAGGACAATTTATAAAGTCTAATTTTTAATCTCCATTTAAATGGTTTATAGTTTAACATTGTCTAAAACAAAAAGATCCAGCCTAGATTTGTATAGTGGTATACATGTGCTGTTATGTATACAGGTTTAAAATATCATCTGAGTTATATAGATTTATCATCCAAAGAGATATCTAATTAAATAAAAAGAGAGGACATGTTAGCTGAGTCAACTTCAGTATCTATTCCTTTGTATAAAGGGCTTTTACATGCCTTCCACCTCAATTCTGAGAGCACACGGTTCCTTATTCCCTTCACTATGAATAGGGCTGACATTTGACAGCTTCACAAGGCTGAGAGGGTTACCCAACAGCCCACCCTCCCTATTCTCAATCCAATTAGACCTCTAATCCTCTAGATGAAAGGCCCAACTGCTCACGTTCCTCATGACAACGACAGCTATTGATTATTTGTCACTGCAGCTAACACCTTCCCTGTCGAGGCTGCTCTGACAGAAGCAAACCTACCAAATTAGACAGCACTTTATCTGCCCTGGAGGCCAAATGGCACAACAAGTAAAGGCTAATAAATGGTATAAAAATGAACAAATCATAACATTATGACAGGCTGATCGTTGCCAGCAGCCTCCCAGCTCAAGCTTGATGCTCTGTTAGACTGGCTCCTTCCCTTTCCCCTCTGCTCTAGCTCTGACTTTGACTGAATTAAAGGCCAGAACAATTAAGGCATTTGACCAGCAAAGATAAGCCAATTGAAGTATCACCAAGGGACATAAATGTCAATAACTGACTGCCATTTGTCAATACAAACATTCTGGAGATGCAAATGTTCAGTCCTCTGCTTGCCACTAGGCTGCACTGATTCACTTTCCAATGAGAGGTTGCACAAAGGGACAGTCTGTGGCTATTTAACCAGAAAAGCGTAGGGGGCAGAAAGCAAAGAAAGAGAAATTTGTGGTCTCAAGAGAGGAAGTATTCTATGAAGAACAATCAAAAGTCACAGGAGTGGGAATGAAGGTCTGTCTTGAGAAAAAGCCAGCTAGCAAAGCAGACTTTGTTTTTTAAAAAATATTTCGTTCGTTATTAGACAACTAGAATGTCATACATTTCATGAAAAATATGTATAAATAATGTAAAAGTGGTAAACTATTGGGAAAATTAATAAATTTGTAACTGTATAAGAATATTCATTCAACAGATATTTTTTAGTATCAACCATATACTTGTTGTAGTTAATGGTATAAAGTAGTGAGTAAACAAGCAAATTCCATCGTTTCATGGACACTTGCTACATTCTAATAGAAGTAAAAGAGTATAAGTATGGTAAGTTAATAAACCAAACATTATTTTAGGTAGTGTTCAATGGTGGGGAAAAAGCTAAGTTGGGAGAATAATAATGTTTTGGGGTGAAAAGAGCCATTAGCTAGGATATGGATTTACTGGCATACAGACCTCTGTAAGAGTTCCACATGGAGTTTCCTACTGGACTAGCACAGCTGCTAGACAGAGAGCAAATGCAAGAACAGTGCTTGACTGTTAGAGCAAACACTGAAGCCAATGGCTTAAGGAGAGAACAAGGGAAGAGAAGAAACAAGGCCATGAAGACAAAAGAATTCACAACATGTAAAGACTCATAGGTCATAGGAAAAAGTGGCCCATAGAGTTTCAATGGGATTGGCTCCAAAATACCAGCAGATATTGAAATATGCAGATGCTCAAGTATGTTATATAAAATTCCATAGTATTTGTATCTAACTTATATACTTGAAATTATGTTTAGTTATTTAGCTAGTACACTTTAAATGTTAACAGTTGTTTTACTGTATTGATCACAGAGAATTGGGATAAGAAAAAAATCTTTACATTTTCATGCAATTTTTTTCTAAATATTTTCTATTCATGGTTGGTTGTATCTAAATACTTGCAACCTATAGATATGGAGGAACAGACTTTTGCTCTGAAATGGGAGTCCCTCAAAGAGTACGGAACAGAGGAATGACCTGACTTAGGTTATGAGGGACTCTTCTGGTTGGTGTGTTGGCCATAGCCTCAAGGAGCTAGAAAAGAAACCAGGAGGCCAGTTAAGATTTATCATAATCAACTTAAAGTGAAAGCTGGAACAACCTAGCACAACATGATAGCTAGAATGAAGGCAGTGGAAATGCTATGCTATAAAAGGTGGTTGAAGTCTATGTAAAACTAAAATGTAGTGTCAATGAGATTTATTGGTGGACTTCTGTCTCATACTGGCAAGCAGGAAATGGGAACTCAATATCCACAAAATAAGCTGAACTCCCATTCTGTTAAAAATGTTTAAACCTTCATTCCCATTGTTTCTCTTTTTGCTTTTGCTTGCCTCCTAGAATTGTGTGGTAAGACCATACTGGTGAAGATACCACACAGTTTTGTCCAGGACATGGAGAAATCAAATTGGTACTGACCAGGAAACATCCTTCTTGCTGGCAAGCTTTTATAATACTGGAAGTTGCTATGTAGGCTGTTGGGGGAGAAAAGCCATCAACAGACTTACCCAGCTGTGGCCCTATGAACGGTAACTGGTGTGGCAAGATTTGCCAATGGATGATAAAGTGACATGCATGGTTGGGGCTAAACAATTATTTTCCGATTGGATCTAAAGCACACGCCAGGGGAGGAAATATATGCCTAGTGTTGTGAATCGGGCTAAGAATCACCATTTTTGCTAAATGGACGTATTATTAACCTTTCCTCTAAATTTGTATCTCTACACCCATTAATTACGCAACACTCGGAGCTTATCAGAAGAGCTTCTTTGTGCAGGGAATGGTGGTTAATGTGGAAACAACTGGCCAAAGTACAAAGAATGAACATCTGTGGAGAGGTCAGCCATAAATGGGACATCCATATCACAGCTCTACCCAGCTAAGCCCAGGGACTAGTGAAGAAGAAAGGGCTGAAAAACTGTAAAAGTGAGAGATTTGGGGGATGGGAGCAAAACAGTGTCTTTGGACATGACAGGATTGCTCAAAAACTCAGAGCAGCTGTGGTTGCCTACACAGGATCTGCACAAGATCAAGCTAGTTTATATGCTGAAATGTAGAGCAGAATAGCTGAGGATCTACTGACAGTTAATGGCTTCTGGGGGAAGGGGAAAAAGTTTTCCTTAAGGGACTTCTGGTAGCTTTGCTACACTCCAGTGGATGACTGTACACCCATCAGTATATAAGTAGCATAAACTGGACTTTTTTTTTAAGGGGACACAAAGTTGGGAGAGAAACGAAGTTTGGGTGAATATGAGAGGAGTCAAAGGAAGGGGTAAGAATGAATACAATCAAAATACATATGAAATTCTCAAAGATTAAAAAACATTATATTAAAAATGCTATGCTTTGCCTCAAAGGAGGAATGTCAAGCCAAGTTTTCTGAAAATGACTTGAAGGCAAGATTTTCCTATATGATGTAATATATTCTTTTACAGTAGGATAAGAAAAATGGAATACACATGCAAGAAGTTACCTTAAATTCCTTTTATTCCGGAATTAAAAAGGAAAATGACAAAATCATGTTTTTATTTCTTAAAAAAATACTCAGGTTCTGTCCATTGTAAAGTCTGAGGAACAATTCCCAATCTGGTAATAATGAACACCTAGATTGTGGACGCCAAATACTTTTTCCTACTGAAAGAAAAGCCTTTGAAGAAATGGCTAATTTTAGTGTAGAACAAAAGTAAATAAGTAAATGAATCTTGACAACTTAGACATAGTAGGTGAGAAGTAAGCTAACAAACACTGGGTTCATGGGGAGGAAAATATTGGTTAAGAACAACAGTATACTAAGCTGATAGCAAAATTCTAGGCCTAACTCAGAATAACATTTAAAAACAAAAACACCCCTCTCCTAAATAGGTCCCCCCAATTAGGATACTAAGAAACCACTTATTATTCTGAAACAATTTTCAGAAATAAAGGAAAAAGAAACAAACACTTATTTTTTTTCTAAATAAAATGCACCTCTAAGGCACCTAGTAGTAGTAAGGCAAAGTTTATCTAGAACAAGTTAGCTTAGCAAATAGTTGTGGAAGGGCTGACAGAATTTGTAATATCACCCTGTGCACTTCCCAATGAGCTAAGGGCTCTAGTCACTGAGTTTCAGCAACTAACTGTTGACATTATGAAACAGAGGCAATGAGACATCACCTCCCTCCTGATGGCAAACACACCATAACAATAAAATGGTTTCCCTCTATCCACGGATAAAGATTGAGTCTAAATTAAATAAAGCCTCTAGAGCCAATAACTAATTTATAGGGAAGAAGAGCTCTGAGAAATGGGTTAATAACACCTGGGGAGAGAAACAGCATCCTACTGAGACAATCTGCTCAAACTAAAACAGCAGGTTAGGTTAAGGTAAGGGATAAGACAGACAGACACACACACACACTTGTACAAGGGGATGAGCAGTAGGCAGAACAAAGAAAGAAGAGAGGCTGAGGACGGATAATATAGATTTAAAAAAAGACATAACCAGTCACATAAAAATACTTATAATATTTACCAGACAACTGGTAACTTGGGCATTAATGGTATTGATTCTTTGGTTTTATTTCTTTGCTGTGCACTACCAGCAAAGTGCTCTACCACTGAATCACATTTTCAGCTCTGGGTGTTTAAGACAGTCTTTTCTATGTTGGGGTGACAGGTGTGCTGGCTAATTTTATGTCAACTTGATTCAAGTTAGAGTCAATAGAAAGAAAGGATCCTCAATTAAGAAATGCCTCTAACAGTTTATTGCTCAGAGTTATTAGTAATCTGAAGTATGGTGTTTGAGTGATTATCCCTGTTTAATTTTAACAGTGGAGCCAGGCTTGAAAACCCATTTGGTAAACAGTTTAGGCCGTGTCCCTAGTTCAGAGGTGATGAGTGAAGGCATGTGAACGTTAGTTAAACCAGATGAATTAAAACATCATTTAAATGTTGTACAAGTTCTGAAACTGTTTCCAAAAAGCAGTATTTATAAATGTATATTAATCCAATGCATAATAGCATGTATATCTATGTACATGCATTATTTCACTATTTTATATGTATTAAAATATGTGTGTAAAAAAAGAAAGAAAGAAGGAAATGCCTCTAAAGATCAGGCTGTAGGCAAGCCTGTAGGGCATTTTCTTAATTAGTGATTGATATTGGAGGGTTTGGTCCATTACGATTGGTGCCACCCCTGGGCAGTCAGTTCTAAGTTCTATAAGAAAGCATGTAAGTTCTAAGTTCTATAAGAAAGCCAGTAATCAGCACCCCTCCATGGCTTCTTATCAGTTCTTCCCTCCGGGTTTCTCGATGGGTTTGAGTTCCTGTTCTGAATTTCTTCATGATGGACCATGGATGTGGAAGTCTAAGTCAAATAAACCCTTCCTCCCAATTTGCCTTTGGTCATGGTGTTTCATCATAGCAATAGTAGCCCTAAATAAAACTACAAGTGTACACTACCACACTAAGCTTCTTATTAGTTAAAAAGTAAAAATAATTATGTTTTTAACAACTATAAATTTAAAAATTTATTTTAAGTGGCATGGGTATTTTGTTTGTATAAATGTCTTTGTGCCATGTGGGTGCTTGCTTCTGGAGAAAGTCACAGCAGTGGTATCAGATCCCTTGGGACTAGAATTAATGTGGCTATGAGTTGCCATGTGGGCGTTGTGAACTGAACCTGAATCCTCTAGAAGAGCATCTCCAGTTTTCTTAGCTCTGGAACCATTTCTCCAACTCACAATTATGTTTTAAAAAATCATGTTCTTTTAAAAAAAATACTAGCACATATTTCCTGTAATTATCCTTCAATAACCTTACCCTAGTGTAAAAAGTAAAAGCAGGATTCTTAACTAGCACCTGGTCTTATTGGCTTTCTGTACATATCTTTAAACACAGGAGCCAGTGGGCTCCTTGTGGACTATTCTTGGTAAATACCATTCATACTTTTCTCTCAGGGCCTCATGCCTGATATTCCCCTTCCCTGCAGAATTTATTCTCTCACCATCTTTCAGTCTTTGCATGACTAATATTTTCTTAAATACAACTTATCTTGAGCACTATATTTATATTTGTAAATTTCAAGGTTTCTTGGCTCTCCCAGGTGCCCTACTTTTCCCATAATATGTATCCTCATCTAACATGACATGATACTGTATTACTTCATAATATTATCTCACTATTTCTTGATCTCACTAACAAATGTTGCTTTATTTATTTATTTTTTGTATTCTTGTATTCATTGATATAGCCCAATGATATGCTAATGATTAGCCAGCATCTACTGGTTAAATGGATCTGAAAAGACACATTGGAACCCCAAGAGCCAAGGGTTAGCACATTCATTTCTTATTATCTTGCTTAATCTCTCGCAGTAGATTTAGTTCATTTAATTTAATAAACATAAGCTTCACAGTACACTAACAGGGAGAGTACTGACCCAAACTCCCATTTCAGTTAAAGCTAAAGAACACCTGAATACAGCTCAAAGAAGCATTCTTTCCATACAAGATGTCACAGGGTCAGCCCACCCTGATTATAATGCTAAAACCTCCACCTCTTGAGAAGAACATAGGGCACAGGGTTTGATTTTTATAACTAAATAAAATTCATTTGCTTTCCATTTGGATTCCCATCTCAGAGATTTCTGTTGGTACATGGCCAAGACACAGCTCCAGAAGGCAATATGCAACAAAGCTTTTGGATTTCAGACCAGAGCTCTCATCACTATACTTTTCAATAAGCATATGAGATGATGAACTCAGTAACATGCTCAGAGGTGCTCATATCTGTTACTGGCAAAGCTGAGTAATTTGAGTATTTCTTTATTTGGGAGCACTCAATAAGAAATGTCCTCATTTGCTAAATGCTAGAAAGAATGTCAAAAGGGTGAAAATTAAGTCACTTCAGTTGTAAGAAAAGTTTATTTCATTGGCATTCTTGTAGCTTAGAGCTGAAGAGCCACACTGTAAGAGGGAATGCCAAAGGTAGCATATGGTAGCTACGGCCACTGCTTCTCAAAGTGGCTTGCTACACAAATCTCTGTGATCAAATAAACACTGCCAGCACTGTGGCATGTATGCCTGACTGCATGACGTCCATCTTCTTCTAGGGTAGTAGAACCCTCATTTTTGTGGCTCACATCTATTAGAGGAGGCTGAATACTTCCCAACCCAGAATTTTGACTGATATAAGCAATCATGGAGAGATAATTTTTTTTTTAATGGGACTGGATTCAAACTGGAATGAAAGGGACAGACAAGAGTCTGACACAGGTTTTCTTTGTTGTTCAGAGGTGAACAATAAGGATATTTGGTTGTCTTGTTTATAGATATTATGGTCTATAAGCAATTCATACAACTTAGATCTTTGCTGATGTCATTGGGCTGACAAACCCTGGCTATTACTTCTTATACCAAACCATTCAGTGCCTAAAGTAACTGATATCCTTATCTTTACCATTTTATGTCACTTGCAAAAAATTCCCTATAATAGTCACAATGGACCGAAATGGCTAAAAAGTCACCCAACCACATAGGAAATATTCTAAAAAAGGAAATCAGGAACTGGAAACAAAATATACACTATGAAACAGGAAAAATAAACCAGAAAATAACAAAGAAGATTGTCTATATGGAATAAGGAAATGGAAACAAAATAAAGATGGGAATAAGACTGTCTGAAGTTACCTTTCACTAAAGTTTGACTTCTGACAAAAATTAAATTAGCAAGGATGGAGGAGTGGGAACCTAAAAACAAAATCAAATTGAAACAAACAACATTACATTTACAGAGAGTACCACAACCAGAGAAGGAAGAAAGTCTTACTAAAATAACTTGTGAACGAACACAAAATTTGACTACCTGCTGAAAACGTCCTTTCAGTCACAGGGGAAGAGCTCTAACTAAAGTTAGTAGTATTTTTACTCAGCTGGTATTTTTGTAACGTGATGCATGAAGCGATTCTGAGACTGTTCTGAAACTATTTCAGGAGTGAATAAATGTGTTGATGATGTTGGGAGACATCTCACTGTGGGGAGGAAAAGGATGTGCAAATGTGGATGGAGGAAGGAAAGAAAGGAAACTGTGGAATGAACTCAAGTTGAGAAAACTTGTGTAAACTCTTAACTTCTAAAATATGTGTGCACATATACATCAAAGCAGGGCTCATAGCACCTCATGCTATCATTTAACATGCTTCCTCTTCAACCCTGAGTTATCAGGAACCCATAAAGTGACTTTTCTTTCATATTATTTTGAGCGCATGGAACTTAACAAGTTACACGCGTTTCTTCTATCCACTGCAATTGTCATCTTTTTGCTGTCCAGGTTGTCTAACTTTGAAACTCCTTTATGTTGGCTTGCATCCCCCTCTGGTATAATCCCAAGCAGACATTGCTGTATTCTTGCCATTCAGTTTGACAAGAAATCCATACATTACCTGTCTGTAAGCATGTCTCCATGTCTCTATGGAGTTCTAGTTCCTCTTAGTTGTACTGAGAGATCACAAATTGTGTGATCATCAATACTGTGTTAGTCATCTTTAAGGTTCTTAGTGCAGAGAGCTATGACATTCAAACATATGAATCTTAAGTAGAAAAAAAAATCACCACTTCACATTTCTATGTGTTTGTATAGCTCAGACAGAAAACTTTTACTAATGAAATTAACACAAAATTCTACTTGTCTCATTCTACACTAAAATTTTGGTCCATTAATTTGTGTTGGTGTCTTCAAATAATAGAAGAATTATTTCAAGTAGTACATTTACTGGATATGGGTTACAATTTTTCTTTTTTCTCCTCCTCCTTCTTGTTTTCAAGACAGGGTTTCTCTGGATAGCATTGGCTATATTAGGCTCACTTTGTAGACCAGGCTCGCCTTGAACTCAGAGAGATCCACCCACCAATCCTTGAGTGCTGGGATTAATTTCATGTGCCATCACAACCAGCATGGGTTACAATTTCACAAAGTCTTTTAGGTGTTTACAGTTTGTCATTCTAGGAGTGTAGAATCAAATTACTGTTTTAAAGTTATTTGAATAATTACTCTGTGTAGTCAATACAACTTAATAATTGACACTTAGGTTTCTTTGTTTTATTTTAAGAACTGTCTTTAGCAAACAGTGGCTTTTAAATAATTACAGAAATCAAAAATAAAACCATAGGACAATATGTATTGGGAGTAGTCGATCGACTATCTATACCTGCTCTGTATGCTACCTTCTTTTTCATTAGGGGGGATTCTCAAATCACTTCTCATCTATTTGTCTGCATTTGGGGAAGATTCTCTTTCCTGAAAAGCAAGTTAATGTATATTTTTCAGAAATTTGTTTTACTCTTCTAATATTAATCCTTGAGTACATTTCTCTGCTGCATATTAAATATGAAACTATCACACACAATAGTTTGAACTTATTTTTTTAATGCTGGGTTATTTTATATTATTACATAACAAATTTTCTTCATTTTTAATAGGTATAAGACATTATCTTATATGGCTCAGAGACTGCATTTGCTTACAGGCTTTCACTATTAGCAAGCTGCACTGGAGATGGCTCAGTGGATAAGAGCATACACTACCTTGCAGAGAACCTGAGTTCAGTTTTGAGTACCCATGTTAGGCAGCTCACAATTGCTTGTAACTCTAGTTCCCGGATCTGAGGCCTCTGACATCTTGTCATTTTCATTTCTATGCACAGACCCATACCCACATACACATAATTAAAATAATTAAAATCCTTGTCAGACATGGTAGTGCATGCCTTTAATTATAGCACTTGGGAGGCAGAAACAGGTGTAGATACAGCCTGGTCTACATAATGAGTTCCAGGCTGGCCAGGGCTATATAGTTAGACCTTGTCTCAAAGAAATAAACAATAGAAAATCAAAGTAAATGGCAACCCCGTTTTTTTTTCCTTTTTCCCATCCATCCATCCATCCATCCATCCATCCATCCATCCATCCATCCATCCATCCATCCATCCATCTTTTGCAGTGCTGGTGATCAAACCCAGGCCTCATGCTTGTTAGGCAAGTACTCTACCAATGACTGACATCTCCAGTCATGGATCACTTCCTATTTCTAAGACTCATGTGTAATGAAGATTCCCAGCAGTGGAAATCTGGTGTCAGTTAGTTTGCTGGCACACACTTCTCCTGTTTCCTTCCCCTGCTCCTGGAGTTGCCCAGGGTGGCCTTGAATCAGGACTCAAGAAATCCTCCTACCTTGGTCTCTCAAGTAACTGGAATAAATAACAATGTGCACACCACTCAACCCATCTTCATTTCTTTCTCTTGCTCAGTTTTTAATAGGCTCCCTGGCCTTTTGCATCCCAGTGTTGTCAGATATTAAGGGAGTCTTTGTTAGGGACAGAACTTGCAAGTATTGCTGCTAAATTATGTGTCTTTTTTTCTTCTTTGTTTATCATATCTTCTTGCAAAATAAATGCCTTTCTTGTCATTCTGCCGCCATCTTTATTAATGTCTTTTCTCTTATTCTATATTTTGATTCCCAAAAGGTTTCCCTGCAAGTCTGGAGAAATGCCTCAGGAGTTAAGAGCACTTGCTCATAACAGCTCATAACTGTAACTCCAGCTCCAGATGGTCTGAGGCCCTCTTTTGGCCTCCTTAAACACCAGGCTTATCCACTGTGTATATATACCCCTGTGCATGCAACATTCAAACACCTAAAACAAAAATTAAAAATAATAAGAAAAAAGTTTTCTCGATTTCCAGCATATTCACTGTAAGTCTTCTTGTAATCTTTAATATTTTATAATATATAAGCATTATCATTTAATAAGATGACAATGTAAAGCACGTCTGTGTTTACAGGCACATCCACATGTATCCAGGCTGAGAAATGGCTAACAATCTTTACAACATGGTGATGACTAGTTTACATATTTGGTTACAGTCTCTAGTCATTATTTCAAAGTATTATCCAACATTTTAGCTCAGGTTACTAAGAAGTAATCTTCAGAAACAGCCTGATATATGACAAATAGAAAGAAGAGCTATGAGGGCCAATGAGATACTCAAGAATATGTGGGCAATACAAATTAGACTTGATGAATGAAAAAAAAAAAGAGACACACTAAGTTGGGTGGGTATGGAAGGAGGAGTTTGTACAAAATTCTCAAAGAACTAATTAAATAAAAGAAAAAATTGGAAAAAAAAGACACTAATTAGCATCTGTAAGACCCTAGGTTCAATCTTCAGTGTTACAGTTATTTTTATATAGCTGTTTCTCTTAGTTTCACTCTTAACCTGGCTATCATATCAATACTTGAGACTTCTTTATATTTGTTTATAACAAGCTTTACAACACGAACACTGAGCAGTTATTACTCTATCCTTAACCCTCTAAACTACTTTGGTTTCCTCCCAGCATACAACCCAGGATACTTGCACTTTGTAGCTTTCCAGATGAACCCTCTTTCCTGGTGTCTTGGTGGGCCTCTGCCCTAGGCGGAATCCCCTATTTCCTACCCTCTAACTCCCTGTCCCCTGGCTGGCAGGAGGTTCAGCTTTATTCTTTTCCCTGATCAATGATTGGCTGTAAGCTGCTTAATTGACATAGCAGGGCCCATCATGGAGCAGAGCTTACACAGCATTAATACAGGAGAGTCTCAGAACAAGGTTTGCAACCAGATGTGGGGGGTGGGGGAGGGACGGATTAAAGAAATCAGCATTTGAATTACACAATAACCTATGCCTACACCGTAGTATTCAAAAAAGGAAGGAGGGAGGGGGGAAGCTGATTTTAGTACTAACATCTAAGTTTTTTTTTGTGCTTAGGCTATATTTTTACTTCGAAGATTAGGATAAGAATGGTGGTGGCCTGTAGGTTGGGGAGATTATCTGCACTGAATCAAGAGGACCTTAAAAGGCTGCATAATGGACCCAATCAATTCACCAAGCATTGGTTGTTAAATATTTGGTCCTAGAAATAAAAAGACTGAATGAGACTCTTCCATATTAAGATGCTTACAGTCTGTAGGAAAATCAAATGTGTACAAAACAATTGTCTTTTTTTAAATTTTTTGTATGTGTAACAGGCAATAATAAGTGAGTGAAGACAGGAGATACAAAGACAGTTGAAGGAATGATTGAATCTACTCCTATGTAACTCTGGCAAAGTTTAAAACATGGGTACAATGAGATACTGCATTTGGGTTCCAGCCTGAAATAACACAGATGCAGGCTATAGTTCAATCAGTAATAAATAGAAAAGAGCTTTAGAAACAATATTTTAAAAACCTATAACATGAATCAGCAGTGACCGCCAAATAGTCAACAGGATAGTCATATTATGCTTCGGGCTCACCGGATTTGCCAGATAGTCTGTTGTAGATAGCCTGTCTTTAGGAGAGACAATGAGCTTACCTGGTGAAAGGGCGACGATGGGCAGCAGACAGAAAGGCGTATCACATAAAACGTGGATAAGGAGAGTGTATGGAAACTGGAAAAAACCCTCCTCAGATTAAGAGAGATGACAGATTACATCATCCTTTCCGCAATCCTCTAATGCTTCCTCATATTTGTGACAATGGCCTATAGGATCCAGCCACCATTTCTTTGCCTTTCTCACTTCTTGTCTTCTCCTCACTAAGTCATTCTAGGGCGAACTGACAGAGCGTGCTCTTGTCAAACATTCCAGGCATGCTCAATGCTTAAGGCTTTATCCCTTTAGTTTTTCCGCTAGTAACAAATGCTTATTCGCCTAGCTAGCTTCCCCATCTTCTTCAAGTCTTGCCTCAGATATTATCTTAGTGAATATTATTTTTATTATTTCATTTATAAACACAACTTGTGCTGGTGGTATAGCTCAGTGACAGAGTGATTCCAAACTTCCAAACATATAGAAGACGCTGGATTAAATTTCTAGCACACAATCATTCATTCATTCATTCATTCATTCAATTAATCAATCAGTCAGTCAGTCAATCAATCAACCTATCAACCATTCATTCATTTACTCATCAAGTTACAGCCTGGCTTTCCTGCCCACATACTACCTGAGTCTCTTAACCACCCCAACATTGATGTTTTGGTTACCTGTTATTATATTTTTAATGACCATTTGGGCCTTCAAGAAACTTAATAACAGAAAGAAGAGCAAAGAATCTAAGATAGGCCATAAGGAAAAAATGCTGTGAACAGGGGTGGACAATATGCATAGTATACAAATGATAAGCACTCCTGATTCTTCCTTAAAAAGAGTTTTAAACAGCTAAATATGAGCCAGAGAAAAACAAGAAGAAAAACTATATGAAAAAATATAGTCCTATGACATATAAAGACAATCAGAAAATTAATGCTCATGTTTTCTTTGGAATTGATGTTACATTCAAAATTAATTTTTAAAAGGTTAAATGAAAGTAAATGAATTTGAGGTTCCTTTTTATCAGCCATAAAAATATTCACTGGCACTGTGCCCAGAGTCTAAAGGAAACCAGCATGAGTCTAATGAAAAACAAGCTGTAGGTCTCAGGGAAATTCAATATATTTTCTTTCTTTTCCTCTTAGTTTTTGATTGGTTTCCATGGGAATCTGAGCTTGTGGGGATCACTGAACCTATTCATAGACAGCAGATACTTTATTTTCATGGCTTGGTAAAGTAGGGGTCAGTGAAGAGATAAAGATGATTAGGCAATGAATATGGCTGTAAGAAACAAGATTATGTTTAAAACAAAATTCTATAAGCTATGCAGATTTTAAAAATGCAATTTCAAGTCTGCTCTTCTGTGTTTGCGAGGAATACTAACATAAAGTCAAGACAAATGCTAGAGTTGAAGGTTCAGCCATGAACCTGATCTATGAGAAGCAAACACTCAATTACTTCTTTAAGTTGAGATGGGAAAACTGGATTTGGGGAGTATTCTTGGCCAGAAGAATCAGGAGACAAGGAACAATGATGTGAAAATCAGAAAAAACACTGAGGGAAATCTGAGTTTCTTTTTAGTGTTGGCAGGAGCACTAAGAATGTGAGGCAAATATCAAACCAAACCAAACCAAAGGCAAGCTAATTCTGACAGCTTGGCAAAGCCTTTAAAGAGCTTGACCAAATTATATCCCAGTATACTTACAGAGAAATCAGACAATACATGAGGAATCTGCTATGTGACCACTGCGCAGTGAAGGTTTTTTTCACATTGGAATCATGTCAGAAAATTTCAAATTAATTATCTCAACATTTTGTTCCTTGAGACTACTACATGCAAGTAGATGTACATGGACAAAACCTCAAGTACTATGTGAATCTGATTGTATGAAAAATAGTTTTACCTCATAAATCCATAGAGGCAGAATGCTTGTCAGTGGCTGCCAAGGTTTGAGGAAAGAAGCAATAGGAAGAAACTGGTAAAGAGCAGTGACAGAAATGCTTTGGAACTAGATAGAAGTGGCGACTGCATATCATGAATGTACTAATGCTCTTGACTTGTTCACTTAAAAATAATTAATTTTGTTATATGACTTTCACCTAGACAAATTAATTTTTAGGACTTATTTTTATTTTACGTGTATTTGTGTGAGTGCCTGCAAGTATGTATTTGCACCAAGTGTGTACCTGGTACCTGTGTAGGTCATAAGGTGTTGGATACCTTAGAACTGGAGTTAAAGAGAATTGTGAGCCACCATGTGGGTGCTGGAAACCAAACCTGGTGCCCTGTAAGGACAGCCAGTGCTCTTAGTCTACTTAAAGTTAGCATACTAGGCAAGCATGGTGGCACAGTACCCAGGAGGCAATGACAGGAGGATCACAAGTTTGATGTCAATCTAAACTACACAATGCTTTCCAGGCCATCCTAGATTATAAGACACCCTGTCCAAAAAAAAAAAAAAAAAAAAAAAAAACCACAATAAAAATACAAAAAAAAAACCCAAAAACAAACAAACCAGTAGGCAAGTTATACATAGGCAAAAGACGAGCAAGTGTTTGTTTCAGATATGTTGAAACTGACATTTCTGGAAAGATATTAGTCAGAGATTTCAAGACAACAGCTGAAAAAACAAGTCTGGAATTAGGAAGTAGGATTAGTTCTAGAAACAAAGATGTGAGTTAAAACAACTGAAAGGTCCAGTCAAAGAGAGTAGTGGTGGCAGTGTTGGGGGGAACAAAGGTTACTGCAGGATTACAGGAGCCAACAAAAAAGGCTAGGACGGTCAAGCGGCCAAGTGCGAAAAATGTCTGAGAAATAATAAAGAATAAGGATGGAAGTGTAAGTCCACTCAAATTAGGTCTCGTATTGTCCTTTATTAGAATAAGAACTACAAAGAAATCATGTTTTGTACCATACAGAATTAATATAAAACAGAGAAGTACAAGATATGGCTATAAGTGATGTCTTTTCCTACATATATTTACTTTTTTTTGGAAGAATTTTAGGAAAAAAATAATTTGAAAATGAAAGTCAAGGTTTTTACAATTTGATTAGTTTCTTTATCTAACGATTAAAAATTTCAATGCCTTTTGATTTAAACAGTTTGGTTCAGGTAAATGATAGATCAGAAGGGAAAGAACTATGAGAATAAGCCAAATGATTAGTCAGAAGATATGAAGTATAGGGATGGGGTTATATGTCAACAGTTCTTAAATTTACAACCAATATTTTGAGTTAAAGAAAAAAGTTAATTTGAAAGTTAGATGTGTGAAGAGCTACATATGTTAAAATATTTTTTCTAGTAAGGTTAAAGTTAGTAAATATGTCAAGTTAACTATCTTTTTCTAATTAAAGCTACTTATAAAGTACTTTAATATATTATTAAAGTATTAGTAAATATATTAGTACTTTAAAGTATATTTAATATATCATTAAATGTAGACCTCAGACTTTTTAAAGTGTGTTAACTTTTACTATTTATTGGTTGACTGAAAATATAATAGTTAAATTCAATAACAATTTAAAATGAAATACTTTATTTGGCACGTCAATTTCTAGATGCAATTGGAAAGAATGCTGTAATTGAAGGAGCAATTACATATATGGTCTTCAGGCCATGCTCAGGCCTGTGTGTTTGTACACATTATGCACAAGTTATTTGCCTCCATGGTCTCTGGCACACATGTTAATACTGACATTTTATTTCTTCAATATTCACAATTCTATGAGGTAGGTAATGTAGTAATATAAACCCTATGTTATAAAGGCTTGGAGAGTAAACCAGTGTCAGGTTACAAGCTAGTGAGTGATGTCCTGTGGTAGAAGATGTCTTTGCATTATGATGCAATATAAATCTTGAAACTTAAAATCCATTTTTTTTCATTATGCCATATTGACTTAATAGAGAGCCATAGGTCCTTGCTATTCAGTGAAGAACTAAGTTATCACTTCAGTTCAGCTTTGCTACTGCCCTGTACTTAGGCCCTATGCATGAGAGCTTGGGGGAATTGGGGTGCTGTATTTGGGAGTCAGCAGATGGGAGCGGTGTGTGTTTATAGAACTGAGCTTCCCCCGTCATCCTTGTCAGATATTGGTTCAAATAGGACATGTGCGTTCTGATCTAGTCTCATCAGCTTTAGAGCCCAAACATCTTCTGGGCCTTTAAACACAAAACCCACAGCGAACAGCATTCCCATGTGTATAATGGGACTAATTACCCAGGGAAGTTTTGGTTTTAAAGCTGGTTTATAACTAGTTGTCAGCAATATTCAGGTATGTTCTAAATTGTTGCCATGCTCACTAAGCAGACAAGCCTACCTGTCTAATTCCAAGCTACACCACTATCTTTTGAGATATTTTGTTCCTATTTTCAAAGGAGCTTAGATTCACAAATCATCCACTTAACCTCTACATTTGTATGTGTACATGTAAGTGGATGTGCACATATGTCCATGTAGATGCCAAAGGTCAACCTTGGTTTTTCCTTCAGGAACTATCTACCTTAATTTTGTTTGAGTCAGAGTTTCTTACAGCCTAAAATGTGCTGATTAGGCTAGCTTGGCAACAATATTCTCTTCTAGTTCTTCCTTATCTCCTTTGTAAGCTTATTTTTCTTAAATTAACCTTCAATATTAGTTCTTATTTCTGACGCTGTTTCCCTCTATATTCTATACTTGGGCACTGCAACAACTATGACCTCTGTACTAACAACTCTAACTCAGGCCTCACTTTGCAGATCCAAACTAATATAGCAAAATTCATGGGAGCTGTCAACTGCCAAGACATTCCATGGGTACCTAACATTCAGTTAGTTTACTCTGAACTCAATAAATTTTCTTCTCTTTATACTCCTGATTAGTATAGCCTATCTTTTGAATAATGGCACCCAAAGCCAGTAATACCAATTAATCTAAGGGGTTTATAACTAGAAGAGAACACATAAAAGCAATTAATGTGGGTAGAACAGAGCAGCAGTTCTCTTAGGGGTTTTGTCAGCATTGCTGTCTTCACCTTGGAAGTTGTCAGAGCTGTGAACTCTCTTTGTTGCCTCTACTGAATTAAATATGCCTGAAGAAGGCCCAGCAACCTGTGTTTTCATATGTAGTCCAGATGATTCAGATATGTCTAGTTCATATTGCTCAGGTGAGAAATGCAACATTAGGGCTTACATGCTCAGGCCAGAAATCAATGTTGGTTTTATCTTCCCTGATCCTACCTACATGTAATGACTACAAAAGTTCTAGACATTTTACCATTGATAAATAATAATTTACATGAGAAGGGGGAGATAGAAGACCTGGAGGGGACAGGAGCTCCACAAGGAGAGCAACAGAACCAAAAAATCTGGACACAGGGGTCTTTTCTGAGACTGATACTCCAACCAAGGACTATTCATGGAGATAACCTAGAACCCTTGTACAGATGTAGCCCATGGCAGCTCAGTCTCCAAGCGGGGTTCCCTAGGAAGGGGAACAGGGACTGTCTCTGACATGAACTCAGTGGTTGGCTCTTTGATCACCTCCCCCTGATGGTGAGGGCAGCCTTACCAGGCCACAGAGGAAGACAATGCAGCCAGTCCTGATGAGACCTGATAGACTAAGGTCAGATGGAAGAGGAGGAGGACCTCCCCTATCAGTGGACTAGGGAAGGGGCATGGGAGAAGAGGGAGGGAGGGAGGGCGAGGTTGAGAGGGCATGAGGGAGGAGGCTATAGCTGGGACACAAAGTGAATACATTGTAATAAATAAAAAAATTAAAAAACAAAAAATAAGAATACTTTACATGAAATAATATGCACACAGAAAGGGACATAAATCTTAAGAAGACAGATGATACATTTTCATGGAGCTACCACATAGACATAGAACATTTCCAGCACCCTGGAAGCTCTTTCGTGTAGGTAACCATAAATCTGATTTCAGTAAACAGAGATTATTTTTGCCTGTACTTTAAATCCTATAAATAACACCCACACTTTAAAAGTAATCTGCTTTATTCAATGCAATGCCTATGAAACTCACATATGAGGCTGAACATACTAAGACTTTGTTTTTTCCAAATTATGTAGCAGAAATACATAAAAATGTATTTGCCTATCTTCCTGTTGATGGGTATTTAGATTATCTGAGCTATTAAAACAGTGGGGCAGTAGGATAGTTCAGTGACATAGCACTGCCCTAGCATGTGCAGAATCCTGGGTTTGATTCTCAGCACTGCAAAAATAGAAAACATTTTAAAGCCTTGTTTGCTTTCAAACACCTTTTGGTAGAAAGAGGAGTTCATTTACCTTATGTATTACTACAGCTTAAATTTATAATTGTGCGTCTGGTAGGTGGCTATCTTCTATGGTTTTCCTGAGTAGATGCATCAATTTACAACCTCATGAAAACATTGAGCATTTCAGTTATTCCACATTGCTGCCACTGACTGGTGGAGCAACCATCGCACATTTTCATTTTAGACATTCAAGTGGCTGAGTGGTCCTATGGTGTTAATTTGCATTTTCCTAATTACTGATGATGATGTATAACTTTTCATTTGTCTTTTTAGTGTTTTGATATAATCTTTAGTGAACCAGGGTTACACATTTCAATATAAGTAAATCTCAAAAACATAACGGTCAATTTAAAGAAGTTGCAGAATGATGTACATCACATCATACCATTTATTTAAACATTTTAAACACATAAATTAATGTTGCTAACATGTGTGAGTGTATGTTGGAAAAACATTCATATGACTTGTAACTGTCAAACTCAATCTCACTTAAAAGAAAGAGAAATAGGGAAACAGGACTTTGGATGGTAAGTTGATTTTAAGAATATCTATTCTGTTTAGGTTCATTTAAAAGATCTTCTATAAAATATAAAGTAATAGTTTTATTTCTTCTAAGTGTTAGGCAGTTGAATGTCTTTCACATTGTTTCCTATTCTACTCATATGCTTATAATGCTCCATTAACGTAAAAAATGAAACAAGGAAGAGTCCACACATATGCAAAGGCAACAAGAACAGTGAATTAATCTTTTAAGAGACGAGAACTAGAGCTGGGGGTGGTACAATTGCCTAATATGTGTGACGCTCCAAGTCCAGTCTTCAGCATTGCAGTGAGAGAGAGAGAGAGAGAGAGAGAGAGAGAGAGAGAGAGAGAGAGAGAGAGAGAGAGAGAGAGAGAGAGAGAGAGAGACTTAGTCTCCTTATCCAATGCCAAACTAGACAATGTGCCAAAGAGCCATCTGTCTGTAACACCTACTGATTCCTATGCGGTACAAGCATCGGTTTCTACCTATCTTGCAGAAGTCTAGCAGCAACAATGCTGATAACATATCCCTAGAGAACACACTTCTCCAATAAATTAAATGCTTTGAGTTTAAAGACTCATAACTCCTATAGAGAAAAATAGGAATTATCAGTTCATCTTATTCATCTTAAAGATAAATAAATTGAGGCATCAAACTGTTATTTACAAATAAATTAAATGCACAGTTCTATAAAATCTGCTTACAAAATTGTAAAGGGAGGTGACGTAAAATAAAGAAAAGAATAAATATATCTATTAATTTAAACATTAACAACTTTGAAGCCCATGCCTTTCATAATAAAGTTATCACTGATTCATTCATATTTATTAAACAAATACTGTCTATTAAGTGGCAAGAACTGTGTTAAAACTATATCTATACAATCAGGTAAAACATAGCCTCTATGTTTAGCTTTACTGAGGGTGGGAGGGAGTTAAAATTCATTTAAAGAGATATGCTGTACATACCATACCTGGAGGGATTCTAAAATACATACAATAAGGCACATGCCTGGTGTTTCAAGCTTTTGTTTTTTTTTTTAAGCAAAAAAAGAGACCTGATAGTTACAATGCAAAGTAATGAGGCACTAACAGATATAAACAAAATACTATGGGAATATGTTTCCCCCACTAATAAACCTAAGGAAAGCTAACAGTATAATTTTATATTATAAAAAACATAATAACAGGAGCATGGGTATCAATAATAACACTATTTATATGCTATGACCATTGTTGTATGCTAAATGCATTCATTATAAGGTAGATGGGCCAGCTGTAAGAAAGTTGTTCATCTTGTATTCTAACATGACCAGTTATGCAATGCTTTTCATCCATGTTTGTAAAACAATCATGGTCATATACATAAAAATTGATAGTTACAAATATCAAATACATGTGTGTTTATGTGGAGGCCAGAGGTCAACCTGAGATATCACTTATCAGGTGATATCTACCTTGTTGTTTTTTACAGGGTTCTCATTGGCCTAGAGCTCTCCTATCAGGCTAGGCTGATGGATCTGCCTGTCTCTGCATCCCCAGCACGGAAATTATAAGCATGTGCCATCACACCAGCTTTGTGTATGCGTGCGTGTGTGTGTGTGTGTGTGTGTGTGCGCGTGTGCATGTGTGTGTTTTGAATGAGGGTCTCTCTACATAGCCCTGGTTGTCCTGGAATTCACTATGTAGAAAGCTGGCCTCAAACTTGCAGAAATCTACCTGCCTCTGCTTCTTGATTGCTGAGATTAATGATGTGCACTGAAATGTGGAAATTTCTGGTTTCTTTGAAGACTCAGTTGAGTCATGTGATGTTTTGTTGGAGGCTGGCTTGTGAGAGGGATGATGTTTTGCTGTGAGCTCTCTTGCAAGGGGCGTGCTTTGGCCAGCTGAGAATATCTGCAGGTGGACTCTGAGGAAAGGAGATATACAGAAACGCACACAGAGTGAGACATCACTTTTTAGACTGACATCACTACACTGATCTTCATGCTCTGACACTTGACTTCCGCAGAAAGAAACATTTCAGAGAACTTCTCAGGGCAATACAACTGAGTCTTTCAGCTTTCACTGACTTGTCCTGATCTTCTGAATCATAATGATTTGTGTTGTTGTTTGGTGTTGGCCTTTGAACTAGGTTGCTGGTATCTGGACAACAAAGAAAGGACTCATCCCAAAGAACTACCTCTAAAAAGGTCTACAACCCCCTTTACCTAATAACCATTTTTCTCTCCTACCTTTGATCAGTGGCTGGAAGGAACCCTAAATAATATAGATTTGGTGAAAAATCTAAGCCTACGGAGCACACCACACCAAACTCCATAACAGCATTTTTTTTTTTAACAAGGATTCTAGGAATAAAAACTCAGGTCCTTAGGCTTACATGGCAGTTACTTCATCTACTGAACTATCTCCCCAGCCTAAATAGCACACTTTTGGTCACAGATTTTATCACAGATACCATATTTAAATGGGATAAACAGAATTTGAAAAGAATTTCATTAAATGAAAAAAAATTAGTAGGGACTAACCAAAAGTTTCAAACTATAGCACACATGGGTGACTTCTTATTCTCCCAAGTTACACAACCATGATTACATACAAAATGTCTTTAACTGCTTGTTGAGTCAACAGTTCCATGGTGTATGTCTCGGAATCAACTCCACTGGCTTGACTGTTATACCTCACTATGCACCTATACTTTCTTCCTCTTTCAAGTAGCTTTCATTACCATATTAATCTCCTTAGATACTTCAAATCATGTAACCTTTCAAATTTCTTAAATTGACTACATTGTAGAAAGGACTTCTCATTAGGGAAAAAAAGGGACAGGTGTTGCATTGTACAAAAGCCTTGTACCAGCATACCGCTAAAATTACATGGCTAAAAATTAATGAACTTGTGGTGGCAAAATTAATTACCCATGTATTTTAAAGTGAGAACAGATCCCTATAGAAAAAACAATTTGTTATGGACTAAAATTCTTAACCATGAAAAAAATTGTAGGATAGGAGGGCTCCAAGATGGTGGTGGCTAGTGTGCACAGTATCTGAGGGGCAGAAGATTCAAAACTTTGAAACTGGTGAGTGAAGGGGCGGCTGAAGCCAGAATATCAAAATTGATATCCTCCTGGGCTGGAGGAGACAACCTGTGATCTGGGACAGTCTGGATCCAGGCACAGGCCTCCCTGCTCGGCTGCTGCTCTGACTGCTGCCCCTGCCCCAAGCAGTGAGGTTCAGTGACTGAGATAGCAGAGAAGCCTCCCAAACAAGTATGGGGGTCCCTGTTCTGCTGCTGCTGCTGGCGGATGCTGTCCCAAGCATGAGGCTCTGTGCTCCTTGAGTGAGATGGCAAAGGCAGCCTCAACTATGGGCCTCCCTGCATGGCAGTGGCCAAACAGTCGACACCACTGCCAGATCTCTTACGCTTTCATTTACCCCTATCCCTATGGGCCCAAGTCTGAGAGCAGAGAACGGGGAAGGAGTGGGGGGGAACCCCGGTGTTTTTTGCATAGGCCTGCACATGAGTGTGTACAGGGCCCCAGATCCAGGGTCCGTCTACGATAGCAATCAGACATCTGATCCCTCCCACCCAAACCCCCACTGTACACAACATAGGGATCACTGGGACAGTGTTCTGAACATTGAAGCCCCTGTTCTGTGGGTCTCCCAGTGGAGTCCAGGCAAACAACTCCTGGATGCTTGGAGCACAACACTGCCACAGGCCTATGAGCAACTGAGCCATTCAGGGCACTTGCGCATGAGCATTGTGCCCCTGAAACACACCAGTACCTCTACCTGTGCTTATGTTCCACCCTTCCAAGCATCTATATCCACTCTCAAGCCAGTGGACCTCTCTCATCTTCCTGAAGAATACTCCAGACTCCAGAGACAGATGGACCCAGTCTGCAGTACAGGCTCCAGGACCAAACAGCGAAAGTTATAGATAAGCAGATGGCTAGAGGCAGGCGTAAGAACACATCCAATAAAAATCAGGACTTCATGGCTTCACCAGCAATACCAAAAATCAACAGATATTTTAATTCATCAGAAACACAGGAAAATTATCTCAAATCTATGCTTAGTCAGTTATTAGAGGCACATAAAGAGGAAATGAACAAAGCTCTCAAAGAAATACAGGCAAATACGGGCAAACAAATAGAGACACATGTAGAGGGGCATACAGAAGCACATATAGAGGCATATAGAGAGGAAATGAATAAAAAATAGAGGTCACCATGGACAGACAGGTATCTAAATTACAAACAAATGGAGGAAATGGTGTAAGACATGAAAATGGAATTAGAATCAATAAAGAAAACACACACAGAGAAACTCTTGGAGATGGAAAATCTAGCAAAGGGATCAGAAACCAAAGAGGTAAGCATCACCAACAGAATTCAAGATTTGGAGGAGAGAATCTTGGGCACTGAAGACTCAATTGAAGAAATCAATGCATCTTCCAAAAGAGACATAAAAATCACAAAAGGTCCTGACACAAAACATCCAAGAAATCAAGGACACCATGAAAAGACAAAACCTAAGAATAATAAGAATAGACAAAAAAGAAGATTCTAGGCTCCAAGGTCCAGAAAATATTTTCAAGAAAATCATAGAAGAATTTCCCAACTTAAAGAAAAAGATGTCCGTAAACTTACAAAAGGCTTACAGAACACCAAATAGACTAGACCAGAAAAGAAACTCCTCAAATCACATAATAGTCAAAACACTAGATCTACAGAACAAAGAAAAAATATTAAAAGCAGCAAGAGAAAAAGACCAAGTAACATATAAATGCAGACCTATCAGAATTACACCAGACTTCTGAACAGAAACTATGAAAGCCAGAAGGGCCCGGGGAGATGTCATGCAGATTCTAAAAGACCACAGATGCCAACCCAGACAACTACACCCAGCAAAACTTTCAATCAACATAGATAGAGAAAACAAAATATTCCATGACAAAATTAGACTTCATCAATATCTACACAGGAAATGGGATAGACATTAGAAGTGGGAGAAAACAGGGAACAGGACAGGAGCCTGCCACAGAGGGCCTCTGAAAGACTCTACCCAGCAGGGTATTGAAGCAGATGCTGAGACTCATAGCCAAACTTTGGGCAGAGTGCAGGGAATCTTATGAAAGAAGGGGGAGACAGAAAGACCTGGAGGGGACTGAAGCTCCACAAGGAAAGCAACAGAACCAAAATATCTGGGCACAGGGGTCTTTTCTGAGACTGATACTCCAACCAAAGACCATTTGTGGAGATAACCTTGTACCCCTGCGCAGATGTAGCCCATGGCAGCTCAGTCTCTAAGTGGATTCCCTAGTAAGGGGAGCAGGTGGTTTTTCTGACATGAACTCAGTGGCTTGCTCTTTGACCACCTGCCTCTTGGGGGAGTACAGCTGTACCAGACCACAGAGGAAGACAATGCAGTCAGTCCCGATGAGACCTGGTAGGCTAGGGTCAGATGGAAGAGGAGAAGGACCTCCCCTATTAGTGGACTGGGGGAGGGGTATAGAAAGTGAAGAGGGAGGGAGGGTGTGATTAGAAGAGGGCGAGGGAGGGTGCTACAGCTGGGATACAAAGTGAATAAATTGTAATAATTAAAAAAATAAAGAGAGAAAGAAAAAGTTAAAAAAAAAAGAAATGAAAATGTAGGATAATTTTAATATAATTACCTCTCAGCCTTTCCACTGTCCAGCTGCTGTTCACTGCTAGGTTTCACTGAACCCTACTTGAAAAAGCACATCCCTGTTCTTGGCAAGCATGTTTAAAAAAAAAAAAAGCAACAGTAATGGGGGATGATGTAACTATCAGACACTTGAAAGAACATGAACCGTGTAATGTATGTAATCAGCTATGTAAGTTTTAACATAAGTCTTAGTGCTATTTATTCTTTGACACCATAATTAAGAAACCAAGGCTACCAAGATGCCTCAGCGGATGTGGTAGTTTGAATGAAAATGTATCCCATGTGATCAAATTTTTGAATAGGTGGTTCCCAGTTGGTGGCCATTAGGGGAAGGTTAGAAGATGTGGCCTTGCTGAAGGAAGTATGTTCCTAAGGGTAGGCTTTGAGATTTCAAAGTCTTGGGCCATTCCTAGTTTTCTTTTTCTGCTTCCTGTTTGTGGTTCTCAGTTGCTATTCTAAGAACCATGCCTTCATTTTCCCATCATGGACTCTAACCCTCTGGAACCATAAGCCCAAATCAACGCTTTCTTCTACAAATTGCCTTGGTCATGGTGTCTTAGCACAGCAAATAAAACCAACTACGCCAGTGAGTGAAGGCATTTGCTGCACAAGCTTGGAGACCCTCAAGTCTAAGCTCAATCATCAAAACCCAGGTAAAGGTGGAAAGAACTGACTCTGACCTCCACATATGCTCTGTGACATGTGTGCCTCTACACACACCATGTATATATAGCACACAATAAGAATTTTAAAAATAATATAAAAACAGGAAGCCTGGCATTGTGGCTTGTACCTCTACTTCTATAAGTAGGCAGGCTGAGGTAGGAGAACTGCCACAAGTTTGAAGTCAGTCAATGCTGCACTGTGAGATCCTGTCTCAAAATAGAAACTCACACAGACACACACACACACATGGACATAGACACACAAACATGCACACAGACACACACAGATACACACAGAGACACACACAGACACAGGAACAGACACAGACATACACATGCACACAGACACATACACACACAGACATACACAGACATCGCCACCACCCATCAAAACAAAAACCCCCACAAAACAAACAAGTAAACAAAACACAAATTAAGGCAGAAACAAAAAGCAACAGGAAATAAAGTGTTGCTTCTGACAATGCTAACATGGCTGAGGAGGTAAGCCCCTCTGTCAACCATGCTGGTCCCATTAGCTCTGTGAGAAGAACTCTCTCAGTATCAGAGCATCAACTTAAATCCTTATCTCACCTCACCCAGTCCACCAAATAATCTACATGACCTCAGGGTCTTCCAACCTACATTTTAAAAAGTTGAATCTCATACCTAAGTGATTCACAATGAGAAGTCTAAAGAACACTAAATTCTTAATATTGGAACCATTCCTAATTTTTTTTTAATGATAAGGTGAATGTAGTTATCTTCCAGAGAATAATTTAGGCAATTGACTATCCTAGGCGAAAGGTTATAAATACTTGAGTAGCAGTTAAAACTGAGGTTAAAACAAGAGGTTTGTTTTGTTTTTTAGAAATTAATATAATGAAATCAATCCAGAAGTAACTGGAAGCAACCTGACAGATCTCACCAATAAGTGCACAGTGGGCAGCAACTATTAATGTCAGCCTCTTTTTATGAATTCCTCACGTGAAAAGGTATTTTTCCAACATTTCAATTAATCATATTTGGTCATATCTTTAAATGGGAAATACCACTAATGGTTTATGCTGGATCTAACTATGTTCATTGTTTTTTTTATTATAAAAATATGAAGTCTAATGTAAAAAAAATACCATGAACTACACATATGTCTTACTAACTAAAACTTCATGGAGGGAAATGATTTTTAGGCAAGTCTTGAAATTAATTGAGAAACTTCTTGTTTTATCTTTTTATTGCATTTCATCTTAGGAATCTAAACTCTGAACCTGATATAGTGGCACATGCCTTTGGGAGATAGAGGCAGGCAGATCTCTTGTGAATTTGAGGTCACCCTGGTTTACATAGTGAGTTCTAGGACAGTAGAACTATGTAGTAAGATCTGGTCTCAAAAAAAAAAAAAAAAAAAAAAAAAAAACCAAGAAAAAAAATCTGAACTGTTGTAACAATGACTTTAAAAACTTGAAATCACTGCTATTTCCAATAATTTTTTATTTTTAAAAATCTGAAAGTACAGTAGAAAATAAATTTCTTTATGACTCTAATGCCACAGATTTCTAAGGAGAATAAGATTTTTAATTGTAAAAGTAATATTCATGAAGGAAAAAAGCAAACTATACCAAGCACAAAGATTGTGTTCATTTACAATACTAACCTCAATCACTGAAAACACTGCTATGTGTTTCATTTTAGTCTTTGTCTTCTCTCCATAAAAATCTCCTTGGATTTTGTGTGTGCGTGTATGTGCAAGAATGCTTGCACCGGTATGTTTGTAGTATGTATCAGCCCTGGATGCTGTTTCTCAGGTGCCATCCACCCTCCTTCTTCCCCCCACAGGATCTCTTCATTGGCCTAGAACTCACTGATTATGATAGGCTGGCTAGCTAGGGAGTCTCCATTTATCTGCTGGTCTCTACTGCCCCATACATTCTGGGAATAATTGTGTTTGTAAGGCAAGCACTTTGTCAACTGAGCTATCTCCTCAGACCCAGTTACCTGCACTTTAACCCACAGTTTATGGACTATATTTTGGAGACTCCCAGAAGGCTAGTTGTCGTTCCTTTCTCATATATTTGTTCATTGTACAGTTCCACCAGTTAAATAACAAACAGCCACACAGTCTCCTCTTCAAGGAAATCTGAGTTCTCACCTTTTGAGCTGCAAGGTGGAGGGCTGTTCTCCCGCTATGGTCAGTTTTATTGACATCTGCTCCTGCTTTCAGAAGAGCATCTGCACAGTCCAGTCTGTCTGCCAACACACAATACATAAGTGGTGTTCTTCCAAATTGGTCTTCTTTGTCCTTCAGAGCTGGATTTCCTACAAATACAACAAAGAGCACTATTTAATAATTGTCTTTACTAAAAATATAAGTAGGAGATACAATTCCCCAATCCTTATTAAGTACTATGCTAAGTCCACTGCATATTCTTTCATTTTAATTTAATCTATGAGGTAGACATCGGCATTCCTACATTATTGACCACTGAAGCTCAGAGTTTATTGACCTATATATATGCACACTTAGAGCAGAAAAGAGAAAGACTGAGAAATAGGTAGTCCTGTCACATGATTCTGTACAGAGATGAAAAGAAAATAATGCAATATTCTCCTGCCCACTGGGTGCTTGGGAGGAGCCTTGTCAGCTACGGTACCCTGAATTAAGCAAAGGATAGCAATGAGGTATTGCCTTTGCCTTTTTAATTAGAGACTGGGAGTGGATATGGAGAGGAGGAGCCTGAAGAAAGCAGTTTTATAAACTGGCATGTAGAATCATGGGCAACCTGACCAACTTCTATGAAACTGACCAGAATCAGGATGGCAAAAGCTCTGGGAACTGAATTACAGGTGGAATCCTGCCCAGGTCCAAACCTGGAACACATAGCTCAGAAGTAGCAAAGGCCAGATGAGCCTGCACGGAATCTGAAAACTAAGTTGACACTTGAACTAAAGTCCATAAAATTGAAACAGAATGTTTATTATAAACCCAAACAAGTTGTTAATCTTCTAAAATAGAAGAGAAAAAGAGAATCTAGTCTCCTAATACATAAAATGTCAAAGGTATAGTTGCAAATTACTAAATAACTTGAGTTATGAAAATGTTAACAAAAGAGTAACTCTGTGATGATCCAGATATAATCCTGACAATACTTAAAATAATTATTCCGAAAGTGCTCCAGCAATCAATTATCAATACCCTTGACACAGGTGTGGAAATAAATATCTGCAAAGAACGAGAAATAGAAATGCAAGCTGAGGCAAAACTTTAAAATATTTACTGGTATATACATACATAATATACATTATATAATCTTATATAATTATATAATGTGAACACATTTGATACAGACTCTCACTCTGTAGACAATGGTGACCTCAAAGTCATAATCTTCCTGTTTTAGCCAGTGCAGAGCCTACGGGTGTGCAACACCATCCTGGCTCATACAATGATTCATTTCAAATAAATAGTGCATACCATTTAAATAAGCAAAAGTATAACCTCACCAAACAGCTTAATAACAGAATGAAGATGGCACAGGAAAGAATCTCTAAACAAAAGTTATTCAGTTTGAATAACAAACACTAAAGACACAAACAAAGACTTAACAGTTTTGAAGATTTTATAAATCAGTAACAAAAGGATGGTAATATAGCATTAGTGTTTCAAGATGTAAGAAAAAGAATAAAATAGAAAAAAAACAGTTCACAAATTGGGGAGCTGATTTAGTGGGTGAAGCAGTTACCACACAAGTATGAGGACATGTGTTTGAATCCACAGGACCCAGTAAAAGCTGGGCACAGTAACATGAGCCTACAATCGAGTGTTACTACTACAAGATGGGAGACAGAGACAAGACAACCCTGGAAACTTCAGGCCATCCAGCTTGCTGTATAGAGCAGAGCACAGACGGGCACCATTACAAACAGGGTGGAAGGGAAGGACTAATACCCAAGGTTGTCATTTGATCTCCACATGCATGTACTATGGCACACACATACCCAAACTTTTGAATCCACACACAAACACATAAGCACATGCAAACATTTAGAAAATATAAAATAAAAGTAAAAACTCATTTTTAAGAAATAATGGCTACACATGGCCCAAGTTTGTTAAAAGACGAAGATTCACATATGTAAGAAGTTGAGAAACTATCAAAGAAAAGAAAGCCAAAGAAATCTATGTTGAGCAAATCAAATCAAACTTATGAAAGCTGAAAACACAGAAAGAAATTATGAAAGCAGCAAAGAAACCCAACACTCACCTGTGGGGAGTAGCCATTCAAAGGATATAATATTTTTCATTTGAAGCAAAAGAGGCCAGGACACATTTTTCAAGTATTGGGAGAAAACAAAAACTGTCAATTCATAAATCCTAGTTAAAAAATCTTTCATGAATAAAGGTCAAATAAAGAAAAACTAACAGAATTTAAAGCCATCAGACAGGTCTCATAAAATTAATGTAGAAAGTTCTTCAAAGAGAAAGGTGATAAAAGAAAAACCTAGACTATCGGGAATGAAGAATGATAACTGAACAGTATCTGGAAATACAGTAGTTATTTTCCTCACTTTTATGAATTACATTTTGATGACTGAAAAGCAAAACTGCAACACTATATGTTGTGGCTATCTATTCATGTAGAGGTGAATTAAGTTTTGGGTGTGTGTGAGAGACGGTAGATATGGCCCAGTGGTTAACAGTGCATTCTGCCATTGTAGAGGACCCCATTTTAATTCCCAGAACCCATGCTGGGTGGCTCACAACAGCCCATGACGCAATCTTCAGGGAACCCTCTGGCCTCCATGGACACTGAGTTCACACGCACACAATTAAAAAGAATAATAAAATAATTTAAGAATAGTTGATTGTATGACCACACATGTGTACACGTATGCACGATACGGCACATATATGGAGGTCAGAGCACAACTTGTGGGTGTCAGCTCTGTCCTACCATGAAGGCTCTGAGGATCAAACATCAGGCTGGGTGGCAAATACCTTTACTTATTGAGACATCTCAACTGCACTGTACAGGCACATTCTAGAATAACAATCATATCAAGCATATTAGATAACAAATATTAATGTAAATAAGGAAAAGTCAAAATCTTCATCTACTATTAGAAAGAACATTAAATGGTATCACCACTTTGGAAATAATTCTTCCAGATATTAAACCCAGAATAACAACTTGATGCAACAAGTCCATTCCCAAATTTGTACCTGAAACAAATGAAGCAGTCCATGTAAAAGCAGGCTCAAAATGCTAACAATAGTATTATTCATCATAGCTCCAAAGTGAAATCACAAGTACTTAGCTGATGAATGGATAAACAAAATGCTATTGGTCCACAAACTGAAATAATATTCAACAAAAGCAACAAGGTCAAATATATACTATGACATGGATGGGCCTTGAAAACATATGCTAAGTGAAAGATGCCAGTCCAAATACTATATTTTGTATGATTTTTTTATATGAAATGTCTAGTATAAATATATCTATTCAAACAGAGAATATATTAGCAGTTGCCTTGAACTTTAGGAATCTGTTAGATTTGAGATAGTCCCAAATAAGAGGTATAAGATTTCTTAGCAGAGGGTGGTAACAAAATTGTTTTAATATTAAGTATGTCATTAAAAATAAAACCATTAAATTATATGTTTTGATTGGTAAGTTGTATGGAATGCGAATTTTATCTTAATAAGATCACTTAGAAAAAAGTTGACTATATGTAAGTTGAGATGGGATACTAAAACTGTTCAATAAACAGAAAGGAAGACAATGAAGAGGAAGCAAAAAAAATAGAAACTAAAGAAGCATACAAGGAACTGGAAATATTAAATCCTAATACAGTTATATTAAATGTAAATGTTATATAAGCACACTGAACAAAGGAAACGAGATAAAAAGTCCTAACTACATGTTAATTATGTAAAAATCCATTTATTACATAATTACAAATGATTAAAAGTAAAATCAGAGCAAAGACCTAACATGCAAATACTAATCAATAGAACTGAACTAAGATAATATCTAATATTGCAGACAACAGCAAAGACAACTATATGGAACAAACAGAGACATTGTTTAACTATGAAAGGGTCAGCCAGGTGCAGTGTTGCATGACTGTAATCACAGCACTCTGGAAGGAAGAGGCAGGTGGATACCTGTGAATTCAAGGCCAGCCTGGTCTACAAAGCGAGTCTAGGACAGCCAAGGCTACACAGAGAAACCCTGTCTTAAAAACAAAACAAAACACCAAAAAGAGTCAATTCAACAAAAATATGTAGTAATGCCAAATGTATTAAAATATAGCCTTGAACTATATAGCAAAACTGATAAATTAGAAATCTCTGAAAGATTCAAACTTGTAATTAGTGATTTTAACACTGCTCTCCCAAAACTATCAACAATCCACAAGGAAAACAACAGAAGCAAAAAATATGGGCCCAGTGGTTTTTTTTCTGAGACTGATACTCCAACCAAGGACCATTCATGAAGATAACCTAGAACCCCTGTTCAGATGTAGCCCATGCAATTCAGTCTCCAAGTGGGTTTCCTAGTAAGGGGAACAGGGGCTGTCTTTGACATGAACTCAGTGGTTGGCTCTTTGATCACCTCCCCCTGATGGGGGGGGCAGCCTTACCAGGCCACAGAGGAAGACAATGCAGCCAGTCCTGATGAGACCTGATAGAATAAGGTCAGGTGGAAGAGGAGGAGGACCTCCCCTATCAGTAGACTAGGAAAGGGGCATGGGAGAAGAGGGAGGGAGAGCGAGGTTGAGCGGAGACAACAGCTGGGATATAAAATGAGTAAGTTTTAATTAATAAAAATTAATTAATTTAAAAAACTACCAACAATCTCTAAAATCAATACCTGCAAGGATAAAGAAGCAAACATTATTATAAAGCAGTAAGACCCAACAAATACTTATTGAGCATTATGCAGAATAACAACTTTATGTTATACCTAACATAGAGGGGAGAGGGGAGAGGCGGAGAGAGGGGAGAGACGAGACGAGACGAGGGTGAGACGAAAGAAGAGTTGGAAAGATATGAAGCAGCCAAGACACTTAACAGCCAAATACAATCTTTTAGAACACCATAGAACAGTTTCCAAATAGACGAAGAGTAAGAGAAAGGACTAAAAACCTACCCTGTGGTCCCTCATAGAAATATAATTAGTAATATAATATAATATAATATAATATAATATAAAAATAATATTGTAATAGAAAATCATTAAATACTTGGAAGTTAAACAACATACCATGAGATAATCCATGGATTAAAGAGAAAAATTTAAAGAAGGTTTTAAAATATAATTAATTATTAAATGAAAAAATTAAAGCATTACAGGCTTCTTGCCCTACACATAAGTAAAGCTTTAAAAGAAATATACAGCACTGAAAATTTATAAAAGAACAGAAGAACTGTTTCAGATACATAAACTGTACTTCTCTCCTTTAGTATACTAAGAAGAGCAAATTTAACCCAAAACGAGGAGGAGGAAGAACATCATAAAAGTAAGAATAAAGATCAGTAAAATTAAAATGAGAAAAATAACAGAGAAAAATCAATGAAGTGAAAAGCTCTTGAAAAAGGAAATAAATCTGCAATTCAATTAATCCTTAAGAGCAGACTGTACTAGATGGGACCGTGTTGTCATCAGTGGTAGAACACTTGCCTTGCATACATGAGGTCCTAGGGTCAATCCCCAACATTGTAAAAACAAAATAACAACAAAAGTCAGAGTGAAAACAGATTTCCAGTATAAGGAATGAAAGAAAAATTATCAGCACAGACTGCAGAAAATTAGTTTGAAAACAAGGTGATAGCATATATAATTTATGCCAATAAACATTTAATCTAGGAGAAATGGATAAATTCTATGGCAGATATAATCTATTAAAGGCATAGATATTTTTAATTTTGCAGTAGGCAAAGTTCAGAGATGGCACCTGTATTGATTTGAATGAAAAATATCCCGTAGGCTCATGTACTTCTGCATCTGCCCCCTTGCTCTCTGCTGGTTGCTCTATTTGGAGTACTGTGGAACTTCTCTTATGTAGAGCTTTGCTGGGGGAAGTATGTCAGTGGAGTGGGCTTTCACGGTTTATAGCTGAGAGTGGAGTGCTACTGTGGTGGTTTTTCATCCTGGCCCTAAGCTTTCAGAATAAAGACTCTTGAAACTCAAAATATACGTACCAATACCTAGGCCACATAGCTAGGCTCTTCTCTGAGTAGCTCATAACTTAAAATAACCCACTTATTCTAACCTACTTTCTGCCACATGGCTGGTTACCTGCTCAGGTACCATGCTTCTGTCCTCCTCATCTCTTCCTGGATGAACCTCTCACCCGTAGCTCTATCCCAGAATTCTTTCTGCATGCCAGATGTCCCACCTTCTATTCTTTCCTCTTCTATAGGCCATAGGTTTTCAATTGACAGGGAATGTATCCATTTAATACGCAAGATATTCTTTATGTCTTTGCTTTGTGTGCGTGTGTGTGTGTGTGTTTGAGGTGTGATCCCTCAGCTTCCTTCTCCTGCATCATGTTTGCCTCACCATTATGGAAATCGAGCCCTTTGGTACCATAAGCCAAAATGAACTGTGCCTTAAGTCGCCTTTGCTCATAGTGTTTTATCAAAGCAATAAAAAAGTAACTAATATAGCAATTAGGATGTCCACTTACTAGAATGCATACCCTGTATGATCCCCTCCTCTTAAGTGAGGGGAGTCTATAGATATGGTAGGGTATCATTACCATGATTATCTCTGTTGTGATGAACATGATGTGGTTCGCAGATATAATTAAGGTCATTAATCAATGAACTTGAAGTTAATTATAAAGATTAACTTGAGTGGCTTTTTACTGACTGATTGATGATTGATTGATTGTGGTGCTGGGATTCAAACTCAGGGCTTAGGACATGCTTTTCAAATACACTACCACAAAACTGTATCCTCAACTACTTGGGATATAATTTAGAGAGGAGAGAGAGACGGGGAGAGGGAGAGGGGGGAAAGAGAGAGAGAGGGAGAGGGGAGAAGCGGACAAGACGAAAGAAGAGTTGGAAAGATATGAAGCAGCCAAGACACTTAACTGCTGGCCTAGGAAAAGCACACCGTCATAGATGTTAAAACTACATAAAAGTAAATTTTGCCACTGTGAACTTGCAAGAGAATTCAAGCCTCAGGTGAGATCCACCCTTGCTGCTAGTCTGTCAGCCCAGTCTACATTCCTGACCCACAGAAACTGGAAGATAAGTACTTGTTGGTTTAAACTGTGCTAACTTAAGCAGCACTAGAAAACTCTTATATTATGGTATCTGTTAAAGAAATCAACTTTAAAGTTATTTTCCTATAAAGTAGTACTAAGATACTGGACTAAAAATTCCCCCAAGCAATTTTTTGTACAAACATGTGTCTTTAAAATTATTATGAAAAGGCAAAAATGTAAAGATGAAAATTTATTTCAGAGGCTGTGGCTATAGCTCAGTAGTAGAGTACTTACCTACCGTGTAAAGCCCTGGCTTCCATCTATAGCAACAAAAAAATAATTTTCAAAAGGAAGACTAAAATTGGAGTACGTTATATTGTACTGTTTGAAGACACTGAGTTATAGTAATGAAAATTGTGTGGTAACAGCAAGGGCTGGTATAGATCAATATAGCATATGAATCAATACAGCTGATCTGAGAGCATTGGAAATAGACTTGCATGTATATGAGTCATTGGTTTTGTTTGTTGTTTGTTTTAAACAAAGCTGCAAGACAAACCACAGAGCAGTATTTAAAATACATGAAGCTGGAAAGATAGGGCATTCATAAGCGAACCAAAAAACAACCAAAGCCTTCCTACCTATACTTTGCTATCAGGTTAGGCCGTTATAGCAACAGAATATAAACTGGTGATGTATAAACCACGGGAACTGATTTCACATCATTCTGGGCATGGATATCTGAGATCAAGGTGCCAGCAGGGTTTAGTTCTAGGGAGGGCCCTATTCTTAGTGGCACACTGCTGACTTTTATATTTTCACACAGTAAGGAAAAAAAGCTAGAGAACTCTCTGGTGTCCCCTGTCTAACAGCACTAATCTCATGCATGAGCATTCACTTCCAAAACCTAAATTGTTTTCCAAAGGCATCACTTCTGACTATCATACTAGGGGTTAGAATTTCAATATATGAATTCTAGGAGGACAAAAATATTTAGTCCATAAATAGCACAGAAGAGAAATTACTTCCAAATGAACCACAAATTTAAATGTACAACTGTATAAAACATTTAAGAGAGAACAAAGTTGAATATCTTTGTAACCATTGCTAAAGATTTCTTAGATATCATCCCCAAATAACCCATAAACAAATCAGATTTCACACTATTTTTAAAACTTTCATGTTTGAAAAACATTATTAGAGAATGAAGATAGGCATAAACTGGGAGAAAATATTTGCAAAACACTTTTCTTATAATGCTTTTTCTCCCACAGTAAGTAAGTCCTGCAACTGAGTAATACAAAGACAGATGAGGAAATTAAAAATGTACCGCATGTATGAATAGACATTTCATCCACTATGAAGAAACATCCTACACCACTAATACACGGGAATGTAAATCGGCCCGCAGTGTGACACCACTGTACGTCCACTAGCACAGCTGAGAAGAGAAGCAAACAACGACAGCAAATGCTGAGGAGGAGGGAGGACTGCTGGTCCTCACAGACAACGCCGCGCAGAATGAAAACGGCAGAGCAGAGCCGTGCTGAAGACTGCCGGCTTCTTGTCCAGATAAACACTTTCCACAAGGCTTAATAACCCCCTCACTTACACAAAGGAGAAAGAAGACCGCAAAGGCCAGTGTTCATGCGAAAGCCTGTCTGTGGATGTTCATGGTAGTTTATTTAAGGGCAGAAACATCCCAATTCTTCTCCAGAGAGTGAGCAAACAAAGCGCGTTAGTCTACATCGAGAACTACTGCTCTGCAAGAAAAACAAGAGAGGACCAAAGGCTCATCCAACATGAGGGAACTCTTAAATGCTTCAGGTCAAGTAAAAGGAATCAATTTCAAAAAGTCAGACAGAACGATACACTTACCTGATATTTTGCATAAAAATTGTAGGAGCACAGACCAGAGCAGTAGTTACCAAAGGCTGGGGTATAGGGGGGATCCACTAGCAGAGGCCACACGGGGCCATGAAGGCAGGTGGAACTACTTCATACTTATATTTGTCAAAATTTAAAATAACTGTATACAAAAAGGTCAGCTTACAGTATTATACACCACTAAACTTAAAGCTGACAACAGTAAAAGCCATAGCTTCTTCCATGTATTTTTGCTGCTTTTGCCACAGGTAACAATCATGATTGGGAATTTCTGCACAGGCTGAGAGGAACTGCACACATACTGCGCGTGAGGAAAGGCAGTGGCTTGTAGGGTGACTTGGCCTGAACTCTGCTGATGGGAAAGGCACTGACCAGATGCAATGTTTTCTTTGAAGAAACAGCAATGCCAGGTAAAGAGAGCACATGGTACTTCTGCCGAGGTGGTTTTTGTGACTGAATTTAAGCTCTTACGATACATTTTAAAACAGACTTTTTTGAGATTATAATTATACCGTTTCCCTTTTCCTTTCCTCTCTTCAAACCCTCCCATGTACCCTACCCCTTGCTCTGTTTCTTTAATTATGTGTGTGTGTGGTGGTGTATGGTACCTAAATATATAAATGCAACCTGCTTGCTCTATATAATGTTACTTTTATGTATATGTTTTTAGGGCTGACCATTTTTTACTGGCTAACCAACTGGTGTGGTGTTCCTCAAGAGAACTGTTTCTTTCCTTTCAGCATTCCTTGGTTGCCTGTAGTTCTTTGTCTGGCATTCTGAGCATTCCCATTCCACTACTGTTAGTTTTTAAGAATACTTAAGCACATCCTCTAGTATTGGATGTAGTGGGACCCAGAAAGACTAACAGCTTCTCAGATGATTTACCATTTCGCAACATTAGGAACAAAACAAAGAGGTCACTGCTTGAAATTCAAATACACAAATACAGTCAGGCCATACATGTTCCCTAGAGGAGGTAGATTGTCTTTTTATAACCTTGGTTTTGAAGATGGAAGCAAGTTTTACATTTGAGTCAACATGTGGAGCAACAGAATTATCTATAAAAAAGGCATGTTATTGGTCCAACAATGCTAGTTATTTTCTCCATGAGGGGCTTCAATATTGAATTCAGAAGATTCCACAGAACTACCACTGATTTATAGGTAAAGTCTCATTTAAGTCCAAACTCACTACAGACCTAAAATGTAACGTAAGTAAGCAAGATTATTTTATTGATGTAAACACCTAGGCATCAAGGTCATGTGTATAAAGAATATGCTGCAGCAAGGCTAGTTTTGAGCTGTCTTTAATGACAAAGGGACACTCTATAGGCATTTTATTTGCTAGGGTTCCTAAAGACAGTAGTATTCAGATGACAGTGTTTATAATATTATAATTCCTCTAAAAGTATAATTCCTCCTTGGGAGCTCAAGAAAACAAGCTTATCTGGGAACTGTGATCACAAGAATAAGTGAAGAAAGCCAAGGAATAGTACTAACTGATTAGGTTCTCAGAGTTAAAGTGAGCTAGCACCATGGGGCTAACACACTCCTCTGTTAGCTAGGAGAGAACTCTGAGGCTTCTAGAAAGGAGGCTTCTCCTCCTTTGTCTCCTGTGATACAGGGAAACTTCCCATTTCACTTAATCCCTGACAAACTTTGCTTTTGTTTAACTAGTGGCTATATTTCAAAAAGAAGCTTTAATTGGGTTATGCTCACCACCATTCAATATGTTGATGCAAATTTGTCTGTTTGAGGAAACAAAGTATATATCCTTTATTCACTATTAGGAAAAAAACAACATCTAATGGGTCCTGTCTTGGATCACTTGGGGGTGGGGTAGAGTGGGGCACACATGATGACTTTCTGAGCAATGAAAATACTATGGAGAGCAGGGATACCTGAGGGAGGAATTTATCTATTTATCCTAATCTCTTCCTATTTCATTCAATTATAACATTAGCTAATACTAGTTAAGTCCGTACAATAATATTCCAGAGACAAATAAAACATTTTGATGCTTGGGAAATTTAAGTAACATTAACATGTTACAGAGGTGGGGCTTATGAGAGAGGCTAGCATTCTCAGGTACAGCTAACACAGAAGCACCTGGCTGGTGTGCCTTGTGGTTTTCATTATTCTGGCAGCTGTGGGGATGGCTTCTTTTCCATGACCAATTGGGGCTTGTTTAGCTGAGGCTGGCATTCTGCTGTGTCTCAACACAACTCTGAAGGCTGAGTGGAATTGTGTCAGAAAAGACTATACTCCATCTCACTCAGTCGTTGCAAGGCTAGGTGAAGCAGCAGCATCTAATGAGCTGGTCTATGAGGAAACCTGAGCTCCAGCTCTAATTAAAGGAACGCCTCCACTAGCAGTGACAGTTGTGTCAGTCCACAACTGCCGTGTCACACCACTGCCCTGTACACATAAACAGGGTTCTCCACTGATACCCTGCTGTTTGTTCTAACATGTCATTGTCACATGGCAACAGGGGTGTGTTAGATCATTTACCTTCACTTCTTTCTGCACAATTTCATGATGTCACAGTCTTGGGAAGGCATTTGCTGTCATTGAGGGTACTCCAGGGTTTAAAAAAATGCTTGAAAGTATTTTTTTCTATTATAATCATTACAAACACCTTAAAGATCACTTGCGCCTATGACACTACTTCAGAATTTCCACAGCTGGGACACCTGTCACTAGATTTCACTGTTGAATATGTTCCAAAAGTAATGCTATTGCTGTGTTGTAATATTAAAATATGTAATAACTACATGTCAGTGTACTAGCTTTCCTTTGGAATACTGTAGATTTTATGGTAGAAATAACTTTTTTTTCCTGAGAACAGCTCCATAAGCTTTACCACACTGCCAAAAATGTCTATATTTCACGCACCCCATTTTGCGTATGCACACAGCCTGTCCACCTCTCAGTCCTCCCCCAAACACAATGTCAAGACAAATTCAGTCTAAGTAACCAATCAGTTCATCAGCTGAGCCTCAAGGCTACTCAGTTCTTTCTTATTCTCTACATTTAAGTATGGAAGTACATGTGAGTGCAGAAACATGTACCTATACAGTAAAGCCCCATAGGTTACTAGATAGAAGTATGGATTCTGGAATCATATTTACTAGTTGCATTCTCAGTTGTGCTACATATAAGACAAATTATTTAACCTCTCAATTTCCTCACCTACAAAATAATATGAGTACCCAAAACTCTTTGCATGTTAATGAGCTGCAAATTTGTTAAATTTGTTAATGAGCTGCAAAATACATAGTACAGTGACTGATACATAAAACATGACTTTATGAAGGTAAGCTAATTTTATTACTAATACTAGCAAGTATAATCAGGTCTTTCTTTGGTGTCCAGGAGTGACCGGTTCTAGGATCTCCTGCTATCAACATCTGTAGATGCTCAAGTCCTTTATAAACACATAGTGTTGACCTATAACCTACATGTGTTCTTCCATATATCTTATATCTACATTACTTACAATACCTAGTGCAATGTAAAAGTTACAGTCATTTTAGAATACCGTCTAGAGAAAAAAAGACGATAAAAAGTCTGTACTTATCCAGTATAGACAAGGTTTTCCCCCCAAATATCTCCAGTCTTTGGATAGTTGAATATGTGCCTGTTTAATTCACAGCACAGAGGGTCAACTGTATTTTAATAATCACATTTATAAAATATAAATTGTTAAATATTTTATTTTACAACCATTTTATATTTTATAAAATACTAAATTTAGTATTTAAGGTAAAGGAAAAAAATACTAGAAATAGTACTTGGACTCTCCCACTCACACAGATCACTCCATATCGTGATTCTTCAGAGATGCTGCGTGGGGAAATGATTCAGAGAAATTATGCTTGCTTGGAAGGTGGACAGTATAATAAAAGCTTTAGCTGGGCCAGAGAGATGGGTTAGTGGGTAATCTAGAAAGTGGAAAATGCTAAAGCGTCCATGCCAGCATTGTGGTTAGTAGCAAGGACTGCTACTAAAAACATGTTTCATTCAGAGAAGGCCTCTTCAGTCCGCCTCCAGGACAATGGGCAGCTCAGAAAGTGTTTGATTTAATTAGTTGTGTAAGTAGAAAGAGACAGTCATCCGTTTCCATGGATTCAAACGCATCATTGGCATTCTTCTCCATGGAAACAGAGATGGGAAAACAGAAAATGCTAAAGTGAATTAAATCACTGAGCAATTGGTGAACAAAGATCCAAGAAAAATAATTTATCAGTAGTACTATGACACTAGTTTAGGAAAGAGATATAGCACATATTTAGTGTTAGTGTTTATGAAAGATGTGTTATGTAAAGTTTAAAATAGATGGAAATTTAAGATGAAACAGAACAGATATTTTAGTATGAACACACACAAGGTGGGGAATGCCACAGAATAAAGGTGTGGCTTTATTGCACAGAAAATACAATGGCACAATGTCTACAAGACGAGCAGCATTCTTCATGCTGTAATTAGTCAGGAGTTCCTTTGCCATGGTGATAGAAAATACAGGGGTCAATCAATAAACACATTAGCTCTATACCTGTTACATATTATCCTTTTTAATTTTTAAGAATTTTCTTTTGGGTATATTAAACTATAGGAACGTCTCAAGTGTTATGATGCAGCATTTTAGTTAATTTATATGAATGGGCTCGTGTGCTTTTACTTTACAACATATCACACATTTTGTTTTCTTTAGAAGATTGTAGTTTTCATTAAAATAACGAGGACCTCATTTTATATGGTTCTTTTTTTTCTTGTGGCACTCTGATTAAAAAAACCTGCCCCTCTAGGGAATTTTGTCTCAATCTGTCTCTCAATAAAATTTAATTCAACTCAATTCACTTTTAGTCCTGGTCCTCAAGGTGATCGCAGACTACTGGGGAGGAAAAATAATTCAATAAGTTATAATATTTACTCATTTTTTCAACAAATATTTCTCACATGCCTACTGTGTGTCAAGAACTGGGCTAGATATGGTAATGAATTAAACAGTCTACTCTTGCAGAAGTTACTATGTTATGTGGAAGGGAAAGATGCTCAAATAGTCATTTGATAGCCAGAGAATGCAATGAGGAGACTGAAGCGAGACTGGATTGCTGCAGTTCTCTTTGAAGAAGTAGCTGTCTGGGATAGCACACGAAAGTGATTGAAAGTTAGGCAGGCAGACAATAGCTGGTGAAAGCCCTGAGATGGCAAAGGGCTTTGCAGAATTGAGAAACTGAAAGGAAACAAGTTTTCCCAGGAAACAAATTGTGCAAGGTGGGGCTGGAGGCGCGAAGAGGTACAAGTGATCTTTTAAATGTTGTTCCAAGCATAATGACAAGAAATTAAAGAGTTTATAAGCCAGGAAACAGGGTAAGCATACAGACTTTTTTTTTTCCAGCTCAAGAAGAACTGAAATATTCAGTGAAAATTCAAAAAGGGCAAAACAACAGCATGATTATTATAAAGTCAAGATGGGTGTAGGGGTATAACATGTATTCACATGTGCAAAATCCCGCACTTGACTCTCAGAAAAAGAAAAGAAGGAAATAAAGAACAAAGGAAGCACTACAAGAACAGGCTTAAATCACAGCCTGGAGTTCAATGTCATGCTCAGCTACAATGGGAGCTGAGGTCAGCCTGGGCTAAACGAAATGTTTTTTCAAACAAACACAGGCAAGATAATGACTGTTGGGGTCCTGACAGTGCCCTGTTCTTTAATTTAGATAGAGGTTACAGATGTTTGCTTTCTAGTTCTTCATTAAGTTGTTCATATAAGTTATATGTGTTTCTGTTTCTTTCTATCTGCCTCAAGATAAGAGGCATAGACATTTGTTGTGTTTTTATATATTATTGTACAAGATGAAGAAGTTCCCATTTAATGCCTCCATTTTCTCTAGTATTATCTGAGAAAAGGAGAAGGAGGAGAAATCGGGAGCTGAGGTTTTGGCATACAACAGAGAACTACGGTATGATAGAGTTAAGCAGAGATATTATTTGAAGCAGGATCATGAACAGGCATATTATAAATCTTCAGGTTATGTCTGAGTGCTCTGTAGGTGCCAAAGGTACATAAATCAGGTCTGCCCAGATTTGGAAGTATGATAGTCAGGTGAAACAAAATGGGAGCAACAAAGTGAATTTTCCCAGGAGAAAGTTAGAATCATAGACCATGTAATCAAGACTGAATAGGGAGAAATAAAGAGAGAAACTTATGGTTAAAAGCTAGGGAAGATAGTAGGTTGAAGGCTCAGGGAATAGAAGAAATTACTGTTTTTCATTATTAAGTGAGCTGGAAGCGATTTAGTTCAATGATAGCATTCAAATGAGTGATGAGAGGTCCCAGACATCAAGTTCCAAGAGGAACTGTGGATGCAGGCAGCTCAGATGAAATGCAGATAATGTCTGATAGAAGGAAATATTTCTAGTACACACAAAATTTGAGTTTTAGTAGAGAACAAAGCAAAATGGTATGGGGCAGGCGGAGGGTGGGGTGGGGAAGGATGGCAGCCAAGGAATAGGAAGTATAGTAAAAAGTACCAAAACCCAGAAAATATCCTCGAGGGTTACAAGAGGTTAGAGTTCGCAGGTAGGAGGTTATGGAAAAGTAGAATATAAGATGGAAAGGTTCTAAAGAAGTATGAAGCTTCAAGCATTTTTAAATTTACTGCCCAAGTAATCAATTATGATATCTCAAACACTAGCATGTACAAACATTACAAATAATATTTATTTTCATTTTATTTGTTCTCTTTTAAGGCTTATGACTATATGGGTTGGGGGTTTTGACAACCCACAATTCTGGAAAGTTTTTGGCCATTTTGGCTTTAATGGTCTACAATACTCATTTTGTTTTCTCCAGAACTTCCACACTGGACTTTTAATTCATATATTCATATAAATTACAGAGAAGCACACTGAATAATTTTAAATCATCCAATGTTATTTAAAAACTTAATTCTTTGAGTACATTGGATAGTAAATTTATCAAGTAATTTTCACCTCATCCTAATTCATTATCTGAACCTTTAGTACTTAATTTCTTTCTTGTCCAAGTACTGGAATAAAATATATCTATGATTATATTTTCTTTAAAATGTTTAAGTATATTGCAAATTTAAATGATCAGTAAACTCTCTTAGGACAGAGTTGTTTTTATTAGTTTGTATTCCTTTTGTATTTGTGTATGTATCCATGTGTGTATGGAAGCCAGAAGTCAGCACTGGATGTCATCTTCAACTGTTCTCTACCTTCTTCCTTAAAAATTACATTTATGTATTAATTGTGTGTGTGTGTGTGTGTGCGCGAGAGAGAGAGAGAGAGAGAGAGAGATAGAGAGAGAGAGAGAGAGAGAATGTACGAATGCCATGGTTCCCATGTGGCAGTCAGAGAACAACTTGCATGAGTTGTTTCTCTCCTTCCTTCCACCAGGTGGGTCTCATGAATCCAACTCAAGCAGTAAGCTTGGCAGCAAGTGCCTTTACTTGCTGGGCTATCGCACAGGCATGGAACCTTGATCTCATCAATCCAGCTGGCCTGACCAGGCATGAGCTCTGCAGATCCTCCTGCCTGCTGTTACAGATGGACCACACTGGCTCTTGCACGGTGCTAGGAATCCCAACTCAGGTCCTCATGGTTCTGCGGCAGATGCTGTACTAAGAAAACCACATCCCCGGCCAAGTACAGCGTCTAAGTTTACAGGGCACTGCTTACCAGCGATGAGTCTCTGAAGGGCACCTTTATCTCCATTAACCGCAGCAGCATGAACCTGAGATGCTAATGAGGGCCCAGTAGAGAGCACATTCTCTGATATGTTCATAGTTTTCTCCACAACCTGAGTGACCTGAAACAGCGATTGAGACAATGAATACAAACAGAAAACACTTCTAAAACCTATCTTATCAGTGCTAAAACCTGTCTTATAAACAGGATTTATTACTGATACTTAAATAGGACTTTAAAACTCACTCCTATAACTGCTCTGACATGGAAAAGCAGATAGCCTTTGTATCACTTGCTTAACAGAAGATTGAGAGAATTAGGTTTTAAGAGATCTTTCTCAAGGAATGAGAAGACATTCATAGTAGGCACAGAGTTTAAACGTCACAAGACTTCTAAGATTAATAATACAGGTGATGTGATTCCACACAATACCTGTTGAGATCACATGGTGCCTTGCTTAAGTTACTCCATATTGTGTAAAATAGTGGTTTTTCAGCCCGTGCTTTGCTTGGAGAGACACTTTATTGACAGCTTTTAAACTCTGTTTTGAGGGTAGAGTGAAGGTGCTCCTGGTGGAAGTGCATATCAGCTCCTGCCCAGTACCTCCCATGCAGCACAGACTGGCAAGTGACTTACTCCTGAGGGCAAAGAGGGTGCCATGCTATAAACTTTTCCATGAGAGCATGGAAGCATGTGAGCATATTGAGATCATACCAAGGAAGCCAGCCCCAAGGACTTATTGGACACACCAGTCCAAGGATGGACTGTAACCTCCTCACCTTGACTCCATGAAGTAGAAGACATCTAGCAATGTAGTGAGAGAGGCCCCACTAACCTATCTTCTGAGACCTAGTGTGTGTGTCAAAGACTGGCAGGTAGAGTCCTTAACTATTCTTGGAGCTTCAGCTCAGCTGGGTCCCTGGTTGCTGACTTGACCTACTTGACTGCTATCTGCCAATCCACCTCCTTACCTGTTTGTACCTGAACTCACTGTACCTGTTCTAATCTGGTTCTGCCCCTCTTATCTCTGCAGCTGACTATATTTTTATCTTCACCCTGACTCTCTTGTGGTCTGATATGAAGAGCAACAGCTTGCTTTCTGTGGCTGGTTTGGGTTTGTTACTGATCAGGCCAGACTCTACTTGAATTTTTTTTATCAGCCCATTTCTTAAATCTCTTACACTCTGTCATACTTCTTTAAGTTGTAGTCATTCTATAAACCACATCGGTGCATATTTACTGGATGCCATTTGATATGTGAGTACTACTAGTAACTGATATTGAAATAAAATAATAATCAGCAGTTGCCTTGGCCAGACTACCAAAGCAAGTGTGATTATCTACCAAAAGGCTACCATTATAACCCTTATACCTTGTGAGTTTATTGTGATTCACTAAAATATGACATTGTAGAAAGACAAAAATGCTTGCTTATGTTTCTGACATAGTTCTTTCACAACTGACAAGAATTATTGAATTGTTTTAATTTAGAAAATATTAAATTATAGTAAAGGTTAGCTTTCCATTTCTTTAATTTTCTGACAATGTGAGTTAATATGCCGGCAAAAAACATGGATGGCATTGTGAGACACTTCTGTTGTGTCTAAGCATGTCTGTCATGTTAGAACAAAGAATGTCATATATAGGACTGTGTCAACACCATTTGAGAGAAACTACAAAACAAGAATTAAGGTAAAACATAGTAGACTACATCTGAGTTCCTGGTCCAGTTGCATTAATGACAGCAGTTTGTCTTCAGACTTCATAAGCTCTTTACATTTTAGTAAATATGAAAAATTAAAAGGGTTGGCTATGTTTCTTTATTTAACAAGTGGAGCGCCAACTATTCTAGGCATTATTCTGGATTCTAAAACATCGTTTTGGATCCAAAGTGAACAGGCATGCCAGAGCACAAAACAAAACTTATTTGAATACTTTGAGACTACTAAAATAGTTCTAGCTATCTCTAAACTAGTTATATGTGCTTAATCTTAATTTTAGCAGTTAGCCTAGTAACAGGTATACAGCTGGTGCCAAGTGAATGTTTATTGAATGATGTCACAGGGTGAGTACTAAGTCCAAAGGGTAAGTCAGGTCAAGGCCTAACTTCTGGGAGTTGTGAGCTTTCCCCCCTCACTTTCTTTTTCCAAGACATGGTCTCAAAATTTAAAGACTAGGCTGGGTGGGGGCTTATTATGTAGCCCAGGATGGACTTAAACTCCTGATTCTTCTGTCTCAGCTTCCCAAGTGCTGGGAGCACAGGCATGCACCACCATAGCCAATTCTTAACTAAACTTGGGTTTTGTCAGAGAATGAGATGAGTAGTATACTGATAAGACCACTGCACTAGGAAGTAGTGGATTGAAGAGTCTTGGCTCCACTACAATTTTGTCACCCTGGGAAAGCCATTCCTTTAGGGTTCTTTTTAACAGAAATGCTATTTTCATTGCTGCTCCCCCCTCCAATAAATAATTTTTTATAGAAAGGAATCAAAGCCACGTTGTTATGCTATAAAATGTATATGTATCATCATTAAATAATTATAAGTCTGTGCAATTAAACATTCTAATTATTACTACTCAAAAGTAGTGGTGCTGAGCTTACACACACACAAAAAAAAGAAAAAGCAATCTGGTTAGGATGAAAGTGTTGGTGACTGTGACAGGTGTCAGGGGACTCAAATGTCAGACATGCTGTCACTTGAGACGGCACTCCAGAATGAGAAAGTTAGGCCACCTCAGGCAGCAGGAAAACTGAAGCAAAGACTAGGCGTAAAGAGAACCGCAAATGCAGAATGCCTCCAGTGTGCTAGGTAGTGATGAAATAGCTAACTTTCCAGGCACACGGACCTGGCTCGGCGCAGAACATTCTGGAAAGCTAACAGTCACCAGGTTAAAAGCTTTTATTACCTGGTTAATTCGTAACTGTTCTGCAAGAAGTGGTCACTGTCACTTAGGCACTGCTCTTTACGGTTTACAAAATGCTTTCCCATCCCTTCTTTCTTCCTTGCACGAACCCTCAGAAGCAGCCCTGGCTAAGTCACACTGATTGAGGCCCCAGTGGTGGTTCTCCTTATATAACGGAGGAAGTAGCGCAGAAAGAAGAGGCAGCAGCTCGGAGGCCAGGGATGGAGGCTTAGGCCACACCTCAGAGCAGGCGGGCCAAGAATCTGCAGCAGCGGCAGGGGCGATGCTCGCTGTCGTATCAGACCCGCCAGTACTGGACAGTTCTTTACTCACCCTTGCCTCCAGGACTGGCGTCTGGGGGCGGCCCCAGTAGGCAAGAACCCCAAGGGGCCGCCCCTCCAGCCAAGCCAGGCAACTGCGCCGGCTGAGACAAGACCCCAGGACTTCAGAGCCCGCGCGCTCCTCAGAGGTAGCCTGAGGCACTCGGCCGCACAGCATTCTGGGAATTGTAGTTCCCATCCCTTAGAGGCGCAGCCTTACGCGGCCCCTTCCAATCCCGAAGAGCCTCGCGCGCAGATGGCTCGGTCGTCCCGGGCCCAGGGCCTACTGGGAAACAGAGTTCCAGCTCTCCGTGACATGGTCAGTGAGAGCCGTATGGGACTACATTTCCCGAGGTGCTTGGAGGTGGGCAGGACCCGGAAGTGAGGGCGTGAGAGGCCTCTCTGGAAGTTGTCCCGGGTGTTCGCCGCTGGAGCTCCGGGTCGAGAGGACGAGGTGCCGCTGCTGCCGGCCCCGGAGCCCAGCCCTTTTCTAACCCGGTGTAGTCCCAGCCGCCACCTCCTCACCCCGCCGTGGACCCCTGTCGTTACCATGAATCCTGCCGTCTTCTTATCTTTACCAGACCTCAGATGCTCCTTGCTGCTCCTGGTGAGTGTACGTGGGGATGACAAACCATCCGACTGTATCCCTGACCGCCTCCCGCCCTCCGCGAGGGGGAACAGTGCTGCCCCTGCTTGCCTTGACTCTTCTCTGCTAGCGAGGCGTGCACTCCCTGGCGAGGCGTGCACCCCTTGGAGCTGCCTTCACTTTCTCCGGTTCTTTTGGCGTCTTACGCCCGCGATCCACGAGGCCTGCGAAACCACAGTCTGGTCTTGGGACCCGCAAATAGGACAATTGGCCGTGGGGGAGTGGTACGTGGGAGGTCACGCAAAGGCCCCTGGAGTTCGTTTCAGTTTTGTGGACGTGAGGACCAGCTTGGGGCCGAGGATACAGTTAATGTTTTCTCCCACTCTGGGAAGGGTGTGAAGTCTACAGGTTCTAGGGTTGTGGGAATATCTTTCTGGATCTTCGAAACAGGCTGGCAAAGCCCTCTGTTGTGGCTTCATGTGATTGGTTGGAAATCCGGAACTGGAGACAGGTTTGGTGTCTCCTGGGAGAATAGGAATTTTAAAAGGTGGAAGGTGGATTATCTGACAGGCTCTTCTAGTGCCTCTTGCAAGCCTTGTTGCAACTCATTTCCCTCACCGACGCATACGTATATCTTTGTCAGTGCTCTTGACTTGAGAACTAGCTCTTCTGCATACATATGTCCTTAGTACTTTCCAGCCTGCCCAGTATCATCCCATCGTAGAAAGGAATCTTTCCCCAGTTCTTCTTCCTCCGAAGTATATCTTGAATGTGTGGCTTACGTTGGCCTCTTCTTAAGGTCAAATTGAGACAAAAGTGAAGGTCTGATTTCATATGGGAAAATGAAAGGAGTTTAATCGGGCAGTATGACAGTATTTGAAACTACATGAATTGTGGTAGATTCTTAGAAAGCTAAGATTAACATCGTTGAATATAAATTACTTTCTTCACAGCTTAGGAGTAATAATAAACTTACAAGAAGCTGTATAGTTGGTTATAGGCAAAACTGAGTCTAGAAATAGATTTCTTAATTTGTAGTGCATATTCCACCATATCACATAAAAAGTTTAGCGTTTGTGCTTTAAATAATTTTCACTCTCTTTATGACTTGAAAGCCATTTTTAAAAGTTATATATAATACTTCTTTTCAAAATAAAATGATGTAAACTAAATGAAAATACTTCTGAAGGCTCAATATGTGCATAAATAAGGCCGCATATAATGTCTTTTTAGCACTTGTGAGTATACAACAGTAAATTGCTTCTTTATGAAGGAACTCTGTGTGTATGAGTGTGTGTCTTTGTAGTTTTATTTACTGTGGCACGTTCTAGAACTTTTGCAGTAATACCATTAGAGGCCATACACTTCTTAAGGACACTAGTTACTAATCTTTCCTCATCATAAAAAAGAGCTATCTGTTAGAAATTATTCTTAACTGACTGAAATTCAAATAAAAAATCTTAAGACATTGAAAAGTGGACACATTGCTCAGGAATATGGTGTCATTAGAGTCAGGTTTGAGAATGAGAACATTTATTTTGATGTAATGTGCACTTTTTAAAAGAGAATTTATCAATCCTGTTAAATACCTAAATGAAAATTTCTTTTCAAATAAAACCTACATTTTGCTAAACTCTAGTTAAAAGCACACTGTGTTTCTATCTTCCTAAGCAAAGGTAGAAGGGAAGACTAGAAACACGAAGCCGTTTTAGAGAATTCCTGTGCAAATTAATGGGCTGGAAAACAAAGCCTCAGAAAAGTCTTCATAAACAAGAAGGAGAAGTCAAACTGGGCTCAATTTCAATGCGATATTTACTTACTTAGTTCTAATACTATACTATACTATACTATACTATACTATACTATACTATACTATACTATACTATACTATATTATACTAGTGTAGCAAATATTTATAAACCACCTGTCTAATCGCAACGGTGAGTAGCTTGTCTGACTGCTAATTCAGTTGAAGTGATGGAACCTGCTTATTCAGTATTCCCACCTATTTAATGAATAATCCTCTTGGTTCCCTTCGGGCTTCAACTTGGTGCCTTTCACAGACAGAAAACTCCAGTTCCCACTTTGCTTAGGTAATCACTTTTCCCTTAAGTGGTTGGCTCTGAACATCTCATATTCTTTTACCACAGTAAGAAGCACTCTGCACTAAAGTCTTAACCTCTGAACCGTCCCCCCAGTTCTGTACTTCAGTCTTAAAGAGCTACTAATATCTGCTTAAATTTGTAGGGTTTATAAAAATAATAGCTGAAATTATAACACTAGATTTCAGGAGGCGAGTAGCTGTCTTTTTCCTGATCTCAAAAGTATTCTAGAATACACCACTCTACTTTAAAAGCTTTTCTGCATGGGTAGCTAACCACAGACACTCGATAACTCTCCCATTATGTGTTAATTGGCCTTTTCTATTTTGTGTCTGAGATAGGTTGATTAAGAACTGAAATAGATTCTTTTATGCTTAACTGTTTCTTAGCCATATTCTCTCTGGGCTGGTGGTATGTAAGTTTTTAAAATGAGAGATAAGAGATGGCTGAATAGAATGGAGTTGTTTCAGATATCAGAGTGAACCGTGCTTTAGAGATTTATAACCCTTTATTTCAGCTGGTTTATTGACGATGTCTCACTAATCTTTTGATTACTATTGCAAAGATCCTAGGTTGTTACTAGCTCTGATAGTTCTGTGCTTGTATAAGTTCATACCTTTGCTATTGTTGTTTTTTGTTTGTTTGTTTTTCTATATGTACAGGAAGCCAAGAAAATATTACCTAGTTTAGGAAGCTAGGTAATTAGTTTGTAATTAGTAATTAGCAAGTAAACACTTCTAGATTCTGCTGCATTTATTTTTAAAAGATTTTTATATGTCAGTTTTAGTAATTGATGGCAACAATAAAGAAAATGTTCAAGTTTTCAAAAAAAAAGTGCTATTGGAAGCATGTAATTAGATTCATAACAGGTGAGTTTTTTATCCTTTGTATATAACTTCTTCCATACCCGTGGTGTACAGTATGCAGTTGATCTTTGCAATCACGTGAGACAGCGCTAATAAAATGCAGTTTAGTGGTATCCTGGATTCTGTTCCGAGAACAGGCAGACAAATGAACAAGAATAGAAAATTGCCTGGGTCATAGACCAGGTATATTGCATAGGATTCAGACATTAATTTAACTCCTCCCCCCCCCCGACCCCAAACACTATTATCAAACCTATAAATTTATTCAGATTGGTGTTTGAACATTCCTGGTTGTGTCTGTTTTTAAAAACTAATTGATCAGATTGGAAATAAATAAGTTCCTCTGCATGGCAATTGTTTGTGTGTCTCCTATAACTCTTGGGTGCCTGGAATTGAGTCCAGGGCCTTGGGCATCCTGAGCACACACTGTACTACTAAGCAGCTACCAGCCCAAGTGTTAAAGTCTGTAGCTTCCTCTCCTCTCTCTCTCTTTTTTTTCTTGGTAAATTTTTTAGGAACTGTACTGTAGAACATCTCATATTCTTGATATTACTAATTGTAGCCTCTTGATGTGGTTTTTAAGTTTCTCTGTTGTATTTACTAATAGAAATCTGTAATTTAATTTTTGTGGTTTTTCAACCACCAGCTAAATATGCATTGCTAACTTTATTTATCTTTCAAGTTAAAATTAAAAAAAAATATTTACATCATAAATCATGTAAAATTCATGATCTTTAAAAGCCAGCCAAATTGTGTTAAGTCAATTCTGATTTTTTATCTATTCTACTCTTACCAACCTTCTAATGTAAGAAGACATAGTACTCTTTTACTTTTATAGAGCCATGTCTTTTTAAAAATTAATGTAAGTTATATGCTTTTATGTCTCTATATGTTTTTCTAGTTTGATTAAATTATACATATTACAAATACTTTTTTCAGCTAAAAGTTTTATCTTAGAGGTGTTGAGATGGAACTCTTCTACATTTGTGTGCGTGTGTGCGAGTGTGTGCGTGTGTGTGTGTGTGTGTGTGTGTGTGTTTATAGGTTGGAGGGTGCATATGTTATTCTAATCAGGAGGCCAGAAGACAACTTTAGACATTGTTCTTATATGCAGTCTGCCTTGATTTTTGAGACAGGGTCTCTCATGTTCTTGGAATTCACAGTTAGGTTAGGCTAACTGGCCATAGAGCCCTAGTCTCCAGCTACCCAAAGTTGGGACTATAAAGTTGTGCCTGACTTTTAAACTTTAGTTTAAAGAATTTTAATTTAATTACTTTATTCTTTGACAGTTTCATGTATGTGTGTATGGTGTGTTCCAGCCATTTCTACCATATTATCCACTTTCATCTCCTCACTTTTCTGTTGAAACCCTTCATTCCAAGAAGTTTCCTTTAAAATATAATGCCTTTTTAAGAAAATGTGAGTGTGTGTGTGTCTGTCTGTGGGTAGGTGTATGACTTACTGAATTTAATTAGGACTGCTTGCATGAAGATGGGTAGGGAGGTTATTTACTGGGGCCCGGGCTACTTTTTGATGAATGCACCACTGATGAAAATGATGCCCTGTTTTCCATCAGTGACTAGCTGCCAGTGGCCCCTCACGGAGCAGTGAGGCCTGATATGCCTTCTCACCCATGAGGAAATGCTGATAGATCCTGCCTTGTGCAGGTCATCACTGCAGTGAGTTCATGAGTGCAACAGACTTTTGTGTTCATAATACATCTTTTTGTAGCATAGCACCTTATTCTTCAGCTCCTACAATCTTTCCACCCCTTCTTTCACAATGTTCCCTGAGCTTTGGAGGAGACAGTTTATTTATATTTATAGATTTAGGACTGATTACTCCACCTATGATTGACACTTTGACCAGTTATGAACCTCTGGATTAACTGTTGCCCTCAGCTTTAAGAACCTTTCCTACAAGGGCTAGGAGCAGCACAAAGCTATGAGTATAAATCTGGGTATTAAAAGACAGTCTGACGTGTCCTATTCGTAAAACATTAATTTTGGAACTCACTCATTAGACTACATTGACCGGCTAAGGGGCCTATGACGTTCCCAGCCTCTGGCTCTTGACCAGATTTACAATGCCAACACCCGACTGTTTATGGGGGTTCTGGAAATGGAATTAAGGTTCTTAACTGCATGTACTCCACCAGCTAGTATTCTTGGATTATTATTGTTTCAGTTTTTTTTTTTTTGTTTTCTGTTAGGAAGAGTTCTGCAAACCTTAGCTTATGCATGTACAGTTTTGATTAGTGTACCTGTGAGATAGATTCCTGTAAGTGAAGTAAAAGAGCCAGTGGTCAAAAAGAAATGGACAGTACTTGGAACTTTGTATGTACTGCTGGATATAATGAAACAGTACTCTGGAGTTTTGCCATTTTGTGGTCTTACCAACAATGTAGGGAAATTTCTCTATAGTCCTCCCAGAATAGGATTGAGCATTTCTCACTGTGGTATTTCATTTAACTTGTTTCTTTTAAGAGACGTTTGAAGTTTTTCTTATTGTGTACAGATGATTTGCATAACTTTCTGTGTGAAATGTCTTCCTGACTGTAGTTATTGGTCTTCTATCACATGAGTCCTGCACACTCATGAATGTGCATACACAAGTGTTTATGTGTGCATGTTCAGACATTGACTCAACTCTTAACATCCTTATTAGATTGTGTGGTGTACCTAAGGATAAGATGTACTGAAATACGCTTCTGAAAAAAACAGTCTGAATTCAATAATAGGTCTGGTAGGCTGATACTTGTAAAGCCTTTGAGAAGATGTTCATTAGCAGTTACAGAAAACTTCTAAACTATATGCCTGGGTATTAAGTGCCTCTCTAGTAGCTCTGTCTTTAGATGTGCTGTGATTTATTTATTCTACCTTTTGCCAAGATACTTAGATTATTGGTTGTTTTATTTTTATAGAATTTTAAAATGTACAAAAGCTATACATTGAAAGATATTTGCTGCAAATCTCAAAATGTAGCCTATAGCTGTATTTCATGGGCCATGCAAATGTGTCAGTTTAACAGAGAAAAAACTAATTTGAATTTATCATTCTTTGATTATAAACAAAGATGAATCTTACACACAACACACATACACGTGACATGTGCGTGTGGGAGTCAGAAGGTAACTGCAGTTGTCGTTTCTCATCCATCTGCTTCTCTCTGTCTCTTTTGAGATAGGGTCATCTTACTGGCCTAAAACTTCCAAGTAGGCTAGGTTGGCCAGCCAATGAGCTCAGGATTGCTTTTATCTCCAGCTGCACGGTGCTGTGATTGCTATCCTGTACCACTTTGTGGATTCTGGGATTCACTCAGGTTCTTGCTTTACTTACTGAGCTGTCCCTCTAGCCCTGAATCTTTTCAGTTCGTATTATATATTCTCTTTTAAAAAGCTTGATAACTCTTCCAGTGATTCAGAATAGATGTTCTAACAAGCTATAAAGAACAATTGAAGGTGTCTGTTCATTTGTTTGTTGGTGTTTTTTCAAGTGTGTGAAGAATGGATGTCAACGCATCTACATGTCAGTCTTAACTCCCCTGCTTACTGAACACACTGTAACCTTGGATAAATAATATAAATAAAAATTTCAAGTCAGCAGGTGGTGGCTCATGCCTTTAATGCCAGCACTCTGGATTCAGAAGCAGGTGAATCTCTGTGAGTTCCCATACTAGTCTACAAAGTGAGTTCCAGGACAGCCAAGGCTACATAGAGAAACCCTGTCTCAAAAAAACAAAACAAAGCAAAAACCAATTTTTTTAAGTCTGTAAGATAAACAGATTAGATTTTGTAATTTTTTTGTGTTGAATCTTTCTTTTAGAAAAGATAGTCTTCTAGCTTCCTCTAACTGTAGACATTTGGTTTGTACTTTCTCTTTAAAAAATTATCTTTTTAGCAAGTTGTAGGACTACACCATTCACCTCTTATCTATATAAGGAAAACCATGCATAGCCACAGGTTTTCCAACAGAGAATATTGATTTGCTGTTTCAACTAATCAAGGAAGTGATTAAAAGCAGTTTGACTTTCCCCAGCATCTATCCATATTAGTCTGCCTTTGATTCTAGAGAGGGAAAGTGTCATCCTCATTAGCTTTGCTTATACATTCTGTCTCTTTTTTTAATTTTTATTTTTTAATGTTAATTATAGTTTATTCACCTTGTATCCCAGCCGTAGCCAACTCCCTCATTCCCTCCCAGTCTCACCTTCCCTCCCTCATCTCCTCCCATGCCCCTCCCCAAGTCTAGTGATAGGGGAGGTCCTCCTCCACTTTCATCTGACCCTAGCCTATCAGTTCTCATCAGGACTGGCTGCATTATCTTCCTCTGTAGCCTGGTAAGGCTGCTCCTCCCTCAGGGGGAGGTGATCAAAGAGCCAACCACTGATTTCATATCAGTCCCTGTTCCCCTTACTAGGGAACCCACTTGGATACTGAACTGCCATGGGTCTGTGCAGGGGTTCTAGGTTATCTCCATGCATGGTCCTTGGTTGGAGTACATTCTGTCTCTTGAGTGCCTGTTTGCCATTTGCTATGAAAGAGATAAAGGTGATTAAGATATAGCCCATGCTTTCAAGAACCATGTGTTTCACGTAGAGAAAGAAGCTGTGTGTACATAATTAGAATACCAGCAGCAAGAGAGATGCCTTAGATGATTGGCACAAACTTCTCAGAAGTATAGATGAGAGTTGAGTGGCTTCACATCAGAACTACTGGATCAGCCTGCACTGGAAGAGTGTGCTTGAATGGTTTAAATGTATGTTAAAGTTTGAGAGATACAACTAGACAGATCTGTAGGAAACAAATTATTTTTCAGTGGGAAATCTCCAGGTCTGTGGAGAAAGAAGAATTTGAGCATTATCTTGAAGAGGGAAATGCATGGGGTAATTTTTAGTTTTCAGTGGAATGAAGAAAAGAGGTTGTGCCTTTTAATACCATAATGACTCTTTTATATGAATTGAATATCTGTGTGTGTGTTTGTGTTGTTGATTTTTTTTCAGAAATCTTGCCTTTTTTTGCTGACATGGCTGAACATTAGAATTGATTCTTAAAGCTAGCAAACTCTTTAACCAGCTTCATTAACAGTTGATTAATTTAGAAAAACGTTAAAAATCATGGTCTTCAGTAGATTCTAATGTACACTCAGATGGCTTCATTCAAGAAGGAATAGGAAAGCATAAGACCTTATAGGTCTTATGTAGTGTCCTAGATCTCAGCCTTAGTTTTCCCTGTAAGGACTGAGAAAAATCCGAACTGCTTTGCAAGTCCTTGGTTTTATGGCATCAGAGAACTCTAAAACTTCTCCAGTCTGTGATTTTATCATAATGTAGAATTAATTACACATTATAATGGCTCTTAATTTTAAACATTTAAGACAAGACTATAATAGAGAAAAGCATTGAAAAAGACCCAAGAAACTTCCTAAGAAAAACATTTTTGTAGTATTTGAACTAAGTAAACTAGGCTTTGGTAGAATGAATGCCAGTGATTGCTCCATTTCTTAAGATGGATACTCTGGAAGGAGACCTTTGATAATTAATTTAAGAGCTTTGAGAAAAAATGTCTTTAGAAATCATAAGAACTTTACAGTGTAACTTGAGCTTGAGTGTCTTACTTCACCTGGTAACTGTGAGTTGGGCATGTGCAGAGTCTCAGCTGAAGTTATAGTTACCAAGTTAGCTTTTATTAAAATTGAATAAAACTTGTACTCTGAGTCAGAAGTAGCTATATTTAAGTCAAAAGGCTACTGTTAAACACTGTACATTCTGGAACATTACCTTACATCATGGAGTCCCCTGTATGGATGTGAATGTACTGTTCTTGAGCCAGACTACGAGGAGGTAAAGAATAAAGAAAATGACTCAAACAGTGTCTCCAATAGGTGTGGAAATTATTAGGGCTTATCTCTTCAAGGGGCAGTGATAAATTGGAAAATAACAGTAATCTAATCAGCACAGGTTTGCATTTTGTTTGTTAGAGAGTTAGGGAAGTGCCAGGAATAAAAGTTAGCATTTGAAAATGAGAATTTGATGATGGGTACGGTAGGTCACGCCTATAATCCCAGCACTCTGGGAGGGAGAGGCAGTCAGATCTCTGTGAGTTCAAGGCCAGCCTGGTGTCCAAGTTAAGTCCAGGACAGCCAGGGCTACACAGAGAAACTCTGTCTTGAAAGAAAGTAAGAATTTGAGTCTTAATATTAGTTCTTCTCATAGTTTATAAGCTCATTTAGTCACTGTCTTTGAGACATTGTGTTAACTATTGAATAGGATTGAATAGGTTATGAAGCCCTCCATCCCAATTCAAGAGCAGTGTAACTAACTTTGGGGGTTGACTCTCTGCAGTTTATCTCCATGCTAAACTCTCATCTGAGGTCTATGTTGTTAAGTAATACTTTAGGAGAGATTTAAAATTTTTGTTTTATTGTATGACAGTTTCACACATTTATATGAGTTTGATTTTAACATCTATCCCCTTTCTTATCCTCTTCCCTATCCCACCCAAACCCTTCTCAACAGTTTTCCCTCTACTTCCCTGTTTCTTTTTGTGTGTGGCCCATTGAGTTTAGTTGAAGTTGCTTGCTGAAGTGTGGGTGGGAGAACATGGGGCAAGGGCAACTTATCTGTGGTTACACCACTGAGGAACATGACATCCCCTGTCTCAACAACCAAAAATTACCGTAGTCCTACAGGGAGAGACAGGATGTCATTTTATCCACGATGAAATATTGATGTTCCAGTGTTGTCCAGATCTTTTGAGGATAACTACAGCTATAGTGAGGTGAGTGCAATGGGTATGCCACACCTCGAAGCCATCTTTTTTGTTGAAAGCACTCCTGACCCCTACATTTTCCCCTCTTTTTTCTGTGATATTCCCTGAGCTTTAAAAGGGGTGATAATAGCTGTCCCATTTAGGGACAATTAATACTTTAGTATCATTTTGACCAGTTGCAGGTTTCTGCATTAACCCTGACTGCTACAGTAAGATGGGAAGATGGGACACAGTACTAATCTGTTGGTGTAAACATTGTCTATTGGCACTGGAGAGATGGCTCAGTAAGAAGCTTTTCTGAGGAAGATGGGACACAGTACTAATTTGTTGGTGTAAACATTGTCTATTGGCACTGGAGAGATGGCTCAGTAAGAAGCTTTTCTGAGGAAGATGGGACACAGTACTAATCTGTTGGTGTAAACATTATCTGTTGGCACTGGAGAGATGGCTCAGCACTTAAGAGTACTTGCTGCTCCATTCCCAGCACCTACATGATGGCTCACAGTTGTCTGTAACTGCAGTTTCAGGGCATTCAATACCTTCTTCTGGCCTCCATGGACACTGCATGCATGTGGTGTACATACATGAGTGCAAACACTCAAACACATATTTTTATTTTCAAAATCTTGAAAGAAATAGTATTTGGAAAGCAATTTGACACCGTGACCATGACAAAACAATAGTAATAGGTTCCCTCCTAGGCTCTGATGCATAGGAGGTAGTGTACATGCTTCTGCTATGGTTTTATTTTAAAAAGGGGTAAGAATTCTCTTTCTTATTCTTTATCTTTATTTCCAGTATACCTTATTACAGATTGGTTTAGTTATTTTTCTATTGTTGTGATAAAGCACCACAACCAAGGCAACTTACAGAAGAAAAAGTTTATTGGGAACTTAAGGTTTCAGAGGGTTAAAGTACATGACTTAACACAGGAAACATGGTGGCAGGCAGGCATGGTTCCAGAGCAGTAGCTGAGAGCTCACATCTGGATCTACAGCCTGAGGCACTGGGAATGGTATAGGCTTTTGAAACTTCAAAGCCTACCTACACTTGACACACCTCCCCTACCATAGCCATGCCTCCTAATCCTTCTCAAACAGTTCCACCAAGTGGGACCAAGCATTCAAATATATGAGCCTGTGGTGGCCATCTCATTCAAATCACACAAATAAAATATTCTCTAAGAAAACTGTAAGAATGCCAGGAAAATGAAATATACAGGTCTCCGGCAGGGAGTAAAGAATGTATTAGGGGCTTCTGAGTGTGAAAAAACTGGGAAGGTAAACCTTGAAGGAAATAGGGAAATCAGTCTTTCGGATATCTTTGTGGGAACCTCTTTGTAGTCCAGCACCTTAACCAGTGTTCGGGTCCTTGATGTGGGAGTGTCTGGGAACACTAAGGCTGCAGTGTTGTCAAAAAATGATTGTATGGTATCCGATGTTGGAAGATTATATCATAGCTAAAAAGCACTTGCTTGCTATGTGTGATGTTTGCCAGTGTTTTCCTTCTGCATCCTGTGCTAATCTGACTCAGGTAGAACTTCCTAGCTGGGTTGTTGGTAATATTTATTTCCTGAGCCTTGGCCTAGTTGCTTCTGTTGGATGTAGGATTCTCAGTCAAATAGTAGTGTCAATTAAAAATATTCTCTGGGTATGGTAGGAAGACTGTCAGCTTCAAATTTGAAAAACATGGTGGTAGTAATTTAAAGTGTTAAATCAAAAGATTTCCTGAAATGTTGTTTTGACTCCTGATAGCAGTACGCTTTCATGGTACAAAAAAGCATAATGAAGAAAAAAAAATGTGACTTCATTAACCACTGAACACATTTTAGCCTACTCCTTTCCTGTTATTTTGTTTGTATTTGAATGTAGCTTTAATAATTATTTTCCTATTTAGAAAAATCAAAGGCAAGATTCCTGTTTAATCCTGGTATGAAGAGGTAGATTGCTGACTCATGGAAATATAGGAAGAAAAATGTTGCATGTCACTATATTCCTGGGGATATGTAACAGACATCCACTTTCCCCAAAGAAGGAACCGATTACAAATGATAGTCTGTACCACTGAAGTCCATCTTGCTGAACCAGTGAGTTTTAGTGGGGTTGCCTACGGGTATATGCATAAGGAGTTCAGGAGCAGAAATAACTTGTAGACAGTTGTATCACCACAAAATTTACCCTAGGTTGAGTGACGCTCACAAAAGCTGGAACCCTAGAACTCACTGCATGACTTACAGGTAGCTCAACATGTCTGAAAGTGTCTCTTCCAGGCAGTTAAGGCTAGCATGTCTCTTTCAGACAGCGTAATTGGCCTGAGCCTCTCCTGGGCAGCTCAGGTTGTCTGAGAGTGTCCTTCAGCAGTGTATAAAATGGGATATGGAGAGCGGTTTTCAGGAACTTCTGAAGCTTTTGTGTTAGTTCTATAAGATGAATTGTCACTTTACTTTAGAACATCCTGAGCCATAAGCTTCCCACCATGATGAAATGTTTTATATCTGAGGAAATTGCTTTAGAACAAAAAGATACCCATGTGGATATAGGTAATCATTCCCTAGCATTTGAAATGTCTGTAGTTTACCTACCTAGTTCAGTTGCTTACTGTTTCTTAGCTATTAAATGGGGACAGAAACTCATCTACAAGTCTTAGAAAAGAAGTGAGATTGTGAATGTGCCTGTAGCATTGTTGGAAACTCTTCTAGCTTCTGCCACATAGTGAACATTCAATAAATACTGTTAGGATGAGGGAGTCAGGAAATAAGTGTCTGTCTACTTGTATTAAGATTGTGTGCACTGAATTAATAAGCTCCCATGACTAGTTTCCAGTGCCTGTGGTCTTCTGATCCTATTCATTATGCTAACAAAAGGCAGCTTAAAAATGTGATATTAAGCGAATAATTTCTCTTCCTAGCTCTGTCATTATACCATCCACTGTCATTATGTTAACAAAAGGTAACTTAGAAATGTGGTACTGTGTGTAAGTTGCCTGCCAAGCTCTGTCTTTTAACTGTACTTAATTAGTATTGTACTTAAATTCATTGTATAATTATGAAAATAGTATATAAAGATAGTTGTGCTTTATTTTTTTGAAGAGTCTACTACCTTAAAAATTATTAGAAACCTAGGATTTTTTTTAATCTCTGTTCTGTCATAAATTTAGACAAATCATGCACTTTATTTGAATTTTATTCATTTGGCAATGTTTTTATTTTTTAGTATATACTAGATACTACTAAACTTTATTTTCTCATTTATAAAACAGTCATAACACGATCCCTGCTTCAGCTTCAGTGTTGTAATGTTGTAAACTGTAAAAATAAGTTACTGGGGCTAGTGACATAGCTCAGCAGGTCAATGCCCTTACCATGCAGGCTTGCCCACCTGAGTTTGATCCCTGAACTGTAGGTACATGTAGAAGGAAAGACCAACTCTACACACTTACCTTCTGACTTCACATACCTAGCCTCTTGTCCACTCCATGTTTGTTTTCTTCCTTCCTTCCTTTCTTTCTCATCAACATATTCCGGTTCTCTCTTTAATAGTAACAAATGACTTTTAAGAATTGCTATTAAAGTAAAACATTTGGTCATGCCTCAGATATGTTTCATTCTAGGATTCTTTACCTGGATGCTTACTGTGTCATGAGCCTCTGTTTGAGAAAGAGTTGATGAATTGTAGTAGTTCTAGGCTCCACATGCCTACAATAACTGACTTTGTTAGGAGGTATCATGACCTTGAAAGCTGAAAGACCTACTTCTTTTCTGACTCTCCTTAACTATGCCATTTTCCTTCTGAGCCTTGTTTGTCTAGTTTAAAGTTGGATATAATTATTTTGCAAAGCTGTAAGATCATACATATGTATATAAAGTGCTTTGCATTCCATCTGCTTATGAGAAATGTTTGTTTTGTAGTAAGAGTTAGGGAGGTAAATCTTGTAAATCTGGAGCATTGTGAAACCTGGAAAGCATGTTGGGGGAAGTTGGGTCTTGTGCTGATCAGCCCTCTGTGATTCTGCCATCCTTTCTTTGACCTACTGAAATGAGTAAATGGATGAAACCTTTTTTTTTTTAAATCTGATTCTAAATTGTAGTGGTTTCATAAAGCACTTATCTACTTGTCGCTTTCCTCTGGTAACTTAGGACATAGTCTTACTCAAATAGTGAAAAATGTAATTATGATTGATGGCAAAGAAAATCTAACTTGATATGTGGTTCTTCTATTAGTACAAAAGCAGATTAATTCCTGTAAGTGGTTCAGATGAAAGTGGGGAGACACGCTTTATGCTGTTCCATTTGAAAGGTATCATTAGATCCATATAGAAGGACTTTGTATGTTACTTGCACATTTGGAATCGTTCAGAAATGTGTCTGCTATAAGTGACATGAGGTAAATGCAAAATGATGATGCTTTAGAAATGTGTCAGCTCTAGTTGAATTTGGTAAAGGAAGAGAATATTATTACTTCAGACTTGTCACTGAAAAGATGAAATACTGTTTACATCGGTGTGGAAGATTTTAAATGACTGGTTTACAGTTTCAATTGCTCTTATAAGCCTCACAAACATACCAGTTACCCTTAATATTGCTTCCAGTGGGATATCAACTTACTTATACAGAAGTATATACATGTATAGTCTTCACTACTTTTAGTAAAATTTAGCCATTAAGCTAAATTTGTTTATAGGTCTAATGAAAATAGGTATAAAGTTGAATATGGTGTCCTGTGCTTATAATCCCCTCTGTCAGTGTATTGAGGCAGGAAGATGGAGTGTTCAAGGCTAGCCTGGGTATAAATAAACAACAAAGGAAACTCCTGGTACATAGTGAGTCTTTTTAGATGTTAAAATTCCCTCTAAGTAGGGAAAAAGAAAGGGGCCACATTTAGGAGACAGAAGAAAGATATACAGAGATAAGGTGGATGCTACCAAGGAGCTGCTTTCTTGTGGCATCTTTTTGCTGGTCATTTTCATACATGTAACCATCCCTTTTCTGCAGATTAGAATAACTGATTCTTTTCCTTGTTGGTTCTTTTTGTTTTGTTTTGGTGCTTTCATCTTGTATATGAAAGGCAAACACAATCTCTAGACTTTCGGTGTTAGCTGGTAGAAAGCTTTTCACCGTCAGTCAGCAGCAGGAAGAATCTTACCTCTGTCAGCTGTTTTCCCTTTGCCTGTGGCAAGACACACACAAGTGAAACTGAAGTAGGCCTCTGACTGCACAGTAATCCACTGCCCCAAAGTACTCGTGTTCCCCTTTCAGCTCTGGTCACTTACATGTGAAACATTGTTCTTACACCTTATAGGAGGGGAAAATCTCTATCAGGCTTTCAAGTGTTTGTTTATTACACTCAGTCTTTTGTGTTTTTCTCCCCTTAACATGGATTGTAGTGATTTTTCAGGGTTACATAGAGAACTACTTATTTATTTATGTTATTCTTGACCTAGAGCACTGGTTCTCAACCTGTGGGTCACAACCACTTTGGGAGCTCAAACAACTTTTATATAGAAGTTGTATATCAGCTATTTACATTACAATTCATAACAGTGTCAGAATTACAGTAATGAAGTAGCAATGAAATAATTTTATGGTTGGGTACCACTGTAACATGCGGAACTGTATATTAAAAGAGTTGCTGCATTAGGAAGGTTGAGAACCACTGAGCCTGAGGGTCACTGTCCCTAGGTTGTCCTAGAACTGACTGGTCAAGGCAATCCTCTTGCCTTGTGATCATCACGCAGCATCATTTTTATTGTAATAACCCTCATCATACATACATTGTAAACTGCTTCCACATCAGTGAGTGCTTGTGCTTTCCTAGCCATGAAATTGGTGTAGCTCTTTACCATTTATCCTTTCACATTTTTTGGCACAGCTAAAATTGTTTTCTTGTTACTGTTTGTTTTTCGTATTTCTTAACATTGGTTGGATTTTTTTGTAGATTTCTTTTCTTTCCTTTTCTTTTCTTTTTTCGTCACCATTCTAAGTAGCTGTTTGTTTTTTAAGGTAAAGGTTAGGGAGGGAGGGAAAGCTTGTTAAACTCATGGAGCCATTGTGAAGCCCAGAAAGTACCTTGAGGGAGACTGGTTCATGTGCTGATCAATTCTCTGTGATTCTGACATCCTTTGACCAACTAAAACAAGTGAATGAATGAGGCCTTTTGCTTTTGAGAGTCTGATTCTAAATTGTATTTTGATGAATACTGCATTTTATATGTTTTTAACTTTGCATACTAAATTTATACTTCAATACCTTACACATTCTCTAATTTGTGTACTTTGATTTAATTTTTTTCTTGAGTTTCTGGGTATAAATTATGACATTTGTTGTAAGTGGCAAATTTCTTTTATTTCCCATATCAACAAAAACCCAAAGATGAAGGAGAACTTGATTAACTTCAATATAAACATTAGAAAGGCAAACACCAAAACAAACAAAAAACCAAAAACTCAGCCTTTCCTTCTTTTCTCCCCCTGTAAAATTTGGAAATTTTACGTTCAGTAATCATATAATTTTTAAAGAAATTCATGCTTAAATTACAAAACTAGATACTGAATTACTGTGTATTTCATCTTTAATTGCATTTATAATTGTTCCATACAGTTAGTTGAGGTTATGATTAAATCACAGTTTAACTGGCTGGTGATAGTTAAATGTAATCTATGAGTTGAAGGCCAGGAGGCAGAAGATTTTGCTACAGCTCTGACACTCAACATAAAACCTTTGGCTATGTTCTCTGCCTTCCCCTTGTCCACCAATATCTATGGCTGCTTTGTGTCCTAATATTCTGGGATTTATTGGAGTTGCTGACCTACTTACCTCAGTGGAGTTTGTTTCCCAAGAAACAATAAGATCATGATTCATCTCTAGACCAAGTACTATCTTACAAAGAATAATTTTCACATCATGGAAAAATATGCAGCATCAGCAGTTATATCATGGCTAAGGCAAGGAAAAAAATTGGGAATTATGGACAAATTTCCTGGGAAAACTTAGAATTAAAATTTGTGTTCACAAAAAAACACAGGGTTTTTGTTGTTGTTTTTTGTTTGTTTGTTTTTTATGGAGTTGCAGAATATGAAAAACCACAGGGACTGGAGAGAGAGAGAGAACTCAGCAGTTAAGAACACTGGCTGCTCTCACAGAAAACCCAGGCTCAAATCCCACCCATACAGGGGCTCTCGGCTTGTAACTCCTAATCCAGGGGATCTGTGACCTCTTCTCACCTCCACAGGTTAGGTATGCACATGGTAAACAGACATATATGCAGACAAAACATTCATATAGTAAAGGCAAAATTATCAAACTTTTAAAAAAGCAAAACATTTTGCACTGCAATCTTATATAAATACAACTAAAAGTTTCTCAGAAGTACCTAACATCACTATGTACATCCTCTGGCAGTGTTACTTCCTTTTTGTTACTGTTGGGTGTAACTTCAGGGATTGGTTTCACAACCTAGTAATATGTTCAAGTATGCAATTCAAAAAATAGTGCTATAAAGAGTATTACATACTTTGTTTTAGTTAAGGTTTCTATTGTTGTGATAAAACACCATGACCACAAACAACCTGTGGAGGAAAGGTGTTTTGTTTTGTTTTTAATTCATTTGTTCATTCATTCATTTTAGCTTACCACTTTCAGATCGCACTTCTTACTACTTTAACTCACACACTGAGTGAAAGCAGGGAAGGGACTTGAGGCAGGTGCTGAAGCACAGTCTATGGAGGAGTACTGCTTACTTACTCATCCCCATTGCTTGTTCAGCCTCCTTTCTTATAGCACACACAGCCACCAGGCAAGGGGTGGCATGGTTCACGGTGAACTGGCCTCTTACACATCAATCATCAATGCAGAAAATGCATCACAGGCCTCTCTGGCGGGGACATTTTCTCAGCTGAGTTTCCATTTTCTAAAACAACTCTATAGTTTGTGGTAAGTTGACATAAGCCAGACATAGCTTATTGAAGCAGTACTAATAAAAATTTTTTGAAAAGAGTTTCATTTGTAATTTATAAGACCCATAATCCCATCACGCTTTTAAAAAGATGTCCTCCATCACTAAGAAAACCCCAAGGTCTTTGTTTATTAATTTTTCTAAAAAAGTTTGTCATTAGTGTGTCAGGTGGTCAGGGTCTGGGCCAGGTGTTTCAAGGTTTTGTGTCTTTCTTTACAAAGAATTGAAATAAAAGCTCACACAGACTACAAATTAGCAGGAAAACTTCATTTAAAGTAAAGCTATCAAGAAAAAAAAAGTCAGGTAGGGGAACTAGGTAGGTTCAGCAGTTAAGAGCACTAACTGCTCTTCCAGAGGACCTGGGTTCAATTCCCAGTCCCCACATGGCAGCTCACAACTGTCTTAAACTCTAAAATCTGACATCCTCACACAGTCATACATGCTGGTACACAAAAAATAAAAATAAATAATAATTTTTTTTAAAAAGGCCAGTTTTATTGCAAGGAAACAATAAACCCCATGAATGAAGAGACTTATGGGTACCAGGTTGCAGCCTTGAATCTCTTTTTGTGGGGTCTAAGAAAGGAGTATGTCTTGACTAGTTTTATGCCATCTGACACAAACTAGAGTCATCTGAAAGGAGGAGATGGACCTCAATTGAGAAAAATGCTTCTATAAGATCAGCCGGAGGCATTTTCTTAGTTAGTGATTGATTGGGCAAGAGCCCAGCCCATGTGAGTGGTGCTATCCCTGGGCTGGTGGTCCTGGGTGTTATAAAACAGCAGGCTGAGAAAGCCGTGGGAACAAGCCAGTAAAGAGCGTTCCTCTATGGCCTCTGTATCAGTTCCTGCCTTCAGGCTCCTGCCTGGCTTGAGTTCTTGTGCTGATTTCCTTTGATGATGAACTGTGATGTGGAGGGGTAAACAGAATAAGCCCTTTCCTCCCCAAGTTTTGTTTGGTTGTGGTGTTTCATCACAGAAATTGTTACCTAAGACCAAGGGACTGGTTACTAAGGGGTGTAGTTTGGGTGGTTCTCTATTTTGATAGATCTTATATTCATTTTTCCTATTGCCCATGGACATTCTCATAATGCATCTGATTTTAGTGATATCTATGCTCAGTTATACATAGACATCAGTACATAGGGCATTTTCTCTAAAAATTTATTTGAAGGGCACAGTTTGCCTTACTGTGCCACTGATCACTTCAGTCCTTCTATTTTCCTAACTGAATTCATTAGGAATACACTTAACATAGAACGTGTCTAAATTTGATTGTTGTAAAAGGTGGAAAAATATGTTTTATTACTCAGAAATGGGAGTACATGTAGTGTGATGCAGGTAGGTCTTGTGAAGCTTCAGGGGTTGCTAGGTTTATTGTTTGGAGAGAGGTGTGTGTACATATTATGTGCAGCTGAGGGGAGTAGGCCAACAAGTACTTTATTACAAACGTAGGGGTATGTGTGTGTTGTATGTAAAGCCAAAACCACATAGGGTCCCAGCGTAAACTATCTCCTATGCCTGTCTCATTAGTACAGAATATCCAAAGGTGGAGTATCATGCCGACTAATACTACTTTGGTTAACATTTTCTACTTAGTTATGAATTACTGTATGATCTATTGCATACTCATACCTTATTTAGTCACTCATAATTCTACATGCAGAAAGAAGTATTTGAAGAAATTCTAGACCATCTGTAAGATCATCTTGAGATAGAGATGAAAATAGTCAAAGTACCTTCGAAAATAGTTTTAAAAGGACATAAGAGGACTGGAGACATGGCTCAGTGCTGAAGAACATGTACTACTTTTACAGAACCCACGTTAGGCAGCTCCCAACCACCTGGAACTCTGGCTGCAGAGGGGTCTGACATATCTGACCTTCATGGGGACTTCATATTCATTTAGCCCCCTGACAAGTACATAGTTAAAAATGAATCTCATAAAAACTTCTGCTATAAAAAAGAAACAAACTCATTTTATTAATAATACAATTGGGTATGTTCGTATATACTTCTAACAAAGGTATTGAGTTCCTTATTTTGTAATCTCAGGGGTAAAGTTTGAGACAAACGCACATAAGAACGAGTCGCTTCTTTCTTTCTGTGTACCTATGTAAATATAGATATAAGATGATATGGACCATACAGCTGCAGTGAATTGGAAAGCACTCCTTCAGCCTGTATTTACCAGAGCTTCTAAATGTGACCTTAGTGATTTTGGGATAGAAGGCTTATGGATGTCCTTTGTTAAAGGCACTTGAGAAGGAATCATCCTAGATTTAGGGAAGGTCGTGACTCTAGGGCTTTATGTTCTTATGAGGAGAGTGCATAGAAAACATGAAATGGTGGGGATTTTGGTTATAATGATGGATCTCTGTAAATTAAGGAATATTGGTAGCCACTGGATGAGGCAACTGAGAATCCATCTTCAAGAGCTTTGAGAACAATGCCTTGCCAGCGACTTGATTTCTTACATCTAGAATTGTAAAATAATAAATTTGTTTTAAGTCTCTAAGTCTTTGTTAATTGTCAGGCAGTCCTAGTAAACTAGTATAGAGACCAAATTGCATTAGTTCATATTTAAAACTTTACCATTTATGTATTTATTTGATACAGCTCATATACTTAAGTTTTGAATCATCACAGTCTTTTCGTGTGCAAATGACCTTGTACCTGAAAATCCCAAGACTACTATAAAATAACGAAAAGGTCACCCCTCCTTACGAATATCTTTCTTTTTGCTCCCTTCTTCTCTTTTGATGGGTCATTTAAATTGTATTCCAGTATTTGTTTTCTTTATACCAAGCATGGTACTTGGTGTATGGTAGAGACATCACAATATTTGTTATAAGATTAATTTGATTGAACTCTATTAACTTTTTTTATTTCTAGGTATTCTACAATTCTGTGAGATTTTAAAATCTGTCTTATTTGCTCAAAGAGTAAAAAGTAATCAATGGTACTGTGGCTAGAAAAGAAGGTACTTTCTGAACTCAAATGAAAACACAGTGCTAAAGAGCTCTTCCAAAACTATGTAAGAAAAATACTTAGCTTCATTGTAGAAACTTACAAGTAAAAAGTAATTACTCAGTTTACAGCCAGATTAAGAGAATAAATTTTTAAAATGCTGTACCTACCAATAAATTTTATTTCTAAAAGGAAAAGCAAGTTTCACTATTATAGAGATGAGCATTATTTGCATATTTATCAGTGAATGGAATTTCTATAGCAGTTTCAATGAACATTTCATTTTTAGACATAAACAGTTTTATATAGTCCTTGTAGACTAGACAGATTCTAAATGGAACTCTCTCAGAGATCAAGTGATTAAGATAAAAGTCACAAAGGTGTATTTTGTCATTTATAATTCTGTTTATCATGGGTTGTAAAGACAGCACTGAAATAGAATCATGGGCTCCAAAGATTACTCAGTTATAAATTGTCTTACTGCTTAACTCTCTTTCGTATCTCTTATCAGATCTTCAGTCCCCATCAGTCTCTCTATATCAAAATATTAGTTATTCAGAGGGGAATAGCAGTTTGGTGAGGGTTTTCCTCTTCCACTGCCATTTACCTTTTGGTTGCTCTATCAGAGAGCTTATAGGAAAAATCAGTCCATTGTAGTTTCGTCTTTCAAAACTAAAGTACTCACCCTTCTGTCCTATATGTTAATTATAAGCCTTCCGGAGACCCGCTTACCAAGAATGTATCTGTCTGCCCTTAACTCAAGTTCATGGCCATCCATGAAAGAAAACCCATAGGCATGGAAGCACTGACACAGGCAGGGCTTCTGCTTCTCAAGAGATTTCCATCAGCACAGGAAGCAAACACTGTGTACATTAGGTAGACACTACAGTTTCTGTGGCTGAAGTGAGAGGCAAAGCTTTGCTGTGACATTCAAGCATCAATGAAAAGTAAAGAAAGAAAGTTTGTTAGAGCCATAATATGATGAACTCTGGACTTCATCCTCCAGTAAACTTCCTTAGAAATGGAAGTATATAGCGCTAACATAATACATCATTTTGATAAGGATGAATATGAAAGCAGTATGCAGAATGACATATATGGAAAAAGAGAAGATTTAGTTATCATGATCACTATTCTAAGAGAAATTAAAGCTTCCTGTGTATCAAACTACCTTTCTAAAACAATATTTAATTTGCGTTGGAAAGTCATTTTTAAAACCATAAAAATTAACCTATGTGCTGGTGGTGCATGCTTTAATCCCAGCACTCAAGAGGCAGAGGCAGGCAGATCTCTGTGAATTTAAGGCCAGCCTGGACTACAAAGTGAGTCCAGGACAGCTAGGGCTCTGTTATACAGAGAAACCCTGTCTCAAAAAACAAAACAGACAGAAAGACAGACAGATAATACAATAAAAGCTAAAACTATAGAAATTAAAGAAAAATGGCAGAAATAAAACTAAACATACCTACTGTGTCAGTCAGTGATCATAGCAAATTTAGACTGATCGGTTGCAACTTTTTATGTTAAAGCACAAAGTAAAATTTAACTCTTTTTCTGAAAACATATATACCTATAAAAAGAATGTGTTTCCAAAATATTGGAAGAAAAAGCAAATATGAGCAATAAAAATCCTGGGGCCCCATCTTACTTAACAAGATGGAGTACAAGGCAAAAGTCATTTAGCAGGACAGACAAAAAGAGCATCTCAGGAAGCATCTCAGGGCATAGTTTTACAATGTAAAATTTATTGTATGGTTGTGGAAACTCAGATTTTAAAAGCAGTGGATTAGAACTATAGACCTGTGTAATAGTAGAGCCATGATTTCATAATAAACTTATTGTTATCCTGGATCACACAGTACTCTGCTTAGGAATAAGAAATTAGAAAGTCCAAGAATCAATCTAGAACTGAGTATAAGAAACAAGTAGCCACACATTTCACTAAGGAGTCGTTCTTCACTGAAGGCAGTGAACTCCAAAATACATGTTTAATAGTGAAATAAAGGCATTCTTTGGCATGTGTGGGAGATTATTTTTTCCACATTTTGCAGTGTAGAAATGTGTGTGCTAACTGCAAAAGCTGGCAAGTAGGATTAAAGGATTTGTTATATAATTTAGGAGAAAACAGGGTCTATCTATCTAGTATAAACCTTGGTATTTTTTTTTAAGCTAACTAAAAATGCGGTATTTCCAAAGTTTAGAATTCAGAAACGTTGATGCGTCCTGTCTCGCCCACTATAGAATGCTGGCTGTCTCCCCCTGTACCACCTCTGCAGCCCCTCTTTATCCTTCAAATATTGACTCCCTGTTTCAGCATCCATATGGGAAGCCCAAATGAAGTTAACCTGCCTTTTTTTCCTGTTTTCTGGTACTAGCTAGCAGCTTGATTGTTTCTTCATGGTGTCATTTTACATTTCCCTATATTCGGTATTTTCTGTACACCAGTGGAGTTGGATAAAGTCAAATACTGTCTTTCTGTTGTTTATTACTTCATGGGTAATTCTGTTTCCCATGTATCTTACGAGGAAGCATAATACCTGCTTCTCTGGCTTTTAGTGGTGAGGTTGTTCAGGAATAACTTTCACTTGTTCTATGTTAAATTGACTCACGTCTTATTGAAGCGTGCCAAAAAGATTTATTTTGGCTCATAGTTTCAGATGTTTTGGTCTATAGCTGGTTGACTTTCTTGTCTTCAGACCTTGATATAGCAGTGTATTATGTTGAGGAGCTCATCATGCAGCTGAGAAATAACAGATATGGGAAGGGATCAATACCTTACTATCTCTTGACCTAACTCCCATTACACTGTGTGAAGTTTTACCACTTCTGGCAAGTGGAGGCAACAGTCTGGCAAGCAAAACTTCCTGGACTTTGGGGAGCATTTAAGATTCAAACTGTAACACTCTTAAGGGAACTTTCTTTTATCAGGCATGTTGGGCAAAAAATACAGTGTGGCTCGAAGAACAGGCATAATTTCCTCTTGGCATATATTTGCAAATATTTTTCTAGACTGTAACTTGAAGGAACAGTGCTGTCTACTAATTAGGAGGCCATCATACATTGAGCATTGTCACTTTACCCCCTCATCTTACTGTTACCCCCTCATCTTCAGGTTTCAGGGTGTATACAGGAAAAGGTTGCAGTTGTGATCTTGACTTTTCTCCAGATTCCTACTCATTGTTATTTGTCAGTTGCTTGAAGTTTGGGTTCTAGAAGAACAAATGTGATTTTTTTTTTCAGAAAGTAATTCTTTCCACACCTTAAGAATCTCATCCCCAGCCATGAAAATAATTTTATACCAAGACATTACTTTTGAAGTTCAGAGAACTACATTGTGTCTTCCAGTTAACTTAGTTCATCCCACATTTAGATATTCTGAAGACAAACAATAGCTGTTATTAGTTTTTATTGGAAATCCATGTAGGATTAAACACTAGCAAAAAATGTGAATTACAGCAACTTTTATTTCTTTGTATTTGCCCATGGCTGTTTAACTGGCTTAGTTTAAGATTCTGGGTTATATTATATTAAATATCTGAATTTGGGTGTATTTGAAGTGGCAGGGGGCAGGGTAAAGAACTTATCGTTTCCTAATATCTGCCTATGTTTTCAGTTAATGAAAAATGGTTTTTATTGTTGTGATGCATATTCATAAATGCAGTTTGCTTCTGGTAGTGCCAAAATAGGCTTTTTTGATACTACAAGAAGGTACCACTGAGCAAGTTAAGGGTTAAAAATAGCTTATCGGTCTTAGATGCTTTGTCCTGTTTTTCCTTTCTCTTTGAATTTATAGTTCATTATATTGCTCTTGAGAATACTAACAGTGTGAGATACGCCTTGATTGATATCCAGCTTCAAGGCCCTTCGTTCCTGTCAGCTTCAGCTTCTTTCCTCCAGGGGCTTTTCAACATCTAGCTCCCTACAGCCAACTGCAAACCTTTTATGCTTTTGTCTCTCAGCTTAATGCAAAACTGAGAGTAAGAGTCGCTGACATTGCAGTCAGAAAAGTGACCTCCAGGGACAAGAGGCAGCATTGGGACTTCAGGTGGCAGACTGTCAGTATGGATTAGAAATGGAAGAGAGCTGGTGCTGATACATCACTTTTTTTTTTTTTTTTTTTTTTTTTTTGCTATAGGAGGGACATGGCAAATGTTTTATAAAGAATTTTGAGAAGCTCATACAAAAGGGCAAACAACTGAAAGCTAGCAAAAATACGCTAAGCTGTTACTACAGAATGTCTGGTAGACAATGCCCATTGACAGCAGCAATGGTAAAGGGAAAAAAAAAACCATCTGATATTCAAGCTGTTTAGGCAAGTAATTTCATGCAGAAATATCTTTTCAAATTATTTTAAGAAGGCAATATACTTTTCAAAAATAGCATGTAAATTTCTAATAAAATTATAGCTTTTCCACTTTTCTAAAGTCAAGTAATGTCTACATGTCATTGCAAAATTATCACAAACTTGTTGATTGTATTCATATTTGAGGACCAGAAACTTTATACAGTTTTAAGTGAATGTATGTGTTTGTCAGCAGAGTAAAAAGCTTTGTTCTCTAAAGCAGTGCATTGTAAACGTCAGTGTGCATTGAGGTTATCTAGAAATCATACTAAATGAAGATTTGTATTCATTAGGCCTTGACTGGAAACTCACTGATTCTCAGGTGATCCCAATGCTGCAGGGGCAGGGGTCACACTCAACAGTGAGCTTTTAACATATTGGGCTTTAAACAACGAAAAAATCAGAAGTGCTTCTTGTTTTCTAAGCCCACTGATTAGACAATGTTCTGGTAAACTACTCAGAGCCTAGAAAAATGTGTCCATGAATGTGAATCTCACTAACAGAAAGGATATTTGATAACTGCTTGGGTATAATGTTTTATTAGCTCTGGGCCCTAAAAGTCCCATGCCATTTTTCCTTACCTTACAGATGGCACAGTGCAGCTGTTCACTTTTCACTGATGTAGCTGTTCTTTTTGGAAATAATTTACTGATGATTCTGTTTATTTTCCTTCTGCTCCATTAAGGTATAACCAGCAAATAAAGATTACACGTATTTACAGTTAACATTGCAGTGTTTTGATGTATGTATACATTATTAAATTGAGCTAATATCCATATCCATCACACCATTTTTTTGTGATGTGGGCATTTGTAATCTAATTGCTTTTCAGTCTTTGAGTATGCTATTAACTGTAGTCACCATGCTGTATGGTCTGTGTGCTGGAACATCTGGAAGCCATGCCAAAGTATGTGAAGGAATTGAAAGAAGGTGTTGCTGGATACAGGACAGCTGTTGGGCAGGGGTGCAGAGGGGCTTCTGTGATGGACAGAGCAATTGCTTCTGAGATTTGATCTAGGTCTCCAAATTTTCACCGAACATTGTGTTTTTCTCTGTCAAATAGTTAAGTCCAAACTGTTGGATTCCTTGTTTTAACCTTATTCTTCTCAAACTTACTATTATATTTGTTGGCTATTCTTCTTTACTACTCTCCCATTTCTCAGCTCCAGCACTCACTTTAATTTTTAGTATTAACATAGACTCGCTCGTCTATGTAGCCATTCATTTAGTACTTATTTGAGTGCTTAGTGTGTACAAATAGAATATGGTACTAGATAGGTCTACTTTCACAGTACTCATTGTCTGTTGGAGAAATTAAATTACCAACATAAAATAACCAGTTTAAGGACAGAAGTAACATGTTCCTTTATTATGAAAGAATAATATGTTAATGTTCTGTAGAAAGTGCTCTAGAAGTTCACATGAGAGAAATGAACACTGTTGTCTGGGACCACGAAGAACATTTTTGTAGAAAGGAAGCTTTTGACTTGGATACTGAAAATTAGGTTACCTTTTCTAGCTGTTCCAACAGTGACAATGCATGACATGAGCAAAACATGGAGGCAGGAGAACAATGAGACACGTTTTAAGAATTGCAGGTACTGTAAATATACTGCATTTCTGAATTTATAAATTACAGGATCTAGACTCTTTGTGAATGGCATTTAAAGAGGCCATACAGCAGTTCTGAGTTGCTGATTTTACTCATTTGAGCAGCCTAGTGTTGCCAGTGCGTAGGGAGGCTAGGAATTGGCTTAGCAGTCGCATCCTTACTCTTCTAGTCACTCTTACTCTGTTTTCATTTTAGCATGTTATATGAAGAGTAATGCTTCATGATTTAGGATTGGTGAAGAGCACTGTACAGTTCCTATCAGCTACAGGGTATGCTACAATGACTGTATATAACTTATTGCCTAAAAAACTGCCTATAGAGGGAGAGGTTGGTATTAAGTATATAAAACTCCAACACAATAGGCATGATCTGGGATCATGGTAGAGTTTATTTATGTCTGATGGAGGAAAGGAGAGAATGAATATAAATGTGAATGAATATAAATTTATTTCTTGAGACAGCATCTCACTGTGTAGCCTAGGCTGTGCTAAAGCTTGTAATGCTCCTGCAGGAGCCCTAGGGTATAGAGATTACAAGCTTACATTACTGCATCCAGCAGAATGTGTGGTTACTGTAACTGTAGTTCATTTTAGTTGCAACACAGGGTACCCATGAAAAGCAATAGGATGTAACTCAGGAAGGAAGGTGCAGCCGGTTTGTGAGTGGCACAAAATGCCTAGAGGACAAGTTAGACTCTTGTACAGTAGGCGGAAAGCCCTCAGAGAGTTGTTATCAGAGGAATTACAACACAGGAAGCCCTGTTCAGAGGGATTAGTTCTCTTTGGGTGACATTAAATTTAGAGAGTATCATAATAGTCCCCATTAAGAAAATTTTTAGATAGAAACTTCTGGTAGTAATGAACCAGAAAATTTTGTTTCTTTTTTAAATTATGTACAACTCATGTAAAATTATTTTTAAAAATTCTTTAATATTACGGTTGATTTATTCTTAACTCTAAAGAAGGACCTCATGGGTTAGTGCTTCTTTCAAAAAGAGCAACTGCACCGAGGGTTAACACCGGGTAACAAAACACTCTCATGTTGCGAAAGTGAGGACAGATCTATATTAGTATAGTATCAATTAAAACTTGACATAATATTGAGAGAGTGCTTAATAAAAACATTTTTAAACTTTATTTCTGAAACATTTCACTTTAGCATGTAATCAACATTTCAATAAGATACCTAATCTAGAGAGTTGTTTAATTTCTCAGTAACTCCTGCTGACATTGACAACTTTTTCTAATCTGACACTATTTAGCACACTGGATTATTGCAAAAGGAAAACCATTTTCTACCAAGAAAACCAAAGCTTAATGGGAGAGAGATTCCTCAAAGGATGATGTACAGTAGCTTAAAGAGGACACCCTGGTAGAGTAGGCCCTGTGTCTAGAGAGCGGCAAAAGCGGGGCAGAGTTAGGACAGGATCTAGGTGGCTTTATGTACTGTCCTCACTAGCCAAACAGGTGGCCCTGGAGGAAAATGGGGAGGGTAACAAAAGAAAAGATTTTGTGGTTCCCACTAGTATCTTAGTTTTAAAAACCCTCTAGGTAATGCTGAAGAAGTTCCTACTATTGGAAACTTAAAAAAAAATATTTCCTTCCTTCTCTCCCTTTTTTCATTCCTCCCTCTGTCTCTTCTTCTTCTTCTTTTTTTTAATCACATGAATGCCTTGCCAGTTGGTGTGGAGGTCACAGGACATCTTGTGGGAGTTCTCTACCATATGGGTTCCAGAGATTAAACTCAGGCCATGAAGCTTGGTGGCAAGCATCTTTACCTGGTGAGCTGTCTCACTAGTCCCATTAAAGATTTTTAAATGCTGAGTTTAGTGCGACAGCCACGAGAATGCCCTTCTTTATGTAAGATCACATCACTAGACATCTCAGACAGAATTGCTTTATAGTTGGTTTACCTACTGTGTGTTGAAGAAAGTCACGAATTGTAGGACATGCTTAGAGATGGCTCTCCATTGTTGTATTAACAAAAAGAATGATATAATGAACAAAAGAGAATAACTTAAGTTGTAAAATACTTTCGCATTTATATCTGTACTTATATATGTTGTCTATTATAGCTATAGCATTTCACCATTAGAGGCTGTGTTCTCCATGACTATTGAGATCTGGTATTTAAAATTCTCTTCTTCCCCACTCTGTATGTGTGCCTGTGCGCATGTACACATGTATATGTTTCTAATTTATTTTTTAAAAATTAAAAAGTTTACTTCAAGTGCAGGATTCCTTTCCTCCCTTCTTGCTGTGGACCACTCGTCTTTATTTCATAGGAACTCCACAGCATTTGAAGCATGAAGGTGTTTTCCCAAGAGAGTTTTTTATTTAGCCCAGGGCTGATATAAAGAGCAACAATCTGTCAGTCTGGTGAAGCTTGGTAACAAGTCCAATAAACTTTTCATATTGTACATTAATAGAGATGTTAATGCTAGTAGGAAACCCCCCTTTACTCCCTAGAGGGAAGAGAGACCATTGGGTCAGAGGCAGTTTTCTTGCTTTGGGTCCTTGTAACAAACCCAGCTGCTAGCTGAGTGCCAGTCTCATCATTTGCATATGTCCTAGTACAGTTATTACAGGTAAATCAATTATTACCTCTTTTTCTTTATTACCTAGAATATAGATGTTTTTTCATATAACTATTTAAAAATTTAGAAAAATTAAATTTAAAATTTTTGGTAAACTTTTTTGTTGGGCAGGGTGGGGAAGGATAGGGTCTTACTCTATAGCCATGGCTGGCCTAGAACAAAGAGCTCCATTCACTCTTCTGTGATACCCAAGAGCTGAGATTAAGCACTTGTGTGTGCCACAAGGCCCAGTGTGAAAGTATATGTTTTAATAGGTAACTCTTGAAAAGTAGGTCCCATCAGATTATGCAGTCAGAGATCATCTTTTTTAAAAAGATGTTTTCTTTTTATTGAAAATTAATTTTTCCAACAATATATTCTGATCAATTTCTCCTCCTCCAATTCCTCTTCCTTACAGATCTTCAGTCTTAGCACCCAACATATTTTGCCATTCTCTTCTTTGCTAGTTTGAGAGCCTATGAGACTGTGTGTCATGCCATAGGCATTTGTGCCTTGTTACCTTGTAATACTTGGTAAATTCTGTTATTTAATGACTTTACTTTGATAGTGATCAATATCATTGCTCTGCTTATCTTTTTGTTTCTGTAGTTTTTCACTCAAACACACAACTGTAAATCTTACTGTTCTAATGTAATTGAATTCTGCAGTTCTTTTAAAATTGGTCATAAATGTATGTGGGAAGACTCCTTTAGGTGTTGCTGTGTATAGATTTCTAAGTTTTGAGACTTCTAACAAAAGACAGATTAAACAGGTTTACTTAATACACAATCTGAAGAAAGAAGCAGGGAAACATTTTATTTTCACTTTGAGGAGTCCTGTAGAAGGAAGTGGTATGTTTGAATGATGGTACACCAAGGGGAACTCAACAGGCCCAAGTTCATATTTCTTGGAATCTCGCTTTTCAGAAATGGGGTTCTATGTTTTTTCCTCCAGGCCTAGAAAAAGACTCTAGTCAGATTTCTCAGCCACTCTAATGCTGTAACTCTTTTATACAGTTTCTCATGTTGTGGTGACCCCCAACACAAAATCGTTTCATTGCTACTCATAACTGTAATTTTGCTTCTGTTATAAACCGTAATGTAAACATCTGATACTTAGGCAATCCGATATGAGACTTCTGTGTAAGGGTTGTTCACCCCCCTCCTCATAATACACACACCAAGGGATTGTGACCCATAGGTTGAGAACTGCTACTCTAGCTAATGTGAGTCTTATGGCCTATTTTAGAAGGTAAAAGAAAATTTTTAAAGGCTGTTTCAGGAGAAGGAAGAAGGCTAGGGAGACTTTCTACATCTGTTCTCAAAGCAAGGATAGAATATAGCATGCCTTGAACCATATCAGAGAAAGGGGAATTTACATGCTAGCATGAATATGAATATATATATATTTATATGTACACACACACACACACATATATATATATATCACTATATCATTGAGTAATTGGTGAATTACTAAAGTTTGAAATATCATGTTCTGAGAACTAAGTATCCATGAATTAGCATCCAAAGGAGTACCTGGCAGTTATTTGAGTAGAATCTGATATTAATTTTCATTTACTGGAAAGCAGTAATTCAGTGGATGAATTTTTATGTATAAAGTCTGCTTTGGGCAAAAGATCCCTTGGGCAGCAGATATAGTGAATTAGCAATGGAACCTAAGAATAAATATTACTTCTTGAAAAAAGTAAAACTTTGCTACTTTGTTTTAAAATTTAATCTTTTCTCTGCATTACAGTTGATAGATAGGCTACATTCTCTTTGACAATCTAGAACTTGATTTCCACATTAAAGTGAAAGTGAAAACATTCTTTTTTTCTAGTAGCTGACAGCTAACACATCTTTTTTTTTTTTTTTTTTTTGTTATCAATCACA
>CM053763.1:87682206-87713867 GCA_028658305.1 Pachyuromys duprasi
GGGCCTCTGAAAGAATCAATATAACAATGTATCAAAGCAGATATTAAGACTCACAACCAAGCCTTCGGCAGAGGGTGGGAATAATAATGAAAATAGGGGAAGTTAGTAAGACTTGGGGAGAACAAGAGCTCCACAAAGAACAAACTGAGCAGGGCACAGGGGTCTTTTACAAGACAGTTTCTCCAACCAAGGACCATGTATGGATATGCCCTAGAACCCCTGCTCAGATGTGGCCCATGGTAGCTTAGTGTCCAACTGAAGACCCTAGTAAGGGGAACGGGACTGTTTCAGTCATGAACTCGATGGCTGGCTCTTTGGCCCTCCCCCATACATGCCAGGGAGTAACAGCCTGCCTAGATCCCAGGGGAGGACATTGTAGCCAGCCCTGAGGAAACAAGATGATCTGGGGCCAGATGGAAGGGGAGGAGGTCCTCCCCTGTTGGTGGACTTGGAGGGGGCGGGGAGGAGATGAGGGAGGGATGGGGAGAGTGGGAGGGAATGAAGGAGGGGGCTACGCCTGGGATGTAAAGTACCTAACCTGTGATTAATATAAAAATAAATAAATTACATTAAAAAAAGCTGAAGATACACAGAAAAATACCATTTATAAAATGTATAATGAAAGTAGCATTTTTCAAGGAAATTAGGATTAGTATTAGTCATAAGGTTTGGTAGAAGATTTTCTACTCCAAACTTTACAGATATGGAGACTGAAATCCAGAGGAGCAAAGTACTTTTCCTGAATGACCTGATCCGATTATAGCATAGGGCAAGCTAGAATGTAGTGTTCTTGACTGAGGAATTCTGTTTATTAAGAGAAAGCAGAATTGTATGTGCTGCTAACTTTGTTGCAAAATATGAGGTAGAAATATGGACTAGTGGCAGTTATTTTAGAAAGCATATTACCCAAGGAATGTCTTCCAATATTTTTTCTTTTTTAAGTAATATTTTAATTGATATTAATTTTAATTAATATTTTAATTAATATTTTATTATTTACAGCTTATTCACTTTCTATCCTAGCTGTAGCCCCCTTCCTCATACCTCTCTAATCTTACCCTCCCTCCCTTTTCTCCTCCCATGCCCCTTCCCAAGTCCACTGATAGGGGAGGTCCTCCTCCCCTTCCCTCTGACCCTAGCCTATCAGGTCTCATCAGGACTGGCTGCATTGTCTTCCTCTCTGGCCTGGTAAGGCTGCTTCCCCATCAAGGGGAAGTAATCAAAGAGCCAGCCACTGGGTTCCTGTCAGACATAGTCCCTGTTCCCCTTAATAGGGAATGCACTTGGAGACTGAGCTGCCATGGGCAACATTTGTGCTATTAATGGTGAATTAATATTCCTATTCAACTGTGAAAACTTGAGTAATTTGCTGATAGGCTTATTGTATTTGCTTTCATAAGCTAGATTATTCTTTCTCTCTGGAAGATGGTTCTCTTATGTAGCTGCCTAGAACTACTATAGTGTCTCAGAGTCATAAACTACAGTAGGTGCTTAGTAATGCTGTAAATATGGCAAGGGCTGCATTATTTTTCTAAGGCTCAGAATTGCCCTGCAGGTAGCTATTATAATCCCCATTTTAGATTGAGGAAGTATAGGTTCAGAAAGGCCATCTGTTAGTAAGTGGAGGATCTGGGGTTTAAATTCAGGTATGTGTAAATCTAAAACTTATTTCTCTCCCACTAGATCATAACAGTAAATGACTCCAAAGTGTCTCTGCAAGACTTTTACTTCTTTAGTTGATGTGTTAAGGATTGTTTATGCCCTAGATTGGAGATTGCATTTAGAAGACCATGAGAGTCTTTTAATGGCTCTATGGCTTTTGTTGTGTCACCTGTGTAAATATAGCATTTACCTGCATAGGAGGTGCAGTGATACTAGAATTGAACTGTTATTTCACCTTCCCATTTAAATTTTTAGTATTTAAACTGATACCATTTTAAACATGAATTTGTTTAAAACTTAACTGGACAGTCTAGAAAGGAAAGGAACTTGAAATGTGAGTCTTTGTTTCCTTTTGACCAGAAGCCTTTTCTCAGTTCCCTAGGAGCCACATCCAAAGTTTCAGAACCGCAATCAGACCCTGCCTGTGCCTTCCCCAACCCTCTACCTGGACTATTTTTAGACATTTTAGGTATTCTCAGACCTGGGTTTCCAGCGGCTCTAGTTCTTGAGTTTATCAGCTTGCTCATCTAACAGACATCTATTGAAAACCTCTTAGAATATGTAGTCAAATGAGACATGGTCCATAATGTCCATAGACCCTTCCTACCTATCCCAGACGAGAGATTTAAGATGCTAAGGAGGAAAGAACCACTTGAAAGCAGGAGTCTGAAGATACAGATTGTGTCTCCTTGATATATTCTAGGACATCTCCTTAGGAAGTCAGGTGGGTAGGCTAGAGAGAGATATAAAAAGAAATAGGAAGGAGGTGTAATTCTGCATTCCTTCACATATTCCTTACTGGATTATTGCTAATACCAGTTTACGTATCTATTCGAATTCATGGGCTTCTTCAAGAAAATGTCTTGGTGCATAAGGACTCCCACTGTAGTACCAATTACAGTGTGTTACTGTATCCTCCTCAGTACCTTTTCCCATGACGTGTCCATTTTCCCCAGCTGGTTGTATGTGTACACTGTATCTTCTTTTTCCCTCAGTTTCTTTTATCATTCACAGTGTGTATTTCTGAGGTGGTCGGCCTAGTGGGGGCAGTGAGGATTAGAAGTACTAATTTCCTGAAACACTGTGGCTATTGTGACCCACTTTTAAATAGGTGGGGGGTGGAATGGTCAGGAAGTCTTTAGGAATTTAAACATTTGCTTCTGGACATAGTTTATAAAGTCCTGTTTTAATGTGGGGATATATTTTAAAGTGAAAACACTAGTTATATGCCATATGTTCTTCTAGAAGAGCTGTTTTATTTAGTACTTTAATTTGTGTTTAAGATTGATGGAGTAGCCAAGGGGATTGATCTAGCATTTGCAATAAACTGAGAGGTCCATAAAGACGGAAATATGTTCATTGTTCAAAGAAACTTGATTTCTTCTGTAAACACACAGGTCTTAGCAGTGTAGCGGTGGGTTTGTAGTTACATGCGCCACAACACTGCCAGTTAATCAGAAGGCAAAACAATGGACCAACTTGATACTTTACACAGTATTGAATTAGAGAGTACAATCTTTGAATACGAGTAGTTTTTATTTCATTCACTGACAGACATCAGAAGCATGAGTAAATGGAATGTGTGATTGTCTCACAAATTGTTTATTGTACATATATTAAATATCAATGAGTGATAACTAAAGTAAGATCCTGTGCCTTCTGTGCTTCCTTGCTAATTGGTGTGCTTGTCTGTGTGTAGGTGTCGTTTCAGCCAGATGTTGCATCCAATTTTTGAGGAAGCATCTGATGTCATTAAAGAAGAATATCCAGATAAAAATCAAGTAGTGTTTGCCAGAGTTGATTGTGATCAGCACTGTAAGTAACTAAGTAGGAAGTCTGGAAGAAATTGTCCTCATTCCCTCCTCTGTGCACATGTATACACTTTTCCCCCCCTTTTTTTCAAATGCCCTAATTTAAGTAAAGATAAAATCTAAAAGGGTCTGGAACCTAGAATAAATTTCTAATATTTTATCTTTTGTGTCTTTTTAACAACTTCGTGTTGTCTATGTAAAAGATACTTGTGGGCTTGTTTTTTTTTTGAATTAAAATACAGCAGGTCAAATATATAGGTAGCAAATCATAACTGACTACATTTTCTACCAAAGCAAATGCCAAAGTCAGTAAATAAGTTGAACTATAGTTTTGGAAGACAAATGAGGATTTTTGTTAATCTAAGAAGCATGCAAAATATCATAATATTCAATTTGAAGAAGAGTAAAATTCTACAGAAATATGGTACTCATTTCAAATAAGACAGTGTCTTACTGTGTTTCTCTTATTTGTCTTATTTTTATTTTTCTGTTTGTTATTTTAAAGATTCTGTTAAGACTCGTTTTGTGTTTGAAATGTAATTAGCTGCAGTTACTATGATAATTATTGAACTATTTAAAAAAAACCCTTTAGTCTCTGTAAAAATCTGTTTTCTTGTATTTTGTTTTTCTGTGGAATGCACTTTGTAAAATCTCTGGTTTTTATTCTAAATAGTAGTGTTTTTTAAGTTGAACTAGTGAGCTAGTAGATGGTACTTCCTCCCAAGTGCCCTACTCCCTGTACCCCCGCCTTCCCTTCCCAGAGAACCAAATGAGTTGAGCTTGGTAGGTCTTGTGTTGGGGTTTTAGCTGTGTCATCAGCTGCACTGTAAGTTCCTCAAGTCAACACTTTCTCTTTTTCTTTTTCTTGATGCTCCCACTTGTAGAGACATTACATCTTCTTAATCTCTATATATCATGCATTTGGCAGTTTCTAGGAAGACAATTCATTAAAAGCTTGTTTGCATTGAGTTCTTGGTTAGATACTGTATACAAAGCTCCTCCCTGATATTTGACCTACTGATTGTAGTTGTTTTGCTTCTGAAGACCTGGTTGTCTGTCTGTCTGTCTGTCTGTCTGTCTGTCTGTCTTACTCTCTACATTTTTCCAGGTAAAGAAACAGAAATAAAGTGGCCTAACTGGTGTTGCACAGCTTAGTGTACATTAACCCTGATCTGACCAAATGCCTCCACAGAGCAGCCTTCTTCTTTTCTATTCCATTCCATTCAGAGAGTAGTAAGGATTTACTGGTACTGTGCAATGCTTTGTAGAAAATAATAGCCTATCATTTCAAACTATTATAAACCATACACCATATTATTGTCTGTTAGGATTCACAGATGGATTAAATAAAGAGGGCAATAAAAAATTGTAGATATGAGCATAGACAATGTCTCCATACTGCTTTCTGGGGTGCTTTCCTCCTACCCTTTCACTGACAGAGAACATGGCATGCTTGGTATGGGCTCAGCATTCAGATCTTTTTATTCTTTTTGTATTTAATTAGATGTTGCAGTGCAAATACAAGCCTTTGAGTCCCTACCAGCACTGAATTTGAACCATGCTTTCAAGCTTGCAGTCATGGGGGAAAGAATTAGTCATTTATATCATTGAACCAACTATGTTCATCATTTACGCTATGTTTTAAACAGATAACTTCTAAAATAAATCTCACGTTATTTTAAGTTTTGTGTTATCGAGGAAGATAGCCATAGTTCAGATGTTTTTAATCCATCATTGTTTATAAGTGAAAGTTACATCTGCAGTGTTAGGTCCTCCCTAGTAGTTTTCTCATTTGGGTAACTTTTTCCTTTTATAAAATGATAGTGTGGTGATTTATTCACTTTTGTGATCTATTCATCTTTTCAATGTTTTCCTTAATTTTGTACGATGCTCTGTATTCTTCCTAGTTTGTATTGGAAAAGTTCTGAGCTGAGAGAGTGTTAGGAATTCTGTGGTCGGAAGAGAAGTGCCTGTTGGTCAGAGCATTCTCTGCAAGGCTTGCTTTCTGTAATAAGGCATTATTAAGATACAATTGGCATGTGAACCCCAGGTTCAAATGGAACAGTTGTGTAAGCTTTGATATGAGCTTATACCATAGTCCACAGCCAAGATTCTTGCCACCCTTCAAGTTTTCATTGTGCTTTAAATGTACTTTCTATCCCAGCTACTCACACCTTTAGCAGATCTCTTTTTGGGTCATTTTCTAGAGGTTTATGTAAGTAGAGTCAATAGAGTAGGTGTGCTGCTCCTCCTCCTCCTCTTCCTCTTCCTTTTTCTTTTCCTCCCCCTCTTCTTCCTCCTCTCTCTTTTGTTAGCTTTGTTATTTTAAGATTATTCCATATTGTACAATGTTACCAGTGATTTTAAGGGTTTGTGTGTGTGTGTGTGTGTGTGTGTGTGTCTGTGGTTTTTGAGACAGAGTCTCACTGTGTAATCCCTGGCTAGCCTTGGAACTCGTAGATATCCTTGGCCTCTGCCATTAGAGTTCTGGGATTAAGGTACATACCACTATACCTGGTTCATTTGTTTTCACTATTCAGTGACATTCTGTTGTAGGATTATAGTACTGAGCTTGAGAATGTTTTCATGTGCTTACATGACAGTTGAATATCTTAGATAAAGTATCTATTAAAATTGTACACATTTTTGTTGGATTATTTATTTTCTTACAGTGTTTATGAGTTCATATGGGTGTTATTCCTTTTTAAAATATACTATTTACAAACATTTTCTCCCATTCTATTCAGTAACTTAAAAAAAAATGGACAGAATTCTTAAAGCATACAGTTGCCAGCTGGACAGTGCTTCTGTGTAGCTCCAGTAGCCTTACATTATGTTTACACTGGTTTTCTTTTCACCCAGTCTCTAGATCTCCAGATCATTTCTTGTGAAACTGAAATGCTGTAGCTATAAAATAGCTACATCATATTTCTGCTAATCCTCAGCCCTTGCAAACTGCCATTCTACTTTTCATTTCTAGAATATGACCAATCTAGATACCTGCTTAAGTGGAATTATACAGTAACTTTGTGATTAGTTTATTTTGCTTTGCATGATATCATCAAGACTGGTTCTTTGTCAAGGCATATATTACAATTTTCCTTTTAAAGTGGAATAGTCCAATTGTTTATTATAAGTGTATAACATACATAATGAAAGTCACATGAATCTGATTTTGCAAGATGTTTTGTTGTACTAAAACTTTAAGGAAATAATTTCATTTTGTGTGACTTGTTCAAATTGCCAAAAATCACTCTTATCATGTAGCTATTTCTAAGTAAAAAAGGATTTAAACATAAGTACTAAGTAACTATAACTGCTCTGTGTGCTAAGTGACTAATGGGCAGGCAGTGTATGCAGTGTGGATATGTAATGTATCCAGTGTAGATAAACTGTATGCAGTGTGAAGAAACAGTGTATGCAGTATGGATATATCGTGTATATAGTGTGGATATTTAGAGTATGCAGTATGGATTTACAGTGTATGCAGTGTGGATATATAGTATATGCGGTATAGTTATGCAATGTATGCAGTGTGGATATGCAATGTATATAAACAGTGCATGCAGTGTGGATATACAGTGCATGCAGTGTGGATGTACACTGTATATCCGTGTGGATATGCCAGGTAATGGAAGACCTAGCACATCAGTAGAAGGAAGTAGAGCTTGAGATTTCATCATGCCACTCAGAACAGTGTTCATTCAGTTTCATAGCTTAATTTATTCTCGGAAGTTTTTATGAAGTATTTTTAGGCTGCAGTTGACTATGAATATAAAACTGTTATATATCACATTTTGTTTATATTTTACATTTCTGTTAGTACTGTATAAGTGTTTCAGTTTTCTCTGTGTCCTTGCTAACGTATACTATATACTATGTATATCCTAAGTTTTGAAAATTCCTGTCATGTAATAGGTATGAGGTGATATGGTTGGTTCACATTCTGTAAATTTAGTGATGTTGAATATCTAAATATGCTTGTTGGTTATTGAAATGTTCATTTACATCCTTTCTCATTTTTATATCAGTTTTTGTTTTCTTTCTGGTCAGAGTTCTTTATATATTTTAGATATTAATCCTTTATCACATATATGATTTTCAAATATTTCTCTTACCTTGCAGTTTGTCTTTTTACTTTGTTGTGTGTTCATACATAGTTTTCCCCCAGTCTTATTGCAGTCCAATTTATCTCTTTTTTCCGTATGTTTTAGGTGTAATAACTAAGAAATTATAGCACATCCAATGTCAGTATGCTCTCCTATACTTTAATAGCTTTCCAATCTTAGGCCTTCCATTTATATCTTTGGTACCCTTGACTTAATTTATATGTATGGAGTAAGATAAGAGTCTCATATTTTGTACATTTTGTGCATGTGAGATATCCAGACTATCTGGAACCATTTGTTGAAGAGACCTTCCTCACCCAATTAGATGGTATTGATGTCCTTGTAAAACAGCAGTTGATGGTATATGTGTTGTCTACTTCCAGGTTCTCTATCCTGTACCATTCTCTGTCACGCAGCTTTATTGTCATTCTGCGATAAGCTTGAAATATGGAGATGTGAGGCCTCAGCTGTGTGCAGGGTTACCTTCTGTTGTTGTTTCAGTCTTTATTACACTTGTTTGTTTGTTCTTTAATGTGTGTGCATGCCACAGCATGCATGCAGGTCAGAGGACAATTTGGGGTAGTTTCTCCTTCTACTGTGTGAGTCCTGGGAATCAGGTCAAGTTGCAGGCTTGGTTACAACCACCTTTATCTTACCGCCCTCCCCACTCTTTGCAGTTTCTAAAGTAAAATATAATTGTTGCATTTCCTCCTCCCCTCTCCACCCTCCGTCCCTTTCATGCCTCCCCACTCCATTAATGGTCTTTTTTCTTTAATTGTTATTGTTACCAATATATTACATAAATATATAAGCACAACCTGCTGAGTTTTTAGAGTTGTTTGTATATGATTTTAGGGTTGACCATTTGATGTTGAATAACCACTGAGGAAGACTAATTTTTCTCTTCTTAATTTTTTGAAGTCCTTTGTTTAAGGAGTAGGGTCCCATGAGCATCCCCTTTCTATGTCAGTATGTCTGTGGCTATCGTCATTGTTTAGGGCTTGTTTAAGCAGCCATGTTGTTGGAGTAGCAGATGGAGCTTCCTTGTTTCTAGGAAATGAACTTACAGCTTTCCAGTCCTTTGGCTCTTATTATCTTTCTGTCCATTTTCCCCTGAGCTTTAGGTTTAAGAGTTGTCTTGTAGCTGTAACCATTGCCCTTTGGTTTTTCTGTTTGTTTGTTTGTTTGTTTGTGTGAGAGAGGGTCTTACTAAATAGCCCAGGCTACCCTGGGGCTTAATATGTAGCCCAGGCTAGTCTTGAACTTAAAATCATCCAACTTAAATCTACAAAATGCTGGGGTTGCAGACCTGTTGCATCATACCTAGCTTAAATGTCTTTTGAAGGGTATGTGTTCTGAATATTTTTTATAATTTAATTTTATTTTATGTGCATTAGTTTGAAGGTGTCAGATCCCTTGAAATCAGCTGATGTTTTAAAAAGACAGTTGTGAGCTGCATGGAAATTGAACTCGGGTCCTTTGGAGGAGCAGACAGTGCTCTTAATCACTGAGCCATCTCTTCAGCTCTCGTATTCTGAATTTTAAAATATCATTTTTCAGATTTATTTTATGTGTATGAATGTTTTGCCTGCCTGTATGTATGTATATACTCATATGCATGCATGGTCCTTGCAGAATTCAGAAGAGGGAGTCAGAACTCCTGGCACAGTAGTCATTTAGGGCTGGCTGTAGACCACCATATAGACACTGGGAACTTAACTCAGGTCCTCTGCAAGAGAAATAAGTGCTTTTAACCACTGAGCCATCCTTCTGATCTCATGCTCTTAATTTTGATGAAGTCCTACTTACAAATTTTTAATGGATTATACTTTGGATTTTGTACCTAAGAAGTCTATTCCTTTCCCAATACTGCATGTTTTTTTTTCTGCCATGTTTTCTTCAATAGATTTCATAATATGAAGTCTTCCATTTATGCACACTGTTCATTTGGAGTTAGTCTTTGTATATGAAATATATGAGTTCAAATATGTAAATGGTTTGTTGTATTCAGTCATAAAGCAGATCTGTCATTACTTGTTGGTAGAAAACTGTCCCTTTTTTCACTAACTGCCTTAGCATCTTTTCTTGAAATGAATTAGACTTATACTTATGGCCCTATTTCTGTTCTTTTCTGTACTGTTGATCTAGTGACTGTTCATCCTACATTTTGTGGATTGCTACAGTTTATGCAGGGTCTTGAAAACAAGTGGTGTAAATCTTTCAACTTTATAATTTTTTTCCCTTGTGGCTTTGACTGTTTTAGTAGTTTTGGATTTCCATATGACTCCTAGAAACAGCTTGTTAGTTTCTGACAACGAAAGAGACTGCTGGGATTCTAATTAGAGTTAATTTCATTGAGATCACTTTGGGAAGAATTATTAAGTAATTATTAAGAATGATTAAGTTTTTTAAGCCACAAACATTCTTAAACTTACTATGTATTCAGGTATTTTCGTTTTCAGTGGTGTTTTCTTGTTTTTCAGTCTACATATAGTATTTTGGTACTCTTTTTCTTTTTTGGGGGGGGTCGGGTGGGGATCAGTTTGAGATGGGGTTTCTCTGTGTAGTCTTGGCTATCCTAGAACTAGCTCTGTAGACCAGGCTAACCACGAACTCATAGGGATCTGCCTGCCTTGCCTCTCAAGTGGTGGGATTAAAGGTGTGCACAGCCACCATCTGGCTTTTTAAAAAATGTATTTATTTATGTATTTTTGTAATGTATGAGTCACCTGTCCACATGCTCTTATGTATGCCAGAAGAGGGCAACAGATCCCATATGGGTGCTGGGAATTGAACTCAGGATCTCTGGAACAACTGTTAACTTCTGAGCCATCTCTCCAGCCCCATTTATTTTAATACTCTTATAAACAACATTAAATATTTTATTTTTAGATTGATTATGGTGTGTGTGTTTTTTTTTTTACTCATTTTGCTCTGCTACCAACACTGAACTGTCAAAATTGAAAAGCAATACTGAGCTGCCCACAGTGCACTCTGATTATATTTTACCAGCTCTTCCATTTAGTCAGATCTTGGGTCTTCTGGCTTTAAACAAACAAACTTTATTTTTCAGAACCTAGATAATTCCAAGGAATATTGGGTATGTAATTTGCAGAATATTTTTCAATTTGGTTTTGTCTAGGTTCCTCCTTCACCCCAGGCTTTGCACACCTTTTATGAGATGTATTTTTTGTTTTGTTTTGGTTTGGGTTTTTTGTTTGTTTGTTTGGTTTTTTTTTTTTTTTTGAGATAGGTGGTGTGTATGTGTAGCCTTGGCTGTCCTGGAACTTACTCTGTTGACCAGGCTGGCCTTGAACTTACAGAGATCTGCCTGCCTCTGCCTTCAGAGTTCAGGGATTGAATGCATGCACCACCACTTCCTGCCATGAGATGTAATCTTAACTGTGTCTTAGTTTTTGATACTGTTATAAATGGCTTTGGCTTTTAGATTTTAAATTGCATTTTTTGTTGTTAAAGTTGTCATGTGTATATTGCTGTGTGTGTTGGAATTTAAGTCCAGCAGTTTTATATAGAGGTTGTACAGCTTTCTAGTGAAAATGACTGTACTCTACACAAATAAAGTCAGTTTTCCTTCCTGTGGCCACTGTTTCCTAACCATATTCTGTCTAGACAAGGTCATGTACTTGTTGCTTTGGGGTTAATTTTGTGGGTTCAGAGGATTCGTTTCCTAACAAGGTAGCAAGGAATTAAGATATCCTTACTCTGTCTGTCTCATTTAATTAGTCACCTTGTAGGTATTGCGGCATCTGCTCTGGCCTGTATGCTGCTTCCTTCCTCTGTCTTGCTTTGACTCAGCTGCCTCAGTGGGCCCTCTCATACAGAGTCATAGTAGTATGTGTTGGAGAAGCTCCTGTGAAATTCTTCTAGTTAAATTAATTGCTTAACTGGTTCATTGAGCGCTCACGTGTATTTCAGCTTGTTTTTACATATATTTCCTCAGCTATGGTCACCATAGACTTGAGTTAGCTAGTAGTATTTATTCAACAGAACTTACATGCTTTTCTCCTGTAATGACATGTGACAAGTCCTAGAGAAATAGCAACAAGCTGAACATAGAAATAGCACACTTGTATGATGTAATAACTTCTCTGAAGGGGTGGGATTAAATATTGTGATACATTATATTAATAAGTATAGCTTACTCAGATGGGATAGGGAAGTGTTCTGAGGATGCAATACAAAACCTGAAGGAAGAATACTTTTGTTGTAAGCTCAAACTGTAGTACAGGGGGATGGGTAAGATCTCACTGTGGTGTGACAGGTATGCATGTAGGTGAGGTAGCTCTGAGCCAGAATCACAAAGTCCCTTTGGGGAATTTTTTGTAAATGTTATGTTACAATATTTTAGTCAGTCCACTTTAAGAATTGATGATGAGGTGAGACTATAAAGTGGAGAAACCATAGAATTATAATACAATCTAAAAATGCAGTGCCACTTAAAAAAATAAAGCATCAAACAAGCATTTTAAAGAAGTTCCTTTGGGAGACAGTGCACCTACTTGTCCCTTAAAACAGGTTGAGAAATCTTCTCTAGAAGTTGCCATTTTGTTGGTTTATTTGGAAAATTCGCCTCAGTGCACATTTCTAGGAGTCATACTTGGTTTGCTGCCCGCATGTCCTTCTGTCTCCTCTCCTCCCTGCTGCCATCTCAGGCATCTTTCTGCTCTGTCTTTGCCTCGCGTTATACACCCTTCTTAGTAAGGACATTGTATGAAAGGTTCAATTTGGTGCTGAGAGCTTGGGAGGTAGAGTAGTTCCACGTCCTCTAGGTTCCACCTAGAAGAAGCCTGTTCCACCCTGCCAGTGCTTCTGTTTCAAGATATGAACTGACCATACCCTTGGTTAGCTTCCCTCTGTTTTTCTAATCACACAGCTAAGTGTAGTAGATAAAGCTGGGTTTTCATCAGGAAGCTTACTAACTGTTCAAGTTTTATTGATGTTCCAATGAAAAGCTTATACTTTACCTCTTAAGCTCCTAATGTATTCATTGTAAGGCATGGATGAACGATAAGAACAGGGAAAGAAAACGGAAAACAAAGTCATAGCTGCTAGAAAAGAGATGAAAATTGAGCTCTGTCCCATCCATTTCTGTCCCAAGCTCATAGAAGAACAGGATGTCAGGTCTTATTTTTGTCATTATTCTGACAGTTGCCCTCTTCTCTGTGTTGGAGGGCTTGGGAAAACTACATCTTTAATCAGGATATATGTTATTGTTTATCCTTTAGGTGGGATGGCAAGAATCTCAGCTTCTTATCTTATGTATGAGGGACGTGGTTTTGGTGTCTATGCTAAATGTTAGGGACCTTAAGGCTCATTTAAGAGTTTACCTGTGTGAGTAGTGTTGGAAGTAGTTACATTAATATGCTGATAACAATGGCAATGATAAGGCCACATATGGTGGCATTTACATTCAACCTCAGTATTTGGAAGGCAAAGGCAGATGAATCTCTGTGGGTTCAAAGTCAACCATTATTGTTTATTGCTCTACATCGGGAATTCCAGTTCAGTCTAGGAAACATGGCAAGACATTGCCTCAATAAATAAGTAAAATGTGAGCCCGGTAAGAAATGGGCCTTATCTCTGTAGTGCTCTTTCCCAGCACTGGTATCTAGCAGCTATAGTTGTTCAGTATAGTTATGGAATAGATGAGTAGATGATTGATTGCCAACCAATAGCTGGCATCCAACAGATACACTGTTTAGTACTTTAAATAGATTGTCTCAGTTCTACAACAATATCTGCAAATATTCTGTTTTCTCCAAATCTAACTCTTCATTGATTATAAGGAACAATAGAAATTAGTGCATATCTTACGAGGAAATAAAATTAACTCAGAATCTCTTCTGACTTGCTTGCCAACTGAGTCAGCTTTTGTTTCCATGCAGTGATTGACTGCACACATTGAGGGTATTGCCAGTGCTCTTTATTAAGGAATTGTTACTCAGCTCTTTCTACAAGTTTCTGCAAGGTACTGAAACCCAGCCTAAAAGTATTATGTCTGCACTTTCCTGTTCGACCAACCTGAGAATTTGCTTTGTTCTCAATTGAAATATGTCACTGCTAGTTAAGTAGGTTTTATTCAAGATTAGCAAGATAGAAACTAAAATATTAATAGTGATTTTTCTATAGAGGTTAATAGTGGTGGCTGGATTACAAGTGATTTTTTTTTCTTTTTTGGTTTTTCAAGATAGGGTTTCTCTGTGTAGCCCTGGCTGTCCTAGACTTGCTTTGTAGAACAGGCTGGCCTCAAACTCACAGAGATCTGCCTGCCTCTGCCTCCCCAAGTGCTGGGATAAAAGGCATTTGCCACCATGCCTGGCAAAAAAAATTTTTTTTAGTTTACTTTACAAAAGTTTATGTCATACAGGCATATTTTATATGTGTACATGTGTGTGTGGGTGCACATACTTCAGACATACCCTTGTTTCCACTGTGGAACATGATCACATTCATCTGCAGTCTATTTGAGAGTGGGAATTCACTATTGCAAATAGAATTTACCGTTCTGATGGCAATGCTGCCTTGAATCTGGAAGGTCCAGTCTGCCCCTGGTGGGACCAGGTTTTCTGCTGACCTCCAGTGGCTAGAGTGTGTATGGCATTAAGTGTGGATGCTCATGTCTTTTGGTCAGTTGGTGTAGAACCATCCAACCTCCCATTAGCATTTTTTGGATAGTGCTTTGTCCTTAATTAAACAGTGTGCTGCCATGTACCTGAGTTACTCTTATCTGTCCTCAGTGACTTGAGCCGTCTGTATCTGAAAATAAGAAGCTTTCATTACAGCTATACATAAATCCTGCACAAAGAACACAAAAATATGATTGGCTCGTGTGTTGGTCATGGTAAAAATAGTTGAAAATTGAACAACTCTAAAGAAAACAGTCACTTATAATCCACCCACCAATATTAATGGCTCCTAGCCACTACATGACTAGAAACAGTTTGAGTCTTGCTGGCTTTCTGCATTACTCAGGGAAAGCCTGACCTCTAGGGAGTATTTTGTTTTAGGGGACCATGGTTTGAGAATAGGAAGAAAATGGAAACAGCAGTAGTCTTCCCCCTGGATTTTGGACAGTGAGAGCTTTCTGTTGAAACTGTCTGCCTCCGTGGACTGACTCTGCATAATAATTGTTGGCCGTAGATGAGACAAGAGCTCGATACAGCTGCGCCATTTAGAACCTTACTGGTTGTGAGTGTGGCAGGTAGGAAGAACCCATCAAGAAAAAGTTAGTGACCATTGAAGCAAAGTACACACTAATTTTCTAATCAGGAAGCTGTTAACCTCCTGAAATTTCTAACTCCTATGACATCCATTTTAACATTTGATCTATCCATTTAATTAAAAAAACACACACATTTATTAATACCCCTTAAGTCATTCCTTGTTACATTGTCAAAATGTCACGCTGTAATTACCTTAAAATAACTTTTGGCCAACGCTTATAAAAAGTCACCTTTATGGCTGAAATTATTGATCAATGTAATTTTAAGGGTTTTGCTTCTTAATAATTAAATGTTACCTCATTGTGCCACATGCCTGCTGCCATGATGTTTGAAAATGAATTCACTATCTAGTTCCTAATAGTCTTCAGATATTGGTTAAATTTTTTCTTCATATCCAGGTTTGTTTTTGTTCTTTTGAGACAGAGTTTCTCTGTGTAACAGAGCCCTAACTGTGCTGGACTCTGTTTATAGACCAGGCTGGCCTTGAACTCACAGAGATCTGCCTGCCTCTGAGTGCTGGGATTAAAGGCCTGTGCTTCCGTGCCCGGCTCCATGTCTAGGTTTTTAAGGCAGCCTGCCAATTGTAATAATTGAGTATGGACACAGGCTCTTGCCACCTGCAGAAGGGGTGCTGCAGTTGTTTGTGGCGCTGCTGTCCCTGCCGGGTGACTGTTTTGAACGGCTAACCCCATAGCTGTCTGGCCAGCTGTCACAAGCAGGACAGCATTCAAACGCTGTTCATAGAACTTCAGACCCTCACAGTCTCTGTGGTCTTACTATACTCTTCTGTGTAAGGATGTTTTTTAAGTATTTTCACTTTTCATTGCACTCTTTGATTTATCAGTGTTAGAAGGCTAAAAGGAAAAAGCTAGAGAGTCCAAGTGTGCACATGAAAATTGGTTGGGTAAAGAGAGGTTGGGGAAAATCTAGGAGCCATTGGGGGAGAGGGGTAAAAATGATCAAAATACATTACATGAAGTTCTCAAAGAATTAAAGTGTTGTTTTGTTTTAAAAGTTGAATGCATTATATTGTCTCTAGTAGTATTGTTTAGTGTCCATTTTCAAACTGATTCTTAGATTGTAAATGAAAAAATAAATATTTCTATTAGACTAGTCATATTGTGTTAGGCGTGTCACATGTCCTTTCTGCCAAATCCTTTAAGAGTAAAATGGAGATATGTTGACACCTTGCTGGAAGCTTAGACACTCACTTAATTAATCTTATTTACATTGACTATATATTTCGGTTGTGTATTATAGGATATTTGTAGGGCTTGATATTTTGAGTTGAAATGTTGAAGGTTTATTTTTGTTTTGCCAATATGGTTGACAAAATTTCATCTCGTAGTTTAATCAATAACTTTCTGATTACAGCTGAGCATGCTTTTATGTTTATTGACCATCTGTGTTTCATAAATTGAACAATATCTTTAGTTCACTTTTTTGATGGTCCTTTTTTAAACTATGGAATTCATTTATTTCTTTTTCAATTTTTAAAAAATTTTAAAATATTTTTCTTTATTATTATTTTTTATTCTTTTTAAATTTTATTTTATTTTTTTTATAAATTACAGTTTATTCACTTTGTATCCCTACTGTAGCCCCCTCCCTCATCTCCTCCCATGCCCCTTCCCAAGTCCACTGATAGGGGCAGTCCTCCTCCCCTTCCATCTGACTTTAACCTATCAGGTCATCAGACTGGCTGCATTGTCTTCTCTGTGGCCTGGTAAGGCTGCTCCCCACTCAGGGGGAGGTGATCAAAGAGCCAGCCCATGAGTTCATGTCAGAGACAGCCCCTGGTCCCCTTACTTGGGAGCCCATTTGGACACTGAGTTGCCATGGGCTACATCTGAGCAGGGTTTCTAGGTTATCTCTATGAATGGTCCTTGGTTGGAATATCAGTCTCACTAAAGACCCCTGGGCCCAGATTTCTTAGTTGTGTTGCTCTCCTTGTGTGGCTCTTGTCTCCTCCAGGTCTTCCTATCTCCCCTTCTTTCATAATATACCCTGCACTCTGCCCAACCTTTGGCTATGATTCTCAGCATCTCCTTCGATATCTTGCTGGGGAGTCTTTCAACTGCCCTCTGTGGTAGGCTCCTGTCCTGTTGCCTGTTTTCTCCCTCTTCTGATGTCCATCCTGTTTGCCTTTTTGAGTGAGGATTGAGAATCTTACCAAGGGTCCTCCTCCTTGCTTAGCTTCTTTAGGTGTACAGATTTTAGTATGTTTATACTATATTATATGTCTAATATCCACTTTATCCACTTATAAGTGAGTATATATCGTGTGTCTTTCTGCTTCTGGGATGCCTCACTCAGGATGATCTTTTCTTGTTCCCACCATTTGCCTGCAAATTTCACTTTAGTGTTATTTATTACATTTTATTTACTTTGTATCCCAGCTGTAGCCCCCTTTCTCATCTTCTCTGAGTCCCCCCTCGCCCCTCACCATGCTCCTGCCATGTCCCTCCCCTAGTCCACCAATAGGGGAGGTCCTCCTCCCCTGCTATCTTACCCTAGCCTATCAGGGCTGTCTGGATCCTTTTCTCTGTGGCCTCGTTAGGCCACCTCACCAAGGGAAGATGATCAAAGAGCAGGCCACTGAGTCCATGTCAGAGACAGCCCCTGCTCTCCTTACTAGGGAACACACATGGAGACTGAGCTGTCCGTGGCTACATATGAGCAGGGTGTCTAGGACCTCTCCCTGCAGGGTCCTTGGTTGATTCATGAGCCTATACAGGATCCCCTGAACCCAGATTTTTTTGGCCCTATAGGCCTCCTTGTGGAGCTCCTATCCCCTCCAGGTCTTTAAATCTCCCCCTTCTTTCATAAGATTCCCTGCACTCCACCCAAAGTTTGGCTTGATGAATCTCAGCATCTGCTTTAATATCCTGCTGGGTAGAGTCTTTTAGAGGCCCTCTGTGGAAGGCTTCTGGTCTGCTCCCTGTCTTCTAGTTCTGATGTCTATCTTGTTTGCCCCTTGAATAAGGGTTAAGCATCTTCCCTAGGGTCCTCCTTGTTGTTTAGCTTCTTTAGGGCTATAGATTTTAGTATGTTTGTCCTATATTATATGTCTAATATCTACTTATAAGTGAGTATATACCCTGTGTGTCTTTCTGCTTCTGGGTTACCTCACTCAGAATGGTCTTTTGTAGTTCCATCCATTTGCCTGCCAATTTCATGATTTCCTTGTTTTTAATTCCTGAGTAGTACTCCACAATTTCTGTATCCATTCCTTCATTGAGGGACATTTAATATAGGTTGTTTCTAGATTCTGGCTATCCAAATAAACCTGCTATGAACATAGTTGAGCAAATGTCCTTATTGAACGGTGGGGCATCTTTTGAATATATACCCAGGAGTGGTATAGCTGGAGCTTGAGGTAGCACTTTTCCTAATTTTCTGAGAAAGCACCAGATTGATTACCAAAGTGGTTGTACAAGGTTACATTTCCACCAGCAATAAAGGAGAGTTCCGCTTTCTCCACAACCTCTTCAGCATGTGTCATCCCTTGAGTTTTTTATCTTAGCCATTCTGCTGTGTGTGATAGCTAAGGATGTTGACCATTTCTTTGTTTCTCTGCCATTCGATATTCCTCTGTTGAGAATTCTCTGTTTAACTCTGTACCCCATTTTTTAATTGATTACTTCATTTGTTGGTTTTTGTTGTTGGTGGTGGTGGGTTTTTTTAAATAAATAACGATCATTTGTTTCTTGTATACATTACAGGTACCCTTGTTCCAGTTTGTCATAAAAACCCATGATCTTTTTTTTATTTTATTTTTTAAAATTTATTTATTAGTATCAATATTCTGTCTGCATGTACACCTGCATGCCAGAAGAGGGCACTAGATCTCACCATAGATGGCTGTGAGCCATGATGTAGTGAGAATTGAACTCAGTATCTCTAGAAGAGCAGTCAATACTCTTAACTTCTGAGCCATCTCTCCATTGTGGGATCTTGACAGATATGATGGTACATGCAAGCAGGTGGATCAGCTTTCCTGGAGTACATAGCAAATTTGAGGCCAGCCTAGGTTGCATAGTGATACCCTGTCAAAAAACAAAAACAAAAATTCATGGTCTTCAATATCTGGGTACTATTTTGTCTGTTTGTGACTCCAGAATCTATCAAAACTCTTGGCAGTGTGATCCTGACATGCTCTTTGCCTGAGTAAACATTTTCTCCTAAGCATCCTGAGGCTAGAGAAGCCTTCCTCTGTCTTTTTGCTGCCTGCTTCCCCACAACAAATTCTTCTCAAGTTCCTTTGTTGCCCTTGTACTCAGTTAAGTACCCTTTGCGGGTATGGGTTTGTGTCTCAGGCCCCTCCCAGGCTCCTCTGCCTGTTGTCTATGGCTTTCTGGCTTCTGCCTCTTTTCCTTTTTTTGCAGGAACACGTAATCCTAAACTGCAACTGTAGATTTAATTTCCAAAAGGAAACCTCTAGGGAAGAATGTGGCTGTGATCTTGCCTCATCTAGAAAGGAGCTTTTCTTTGGGGGACATTGTAGTTTATTTAGTCATGTGATTTTCCTGGTTTCCTATTCCTTTAAAACTGTACTTTAAAAAAAAAAGTTTAATTTTCATTATAACGAAGCAGTAGATGCCTGCTACGTACTGTCCTGCATGGCAGTAAAGTGCCTACCTTAGATTTACCAATCTAAGGTAGTAATCAACAGGAACACTTTATCAGATTAAGGAAGCCATTCTCTTCTATTTCTGAAGTGTGGATGGATGTTGAATTTTATTGAATGGTTTTCTGCACTTTTTGAGGTAATCCAGTTTTTTTGTTGTTGTTTTTAGCATTGTGAATTACTTCAACTGATTTTAAAATATTAAGCTAAACTGATGTGCTAGGCTAAATACTTCTTGATTATGGAATATTCTCAAATGCATACGGTGCTCAGTCAAGTTTGTTAGCTTGTTTGATAGTTTTGCATCTGTTCTTAAGTAAGGTTACTGTATACTTCTTTTCTCTTCCCATAATGCCCCTGTCCGTTTTCATAAACATAGCTTGGAAACATCATAAATAAATTGAGAAGTGTTTTTTCTTTTTGTGTTCGCTGGAATAATTTAAGTGACATTTCTGGCTCCTTAGACCTTTTCTGATATTTGCTAACTGAAATTGACGAGGAATTAAGTTTTATTTGTATGTATATGTTGCGTACACATAATTTTAGGACCATTTATATTTTTGATTTATTGTAGGTTCAGTTTTCTTAAGTTGTTTTTCCTGGAAACTTTTCCATTTTATTTAAGTCTTTATACTTATTGGCATTAAGTAAGTCATTGGTAATAGCCATCAGAATAAAGATCTCCAGAAACACTACTCCAGAACACTATGTTCAGTGCTAAAATGGTCACTTACATATGTAAGGGCCTGGATCTTTGTAGCACTGCAAACAAACTGAATTTTTAAAAATTTAGTGTTACCCTGAAACTCCTGCACAGAGGTAGCCCATGGCAGTTCAATATCCAAGTGGTCTCCATTGTAATGGGGACAGGGACTGTCTCTGACAGGAACTGATTGGCCTGCCCTTTGATCACCTCCCCCAGAAGGGGAAGCAGCCTTGCCAGGCCACAGAGGAAGACAATGCAGCCACTCCTGATGGGAGCGGATAGACTAGGGTCAGAGGGAAGAGGGAGGGTGGGATTAAGAGGGGAGGAGGGAGGGAGGTACAGGGGTATACAAAGTGAATAACCCTAATTAATTTAAAAAAGAAACAGAATTATATAAAAATGTTATATCACCCCCCCAAAAAAGTTAACTGTTACTTCCAATTCAATTGTTGTCGAATCACCTCAGTTTTATATATTCCTAAGAGTTAATAAACAGCAATGTTTTTATTGTGTGTAACGTTCTTTGAAGTATAAACAGATGGTCACGAATGAATGCACAGCTTCTCATGGTTCTGCATATACCACACCCTGTTTTCAAAGCTTAGAACATCATCACTTACTATTGTTACCTTGATTACGAAAGCCTCTGGATTTATTCCTCCTGAGTGTGCTTGTGTGTTCTCTGATGAACATTTTTTTAGTTTCTCCCTGACTATTAGGTTATTTTGGTCACCAGTAATAGTCATTATACTCTGTTTCTAAAATCAGATTTTTGGGGGTGGGGGGTTCCACATATGGTTGAGATCATGCAGTTTTATGTTTGGTTTATCCCATTTAAACCTTCCAGGTTTATTCATGTTGTAACAAATGACAAGATGTCGTTATTTTTATAGTTGCATAGCAATCTGTCACACACACTTTTTTTTTCATTCATTAGTGGAAGGCATAGCATTTGGGTGGTTCTCTGTCTGTGTGACTAGTACTTTTGTAAACACAGGAACAGGATCTCTCTTCAACATCCTGATGATAGCCTTTGGGTATATCCCGCTGCAACAGGACTTCATGTCATGTTCTGTTTTGAATTTTCCACACTGTTGTTCATAATAACTCTTTCACACTCTCACCAGAAGTAATGCAAAAAGTCCCCTTTCCCACCTCTTCACCAATCGTTGTTCCTCTTTGTCTTTTTGGTAAGTGTCAGTTTAATTGGAGTGGGTGCTATCTACGTACTTTCCTGTGTGTGCCATGCTAAGACCACACAAGTGTTCTATCGCTGTGCTTTTCCCAACCTCTCCTTGTGGCTTTGCATTACTTTTCCCTCATGGTGGTGTTGACGGTTTTCCCCCATACACCTTCATATAGCTACTTTTGTGAATTATCTATTCAGATATTTTACCCATTTATAAGACTAACTGACTTGTATTTTTGCAGAATACTTGTGTGAATTTTGTATAAATTTTGAGTGTTGACTCTATTCATTGTTAATTTACGCTTGTCAATATTTTGTCTCTGCTCTAAAGAATGTTTCTTTTGCTGTGTGAAAGCTTTTTAGTTTGAGATAATCCCATTTGTCTATTTTTGCTCTTGTTGCTTATATTTTTGAAGTCTTATCCAAAAAAAAAAAGAAAATCTTGCCCAGGCTAATAGCATTAAGTGTTTCTCAATTTTATATTTCACTCCTTTAGGCTGAAACTCTTCTTAGTGATATTACTGATATCAAATACTTTAGCTGCCAAAAATTTCTTAAATTTCAAAGCAGCAATACTGGAATTAATGTTTTAAACATTTTATATTCGTGTGAAATATTTGTATGATTTCAAAGTCAGAACTATAAAACCAAAGTGTAAGAATGAAATCTAAATTTCTTCAATAACGTCTCTCATTTTCTCTCACTGGTAATCTCTTTTCTTTCATTTCTTTTTTTTTTCTCCTTTTTAGGTAGAAGAGGGATATATATATATATATATTATATATTATATGTATTTATATTTTTTACAGTTTCACATGTAGCTGATTTTTTTCACTTTATAGTACATCTTGAATATTTCACTTTAGTAATATACAAAGTTCTTTTTTATTCCGTTGTGTAACAGCCTGGTTCTACATATTATGGACACTCATCCTTTGCTAAACCAGTGCCTGGGAGATACTTGGAAAAGGTATAACTTTGGAAAAAAGATATTTCAATTCTCTAGACAACAACATTGCTTCACTGGTCAGAGAAACTGTTTAACACAGTTTTAAAAGCATTTTAATTAAACTTCATTATATTAGTGTGTCATTGCAAATTTTATTTTTCATATATTATGTGTAGTGTGCTGGAGAGTGACTTTTTTAAATGGGAAGGTCATTTTTCTTGTGACTAATCCACATTTTTGAGGTTTTTGCCTTATTACGAATGCCTCTGTATCTTTAAACACTTTTACTTGTGACCATTCTCCCTCCAGTGTGATCTCGTTCATTCTTTGCACAACAGGGCTCAAAAGCATGTCCTCTAATTGTACCTTGTCACTTGAAGCTAATGTAGTTACTGGTTTTGCTTCGGAGTGATCAGCTCCTAAACCAGACATGATATTGGCTTTGTTAAATATGTGTACATTGTGTTAATAATTCAGATTTAAAGAACTTTGGTAATGAATTGTGATTTCCTCCTTATAAATCCTTTGTGGGTTTTACCAGAATATTATGTGGCCTAAATTATATATGGGGTTTTCTCTACCATCTCTTTTGAGAACCTGTGCTCCAACCTTAACCACTGAGATTCCTTTAATATCCTCTAAGTGCTTGTCCTGGAGAGAATACAATGAAGCCTTGACTTAAAAATATTCTAACTACTTCTGCCTCTTTCTGAGTAGTGCAAAGGCCTTGGGATATATACTGTATTTTACCTCCTGCTTATTGCCCTCCTCCTAGCTTATATGCTGCAACTGTCATGTATTTTTAGTTTGTATCCCATCTCACAAGGCATAATTCTTACTGCTTTTTTTTGTATTCAGATATCCTATGTCATACTTACTATTCTATGTATTTGCATTCTCTCATTTGATTCATAAAACAACCTTATTGTAATAGAAATTATTCTTTCTGTAACAGATGATAAGTTAAGGTGTGACAGTTTATGGACTTTAAAGGTTCACATAGCCCATAAGCAGTAGATTGAGAATTCAAGCCCAGGCAGTGAATCCAAAGTCTGGTCTAATAACCAGTTTAGAGTCATGACTGAGTATTTTCTTTTTCACTAAGAAGGAAGAGATATCATAAATAACTGTCATGTTTCTGACTTTTGAACTAATAAGCCCACCCTGACTGAGTGCTAAAACTAACTTCCTCTTGTATATTCTTTTAGCTGATATAGCCCAGAGGTACAGGATAAGCAAATACCCAACCCTCAAATTATTTCGTAATGGAATGATGATGAAGAGAGAATACAGGGGCCAGCGATCAGTGAAAGCACTTGCAGACTACATCAGGCAACAGAAAAGTAACCCAGTCCATGAGATTCAAAGTTTAGATGAAGTCACCACTCTTGATGTAAGTTACCTTATGGTGGATGAAGTGTGCATTGCCTGTGTAATTAATGCAAACAAACCATAGTGAGAATACAGAATCTACACATTCTTTTACAGTTTACTACAGTATATTTGACATATACATACCAGAAAGAATTTGTCTGGGATTAATTCTCAAGGGAAACGCTACTGTTTTTACTGAACTGCCAGTGAACATTAGCATATGTAGCATGTGTAACATGCAGTAAAGCTGTACTAATTGAATTAATGTAGCAGAGAAGCCAGAATTATAAACAGAAGTGTAAGTCAAGCATATACATCAAAGTTTTTCTATTTCCTTTGATTGATACCTGCAGAGTGTCTACTTTAATCATTATTTTCAGCTCTATCTGTAATTTAGTGTCCTTTAAAATAGCCCCTCTTGATTAACATAGCAAACCCCTTTCTTTGTAAAATAAGTAATTTTTAAAGAATAACACACAACACCAAAAGCAAAAACTGTAGTGTTTAGCCTTTATTGCTCTCACTATAAGGTGACAAGTTAATAAATTAGCTGGTTGCCATTTTGTGGTTGCTGTTGTAGGAACATGGCTCCTGAGCCAGACATGAAAAACATTATTGCTCATATCACAGTAGGCCTTGTGAGCCTGTGAGCCTGTCTTATTATTGCCGTCCCAGCCCCTAAGTCCTGTGAGAAAATGCAAAGGACCATGATGGATGCTCATATAGGCAATAGGTTCAGGAAGGGAGAGCTAGACTTGGGGAGCATGCCTATCAGAGCATATCAGAGCAAGCAGTAAATTCTCCTTTTTTGTATTTAACAAGACAGTATGCCATATCTTAATGTTTTGACTGCAAGCACAGAACTGGCTTGTATAGGGAGTGGACAGGGTCTTATGCAGTAAGAATATACAGTGCCACATGGAGGCATGTGAAGGACCCATGGAAGAATGTGAATGATGGAGTTTTAATAAATTTATAGTTACATTTTATTGTATCAAATATTGTTTTCAACCCAACATAATTGTTGGTAGTTTTAGACTAGACATTAAATGGTATTACTACATTCAGTTATTCTTCAGTTGAAATAATAGAATTATAACCAGAGCTACCCAAGTTCCAGAGCAAAGAGTCAATGAAGTAGCATTCTCTTAGAAGTATATATCTTGCAAAATAATTAGATACTTTATTTTACAGCGCAGCAAGAGAAATATCATCGGATACTTTGAGCAGAAGGATTCAGATAATTACAGAGTTTTTGAAAGAGTGGCAAGTATTTTGCATGATGACTGTACCTTCCTTTCTGCTTTTGGGTAAGTATATTAACCAGCAGCCTGCTAGGAGGTGAGCTTGGCTGTCACATTCAGTTCTTGCTATTGTTTGTCATGTTCTGAAGATGACCACCGCACAGATGACCTCAGTCCTTTCAAAGTCACCAACCAGTGTTTATACACATGGCTCATTCTTTAAGGGCCTTAAACCATTTTTTCTCATGTTATGTTTCAGAATGTAGGTAAAAGCGTCAGAATGGCTCAGTTAACAATGAGCTCTTTTATGCTCTTATTTGATTTATTCACTGACCCTTATGCGAGGTAAACTGCTAACCCATGACAGCTCTCCTGACTGAGCATGTTCTTTCTAGTTAAGAAGTAGAGGTTTTGTTATCTTCCTTCATCCCCATATCTTTACCACCATCCTTCGTATCTTCGTCTCAAAAATAACACCCCCACCCTCCACACACATACACACCTCTCTCTGCCACCCAATCAGGGCCTTATATATGCTGAGCTTGTGGTCTATCCCGGTCTGTAGTCCCAGCCCTTTTAGCCTTTCTAAAATTGATCTCCTCACTCATGTAGACTGTCCTTGTATCTCTCTCTGGGACTTTGATCCATCAATTCTCCCTGCTTCATTTTCTCCTCTTGTCAACACTTAACATTGCCTCTCTCTGATCTACTTTCCAGTTTATTTCTCTTCTTAGTCTTTTCATCTCAAGGTTCTGTCCTGTACTCTCTCTTCTTGGAGGTTATCTCAGACACCTTTGGCTTTTGTGTAGTGTTACTTCTTTTATTTGGGGCTCTTTATGGCTATGTTAGTCTGGTTGCAATAGCTGTTGTGATGCCTTCTCCAGTTGATGACTTCTGCTCTTGGTCCTTGCTTTCATGCTTTGGTGGATTTTATTGATGGTTTACTGTGAGCCTCAGCAGTGTTCTGAAGATCAATGTACAGCATAGGCAGGGAACATCACCAGCCCGGGCTTTCGCATTACTGCTGTATGGCCATATCGCCTAACTCAGATACTTGGAGCTAGCTTCTGCCTCAGAGCCTTTGTCCTTTCTGCTCCTGTATCTGGAAGTAATTTTAGTTTTTTTAGGGTTTCCAGAGTGGCTGCTCTAATTTGCATCCCCTCCAACAGTGCCAGCGTTTGCTGTCAGTTGTTTTGTTGATCTTAGCCATTCTGAGTGGGATGAGATGAAATCTCAAATGTTTTAATTTGCATCTTCCTAAATGCTAGGGATGATGAACACTTTTTGAGGTATTTCTTAGCCATTTTTACTTCTTCTATTAAGAACTCTCTGTAGAAACCTAGCCCATATTTTAAATTGGGCCATTTCTTTTCTTGATTTTTTGTTTTTTTGAGTTCTTTGTATATGCTGGTTATTAATTTTCTTTGAGATGTATAGCTAGCAATGATTCTCATTTTGTGGGTTTCTTTTTCACTCGCTTGATTAGCGTACCGAAACTTTTTAGTGTTGCTAAGTTCCAGTTACCAATTGTTAGTCCTAAGTCCTTGGCTAATGGAGCCCTGCTCAGAAAGTCCTTTTTTCACCCATATCTCATAGAGCACTGCCATGTTTTCTTCTAGCAATGTTAGTGTTTTGGGTTTTAAATTGAGATCTTTAATACATTTGGCTCTATCTTCTATGCAGGGTTATAAGTATGAGTCTAATTTAATTCTTCTGAATATGGACATAGTTTTCTCAGAATCATTTGTTGGAGATGTCATATTTTCTCTAATATAGGTATGTTCTCTAATATAGGTTTGCCTCTTTGTCAAATATCAAATGGGGTAGTTACAAGTACTCATGTTTGTTGGGTCTCCTATTTTGCTCCATTGGTCTGTTATGTGCCAATATGATACTATACTTTTTTTTTAATCACTGTGGCTTTATAATATATCTTAAGGTTTGAAATAGCAATCCCTCCAATATTCTTTTTGCTCAGGATTGTTGGTTATTCCAAGTCTTTTCTGGTTCTGTATGAATTTAGGATTTTGTTTTCTATTTCAGTGAAGAATGTTGCAGATATTTTGATTTGTTCTGCATTGAATCTATACATTGCATTTGATTGGGTGGTCATTTTCACAATATTAATTCTAGTCCATGAATAGGCTGTCTTTCTCAATTTTTTTCACAGATTTGAAGCTTTTTATAGAGGTCTTTGTTTGGGTTTATTCTAAGATATTTTGTTGTCTTTGATAACTGTTGTAAATTGGAAGTGTGCCCCTGAGTTCTTTCTCAGTGTGTCTTGTTTTTTTTTAATATATTTTTTTATTTTTTTATATTAATCACAGGTTATTTACTTTGTATCCCAACCATAGCCGCCTCCCATATTCCTTCCCAATCCCACCCTCCCTGCCTCCCTTCCTCATCTCCTCCCTGCCTCTTTCCAAGTCCACTGATAGGGGAGGTCCTCCTCCCCTTCCATCTGACCCTAGCTTATCAGTATCTTCAGGACTAGCTGCAATGTCCTCTTCTGTGGCCTGGCAAGGCTGCTCCTCCCTCACAGGGGGTGGAAGGTCAAAGAGCCAGCCATTAGTTAATGTCAGAAATAGTCCTTGTTCCCCTTGCTAGGAAACCCAGTTGAATACTGAGCTACCATGGGCTACATCTGAGCAGGAGTTCTAGGTTATATCTATACATGGTCCTTGGTTGGAGAAACAGTCTCATAGAAGACCCCTGTGCCCTGGCATATTTGGTCCTTGTGGGGCCCTTGTCCTTTCCAGGTCATACTAACTCCTTCTTTCATATGGTTCCCTGCATTCTGCCGAAGGTTTGGTTATGAGCCTCGGCATCTGCTTCGATCCACTGCTAGGTAGAGTCTTTCAGAGGCCCTCTGTGGTAGGCTCCTGTCCTGTAAATTGTTTTCTCTTACTTCCAGTGTCCATCCCATTTGTCTTTCTAAGTGAGGATTGATCATCTTAGCCTGGGTCCTCCTTCTTATTTATCCTCCCTAGGTATATAGATTTTAGTATGTTTATCCTGTCTTATAGGTCTAGTACCCACTTATAAGTGAGTATATACTAGTGTGTGTCTTTCTGCTCCTGGGATAACTCACTCAGGATGATCTTTTCTAGATCCCACCATTTGCTTGCAAATTTCCTGATTTCCTTGTGTTTAATTCCTGAGTAGTATTCCATTGTGTAAAAGTACCACAATTTCTGTATCCATTCCTGCATTGATGGGCATCTGGGTTGTTTCCAGGTTCTGGCTATTACAAAAAAAGCTGCTACAAACATGGTTGAGCTAATGTCCTTGTTGTGTACTTGAGCGTGTGTGTTGTTAGTGTGTACAAAAACTACTGATTGTGTACTCTGCCTCTTATCTGAAATTGTTGATTATTTTTAGAAGTTTTCTGGTGGAATTTTGGAGATCTCTTATATATAATGTTATGCCATCTGCAAATAGAGATGATTTTGCTCCTTCTTTTCTTATTAGTATACTTATAATTTCCCTTTCTTGTCTTATCAATCCAGCTATTGCTTATAGCACTGTATTGCGAAGGAATGTTGGGGGTAATAGGCAGCTCTGTCTTGCTCCTAGTTTTAAGGGGATTACTTAAGGTTTTCTTTATTTAGAATGTTGGCTATAGGTTTACCATGGCTTTTATTATGTTGAGATATGTTTCCTCCAGTCCTACCCTCTCTAAGGATTTTATCATGGAAATATGTTGTATTCTGTCGGAGAGTTTTTTCTGCATCTATTGAGATACTCATTTGATTTTTGACTTTTAAGTCCATTTATATGATTTATTATATTTACTGATTTTGGATGTTGAACCAATCCTGTGTTTCCGGGACTAAGCCACTTTAATCATGGTGGGTGATCTTCTTGATATGTGTTTGTATTCAGTTTGCTAGTATTTATTGAGGATTTTACATCTGTTCATCAGGGATAACAGTCTGAAGTTGTTTGTTTGTTGTATCTTTACCTGATTTGGGTTTTAGAATAATACTGACTTCAAAGAAAGGGCTTTAGAATTTTCCTTCTGTTTCTATTTTTTGCAGAATTTTAGGAAACCTTGGTTATAGTTCTTTGAAAGTCTGGTAGATGTCTGTTGTGAATCCAACTGGACCTGCACTTTCATAGTTGGAAGGTTTTTATTACAATGTAAATTAATTCCTTTGTTTTGGATCGTTAGTCTCTACTTGTCTTAACTTTAATATTTCGGATGAATCAACAAAGTCATCTATTTCTTTCATATTTTCAACTTAATGAAATAGAGCTTTAAAAAGTATTTCTTTGGTGTCTGTTGTAATATTTCCTGCTCCTTTTGGATTCTGTTAATTTAGATTGTTGCTTGCTTTCTTTTTGATAAGTGGGCCAAGAGTCTGTAGATCTTGTTTATCATCTCAAAGAATCAGCTAGAATAATTGATTCTTCATTTCTTCTTTCTACTTCATTGATTTCTGCTTTGATTTTTACTTCCTGCTGGGTTTAAGTGTGGTTTGTTCTTGTTTTTCCAAGTTCTTGAGCTGCATCATTAAGTCATTTATTTGTGCTCTCTGAGTTTTTAATGTAGGTACTTAGACCTATAAACTGTCCTCTTAGAATTTATTTTTAAATATGTCTGAGAAATTTTATTTTGTTGTATTTTCATTTCCATTTAGTTCCAGGAATATTTGGGTTTCTCTTGATTTCTTCTTTGATACACTCATTTAATTTCAACTTTTTGTTTTTAGAATATCACACATGACTGCTTTACTTATATATCTATCTACCCCTTTTTCTTCTTCCACCAACTCCTCTTGTCCCTCTACTCCTCTCAAATTTATGGCCTCTTCTTAATTATTATTTTACAATGTATAAATACATATATATGTATACATATCTGTACACACACATACATTGCTGCATCCATTTAGTATATATTTGTTTAGGGCTAACCACTTGGGATTGGATAATCTGTAAATGGGCTCATCCCTAGAGAAGACTGATTTTGCCTCTCTCAGCAGCCATTAATTGCCTTTAGTTCTTTTAGGGGTAGGACTTTGTGAGATTTCCCCCATCCATGTTGGAATCTCAACTGTTATTGTCATTGTGCAGGTCTTGTTTATACAGCCGTATTGTTGAGATTCCATGGGTACAGCTTCCGAGACATACTGAAGACACAGTCTCCCAGCAGACATCCAGATTCTCTGGCTCTTACAGTTTTTCTGTCCCCTCTTCTGCCATGTTCTCTGAACTTTTGTGTAGGTGTTGTATTGGAGATTTATCAACTGGTTTTAGTACTTCATGGCCAGTTGAGGCACCACAATTTTAAGGGTCTGGAGAGATGGCTTAGTGGTTAAGAGCACTATTTGTTCTTCCAGTGGTCCTGGGTTTAATTCCCAGCAACCACATTGTGGCTTACAACCATATATACTGGGATCTGATGCAGGTGTACATGTAGATAGAACACTCATATATATATAAAATAAATAAAATCTTAAAAAAAAATAGTCTCGTCTCCTGACAAAAGAAGCTTCATTAATAAGTGATGAGGGATCTGTGGGTATAAGTACTTCAAATGCAGCTAAAAATTAAATTAGGAAAATAGAAGTAGTAAGTTCTCTAGGTTCCATGACCTCACCAGCTGTGGATAATTGGCTAGGTTTGCAGTACAAGGCACAGATTCCCTTGTGTTGAACAGGCCTTAAGTCTAATTATACAGCTTTTTTTTGCCCTAATAGATGCCACCCTTGCACACTTGGGAATGTCTTGCCATAGTCGGCACTGTATGGTTTGTAGGCTTTGTAGCTGGGTGGGATTGTTGTGTTCTCCCTTGGCTGTTTCATAGCACCTTCACCTATGAGAGCAAGGGAGGAGGCTTTCAAGTCAATTCTAGCTTCTTTCCTTCAGCAACAGGGTCTTCCCTTCAAGTTCTAAGGGGCAACCAAGGACAATGTCAATAGCCTATATTATTTAGGGGGTCTCTTAACTCCCCCTATCAACAACCAGCAGGAAGGCTTTCCAGGCCTGACACGGGGGGGGGGGGTTGTTAGATAGTTATGGTTCTTGGAGGGAGCACACCAAGTGGTGTAATTTCATTGAAACTATATATATATACACATACATACATATATACACACACACATATACATACACTCATATATTTATGTATACGTATATATAAATGTATATGTACTCTTAAGTAAGCATAAAATAGTATTTCCCTATGGTCTTTCAAACATCTTTAGTGTTACTTATCCCTCTTTATTTTCTGATCTTTTTCAGTGTTGCTCCTCTTCCCTTTTCTCATTTCCCTCTTCATAATGCCCTTGTCTCACTAATGAAGAGGTCCTTCATTATATTCTTACTTGAATCAATCTAGGTTAGCACCCTTTACTTCTTTTTCTGGACTACTCTGGTCAGAAATTAAAGATGTATCAGTGTTTGTTTAATCCTCAAATTATGTAGAGAAAGAGTAGCTTACTCGTTTGATTTAGGCTTTTCTGCAGGATTCTCTCACCAGATATTTATTGTACTAGGTAAATACTTGTTACACAAGACCAAATGTTTGTATGCCAGATACTATACTAGACCTAGGATATAACAGTGTTCAACTGCACAAACATGTTTTCTAAAACTGGGTTTTTATGATGTAGGTTATTTCAGTTATTTTTTAGAATGTCCACATTTAAAAAGTAAAAACTAGAAAGTTAACATAGTTTTTATTAATCTCTGTGAACAAATTATCATCCTTAATCTGTAGGTAAAAATCAGTCTAC
>CM053763.1:87714367-87890864 GCA_028658305.1 Pachyuromys duprasi
ACTCTGTCTAAAGTTTGTCTGTGAGTCTCAGAGATCCATCCTCTTCTAAAAGGACAAAACTATTACCTTTTTCTTCGAAATTTATATTTGATGTGTCTGGGTTAGTAGATGGATATTAAAATGTGTTTTGCCAGCAAAGATTACAGTAATATAATTTCTATTTCTGTTTTTGTAACAGCGTTCTGTGCCAGACATGGTGTACTTGGGATCTATGACAAATTTTGATGTAACTTACAACTGGATTCAAGATAAGTGTGTCCCTCTTGTCCGAGAAATAACATTTGAAAATGGAGAGGTATGAACTTCAGTGTGGTAATTTTAATTCAGTATGTGAGAGAATGTATTGCCTCTGTTCCTCATGCAACTTAGCAGTTACCAGTTATAAGAATCATACGTTGGGCACAGCTGTATCCTCGCTGTTTCTATAGTGCTTTGGCACTGGCTTCCCACCTTCACTAATTGCAATAGTTGAAAATGGCTCGAAAGCAATTCTGATGTGCTTCTGATATCTATCCTTGGGTAAGGATCCTTGTCTAATCATTAAGATAAATGATATTTTTGCTTCATGCTGAGGCAGTTCCTCAGTTTCACCCTCCAAAAGGTATCTAATGGAGATAACTACATGTGGAGGCCCTTTGTGAATTTTTTCATACAAATAAGAACATGGCATTTGTTAAGATTAAATCATTCAAATCTGCTGTTTCTTACGATTTTTTTACTCTCAAGTAACAGTAATACAAATTCTTTGCCATTTTCAAGGTGGTTTTATGTGTGCATATTGAAAGACACATGCAGGGCCAGCTGTTTATTAATAATGTTGAGGAACTTTCTTTTCCCTGAAATATGACTGTATTGTGGAGTTTTGTCTTTTATCCTTAAGCCACTTCCCAGCTTTGGGTAGGTTGCACGTAGTAGAATGGTTTTTATAGTACACTTTAGAATAAGCATGAATTTGTGAATCATATTTGCTTATTGCTGACACACTTATATTTTGAGTTTTACTTGTGAAGACTGGCAGTAGTAATCAGTGTTTGTCTCCTTCTTGGGTTAAGAGCTGACTGTACTTCTTTCTTTGCTCAACCCTAACTGGCTTCAAGAGCTGCCCCTGCAGTCACATATGCAGTGCTGGCTCTCTCTCTCCCTAAAGAGGCAACCCTTTAATAGAGTTCTCATGTTGTACTGATACCAACCATAAAATTATTTTGCTGCCACTTCATAACTCTAATTTTGCTGCTGTTTTAAATCGTACTCTAAATATCTGATATGTAGACTGTATGACCCCTGTGTTGAGAACCACTAGTCTAACAGACTGGCCAAGGACCTTGCAGGTGACTCCATGTATAAATCAGAGCAGGGCACATGTGTTTCCTTAGTGCTGCAAATTTATTCTTTGTTAAGTTTTGTTGGCTTTTACACAGTTAGACACTCCCCCTCTTTTTTTTCCAATTCCTTGCAACTGTTAGTTACATGAATTGAGTCCACACTTGTTCCACTTGGAAAACAGCTAAACTGAATAGAGAGGTCACTGGTTTTTATTGAAAACCTTTTTCTGCAGGAGTTGACCGAAGAAGGACTGCCTTTTCTCATACTCTTCCACATGAAAGAGGACACAGAAAGTTTAGAAACATTCCAGAATGAAGTAGCCCGGCAGTTAATAAGTGAAAAAGGTAGACTGTTGGAGGTGTTTATTTTCATCTTTTCTTACTGTCTTTCTCCTCTTTTCCTGTAAGTCTTAGCACACTTAGGATGAAAGTTTCACAGGTTACTTTAACATGTGTGCTTAGACATGGGGCAAGGAAGCAATGAAGTTATGATGTGAAACAGGGTTTCTTGTGTGTTTACTCTTGTTTTCTGTACCTTGACTGTTTTTTCAGAGGGAAAAACAAATAGCATGAAAAGTGGGGTGCCGGGTGAACAGTATTATCTGGGGAGCCATTTTCCAGTACCTAAATGCTTCTCTGACACATTTGCAGAGAGATTTGCAGAGACATTACTAAAACACGACACACTCTGAGCCACATTTATTTTGGTATGAAAGTTGAGCAGCTGTCTGTATTTCTCCATTGTATCTTAGCAGAATTTGGGCTATCAAATTGCTTCCCCTCAGTACTGAGGATAAAAGGTCAAATGACATAAACTGATGGTGTGGTAAAGAGCTGCCTAGTTCAGTCATTAGTAATTATTCTTGGTTTGAATTTGATTTAAATGTAGCCATTTAGGCTACCAGGGGCAGGAAGACGGTCCCAAAGGAAAAGTGTATGTATCAGACTAGAGAACTGACTCAGAATCTGGGGCACCTTAACCACAGATGACTGCCAATTGAAGAAATAAAAAATTCACAATAACATTCAATTTTTGGTTTTCTTATATTTCTGAGGGAATTGTTCTCTACCTTGAGAACTAAAAAATGCTTTCTTTTAAATATTCTGTTTAGGCTTGTTTTCTGGTCTATATCAATTACAAAAATGTTGATGTTGTTGTTTATTATACTATTTTTGTGAGTTCATGGTCAGATTACAGTTAAAATTCTAACATAGTTCTTAAAATTCTGTTTCTTTCAAAGGTACAATAAATTTTTTACATGCAGATTGTGACAAATTTAGACATCCTCTTCTCCATATCCAGAAAACTCCAGCAGATTGCCCTGTCATAGCCATTGACAGTTTTAGGCATATGTATGTTTTTGGAGACTTTAAGGATGTGTTGTAAGTATCTCCTTTTGTTCTTTTTTAAATTACTAATATATCCCATAAACTTAAATGTAAAACAATTTGCTTGGCTAGCCATTTTCACTCTATACTCAGAAAGCAATACTCGAAGGTTAGGTATAAAAAGTTAGAGTAGTTCCTTTCATTGTAACATGTAGAATCACTGACTAGAGAATTGCAGATGTTAGGTGACAGGGAACTAATCTCTGAAAGAAAGGTTGTGTTCTGTGAGAAGTTAGCTTTGCTCTGAGGTTGGTCTGTGGCATCACGTATCAAGCAAATAAATATCCTAGTTCAAGCTGAAGCATTACTGGTAATGTCTGTTTGCTCATGATCTGTATGCTGTCAGAATATTAAGAGGATGTGTATACAACTCAATTTTGCTGTGACCGGGACTTTCTGATGGCCTGTAGTTAGGACCTTTGCATGATCAGGTAAGCTTCTGGATTCTGTGCTCAAGTCTTAATAGTATTAATAAACATGGAAGTCTTGTGAACACTGCAGACACTGAAATCTTACTAGCTTCCAGGGACATGACATACAGAGATTAAAAATTCAAAGTATTAATGTATGAAAATTATAAGCCATTCAATTTAAATAATATACACTTAAACTTTTCTTGAATAAGCCAGTTGCGGTGACACATGCCTGTAATCCTAGCACTCGGGGAGGCAGAGGTAGATGGATCTATGTGAGCTCGGACCAGCCTGGTCTACAAAGCAAATCCAAAACAGACAAGGCTACCCAGAGAAAACAAACAAATAAAACACCCACACACAAAGGAAATTTTTTCTTAAACAGTTCATTTAAAATTTTTTAATCTTAAAATATTATTCTGCAGAGTGGATAAGTTGAAGTTTTAGCACAGAATTATTTATCCCACATACTTCTGAATATTTCAGCAGCGACATGATTTTTCAGAATACTCTTGGTTCTGAAACTCATGTGGCATTGAGTTGTGCCTTGAGCTAGCCACCGAATTTCTGTTCTTTCTAAATGTATGAGGTAGGATTGACAGTAGCACCTAGTGGGAGCCCTGTGGAAATGAATGAACAGTGACTGTTTGATAAGCCATTAAGATGTAACAACTTATAGTGGATGTTTGTATTTTAAATAATAAAGTATGTCAAAGGTCATTGTAATTTCTACTTATATTCAAAGAGTATCATATAGCCTGTCAATTCATCTAATATTTTTCTAGGTCTTTTAAATAACTGTCATTATGCTAGATATCAAGTGTGTAAATTCTATATAACTGGGTCTTTTGGAGCCTTGGGATGGCCCAGAGCTTGGCAGGGGGTGGGACTGTAGTCTGTTAGGGATGGTCTGTGGGTGTCAGCCTGTCACCTGGAACCACTGGGCTGGTTTGGAACCTGAAGTCTGGACTGGAGGCTAAAGAGTATGCAAGCCTCAGCCTAGATCTTATTCTTACAAAGTAGCCTGAGCTCAGAGTTGTTTGGAGGAAATAATAAAAACCAGAGCAGAGGAGCTGGAGAGATGACTCTGCAGTTGCCTCTGGAGGAGGACCTGGGTTTGATTCTCAGCATGCACATGGTGGCTCACAACCATTTGTAACTTCAGTGGACCTCACACTTTCTTCTGGCTTTCTGTAACACACAGACACACATGCAGACAAAACACATAAAGACATAAACTATTTTTTAATTATAAAAATAATTAGTATTTAGCTTCTTTAGGTCTGTAGATGGCTTTCCTATGTTATATGGCTAATATCTACTTATAAATGAGTGTATAGCATGCCCGTCTTTCTGTTTCTGGGTTACCTGACTCAGGATGATCTTTTCTAGTTCCATCCATTTGTCTGCAAATTTTATGATTTCTTTGTTTTTAATAGCTGAGTAGAATTCCATTGTGTAGATGTACCACAATTTCTGTGTCCTAAGGAGGACCCTAGGGAGGATGCTTAAATCTCATTCAGAGTGGCAAACAGGATAGACACTAGAAGCGTGGAAGAGAGGAAACAGGATGAGAGTCTACTATAGAGAGTCCTCTGAAAGGATTCACCCAACAGGGGATCAAAGCAGATGCTGAGACTCACAGCCAAACTTTGGGTAGAACACAGGGAGTCCTATGGAAGAAAATGGGGTGGGGATAGAGGGAAATGGAGGGGACAGGAGCCCCACAAAGAGACTGGCAAACCTAAAGGATCTAAGCTCGGTGGTCCTGCAGAGACTGACGCAACAACAGAGAACCATGCATAGAGAGGACTTAGACCCCCTGCTCACTTGTGGCTCAATGTCCATGTAGATCTCTGAGTGAGAGGAGCAGGAGCTACCTTTATCATGAACTCCATTGCCTGCTCTTCGATCATTCGCCCCTGATATTGTGGTCTTGCCAGGTCAGAGAGGAAGAGGATCCAGGCAGCCCTGATGAGACTTAACAAGCTATAGGCAGATGGCAATGGTGAAGAAATCCCCCCCCCCCTTTCAGTGGACTAGGGGAAGGGGATAGGGAGAAGAGGAAGGGAGTGTGGGAGGTGAGGGACTTGAGGGAGAGGTCTTCAATTGGGATATATAATGAATAAATTGTAAAAAAAATAATTAGAGCAGAAACAAATGAAATAGACTCTAAAAACAATACAATGTGAATGGAACAGATTTTTGGAAAGATAAATGTAAAAGCCTTTAGCTGCTTTCCAAAAGAAAGACTCAAGTAAATAAAACCAGAAATAAAGGGGTCATTATAAATTATGTAACAGAAATAAAATGAATAAGAGGCTGCTTTGAATAATGTGCCAACAGATTGATAACCCTGAAAAAATGAACAAATTTATAAGATGAATCATGAATAGATAGAATTTTTGTTTCTTTAATGATGGACTATGACCTGGAAACATAAGTTAAAATAAACTCTTTTCTCCCTCAATTTGCTTTTGGTCAGTGTTTTGTCAAAGCAACAGAAAGCAAACCAGAACAATATCCAAAGAAAATTTAATCAGTGTGTCAAAGTGATATCTGCACTCCCATAATTCATTGAAGCATCATGTGCATCAGCTGAAATATGGAATACTATTCTCCTATAAAAGTAGGGAGATTTGGTCATTTGTGACAACATAGATAACAGGGGGAAATAATATTAAGTGACATAACACAGACACAGAAAGATAAATTGCATGATTTTACTTTATGAATAAGATGATTACATGATCATTGTGAGAGTGAAATGATATTTAGCTCAAAAAAATGAGAGTACAATGGTGGTTGCCCAAAGCAGAAAAGGAATTGAGAAAGGAACACATACAGAAAACTGAGGAAGAATTTCGTCTCATAATGGTGGTTGCCCAAAGCAGAAAAGGAATTGAGAAAGGAACACGTACAGAAGACTGAGGAAGAATTTCGTCTCATCTTTGTGATGAAATATCTGACAAAAACTACAGAGAAAGGATTTATTTCATAGTTTCATAAGGCTCAGGCCATGGCCACCTGATCTCATGCACCTGGCAAGGCTGTCACAACAATTGCAGTGGATAGCAAGAAGCTCTGGCTTCCTCTCAGACAAGAAGCAGAGAAAAGAGCAGACTTGGGTTCGACTAAAGCAGCCTCCAAGGGTGCAATCCCAGCACCTACTTCTCTGGCTAGGCCCCTGGTCTCCAAACCCTTTGCAAAACTGTGCCATCACCTAGGGCCTAAGCATTCAAATCCTGAGTCTATTGGTAACATTTCATTCTCAGACCTAACAGAGGAGCAGCAGAAATCAAAAATCGCATGGTTGTTAATCAAGTAGGGAGTAGTGCAAGAAGAAGGGAGTATTTAACTACAAGCTAGAGATGAAGGCAAAAGGACTGCCCAACTACAAGGTAAAGGTGAAGAAGACAAGAAATGAGTGCCCATGTATAAGGTAGAGATAAAGCGTCTGTTAGAAGTGACAGAGCCAATATTGCAGTAAGTTGCAAGTCAAAAAATAGAAGCTCTTGTAAGAAACATCTCTATAAAGAGGAATAAACGAGAGGGGTGGAGATAACTACAGAGAGACATGGGGGTTATGCAACTTTAGTTCTCTTCGAGGAAAAACCCAAATATGATTAAGTGCTTGTGAGGCAGAATCAATTGGAGTGAAGAGTGATTGAGGTGGGGGAGGTGCTGCTGCATGAAGCAAAACAGATTATAAAGGGGTGAGAAGGAAAGGAAAGGAATTAATAGCCTTCTAGCTTGAAAGGCAGTGCAGGAGTAAGGGGGAAGGCAGAGTTTCTTTGTGGGTTGTTTGGGGATGGTGATGGACTGCAGCAAAAGGTTCTTGAGGTTTCTGTTCCTTTTAATGTTTTTACTGATTATTTGGAAATTTCACATAATTCACCCCTATTCCATTCACTTCCCAATCCTCCCAAGTCCACTTTCCACTCTGATGACCTCCCCCAAAACAAAAGAAGAAAAGAAAGGGGAAAAAAATATTACCAAGTCCAATTTGTGTTGCCCATATACTTGCTGGAACATGTAGCCACATGGAACTCTCAGTAGCTTAGCCCCTTAAACATGATTCCTTCTCCTACCCAACCCCTGACAGAAGCCATCAACTGTGAAGAGTATCCTTACCTTTTCCGGTTTTTGTTTTGTTTTGTTTTTTGAGACAGGGCTTCTCTGTGTATTGTTGGCTGTCCTGGAAATCCATCTGTAGCCAGGCTGTCCTTGAACTCATAGAGATCTGCTTTCCTCTGTTTCTCTAGTGCTGGGATTAAAGGTGTGTGCCACCACAACATAGTCCTTACCAGTTTTTAAGAGTTCTCTTCAATAGGTTCTTGTTTAGACTGTTTCTTTTTTTATGCATGGAGGGGGATTGTCACAGAAGCCTTTTATGTCTCTCATTCTCAGCTGTGAGTATTGTGGTATAAATAATGTAGAGAGACTTTAGTTTAAAGCTTTTGGCCGTATGCTGGGGCAGTCTCTCAGCTAGCTTCTAACTTAACTGGACTTCCCAGCCTGCTTCCTGCCACATCGCTACCCCTTTACTTTCCTGCTCCCCTCCAGTCTTCCTTCTGTTCCCATCTGTGTGTCTGCTTGCCACTTTCCTTGGTCTATGCCTGCCCAGAGGAAGAAGTTTCACCCCCGTACTTCCTGCCCCAGCTCTGGGTCATTAGCTCTTTATTATAAAAAAAAAAAAAAAGCCACATTCAGTTTGAACCAATCAGCAGCAAGACAACAGCTGATCCATCACTTATGGGTTGTCCTTTGAGAGAGGACAAGCATTTACAAATAGAAACAGGTGCTGGGCCATAGAAATTACAATAACAAAATCCTGCCAGCACCTAGCTCTCTGCAGCCCAGAATTAACAATTGAAAATACAAGAACACACCTTCTCAATGTGAGGGAAGGTCATCCATACCAAAAGAAGCTTCCATACTCTTTATAGACTGCAGTGTTGTGTCCGATTCGCGAGACCCCAAAAGACCACCACCAGGAGTCAAGTCCCTTGCAAAACACATGAGAATCTTTTTATTACAAGCTGCAGCTTGGGCTCACACACCCTCACCTCCGAAGTGGTGAGAGCCAAAAGCCCCATGCTCAGGTTAGGTGGGTGATTTAAAGAGTCCAGTCCCTCCCAGCATGCCCAAAGCAGGGGGATACCTGCCTGGCAAGCATCTATTGGTTGAAACACAAGAGGGGATGTTGCATTTTGAATTGATTGGCTATAAGAAGGCCCCCAAAACCATTAATTGTCTAACTTCCCTTATTTTGGCTGCCCTAAGGGAGAGGGGCTGGTTTCCTAGCAACTGTATCTCTAGTGGGCAGGAAAGAATGCAGTAAGACTAGTTCTTCTCTGAAGGTGGCTGGACATACCTCCATTTACTAGCCTCTGTTCAGGCTTGTGCTTTAGACTTTAAAACAGTACCCACTGATTTTTAAATCTTTGGTCTCTCAGCAGCAGCACAGATCATGGACTTCTCCACAGTTTCTGGATTACAGCACAGACAGCAGCATCACCTTCTGTAGTTTTACCATTCTCCCCTTCACACCCAGCTGTGTTCCACCATCTTTCTTGCCAATTTCTTCAGTCTGCCTTTTAAAAGCATCTTATGGACCCACTCTTCTCTAGTTTTTTGGGGGGACACTGCGGGCTCTGCTGCCATCTCATCTCCTTTCAGAGCCCCCATGGGTCTCTGAGGCTCCACAGAGCTGCCCTGTGGTGGCGGGTGCCGCCTCGATGACAGCCATGCTTGAGGTTTTCATCCTTGATGATGGCTTGTTCCTGGATCTTATTCTTCCTAGTTCTGATTTTTTCTACACTGGCTCCTCCACCCACTCTAGCAGCTCATAGATGGAGTACATGTTGGGATGGACCAACCTAAAGCACTGGATGTACAGGATGACAGCCAAGTGGTTGGTCAATTGCTTGTGGTAGATCTTCCAGGTGCCTGAAGTTCCTTTTCTTTAAGTTAGTTATTCACTTTCCATCTCAATTGTAACCCCCTTCCTCCTCTCCTCCTAGTCCTTCCCCTCTGTTTCTACCTAATCTTATCCTCCCTCCTCTGCCCTTCAGAAAAGGGGACACCCATCCCAATCACCCACCCCTGAACCCACCCCAGTACATCCAATCTCATCAGGGCTGTGTGTACTTCCTTTTTCACAGTGTTCTGCCAGGGTGAATTGATTCAAAGGCATGCAACAGAGACCATGTCACAGACAGCCCCTACTCTCCTTTCTAGGGGTCTCACATGGAAGCTAAGCTGTCCATTGGGAATGTATGTGTTAGTTGGGAATGTTGATCTTCTTGTAGAGCTCCTGTCCCCCCCCCCCCCGACTCTTCTACAAGGCTCCCTACACTCCACCCAATGTTTGGCTGTGAGCCTGTTTCTGTTTTGATTTGTTGCTGGGCGAAGCCTCTCAGAAAACAGCCGTGCAAGGCTCCAGTGTGCAAACATAGCAGAGTGTCATCAGCAGTGTCAGGGGTCCTCCCATGGAGTGGGTCTCAGGTTGGGCCAGGCATCGGTTGCACATTCCATAATCCCTACATAACCTAAAGACATGGTAAATTTTGGATGGGAGTTTTTACAAGTGGGATGGTGCTCCCCTGTCTCTACCAAGAAGCCTTTTGAACTGGCAAGTAAGATCACCTGCTGAGAGTGAGGAAATCAGGCCATTGAGAGAGTAAGGCTGTGTTGCATTTGAATGCAAAGCAGCTTACCTTGTGACCCATTTTTCTAACATCAAGGTGTGTTAAAAAACCATATCACATAGAGGCTACTCAGTAGTGTGAGCATTTACTGTCAGGTGAGATCTGGCCACCCTACCTAGTTGTCCCTTCCCCAAAGACTACATGCTCAAGATGAAAGGAGCTTTCAGAAAGAGAACACTGGTACCTGGGCTTCCTAGGAACTCACAGGCAGTGTCTTAGTCAGTATTCTGTTGCTGTAGAGAGATGTATGACCACAGTAACTTTTATAAACGAAAACATTAAATTGAGACTTGGTTACAGTTTAGTCCATTGTCATTGTGGTGTTTGGGGAAAATGGGGACGTGTAAGCAGACATGGTACTGGAGAAGTAGCAAGAGTTCTACAACTGGATCAGCAAGCAACAGGAAGAGGGAACCACTGGGTCTGGCCTAAGCTTCTGACACCTCAGAGACCACCCCCACTGACAGACTTTCCCCAGTAAGACCACACCTCCTAGTCCTTCTAAGTACTAATCTATCAGCTCTTCCCTGACGATGAAGCATTCAAATAAATGAGCCTGTGGGGACCATTCTTACTCAAACCACCACAGCTGTAACTGTACTTAGCTTTGAAATGCTTCCTGGCCAGTGTGTCATTTTCATGAAGCTCATCAGCACACCTCTTAACTTCTAGTTGTGGATAGATGTGTGTGTGTGTGTGTGTGTATGTGAGTGTTTATACTTTTGATCTCTTTTTAATGAGAGAATCACAGCCCTAACTATAAAGTTGCAAATTATACTTAGAAATCAAGAAGGTGCTGACCTTGGTTGGGCCTGCAAGTCAACAGCCAAACCATGCTCAGTTTTTTAATTTATTTTTATTTTTTATTAAATTCCTGCAGTTGTTATGTTACATATTGTGGGAGCCCTCTAAAGGACTTTACCTTGCTTAAGCACTGTCCTGCATCTCTGAAGTCAAATTAACACTGCCATTTTGAATCTCATTTTGGTGTCTGATTCCTGAAGAACCCAAACAAGCACTAGCAGTCATTCTTGTTTTAAAATATTATTTTGCTTTTATTTATGTGTCTGTGTGTGCCATGTTTATGAAGGTATGTTACAGGTAGTTACAAGCTACTGGATGTGGTGCTGGAAATCAAACTCAATTCTATTATGGAAGAGCAGCAAGAACTGTTGAGCCATGTCTTTAGCTCTATGTTTATGATCTTTTTACCCTACCCATCTTTTTATTCCCCAGCTGTAGCCTTCTGGGCCAATAAATGGACTGTTGACCTAGTAGAGCTAATCTGTCAGCTAGTGGCGTGCTGTGCCTTGGGGAAAGGAAAGAGAAAAGCATATCTAAGCCAATAGGACTCTTCAAAGAAATTTGGCAATGGAAAATGACCTTCTCTATACTGCAAGTGGCATACCCCTTTAATCCCAGCACTCATGAGGTAGAAGAGGCAAGCAGATATGAGTTTGAGGCCAGCCTGTTATACAGAGCTAGTTCCAGAACAGCAGGGCTAGACAAACCCTTTCTCAAAAAAACCAATAATAATAATAATAATAATAACAATAATAATAATGCATTTGAAGCTCTTTGAAATAATTCACTTCTTTAATTTTTCCTTAGCTGTCTAATTTCTCCTTCTAAGCACTGTTCCTGCTAACAGTTTTTAACTGGGGAGGTGGTACATGCTGTGAGAACTAAGAGCTAAACCTACATGAATAGATTCTGGTGTTTAAAACCAATAAAGCATGCAGCAAGATGAATATGACACATTTAATGGCTTGTATAATTATTATTGTGCTGCCTGGTAATTAAAACTAAAATGATAAGCAGTCTCCATAAATTACTGTCATTACTATTACTTTTACTTAATAACTCAGCATTTCTGGAGTCATCTGGCAGAAGTGATTGTTGTAAGAGATGACTTATGGGCATAGTCCATGCTGGCTGCAGGTGGAGACTGCTAGCAGGACACTCATGTTCTTTTTAGAGAAATTGAATCCCCTGGAAGTAAAATGACTTGCAAGTTCACACAGATACTCAGTGGTGAAACTATTAAAACTATTGGACCCTAGAGTTCAAGCTCACAGTACTACATACAAACAGTGACATTCCCAGTACTTGTAAAAGCAGTGGAATTGCTGGTGTTTGAAGAGCTAGAATTTCCCAATGACAAAAATTAGATGTTAGCTCTGTGAGCCCTTGAATTTTTGTATTGTTTGATCAGATTGGTTTCCTGCCAACTTGAAAAGAATAGATTTTATGTGAAGATGGAAGAGTGAGGGTAATTTCAAGTCCAGGTAATAATATCAGGCTGCTGTTCTGCAGCCTGAGGAAAAAAAACTTAACTGTCTTTGGGATTGGAGAGATGGTTCAGAGGTTAAAAACACTTGGTGCTCTTTCTTCCAGAGAATCTGAGTGTGAGTCCCAGAACCCATGACAGATGGCTCCAAACCTCTGTAACTCCAGCTCTAGCCTCTTCTGCCTCTGCAGGCACCTGGCACACACATGCACATATGCAAATACACATACACATAGAAAACTTGTCTTTAAAACTAGTTGGTAAATATGTTATCTGATGTATTTATAACTGTCAGAGGTTTTAAGTGAAAGGAAGGAAGACAGCAGCTGGACAGACTGCAGGCCATTCCTTGCAGGCTTTTGTTACTTCCTGACATATCCATCCCCAAATGGAGTATACTACTCTGAAGATGATGAATTCCCCAACTCTGTGCTCCATGTCAATTCACCCAAAACACCAAACTACAAATGATTATTGTGATTCCTTAAGCTCAGTGGCTCCCAATTTGGCAGGGAGAAGGGGTACACGCAAATTAGCACATAAAGCAATATAAATCAAGGCCATAAAGGAGGCTGTCCACTAAGTCAGAGGTGTCTAGAGCCATCTCCCAATCTTGGAGGGTGTGCACTAGAACAGCATGGAAGTTCAAAGAATTCAAGACACCTAGAAGAAAATATTGTCAGGTTTACTATCTAGGGACTCTCCAATATAAAGCTTTGACTAAGAAAGAACATGGTTATTGGTGTAGCTAGCTCTTGTCCTTTCCCCTTTCTCCTGTGGTCTGCTTTTTCTTGTGAGACTCATAGTTGAGCCTGAGGTTCCTGCATGCTAGGCAAATGCTACATCACTAAGCTGCACCTTTAGCCCTTTTTTTCCTTTTTTAAATTTTGAGGGAGGATCCTGGTGTCCAGTGCTGGGTAGAATTTGTGGTTCCCCTGCCCCAGCCTCCTAACCGGGAGCACAGGCATACCCAAGCTGACAAAACTTCTTTAAAAGCACATTTTCTTTGTCTGATACCATTTTTGTTATTATCCTTTGTTAGTAAGTTGGCTGGGCCAAGTAAACATCTTCATACCAAGAAAGAATTCCCTCTAATGAAAAATAAACTTAAAAATTTTATCATAGATCTACGTGGAAAATGATAAGAAAAAAAATTCTTAACAATCAGGGGACGATTGAGTTCTGAGAGCATCACAAACACTTAGAAAAAATGATGTTGATTTTCATCAAGTTATAAATCTTTATTGTGTGAATGATACTGTGAAAACATAAGCAAAATACAGAGATGGCAACTCAGCACACAAGCAAGGTGCCCAGGGTCATTACATAGTAAAGAAATGCAAATTAGCGTCACAGCAAGATGCTGCTCTGCACCCTTCAGCTGCCAAAGGTGAAATGGCAATGGTACCTGTATTCACAAGTGTGTAGATCAGCCGCAGTCTTGAAGCACACTCACACAGTTTGACAGTTTCTTTGGGAAAGTCAAGCATATATGTAGCATCTGTCCCAATGTCTGTTCTAGAAAATAAAGTTCATACAGAAATCTGTGCACATACATTTGTCATAGCATGGTGTCTGATCACCAAAATCATGACAGAATCTAAATGTCCTTGACCAGATAAATGAGTAGACTTCTGTATTCCTCAGTGGAATACTGTTGTGCCTTGCAAGGTGAGTGAATGCCAAATGTATGTTAAAATGGAAAAACTGTTCTTGCGATTATGTGTTTTTAGTGTGTGTGTGGCATAGGATCAGCAAACATAGAAGTGGTTGCAATGGAATAGGAGGAAAGGAAGACCCAAGTGCAGAGAGGTACTGGAGATTGCACTTGTTTTACAGAGATGGTAAGATGCTGTACATTTGTTAAGACTTAGAGAACTTAAGCTGAGCACTGTGCTTAGCAGTAATCCCAGCATTCGGTAGGCAGTGGCAAACAGGTCTGTAAGTTCAAGACCAGCCCAGCTAAAGGCCAAGGCTCTTTCAAAGCAACAGAAGTTACAGAATTTAAGCTTAAAAAAGAGAGAATCATTTGTTTTTAAGATAATAAACCTAGTTCCTACCTTATGCATTGTCAGAGGGAGGTCATAGTTTACTCTGTGTTTCACTGTGTCTAAAAATAAAGCATTTTAAACAAACAAGTTTTGAGAGTGCAAGAGATACTTAGTGTTCCAATTAAGAAAATTGTAGCCGGAAATAGGAAAATAGGGTTTATTTATTGTGCTAGTCTTCTTGCAGATTGCCACAATTCACTTTATCAATCCCTAATAATGTTTTCTAAGCACCTGCTAGCTAAGAGTTCTTCCTTCCATGATCTCTCTGCTTCACATCATTGTCCAAGTCAGCCCTCCTCCCTGGCCTTTGCTTTGTGCTCACAATTCTTTCTGCCCTCTTATCTAATAACAAAAGGAATATTCAAGTCAGGGAAAAGCTTGTCCTGAGTATTCTCAGTGGGTCACATTTAGGATTTACTCATCGATAAGGTATTCCTTGACCAGCAGTGGCTCTTCTGGTCTCGGGAGCTTGTAACAAACCAGCAGAATTATCTCAGGTGGATACAACATTCCAAGTCTGTGGCTTGAATTTTATACTTCAGCATTTTACTGTGGAGTGACAGGAGATGATGTCAGAAGAAATGTAAATTGATCTCCTCTCAGTGTTTATCTCTGGTGTATGTGCAATTACTTCTGCACCAGAGAACCCTTGTGAGGCATTCTGTCAATACAGCTACCTGACAGTCATTTGTATTTGTAAACTGTGCATTTGGCACCTGCTGGTCTCTATTGCATTGAAGCTAGTGGGGAGCCAACATAGTGTACAATGAAGTTATTGGTTGGTACAGCTCAGTGGGAGTTATTGAAGGGGGAAAAAAAAACACTTCCAGGACCTCAGGATAGAATTAAATATATATATAAACTAGTAATACTTACTTCTTGGCCAAGAAAACAAAATAAAAACAAAAATAAGTAAAAAGTCAGGCTGTTGTACCCAAGGAACTGAACTATATATGGAAATACATTTTAATTTTCATAATAATAGAAAAAACAGTAGCTTTCTATTTGAAATATATATTGAATGTTCTAAAGCACCAAAATCTCCATAGAAAGCATATAAAGAAAAACATTCAGTTTCTGAGAAATTGCAAATTAAAATTCAGCTGTTAATGATCAAATTAGCAAATCAACCTCAGTTTTTGAAAAATTATGTTGACAAAGACTTTAGAATGCAAATCAATGAATAACAAAAATTGATTGGCCTTATAGGTATCATTTGTTTCTACCTTATTGGATACAACCCAAGTGCATAATTCCAGAGTCTTTGTAAGGCTGCTTTGCTCAGCATAGTCTGACCACATCAAAAGAGGACTCCAGGTTACAGCTTTTGAGGACGCACAGGGTCTTGCTGGGTTCAAATGCTGTGAGACATTGAGTAGCAGTTTCTACTGTTCTAGTTATAAAACTGAATTCCTTTGAGTGATTATGCTCTAGTGATATTTTTTTTCCCTTTTAATCACAACATTTTTAGTGTGGCTTTGTAGGATATAGATTTTTTGTTTGATGTATATGTGTTTGCCAATAAAAGAATATGAATTCACATATATACACACACAGTCAAACATACTCACTCCCTGTAAGTATCTACCAATAAAAGCTACAAAATACATTTTGGATACAGCATCTTGATAGCATTGTCTCTGTTAATGGTAAGTATAGAAAAATTTCTACGAAACAAGTGCAATAATTACAACAAGGGGACTAAAGAATTATCTCAGCAATTAAAAGCCCTTGCTACCCCTGGAGAGGATCCAGATTTGGTTTCCAGCACCTATCTGATGGCTCATCCTACCACCTGTAACTCCAGTTCCGGGGGCTATGATGTCTTTTCTGGCCTCTGCAGACACTAGGCACTAGTGCCAGTACATACGTGCAGGTACTCACACATAGACATAAAATAAAAACTAAAAAATTAGAAACAAAATTAGTATCTAGTTGCCTGTAATAGCTGTGGTAGGATTGGTGGGATTATAGTAAAATATTTCTCTACAGCACTATGAAGTTGGGAAACTAGAGGTCAGCTTTTTTTTTTTTTTTTTTTTTTGGCAGTTGAAGCTAAATAATTATTTGCCTTTGGTTTTAGAATTCCTGGAAAACTCAAACAGTTTGTATTTGACCTACATTCTGGAAAACTGCACAGAGAATTCCATCATGGACCTGATCCAACTGATACAGCCCCAGGAGAGGTAGGACTCATGTATTTACAAGTGGGGACTGTCAGGCCTCCAGAAAAGCTGTAGAGTGTTTTGTCTGATTTCTCAGTCATCTAAACTAGGGTGTCTGAGTATGATTTCTATGGAACATGGCTAAACAGCGTTAAACATTGTTGGCTTCAGACAGAAGTAAGAAGTAGGACTTGGGAGAGTAGATGATCAAACAGATCAATGGATTCCAGTAGTTGTTCAAGCTTGATTTTGTGGCTGGGCATGTACCCGCATCATAAAGAAAGTAATGGCTTGGTATTTTACTCATTCTAAGAACCTTCACAGATGCAGTATTGATAATGTTCAAAATTTAGGACTCGATGCAGCTTTCCCATTTGATATTTGAATGCTTAACAACTATTTATCAGTACTTTATATTAGCATTTATTCACAAATAAATTCTCAGTTGACATGTTACATAGATTGATGAATAGGTAGATAGTTTCTCAGAATGAATAGATACATAGAATTTTAAAGACTGAGAATTTTATTTCTACTTTGTAACATTTGTTTCAAGTAATTTCTATGTCTCTGCTCTATGAAAGAGCCCTAAATTTGCATTTTAATGTGTTATTATTCATATCAAGTCTCTGACCACGAAACTAAGAGGGAGATTGTAAAAGTATCCTTTATTGACCTGATATAATTGCTGTCTTGAAGGTTCACTTTCTCCATCTGCTAACCTAGGCCTGCCTAGTCCTGGAAGCTTTTAGCCTCCATACAATCTAATTTAGGCCTAGAATGTTTTAAGCCTCTGAGATTTACTGCTGAAGAAGCTTATCCTTTCTAGCTCTTTCTGAACTCTGGCTGGCTGGTTCAACACTGTTGTCCTGGCTCAACCTCCTGTCCAAGATGACTGATTCAAAGTGGATTCTCTCAGCTTCTAACTGAATTGCTCTGCGTGGCCTCAAACTAACTCTAGCAAATCTGCTCTAATCTTCTGTCTCCTTCTCATTCTCTGTCTTTACCTGTGTCTAGCTTGTTCTCTCTACAAACTGTGTAAAATTGTCCTGATAAAACTGCCTCCTCCTCTCTCTCTGCTGCTCTCTCAAGTAGCTAGACTTCTTTCTCTTCTCATGAGAGCTGGGCATATCCACATTCTGTCAAATCTTTCTCTGATTTGCACTTTGTCTGCCTTTCATTTTCAAATATGGGTGTTTTCTTCTACAAACTAACCTTGCCTTCATTGTTTGGGATTAAAGGTGTGTACTAAGGGTATGTCTGCATTCCAGCTAAATCACAGAGACCTAAGAGGGCTTTGGATAGGATCAATGTTGGTGGATTAAAATTCCTCTACAGGAGATGATACATAGTAAACCCCTTCTTGTTTTATATGCTAGGACTTTAGTCTACTTCTTTGTCCAAAGAACTTGTATTTATCAAAGAAAAAGAAAAACTGATTTTTTTTTCTTTACCTTTTTTGGGAGACAGATTAGTCAAAGTCAAGAGTTTCTTGAGAATCTGATAATATGCTTTACTTGAGAAATGATCATTAAGCTACTATTAAAGGGGGAACTCTAATGACAGCAATACAAAGGTAATGATTTTCTTCAGCACATGAAGCCTGCTTAGAACTCTATACCAGTGGTTCTCAACGTCCCTAATGCCGCGATCCCTTAATACATTTCCTCATATTGTGGGGACCCCTGACCATAAAATTATTTTTGTAGCTACTTCATAACTAATTTTGCTACTGTTACAAATTTTAATGTAAATATCTGATATGCAAGTGGTCTTAGGTGACCCCTGTGAAAAGGGCCATTCGACCCTCTAAAGTGTTGAGAACCACTGTATTATAGGATCAGGGAAAAACCTAGTTTACTGTATCATATTGTCCTGATCTATTTCACTTTCCCTTAGGTGGTGGACTTTATGTATGTATTTCATTTATTCATATTTTTGTATTTAGAACCAGCTGGGAACAAATTACTGTATGTTTAGAGTAATGTAATTTCATCTTGAACATGTGTCTCAAGCAGAAAGTAACTTATTGAGGACAAAGTCAGATAGGTAAAGGCACCTACCACCGTCTGTTTTCATGGGTGCGTGCTGATCTGTGTTAGACTGTCCAATGTGCACCATGTGCTGTCCACTACAGGGACTGTTACATAGTGAAGTCAGGCTTGCTCTTGAGATGCTGGCAGTGTGAAAAGTGTTGCCCTTTCCTCAGAACTCATGGAATTGTTATAGCTTCATTGTGTATTTTGTCAACTATTGACATGTAAGTATCACAGAAGTTCATTATATTATGGAGTGTTTTCCTCATCTCAACCAGGTTTTACTGATTAATGGCATCTAGACAGTTGATAAATAGCAATTTTATTAACAGTAGAGGTCTTTTGTATCAAGGCACTGCCTCTCAGCAGTCATTTGTAAAAGTAAAGGGTTAGGATCAAACTAAGTTGTTCCGCCTCTATGGGGTTCTGGGAAGCAATGGGGATTCAGTGTTTGTTATCTTCTACTGGGCCTCAGTAACTGTGACAGGCCCAGAGTCAGTGGAGCTGTGGCAGCCTTGCCTTGGACAGTATGAGGTAAGGAAACAAGAAAATATACTTACCTCTTGACTTTGGCATACACCTTTTCTCCTTTATTTATTAATAAACAGGTAATTACAAGGCCACTGCCAGTTATGAAATAATGAACTATAAGTCCATAAAACATTTTGAGATGAAGGTTCTTTTTTTTTTCTCTTGTAGCAAGACCAGGATGTAGCGAGCAGTCCTCCAGAGAGCTCCTTCCAGAAGTTGGCGCCCAGCGAGTATAGGTACACTTTACTGAGAGATCGAGATGAGCTGTAAGACCTGAGAACACTGCAAGCCTTTCAACAGCAGCATTGGCTTATGTGATGGAAATAGTAAACCTATATTTTCATAATTCTATGTGTATTTTTATTTTGAATAAACTGAAAGAAGTTTTGGGTTTTTAATTTTTTTTCCTCCCCCTGACTCAAATGCATTGTCATTTAATACAGCCTCTTTTTAAAAATTTTGCTAGGGTTTAAAAACATAAAATAAAAACCAGAGGCCTATCTCCACTTTAAGCCTGTCCTGTACAGTCTTTGTAATGCAAGCAGAAGGTGGCATTGCCAGAGCATACCACACCGCTGCAGGGGCAAGAAAACCATCCTGGTTCTGTGTGATGTGTGCTTTTTCTTTCTTCTTTTCTTTTCACATTATCAATCCTATTGGCATTTTTATTATTACATTTCTGAAAGCTAAGAGTATATATATATTCTAGAGATTTGGGAGGGGAATAAATTAAAAATTTCGTACCATTTACTGTGTTGTACTGATTGGTTGGGCATTGCTTATGAGAATTCCATAGTGGTTCTTCTTGGATTCCTAGTGTGTAACTTAAACATACTATGAAGAGGAGGAGAGCCATAAGCCAAAGCATTTGGCAGAATTTGTCCTTATGAATTAAGAAAGATAAAAAATGGAAGTATTATTAAATTTCTCCATGTTTGTCTGAGAAAGCAGCATATGGATGGCATTTAAAACTGTGAACGAATTAAACCTGAAATCAGGAAAGTGGAGACACCAGTGTAGCAGGTTCCTAGTGTTGAACTAGAAACTTTTAAAGCTCTTTCTGTCTAGAAATTTCCATTTTCAAAGAAAAAAAAATCCTATTTCAATTACTGTAAGCTTCCTTCTGTCTTTTGTAGTTCTGTTATGTAGATCAAAGGCAAAGCTGTTAAGGAACATAAGGTTTTAAATTCTTCTCCCTGTGTCAACTATTGAGGACCTTTAGAGGGCTTTCCCCCTCTAGTGTCCTTGTTTTCCCAAGCCTGCAGTGTGCAGTCAGAAGGTCCCTGCCAGGCTTCAAGATGGCCAGGGATGAAAGCAGAGGGAGAAGACCCTCTGCATTCTATCAGGAATCCCAGTGCCAGAGGTAAGACAGGCTCTAAATTGCCTTTCCTCAGGGCCTGGGTGTGGTGCTATAGGCCAAGGGTCATTTATCCTTGGGATATAAGTCAGTCCCAGTTTGGGGAGATATTATTTTTAAGCTTAAAAGGTTGACATGTGCCATTATATGTAGTATGTAATATATGTAACATCTTTCAATCCTTTTAAAATAAAATGAATATTTATAATGGATATTTAATAACTGTTATTTTTAAAAATCAGCTTCTAGTACTTAATTATGCATGACTTTGTCCATAAATTCTGTAGTTTTATTCAGAATAATAAATATTAATGAGGTGATAAGGGGCATGTTTAGAATATTTCACCAGACTGTGAGTGGAAAACTAGGACAGAGCTTTCTAGAAGCTGGCCTTCATTCTGTCATTTTATTGCTTTTAGTCAGTATCTTGAATAGGATCACAGTTGTTGTTTTCAGTGATGAGACAGGGCAAATTTGCGAGGCTCGGAATGAAAACTCAGAGGTATACAAGATCCAAAACAGCACAAAAAAATCAGCTGTAATAAATGTGATTCTGTAATTAGGTTTGAAAAGTAATAAGAGATACCACTCAAGCATTAGGCTGCAGACACCTAGCTGAGAATAGTTACTAGAAGAAAAGGTTACAAGGACACACCTTCAGTGTGCTCTAAAATGACAAAGGGGCTGCTTAAAGCAGAAGAGTTGGTGTGTTATGCAGCATCTGTGCACACGGGGCTAGGGCTGTAGCCTTACCACTGTCACTGTCTTCTCCGGATGGTGAAGCCACTGAGGACATTGATACTGAGCCTTGTGTGTATTTGTAGTGGCTACCAATTTGGACACTTTAGTCATCTTTACATATTTACCGAAAGAAGAAGAAACAAAGTGGCCTTGAATAGATTTTATACCACTGAAATTGCTCAGCAGGACTTGATGCTGGGTTTTTTTAAAATTCACAAGAGACTCCAGGAAGAATTTGGGTAGTAAAATGTTTTAAAATATAAGAATCAAAGCTGGTTTAGCAGGGCATGGTGGTATATGCTCTTAATCCCAGCACTCTGGGAGGCAGAGGCAGGCAGATCTCTGAGTTCCAGAACATCCAGGGCTACATAGTGAGACCCTGTATCAAACAAAAACAACAGAAAAGACTCTTTCCTAGAGAAAATGTGGGTCTGGGAGTAGTCCACATATGTGAACGGTTGACATTGTATAGAAGGGGCTGAATTCGAATTGGAAGAAATCATGGGGAAGCAGATATCAGTTGATAGTTTCTCAAAGTAAGGGTTTTGGTGCTGTAACTTTTTACCTAGAGTTGCTCATTGTTTGTTAGGTTAGTGACCATATAAACTATCATCACTGTACACAGCTATTCCAGATTACACAGGAGGAAACAAAGTTCATGTGCCTTGCATAGAAACACTGAGTTCCAAAAAAAAAAAAAAAATTCATTGAGGAAATTATGCTGGAGTTTTAAAAGACAAATACCTGAAAAGAGGTAGGATTTGACGTGGATGTGATCATGTTAAGGCAGGAAGCACCGTGATGCACTAGGGAAGAGTACTAACTCCCTGGAGGCACAGGCTAACAAGGAAGAGGCTTACACTGTACTGCAGGTCCTGAGGGTCTGTATTTGAGTGGATACTTAGAAGCAGGTCTCAGATGTTACAATTCCACCTGAACCAAGTCAGTGCTACACAAGTTATCTCACTCTTCTCAGTCTGTGCTGAGCTTCTCTGCTGTAGCTAGAGAAAATACCAGATTGCCCTCAAGAATGGTTGAATAACTAGAACTAGAGAGACTTCCTGCTCCTCTGCCGGAATGATGAAGCAGGACATTCAGTGTCCTCCGGCTTTCGTGAGCATGAGCACACACAGGCATGATGGGTATTTAAGACATTTAAGGAAATATCTACAGTAGGAAATACGCATCTGAAGTCAGAGATTACTGATGTGCAAAAAGAAGGGGAGCTGCCGAGACACGCCACCGAGGGGCATGTGGTCAGTGTTTGAAAGGGGTTCTCAGAGTGAAAGTGTTCATGTTGCAAAAAGGGGGGGTTTTGTTGCTTGTTTGTGTTTTAAGCATCAAGGTAAAAAGAATGGGCAATGGGTTGATAATCAGGAAAACCAGAACAACTCAGGTTTTTCTTCAACAGATGTACTCTGTTTAGCCAAAAATGACAAAATTTAAAACACAAACACACATACCACACAAACAAAAACAAAAAACTTTCCACCTTAAATTATTTTAAGGCCGTTCATCCCATACCTTGTATCACACAGAAGTGCTCTCTGTTAGTAACTGTTAGGACAGTCTGAGAAACATGGGGGATATATGGTTAATTGGGCACAGCATTCCAGTTTCAAAATGGTTGTAGTTAGTGGCATTTAGCAGTCTTGCTGGATAAAGCCCTGTGAACAAAATGAAGTGCTGGTTGTCTGTGTTGGGGAAGATTTAGCTAGTTTTGAGAGCGGGTGAGCCTGAGGAAAAGCTGTTTCAGGACTCGAGCTGCTCGCTGCTGGCCATAACTGATTTCTGTATTCATTAAAACAGCTTGGGTAGAACCTCTGCCTAGCAACCTTTTTAGCTGTGTTTGAAATTTTGTATGTATTTCCAAGTAATAAAATTATATTTGTAAAATATTTCTATATTTGAGACTTTTTACTAATTGCATAAATAATATATAATGTTTTACCTAGATCTAGATGACCAGACCCACTAGCTTTTCCAGATTTTGTCATTGTGCTTTGTTTGGCTATGAATGGGACCTGTGAGTTCATGTAAAGATAACTCAAACCCGCCTTCAGCTGATGCGTCAGAGTACCCTCGAACACTGGAAAAGATGGGCCTATCCTTAAGACAGTGGGGGTTGGACTCTGGATTAGTGCTGCTTCAAATTGCCTCTCTAAAGGCTTACCACCTTCCTCCCCCTAAACACTCCTTGTCTAGCGAATTCCTCTTAATTCAATGTGTAGGGCAAGCATCACCTTGTCCCACTTAGTCTGCTTTCCCACATTAGAGTCAGCTGGGAAGAGGAACCTCAGCAGAGACAGTGCTTCTGTCAGCCTGGCCTGGAGGCCAGCCTGTGGCGCTTTCTTCACTAATGACTGATGTAGGAGGGCCCAGCCCACTGTGGGTGCTGCCACTTTTGGGCAGTGGCCCTGGGTTGTATAAGAAAGCAGCACTCCTTCTTTGCCTCTGGTTCAGTTTCTGCCTCAAGTTTCCTTCATAATGGACTATAAACTATAAGCTAAAATACTTAACCCTTCTCTTTCCAAGTTGTTTTTGCTTGTGTTTTTTCTCAGCAGTAGGAAGTACGAAGACATTATCCCCTGCATTCCCATAGTCTTGTATAGTCTAGGTTCCTCACAGCTTGGAAGCACATGCATTTCTCCGATTTCCATTTACGTGAAGGTTATGAGGAAAGCAGAAGTGCCACCTTCCTGTTCCAGCTATGTGGTACACTAGACAAGCTCAGCACGTCTTAAGAGAAAAAGAAAAGCTAGAGCGAAGGGCACATGAGTGAACAAAGGAGTTGAGGACAAGACATTGTTCTTATAACTGGATTCTGGTAGCAAATCTGTGTATCTCAATTATCTGATTTTGTCAGATAATATCCTACAAATGAGTCTATCACCTTCAGTCCTACCTGCTAATCCAGCTTTGAGCTCCAAAGACTGCCGAAAAATAAAGGTTCGGTACCAGTCAAGCTAGAGATGTATAACAGAACTGTCTTTTGCAACACCACCTTGGGTGGACGTTTTCTCCTAACTTGACATTTTCTGGTAAGATCTGACCCCAGTTTAGGCACCCTCTTTTAGGCAATTATGAGTCGACAAAAATGCTGTGTATGGTTACAAAGCACCATATAGGTTTATCACTCAATAAACACTGCTGTTTCCAGACTGAAGATATTTGTTAAGTACAAACTGTCCCTCTCCATTATGAAGTTAAATGGCCAATGAAGGGACAAAATAGCAAAAAGGTGATTATGATTACACATATCTGCTACAGTCTAAGTCAAGGAAAACAGCCACCTTAGCGTAGGCACAGAAAGCTACCTCTTCTATCCACACGGTCTTCTCCAGAAGTTGCTGTTACTCTGTCTCCTACTGTAATGGCTGGTTACTGACCTGTTATTTCTCCAGATTTATCCACTTGTATCAAAGATCACTGCTTGCTCTTATGTGACAGGTCCTGTGAAGTTTAATAATGAGGACAGCCGTGACAGATGTTATATGTCTATTCTTGGTGCCCTATGGTAAATGTACATAAGTAGGGAATAAACTTATTTTGGAAGACTGGTGCTTTTTCTTGCTGTAGTCACCACCCAGGAAAGAGAGCCAAACATGGCATCCCTGGGGACACACAGGAAGGGTCACATCACAATGAGCCTGATGCTCTGATTTAAGACAAGCCATATCAGAAATTCTGTAAGATTCAAAGAAAATTTCCCTGGTCATTTGAGACTGAATGGGAGCATGAGGAACAATTTTGCAGGACAGCAGATGTAAATGAAGGCCTAAATTCACTATTCCTAAGTAGACATTGCACATTTTCATGTTTGGGTATCATTCTCGATAAAGGTGGTAAATGACTATCCAGCATCTATCAGTCACAGCCCCCTTCCTCAATAGCTGTCTGTTCAAATCATGTTAGGAATCATTGGTGGTTTTCCATGAAATTCAGAAAATCATTAGGATATACCTTAAAAACGTGCCACAGAAGATGAAATGGACGAATTTCTTGATGCATATGATCTACTCAAACCAAGATAAACAGATCTACAGAGAGAAAGGTGGAAATGATAATAAAAATTTCCTAACCTGAGGAAACTGACCTCCATAACAAAAGCTCTGAAATCCTCAAGAGAAGGCCCAGAATGGTGGTGTAGGCCTTTAATCACAGCCCTTGGGAGGCAGAGACAGGTGCATCTCTACATGCTTCAGGATAGCCAGTCTACATGGTAAGTTTCAGGCCCATCAGGGATACATAGTGAGACCCTGTCTCAAATATCCAAACCAAGAAAAGAGAAATTGAGGATTGACAATGAATGCTCATGAATGGAAGAATCAATGTTGTGAGAATAGCTGTCATGCAGTCTACAGATTGAATGAAACCTCTGTCAAAATACCAATGCTGTGCTTCACAGAAATGGATTGAAGCACAGTCTTAAAATTCATTTACTGATACTGACAGTATCACCATAGCTGATTTCAAGTTGCACTGCAGGAACCATACTGATTAAGAGCAGATGATGCTGGTACAAAGACATGTAGATAAATGGAGACAAAGGTAAGATGTGCCCTTCATGGTGCAGCCATAGGTCAGAACTTCCCAAACAGAACACCAACCCCTCAGCAAATAAAGCCAACTGCCCTGCCAACAAAAAGGAACTCATGAAATTAAAAAGCTTTTTGTACAGCAAAGGAAATAGTTAATTGAAGGCAGAGCCTACAGAAAGGGAGACAATGTTTGCCATCTGACAGGACTTTCTTTCCAGTGCTGAAGACTGAACCTGGGCCTATCTGCATGCTAGGCAGATACTCTACCATGGAGCCTCATCCCCATCCTGTCTGACAGGATTAACGTATACAAAGATCTCAGAAGGTCACACAGCCAATCAAAACGGGCTAAGGAGACCGTTCTCCTTAGTTCTCAGAAGAAATACAAGTGGCTAGTAACTATTTTTAAAGTGTTTAGCACTCCTAGCTTTCAGGAAAATACAAGTTAAAAACTAAGAGAGTGCCCCTCACCCCTGTCATAAATGCTGGGGAAGGTGTGTGAAAGATAAACCCTTATTTATGGTTAGTGGCACAGTAAACTGGTGCAGCCATTCCTCAAAAAGCTAAAAATAAAACTACCATTTAGTCCAGCTATACCACTCCTAGGTATATGCCCAAAGGACCATGCGTTGTACTTGAGATACTTGCTTCTCTGTGCCAGTTAATTCTTTGTTCACTGTAGAAAGAAAATGGAATTAGTCTAGATGTCCATCAACACATGGATGGATAATTAAAGTGGGGTACATATACACAATGGAATTTTATTCAACTGTTGAGATGAATTTCAGTCTGGTGGTGAATTTCTCTGCACACCTTTAATCCTAGCACTTCAGCAGCAGCGGCAGGTGGATCTCTGAGCTTGAGGCCAGCCTGGTCTACAGAGTGAGTTCCAGGACAGCCAAGGATATGCAGAGAAACCCTGTCTTTGAAAAGGAAAAAAGCGGCAGTCATCTTTATGAAGAAGATTCACAGAGAAAAGGCAACTATAGTGTTTCCATTCTTATAGAGAGGCTATTTGGTGGGGTAAGTGTATGAAACATGAGTGCAAATCCTGTCAAATGTGTCCCTCTAGGCATCAGCCTAATCTGCTTGCCCAACAAAGCCTTTCTTTGCACTCATTCAGCTGCATCCTATGTCAGTATTAGTCTGCCCAACTGTAACTCTCTTAAGTCCTGTGATGATTATTTAATTACTGCCAATTTGACAAGATCACTGACAAGATGATGACCTAGACTTCTGGGCATACCTGTGAGGGAATTCTCCATTAGGTTAGTCTGTGCTGCACCATCCCATGGGCTGGGGTCCCAGACTGCATGAAGATGAGAAGGTTGATGCAGTGACAACTGCCTCAAGCTCCTGAGACTGAGGCAAAATAAACCCATCTCCTTAAGTGCTTTCGTTGGTTATTCTTTCCAGCAACAAGAAAAGTAACTAATATAGACCCCTACTAGTCCTACAGTCCAACTGCAAGACAGTAGGGCTTGTTAAAAATAAAAATCCCCTAAGATTTTTGCTGTAACAGAGAAGCTGGATCTTTCTTCCAGATCAGGACTTTTAATCTGCCAAGAGGAAATGTCTTCACCTCCAAAGTCTGGAATCTTTGTAACATTCAAGTGCTAGGTGTTATTTTCCAGATTTCTTGTCTGAATCTTGCATCCCTATTAATGGTAAATGTGAGCACTGAACAAAGATTTGCTATCTCCTAGCTCCTGCATTCTATTACACACTTCCAAAGTTAGGATTCACATACTATGGCCTCTCTATTCAATTGTTCTAACAAATGACAACCATAAAAAACAAAACAAAACAAAAAACCCAAACCTCAAAGAAGCAGATGTCTGGTCACATTACAGTCTAATTGGAGAGGTCTTTCTATCATTAAAGAGAAAATTTAAACTCAGAGGAATTACCCATGCACAGAATCCATCAGGAAACAGATGACCATACCAACCTAAACTGTAGAGGTCCTGGGCATTAAAAGGTAAATTCCATGGGTTTTCTTAGTTGGGTTTCCAATAAATGTTTATGGAATGAGTAACCATCACAAAGTAGGCATTCAGTGTTAAACAGGAGAATCTCGCAAATGAGATGTGAGAAGAGAGGACAGCCACACTAAACCTACCAAAAGCTCCAGCCAGTATGAGGAACATTTCTGGCAACCAAGGAGAAATGAGCAACTCAATTTCAACAGTCCCAACTGATACGAAACACTATCAGTTCCTTTAAACCAGTGTTTTCAACCTGTGGGTTGCGACCCTTTTGAGAGTTGAACAACCCTCTCACAGGGATTGCCAAAGACCATTGGAAAACATATTTACATTTATGATTCATAGCAGTAGCAAAATTACACTTAGGAAATAGCAACAAAATAATTTAATGGTTGGGGGATCACCATAACATGAGGAACAGTATTAAAGGGTCACAGCATTAGAAAGGTTGAGAACCACTGCTTTAAACAAAGAATTGCTATATTTTAGCTAGCTACAGCCACTCCTGTTTCCTCCTAAGCAGATTAAGCTGTACATTTAAGTCTTTGTTTTCTTGGTTGCTAACATCTTGATTTGTCCCATGTCATTTTGGTTCACACCACTCCTTCCTCACTTGAAGCTGACCGCCCTGTTCCAGCAGGCATATTCTTCCTTACCTGCTGTTCAGTACAACTCTGCGAAGCCTTCCTATTCATTTCCTTATTCCTTCGTTGACGCTTCTAATGCTTTGTCCACCCTGTTCCTGGTATCACCATGTTTTGGTGTGACTTACCTGCTTTAGGTAACTGCATGGCTTACTGTGCTACATGCTACAGTCTATCTTTCTGTATACGACACTAGCACTCAACACACAACAGGAATTCAGTTTAATGTTTGTCAAATGGGTGAATTTTATTGCATACTTCCTTATTCAAGCGCCACTCAGCAACATAATGACAAACCAATTCAGGAAGTATTGAATTTTGCAGAAATCTTCACCATTGAGCCTTTTCCTGTCCATACCTAAAGTTCAACAACAATGTGAATCACTCCTTTTGGGCATTTAGCTAGTAACACAATTTATTACCATCAAAAGGAAAATCTCACAAAGTCGAGAAGTGTATACAAAAAGCAAACGACTGAGTGTCTTGCTCAAACAAGTGTGTAAGGGGCTCACGGGCTGACACAATGCCACTTGCTGCTGATGGCGGTCCTCATGCTTTTACTGCAAGGAACAGGCGGTGAGACCAGCACAGTTTGGAAGGTTAAGAAATTGCATCTAATTTCCTCTTCTTAGAGCAATTTGTGTTCTTACATTTCTTCACATTTTGCCTGATTTGGACCATTAAGGTTGGCCTGGGATGGAAAGCTTCAGCAGGCATCTTGACATAGCCTAAGAAAACCTTAGTAAAAGTACATGGAGGATCCTCCCCACAACACCCCAAGCCATTCTCTTAGATCTTACACAAAGTAGCTTTGTGATCTCGGGCAAATTATTTGCCCTTGACACTTTTTATGTTTTTATTCCAATATATTTGTTGGATTAATATTGCACAGATGTATGTGTGTCACAAACTAGTTTCTTCAAAGGTAGTAACGTAGATACATAACTCTTTTACTATTGACTTTAACACTCAAGAAGTTTTTCTGTGAAAGGGTGCCAAACTGCTGAATACAAACAGAACCCCTTAGTAGAAATACGTGTTAATAACAGTTATAAAACAGAGTTGGATGTTTTCAATCCCAGCACTTGAGAGCTGACAGCAGGAGGATTGCAAGTTCAAAACCAGCCTATGCTATCAGTAAAGCCTATTCCAGAGAGCAAAAACAAACTCCACATACAGATTCTGAATGTGTGTTATTACTCTGGGCCAGAGAGGAAGCACCCTTGCCTTATCAGACCTCTAACTACTTGGGAATGTCATCAGACATTAGTAAGCACCTGGGAGACAAGGAGGACTTTGCCCGAGGCTTTCACCCCTTTATCCATGTGCTGTCAGTGAAGGGCTTCCGGGACTCTTCTGAGCAATGCCTTTTCTAACAACTCAAAGGAATGCTTGGCTTCTGGGCTTTTACTGGAAGGAAATAGTGTGCTAGATACCTGTAGTTCAGTTTCCTACTTGGAAACAGTAGGTCTTAACAGCAACCAGTTCTCACTGCAGAAAACATACAGCATGAAAGGCAGACCAGCAGGAGGACATTTGTGGCTGTGTAGGAATTTCAGGGTCCCTGCACTAGAAGTCCGGCCAGTTATAGGCAGCTTTCAGCATGCTTGCTTTCTAGGCATGTTAAGTCCCTGGCTCCTATGTGTGAGTCAGGAGAGTTAAGCCAACAGAAGACACAAAATTAAGATGGGAAGAGAGCAGGGTCAAACGGTACGAGAAAACAGTCTGCAGCCAACACAGTGGACGTGGCTTTTCTTATTTATCATAATTCTTTGCTGGCAATCCAAAAGCAGATGTTCAGAAATAGGCTGTTACCTATACCCTACTGTGCGTGCATGGCTTCCCAGGAGCATTACTTAAAGAGTAATGATTCATTGATTCTAAAAGCAATGAGAGACCTGTTTTAAAAGTACTGTGTTCTTTAAATTATATAAAACACTTTAAGCAATGATCATAACCTATGATATAAACCAGAGTGTAGGGGATGGGTTGGATCGCCATCTCAGTTTACACCTGAGGAACTGTGCAGCGCTGTGTTCTGCCCTGGCCACGATTAAGAGCGGGCTGTGGACACCTGGTGAGGCCAGAAGACAAAGAGGCAAAGGAACAGTGTGGGCGGCTCTCTGCTGGCCCGCAGCCTCTGGGCTCCCAGTGAGGCAGCACAGCTGACAGAGCGGGCTAGGCGTCAGCACACCAACCCCATCCTGCCTTCCTGGCTTTGGAATGAGTGACTCTGCGAATGACTGGATCCCTCTGAGGCGCAGTTACACTATCCTCAAATGCCTGGTGGAGTGCCTGGCAGACTGCTTGGTCCACACCAGTTCTTCTGTAGCGAAGAGTGTTTTCTGAAAACTGAGCGTGGTAATCTGTTTGTAGACCGAGACTGGTTTAGTAGGTTGAAACTAGCATGTTGAAAACAAACTTCAGAATGTATTGCACATAATGGTAAACATTTCTCATGTCTACATATTCGATTTTAATATACTTTTTACTGTGGGTTACACCAAAATTTCAGGGAAATTCTTGGATTATAACATCAAAAACAGTCTTTAGGAGTACCGCCATTATTGAAATGAGTCTCTACAAACTTTAAGACCTTAATTGAAGTTCTTTTTAACTGACTGGAATAAAAATAAGATATAAATCATAGAAAAGATAAATTTAACTAGACACTATAGGGCATATTAAATTCAAGTTTAAGATCACTTCTGTGTCATATTGATTAAATGACACTTTTAAGTACTTTATTTCATTTGTAGCTGGTTAAACACTTTTAAGCAATTTCCACAAAATGTTGGCTATTAGGTTCTACTGTGGGGAAAGGAACAATTTCTAAATAACTTTAAAGTATAATAAAATTTTAAAGAAGACTGTAACTTCCTTAAGCACTAAGACAGCTAGAGTCAAAAGCCCAATACTGATAGTTCATGGCCATGTCAACAGTTCCCCCACTGGTTCAGCAAAAGGGCAGAATCCAGAAGGTATGAGTTTCACATACAGGCCTCACTACTGGTTGTTTTGAGTCCTTTGTCCTTATGGCACACTGACTGAGCGGCCCTTTTGGGATTGGCAGAACTGAGTATTAAGCAAAGAGGAAGATAAAGTAGAATACGAGAGACTAAAAGAATTAAATGGCATTGCTTATTTTTCTAATTCCAGCTAAGCAGGCTGGGTTGGCTGTATCAGAATTACCCTGTGGCCAAGGTTCAAGAATCTAGTTTTAGCCAGGTATGGAGGCACACCGTTAATCCTAGCACTCAGGAGGCAGAGACAGGCGGGTCTCTGAGTTTGAGGTCAGCCTGGTCTATAGAGTTCCTGGACAGGCAGGCCAGGGCTACACAGAGAAACCATCTTGAAAAATAAAACAAAAGAAGAAAGAATGTTGTCTTTGAAAAAATATGGATGAGTTCTGCCCTGCCCTTCTCAGGTTTGACATGCCATCTTAAAGGAGCAATAAGAGCTGGAGAACAAGTATACAGTTAAAAGCAATTACTCCACATACTTAATGTGTAGTGTCAGGCAATGTTTCAGGATCCACATTTACTTGATACTTCCCAGTCATTTAAGACGATGTAGTGCTTTGTTTCATAGGAATGCACTGGTCAGACACAGAACATGGAGGGAAGGATTTTGTGGCCCAGAAGGAAATGTAGCAAACCGATAGAGGTCAAACATCAACTCAACTCTTAAAAGAAGCTAAGTGATAAACCCTTTGGCCCTTGAACCTGTGCTCCTGGCTGGTAGTGCACTCTCTTCAGGAGAGATTAAAGAGTTGAGGCAACCAGTAGCTCCTTCCTATTTCCAAGAGAGGTTAAAGAATTGAGACCATTAGCCCCTTCTTCTTTCCAATGAGCTAGGATTTGGGGTGAGGCTGCCTACAGTCTTAAGTTCCTTTCTCTAGATCTCAAACCTTTTTATTTGAGACAGACATGGAGATGGACTGCAGCATGCCTGCTATCACATCAACTGTTGAGTTAGCACCACAGAGCTTTCCTTGGGCCTGAATCTTGGCCTTGGCCACCTAGAACATGAGAGAAGTTAAGCTTGAACAGTGGAAGAAGAGCAGCAGGAGGGAGATAGCTGGGGAAAGGGCAGCAGTAACAGAAGTGAGGTAGAAAGCTCCTTCTTGACCCCCTCAGAGAAGACTGAGGGACCCAGACCCCTTGAGACAGGTATGTTAGCCCCCTGAAGTTCTAAAATGCTCCATGATGGTCTTACACTCTCCTCCACCCAAATAATGTTGAAAGTATTTAAATTTTCTTTTTCAACATAAGATATTAGGCTAGAGATGGAAAACTACATAAAAAGGCAGATTGTGAGAAAAATCCTCGTAACATGGGTACAATTCACCCTTGAAGCAGAGAGCTTTCAGGATCACCAGCTGGCAGCAGCTTGATGGTGGCTGGTCTGGTGGGTCCAGCATGGGAGGGGCTGACTTCAGAAAAGATACCTATGTCACAATGAAGAGACTGCGAGGAGAAAGTGGGCTTCTCTTTCTATTTTATAGTATTAATTTCCTTCCTCAGAAAAGATAGATGGATTCAAGTTTAGCCAGCCCCCAAGTACACAAGTAGCTCACCTGTGCCCCTTGTTAGGCAGCAACATTTCTACCTGACAGAAAGACTCCTGCACTCACATTTTATTTCTCCCTAAAGGTAGAAATAATCTACAAATACACTGACCCTCAGCTGTCCAATACATTTCTACACATCTTATAGTTATAGGTTCAGTTTTCACATTTGCAGGCACAACACTTGCTCTTTGGCAGTCTTTTAACTTGACCGGACAGACATCACATACCCTCAGCCCAGGCTCCTCCCCTCCACCATCTCCATTAACACCCAGGAAACAAATCATCCATTATGGCGGTTCACTGCCACAAGGACGCGGAGAGCCACTTCCTAGCACTGTTCAGCGGCTGAGCCGGCAGCGCAGCGGCGGCAGCGAGGTGACCTGGTGCCAGCCGGAAGCTTGGGCTTTAACTGCATTTTTTGTCACTTTGGTTAGGGAGATCTGGACAGCTGGAAGTGAGCTTCTCCATCATTTTCTGTTTCCTTCTTTGTATCAATTTTCCACCTGTGAAGCCCAACACCCCACCACCAAGTGCAGCTGCAATTCCTGCCACTTTGAAGCCTGCGAGGAGGCCGATGGGACCCCCCACCACTCCTCCGATGAGTGCACCTGCCACAGGCAGAGCTGCCAGCTTGTATTTTGCAGCCTGTGAAAAAAAAAAAAAGAAAAATTCAATTTAAAAATTGAGTTGAGAAAATCTGCCTGTGGTGATGTGCGGTTTCCTCTCATTACTCCTGGCAATGCCTCTTAACTCTGGACTCATAATTAACCTCAGAGATTATTCTTGGAAGTATGTGCATGTGTGTATGAAGTATTCCACAGGTACAAACATTGCTCCAGACCACAGAACTAAGGGGGAAGGGGCGTGGTCTAGAGTGGACTGTACTAATTGATTTTACTTGCAAAACAATCAATCCACTATCTGGCTGGCTTATTTAAACAGTTTCGGCAGCCACCGGCTCCCACCAGAGCTTTGATTCAGCACAGAGGCTCTTCCACACTTAGGCACCTGGGCTGAAAACCCCATCATATGGCCGATAGATGGCCACACTCCTCCAGTGCTGCTACAGTCTCACGCTTTTGCTCTGCCTGGATCAATGGGTGGCTCTCTCTTCTCCCTAGGCCTCTGCAGACATTCCTTCATAACACCTAAATGCCCTAGATTGAGCCCACAGGTCTTTGGGGGGAGGGGGAACTCATGATAGAATGAATCTGGGAAAATATTACAGCCATTGATTTCTTACACTACCTCTGTGTCACTTCTTCCTGATTTCCTTAATTGCTGGTTCCCTCAACACTGAAGAGAGCAGATCAATTGGGTTAATACTGGAGATTCCTGGGAGCCGGAGCACCATTGATTTGTCAGCAGGGGCAGAATCTTACCTTCCCCAAGTTTTTGGTTCCCTCTTCAACATTCACAGCAGCACTGTTGACATGGTCGGCAATGCTGTCAATCTTCTCCTGCTGAGACTAGATGCAAAGGAATTATGAGTGAGCGGACCTGCTGGGGAGCAGTGGGAAGCCAACACACACTATTTTAATTCCTGTAATCAGGCCCCGGGTACTGCAGCCTTGCAGTCTTCATAGCGGTTCATTAATAGCAGCTGATAAACCATTTCGAAAGTACAAATTCACTTTCACAAAAATAGAGGGGAACTTAATGATTGGGTAATGAAAGGGTGGCACCTTCATAGCAAAAAGCACCTCACACCGGAATTCATTCAAACATACAAACATGTGATTCTCCAAATGAACCAACTTTGTAGGAGGAAAAATATCAAAATAAGCATTTACATGTCAAGTTGGGTTTGATAGTTTAAAAAAAAAGAGGAAAACAAATTCAAACAAACAAAAAGTTCATAACTTATCTTTGGAGATTCTGTGTAAATCAAATTTACCTTAGGAGTAAAATGTCTTTTATGCAACAAATACAAATTGTTTTTTTTTTTATTGTTGTTGTTGTTAGAACTACACTACAATTCAGTGTAATCCAGCCTGAAATCTTTGCACTTTTGCACTCTGTGGTCTTGAGTTTTAGTAAAATATTTCAGATCGATACTATTAATACAGTGGTCTATCTAAAGCAGCAACACCTGTTCTGACACAGCAGGGATCATGGCTCCGGGATGGATCAAAGTGTGGCTGGGGACTGCCATTCTCCTATGTTTAAAATCACCTCAGTGTCATTCAAGAGTGGCTACTAAGCTCTGCTCAGATACCTCCGGCCACAACCACCCTGTCCTTGCCCTGGAAACAGGATCGCATCAAGATCAACTTTACTTAGTAATATACATACATATATATAGACCTATACATATATGTATATTTATATATCTACTATATACATACATAGTTAGTTATATACAATAATATGCACCCATTTTGATGACGGAGTAGGTTCTAATGTAGAACCATGTGATCATCATGACTGTCAGGGCCCAGGCAATTTCTTTCACTTCTGAATTTGCAAAAAAACAGGAGAATTCCCCTCTCATTCCACAGAATGCCACCTTACACAATGAGTGTGAACTCATTCAACTGTCTTAGATGCTAAACTGATTTAGATGGAGGCCCTCATACCCAACACTTCTTATTTCAATCAACATTTCATGTGAGAATGAATGTAAGTGCAACATAGCTCACTAAGCCCCCATCTGGTTCCTATTAGCATTATTGATATTCTTTCCCAGTCCAACATGCACCTTCTCTCTGCCAGACCATTTGTGGTGGCCTTTCATTCCAAGATTCTCCACCACCATCCTAATATCCATAACAATTCCTGAAATAGTCCCTCTTCAGTTTTCTTTTGAACCTGTCACATGACTGTATCCAAGGTTCTCAAACTTGAGAACATACTAGATCACCTGAAAAGCTTCTAAAAATGCTGAACCTGGCCACAGGGTTTTGATGTGACAGTGCTGAAATACAGTTTGAGAATTTCTTTGTGTGTGCGTGCGTGCGTGTGTGTGTGTATGTGTGTGTGTGTGTGTTTGTCTGTGTTGTCATCCAGAAGAAGGTATCAGATCCCCTGGTGCTGGAGTTACAGGAGGATGTGAGCCACCTGCTGTGGGTGCTGGGAACCAATCTCAGGCTTCCCGCAAGAGCAGTATGTGCTCTTAGCTGCTGAGCCATCTCTGCAGCCTCCCACTGCACATACTTATTATCTGTGATAAGACTGGCACAAATCCTAGGTCTGCACAGTCTGTGTTCAGACCCAGCACTGGTATGTCCTTGAGCCAAGTACATGAGGACAATAATACTTCTACTTCACAGAGTTAAGAGAAGGATACAACAAGATGTCTGCAAAGCACAGTGGAATAACAGAAGAAGCCATCCTGGATGCCCCTTACATTCCCAGTAAAAAGTTCAGTGACCTTGTTCCTATGGTAATGCTCTCAGATAACAGATCTATGGGTTTTAGATTTTATGACAGGAAAGCTTCTTTAAGTCAGCTTTCTTCTTAGCCACAGAAGCAAAAGTGCCAGCACCAATAATTTCCAACTGGCCTGGATTCCTGACACCTTAGCATTACCTCTGTTTGGGGATATACCCAAGGCTTATTCTCTTGCTGACACAATCTATGGTAGTAGATAAGCCACTTCAGGAAAACAGTATCATCAACTTTTACATCTTTATAGGCTAAAGTAGAAGGCAAAGAGTTCCTTTCCCTTAAGCTAAGGGAGGACTCTGCTAGAGCTACTGCTATGTCCACATTCCAAGTGACACAGGATATCAGGAAGATATATTTTCTGTGCCCCTTCCTAAAACTTTGGATACTGCAACGTTGTGACTGTCTTAGTCACTGCTCTGTTACTGTGAAGAGATACCATGACCATGACAACTCTTATAAAGGAAAACGTTTAACTGGGGGCTTGCTTAGAGTTTCAGGTGCTTAGTCCATCATCCACGGCAGAGAGCGTGCTGATAGGCAGCACAGTGGCACACACAACACTGAAGAATTAGTTACGAGCTACATCCTGACCAGTGGGGGTCAAGGCAGAGGAAATGAGCCTGCCATGGGCTTTTGACACCTTAAAGCCAACCCCCAGTGAGTTTTCTCCCTATAAAAATCCTTTGGAATAATTGGATTAAATACCACCAGGAAAATGCCCATCCTAAGATTACTCATTATTTCAACTGTAATGCATTCATCACTGCAATTACCAGCCCAAGATAAGTCCATCTATCCTGGGGTAGTAGCAAGAACTACAGAACGTGGGAAGTTTGCTTAAATATGGGGATAGGATAAGGCAGAAAGCAGAAAGCCCTGCCACGGGATCTACAGGTATTCCTCAACTATACAGACCTAGCTGCTTCTTCCCTTTAGTTTGGCCTCAGTCCTCCAACTGTCTATCTTCAGATCCTACTTCATGAGGAGGACTTGGTGATATTTGTAATGATGGTAGTTAGTTGTCAATCACAATCAGAATGCCAAACTACACTGCATTTAGAACTCAGTCCTGAGGTCTTTCCCCAGGCCAACCTGCACATGTATAACCTACCATAGTCTATGAACCAGGCTTCTACCAATGGTAGCCTGGGGCCTCTTTACTTCTGATTTGTTTAAGTCTGACTTTATCTACTTAGATTGCCCACACTGAACAGTCTTCACTCTCCCCCTGCCTGGCATTTTACTCTTTGGCACTTAGAAGTGTTTTCAGCATCCCTGTAACAATGAACTAAGCCATTTATAAGGCACAGTACAGTGTTTATCAAACTAACATATACATCCCATTTTACAGAAGAGAATTCAAAAAAATAAAATGCCTATGAGTTTCATTTTAAGGAATATTGAAGGGTGCCCTGAAAACAGCTAAATCTGTATAAGCAGTTATAGGAGAAAAATGTGAATTATTTTGTTAATAATGATTGAGAAGAATTCAAGTTGGATAGATAAATTAAAAACTAATGAGAAATCATTTTTCCCTTGAATGCTTGCTGTGGACACTTCTCGGCCCAGCATCAAAGAATATTTCATGTTATCATATAAACAATAATAATTCACTCAACAAACTCCTCCTCAAACTCATTCCCATCAACAACAATGCTCTTTCTTAGAGAGGCTGTTGTACAGTTTTATTAGTGTGCATGAAGTTGAAGCTATGAGTTTAAGGCAATCCCAAAGCTGCAGCTTTTTCCCTTATTCCTCCCTAAGTTACAGCCGTAACAGTATGCGGACACAGAAACAGAAAGGCCCAGAAAGAAACAGAAATGTGACGCACAGGCAGAATGTGGCTCTCTTGGCCTCGCAAAGGCAGTAAGCAGGGTTAAGAAGCAGGAACAGCACAGTGGGAGGGGCTGAAGGACTCCAATGCTGGCAAGACAGAGGGAATGATGCTGGTGACAGACGTAAAGGTAATGTAAAGAGCCAAAACAAAGTTGCAGGGACAGTTGACGCACATGGGAAGGAGAGGATGAGATGCTGTCTGAGGAAGCCCTCCCAGCAGGCGTGCAAAACCTTCTGCTGTCAAATACCATGCTGCCACTCACAGAGATCATGCAAAGAGAAATCTGACTGAAGCCACTGGATCCTGCAGCCAGAACAAAACTAGATTTCAGGAGCCACAGAGAAAAAGACAAAAGAAGTCAAAGCAGACCCAGCAGTAAGGATAGCCTCTTGTCCAGCTTCTGGCCAAGAGTTCTTTCAATTTTCCTTAACTAGACAGAAATAGGGATGGTCACAGGAAAAAGGCACTTGCACAAACAGCAGCAGGCACTTTGAAGATACTAATACACTCACAGTTACTGGCCTATACTGTCATCTCCCATTATTTTAGCAAATCCCTGTTACATGCACACTATGTGTACACCTAACATTGTAAATGACTTCTAAGTGTACAATTTTGTAGCATTTTGTTCACAACATAGAGGCATCATTACCACAACACTACAGAATCTTTCAATCCCACTGAGGTCAGCATAGGCTATGCCTACATGATTAATTTGCTCAAACACAGTCATATCCATGTGACAACAGAGGATGTGGTCACTCTTGGTCCCCTGCTTATTCTGTGCCTAAACAGAGAGTTTGTGAATCCTTGGCCATGCGTCACAAAACCTCAATCATCCTGGGAATAACAATCGAGGTTCTTTGAACTTCTGCCAAATAGTATTGTGCCTCATGTCCTTGTGATAATAACTAGGACATTTGGAGGCAGCTATGGCTGTGGCTGGAACCTTGTATATAAGTCCTTCTGAAAATGGAGTTGAGAACTGCTTACTATATAATGTAAGTGAACACACAACTGCTAATTCTCCACAAACTTTATTTTTTCTTTCATATGCCCACCCACTAAAAGAAAAATGCATTTGTCTTGAAAAGAGCTAAGTAAATCTTTAGTTTGTTCTTTAAATCAACCTTAGTGATGCATAATTTAAACATATTGAAATGCATTTAAGTGTATAGATTGATGGCTTTGGAAAATGCATATATTATGTAACCACGCACACACAGACTGTATACTCTATATTAGATTGTGATATTATTAATTACAATAACTGGATAGACCTTGAATATAAACAACACATGTTTGGGGGATCCTATATATTCCCTGCCATCTGCAAAATAATAACAAACACCTAAGCCAGAGACTTGTAACATTTTCTTCTTTTGACTTAGAGGCATCAGAATTAATTCAAGCAATTAACTGCTTCAATTGTAGTCATTACAGTTCAAGAAAAAATGCATAAGACAGAATATAAGAAGAACAGGACAACAACAGACAGCATAGAAATCATTTATACAGGAGGACCACAAAAGAAGAAAGAGTTTCTAGGAAATAAAAATATGTTGAGGTAGGTCGAAAGAAACAAGAACAGTTGTCTCAAAAACCTTGAAAAACACTTATACTGAAAGAAGACAAACCCATTCTGTTATGCGGCTCTAAATGCCAAAAGTGCCCAAGGGGAATTATATGATAAAGTTACACAAGGAAGAGCTTCCCCCCTCTCCTACAATCTTCAAAAGAATGGCTGAGACATCATGTGTCCTGACCCCATATCCGCTGAAAAATCAGAAGGTTAGTGTTGGAGAATCTGGAGCAGGGTGCAGCCAGATTAGCAAGCTCTGAAAGGATACAACTCTATGAAGCTGTGGTCTAGGAGTTTCCACCTCAAAGCCAGGCCCGAGGGAAGCCATGCCTCAGAAAAGACAGATCCCAGTCAATGCCTGGCTTGATCAAGAACAAGGAACTAGCCTAGCCACAGTACAAGGTGAAATGGCTTTGTACTTGGGCAAACATGTATTCACGTATGTCTTCACACACCATAACTTTCTATAATTCCTAAGGGAAAACATATGAACAGTGCAGAAAAATAATGATGTAAAATCTATCTTTCCTCCAAAACTATGATGTGCTCTCTAATCTATGACAACAGATTCATTCAGGCCTTATAATAAAGAATATAAATATAAGGTTTCCTGTCTTTGACATCACCTTTCTCCAGGTTGATCCTTAACTAGTCTTTGGGCCTCCTTATATTATATAGGTAGGTGTTACCATTCTACCTACATGTTAACTTCTTGCAACTTGTTCCTAACTAGTCACTCTGCCCATACCTCCTCTTTACCATTAAAACAGTCTTTCCAAGGCACAGACTGGATTGCAGGAGTTTTGTTTGATCACACAAGTACATGCTCCTTCAGGCCCACAAAGAGATCCAAAATTCAGTACCAGCACAATCTGGCCCTCATTATCCTTGCTTGCCCCTGGTAGTGCAGGTTTTGAGTAACAGGTACATCTTGTACTCTTGGACAGTCCACACAGCTTACAATGTCTTGTCCTGGTTCATGGATTCTGCAGTGTGCCCCTGTGGCCCTCTATGAGCATTTACTCATTCTTCAAGGCGCATGTTAATGCTACCTCTGTGAAGAAAGCTTTAACCCTGCTATTTCACAAGCCACGCCACCCCCGCTGGAACACAATGCTTCTTCTTGGAGCTGATGAGGCTTCTCTCTATACCTTTTTGTTTTGTTTTGTTTTTTAATTTATTATTTTTAAATCTATTTTTTAAATTTTATTTATTACAATTCATTCACTTTGTATCCCAGCCGTAGACCCCTCACTCATTCCCTCCCAATCCTACCCTCTCGCCCTCATGTCTTCTCATGCCCCTCCCCAAGTCCACTGATAAGAGAGGTCCTCCTTCCCTTCCATCTGACCCTAGCCTACCCCAGGTCTCATCAGGATTGGCTGCATTGTCTTCCTCTGTGGCCTGGTAAGGCTGCTCCTCCCTCAGGGGGAGGTGATCAAAGAGCCAGCCACTGAGTTCATATCAGAGACAGTCCCTGTTCCCTTGATCTAGAATTTAAGGACCATCTCCATAGTTCAATCTAGGCGTGGTGCTTAGGAGCACTTGATGCTCTTGCACTGGACCCAAGTTAGGTTCCCAACACCAATATAGCAGTTCAAAACCATCTGTAAGTATAGTTTCAGGGCATCCAAAATCCGCTTCTGACCTCTGTGGACATCAAACACACAGGCATTGCACATTCATACAGGTAGGCAAAGCTCATAGACACAAAAGCAAATAATTTTTTTAAATACATGACTTCTACTGAAATTCTAATCAAAAGGACAGTGACTGATCAGTTCTGAACCCCAGTTACATACTTACATTCACTAAGAGGGAGAAATCAGTGACCAGATGGCTAAGTTCAATTAAGTCCTTAAAAGATAGAGAGGAAGATAATTACTTACTTTTACATCTCACAGTTACCAAAAAACAAAAACAAAAACAAAAACAAAAACAAAAAAATGTTGAACATACTGCTTCTAAGGTATCCCAGGACTCAGCGGCATTTTGGTCTCGAGGAATTTCAGGCAAGGCGTATGTCTGAGTCAGACTCTGAGAAGCAGCTTCAGCCTCCCCAGTGTGGAGTGCTCCTGGATGGACACAGACTTGGTTAGAGTTTGCTTCTCAGAAAGGACAGAACATAAACTGGCTCCACAAGACAGCCAGCATACGGAAGGCTTGCAATTCAGTTCAGGCTAAAGGTAAATGGCTCAGTCTATAAAAACAGCATCATGTACCCCTGGGCAGCCTCTTCTCTAAGTGGCTAGACCTATACACACTCTCTATGCAACAGAATGAGAGGGTGAGAGGCGGAAGAGGCGGCAACGGGAACTACTACACTCCGCGTTCTGCCGCCGAATCCTTATGCTGGGACTTTGCTATTTCAGTAATGAGGCTCACATAACAGGTGTCAACAGCTGAAAAGTGGTTTGGTGAGATGGCTCAGCTAGTAAAGCATTTGCAAACCTGACAACTTGAGTTCAATCTTGGAACCCACACACAGATGAAGGAGAAAACAGATACCACAAAGTTGTCCTCTGACCTCCTTAAACACACCACAACTCATACATCACACACACACACACACACCAATAAATAAACAAACATATAACTTTAAAGTAGGAAAGTGGGCTGGGGTCTAGCTCAATGGGAAGGCACTTTGGCAAACTAATAAAGTAGAAAAGTGATGCAGTTATGTGTTTGTAGCAATTAACATCAGTCTACATTGGTGACAATTCTGTCAGCAACGAGCACATCTGCCATATGAATATTGTTGGACATGCTGAAACTCTGCTCAGAGTTTCACTCTTCCTCCATATACTTTCGTGGTTTCTTCTACTTCTTTTCTAGTTCTTACAAAGCCTTCAACACACAAAACTCTTCATTAAGCATTACTGTAATAACAAAGCACTTTGCACTACAAACAACCACTTTAAGTTTTTCTGGGTCTTAAGGGTGGTTTCACCAACCTTTCACTCATGAAATTGATACCTGTTGCACACCTAACAGACAAACTCTTTTTATACCTACCCTAAAGTGGCAGCACCAGGGCCTGTTAGCACTGTGGGTCTGGTCAGAAAGACCAGTGTTAAAACCCCGGTTCGGAGACTTGCTGTTCCTGCTTGTGAGTTGCTATTAACTTGGCACAGAATCCGCCCCTGCTGCCGCCACTGTCACTGTTGCCCAGAACAGAGCTTCCATGGGACCTGAGGTACAGACATCTAACTGTCAAGTTCAGTCAGCACTATCTGACAAACTATGCCATAGTGAGGATGATGTGCTATGTGTGGGGGGGGCAGGCATGAAATCCTGAATGTGCAGAGCGAAGACAGGGGTTCTGAGGATGAGAGAAAATGAGACAGGGTGAGTTGGGTGAGTACACCCAGAGTGTCCAACTCAAGGAGGACAATGTGTTCACAGGTTGGAAATCAAAACATGTCCACTCTAGCTGATGCATGGCTGTGCTGAGGAAGGAAGCAAAGGTTGAACCTGACAGGCTAAGGTGAGACTACCTGAAGGTACTGCAAAGCTTTTCCAAGAGCCGTGTCTTTCTCACATGAACACTACCAAACTGTTAGGAGGAACTGGAGACCACTGGGAAGTTGGAAGATGCCATAATCAGACTGTAGCCATCGCGTGAAGAGCATATTACGGATAAAGCTGGCAGGCGAGAAGGTTAAAGGGTGAAGCCCAGTTGAGGGTTAACAATATATCCAGGGCAAAATGACAATCTTCGGCCCTACAACATTAACAGTGAGATAGCGAAGACACCAGAAGCTCTGCTCACTCCACTTTAAACCCCAAATACCTGCCATCCTACATGAACATCTTCTTTTTAAGTTACATCGTATTTATTTGTTGTGTGTGCACATATATGTATCATTGCCATGATGTGCATGTGGAAGTCAACTTAATGGGATAGGAGAAGGTTCTCTCCTTCACGTGTCCCAGGGATCAGACTCAGGTCTTGGTGGCAAGTGCCTTTACCTGCTAAGCTACCTCACTGGTCTGACTTTAACATTATGTGTTGTTGTTAGTACCAAGGATGAAAATGTGGATGGTACTGAGTATGGTTCAGAAAGAAATTACATTAAAAAAAAATCAGACATAAAAAGGGGGTGATCATTAAAAAAGGAGCAGACAACATCAGAGATAATAGAGACAGAGTTTGGAAGGAGTTCTAATTCAGCTTGATATGGCAGGTACTTGAGACTTTCTGGAAAAGATGGCATTACTAGGCAAAGAAGAGAGGAATAAATATGCTAGATGGAAAACCCAGCATGAGCAAAGACCTCAAGAGAGAAGTAATACAGCTAAGCTACAATCAGCAGCGAGCATTACCAAAGCATAGAAGGAAAACTACAGCAGCACAAGAGTAAAAGACGTAGATGAGGAGGGGCCTTTCTGACAGGAAAGACCTTATGCAGCACGCAAGGTTGCTGAAGGCTTACAAGTGTGTTCTGAAATGACATGATGACTGTGACCTGGCCTACTCCTTATGAAACTATATTAATTCCTGTTACCTTTCCATTCCTTCTGTTTTCAGCCAAGCCTAAAAATGAATGATATTTTAGAAAACTGTGCGATTAGTTTATTTTCAAAGTTAACAAACACTTTACTCTTAAGAGGAGGAAAAACTTGTTTAAAATATTCAGGACACAGTCACCTGAACAAAAGATAGCATGCAGACTTATCAGAATTTATAGTGGTGACTTTTCAGTTTTACACTTGATTTATTTGAATGTGTATGTGTATGTGCTGAGATTTTGGAAGTGTCATATTGCCTAGACGGGCTCCGGTTTTTCATAATATGCTTTTTTAAACAATATTTTTATTTATTCTTTAGCAATAATACATCTTAATCATACAAAATCCAAGTGCTCCTTCTACTCTGCCTGGAACCTCCAATATTTCCCCTTCCTATCTTCCTGTCCTCTTCTTTTGAAATAATGAGGCTAACTAGTACCATCTGTATGTATATGGGTGTCTATGTTTTGTATCTTAAAGAGCAAAATCATCAGACACAGAGTACATTTTATAACAGTATAGTAAAGAGCTAATCTTTGTTAAATGCTTAAAATTTTTTAAAGTTTCATTTCAATTAAGATAAATTAATCAACCTATGATCTTTCTCTCACTTTATATGCCATGTAACTTCTTGATCGGTATCAGACATAATATAGGCACAGAATATTGTGCATACTCTAAAGAACTTAAGCATAACCTAGAGAAGATTCAAGAGAAATAGGCAGGGTCTACAAAACAAGGAAAGATTATGCTTTATCTAAAGAAATAGAGAGATGAGAAGTATCTGACACTTTAAAAGACATAAAAGATTTCTGTCAGGACAAAAAAGAAATGATTAGATCATCTCTGTCTCACTTGAAATCCAACTACGTATGTGTCTTTGTTACAACAAAGATGTCCTTTCTTTTTCCTGGAAAACCTTGTTGTTAATTTACGGCATCACAAATCAATTCAAGGCATGACAGCCAAGAAAGAACTCAGTTTCTACAACTTCTGCAGTTCACTTATTTCAACTTGTACCTTAGTGCTCATCCTTTGACTATGAACTCTTACAAACTTTGTGTGTGTGTGTGTTTTCTAAACTCTACAATTGCATATAAGCCTAATTACTAGCTATACATTCAAATAAACCTTCAGACCATTAACTCCCTCTGGCTGAAGTGATAAATAACCTATCTAACAATATCTGCCCTTCCCTTTTCTTTGTTGTTCCTTATGAACAACAAAGATTCTACCAGGAAGTATACTTAGTAGATGTGATAATCTTCAATATGTGAAATCTCCACTAATCTTCATGACATTAGTAGTGTTTCACTATAAAACTAAATCAATTCAAAGCATTCCTTAAACTTTTCAAGTTCTGACACCTTAAAAATGAAATTAACTTACTGATCATCATTGAACATACACCTAGCTATCAAAATAAAATGACTTCTAACAACCTAATGAGGAAGAGGAATTTTAGATTAAGATCAAGGAAAATGTAGCTTCTAAACACCGTCACACTGAAACAGTGCTGTGTTCTGCATACACCGGAGGTAAAAATCCACTATTGCATTGAATTCTACATGCTGGTCTGAAGTTCCCAGTCGTTTTAAGATTAAGATCTTTCCTTTTGTCAGTATTTTTTGAAAATGGCCTAAAATTCCCTTCCTGCTGTGCTGCTGAAGTGTATGTCCTGTATGCAAGAATGGTGAGACACCATGAGCTTCCATTCTGAATGCAAATCAGTAGGCTCATCATTTCTCTTGATGGGAATCAAGGAGAGGGAAATGAAAGTGGACACCCAATGAGACACATGGAGCTTCCTATATCAAGCAGGATTGGCAGAGATGGGCTTTTGGAACCCTCAGAAGCTGGACAAAGACACAGCAAAACCATGGCTTTCCCCCAAACTTCCTTCATTTTCTAGAGAACATAAGGTACCCCATTCTACTCATTATTTCTATTTGTAAATGGAAACTATTTTTGTAGTTTTGATATCACTCATGGTAATGTGGCAAGATTGCTCTGAATCTGTTTCCAACCAATTTATTTAGAATTAGATTTATAAAGAACATAGTATTTTAAGACATTTAACTTCCATGCAAACAGTACAGACTTCTCTGTCTAGGCTGTCAGCACTATAATGGGTATGCAAAGCAAAAACAAGGAGAAACTAGAGCACACAGGATAAAAACATGTAGAGTGACAGGAATCTGTAGCCATCAGGGAGATACAGCACATGCCCAATCCTACTCCAACTTGGAAGCCTGTGAAAGTTCGCTTCTTGTGTTCTTTTTGCTATTCAAGTTTGTTAGTAGTGTTTCTGCATTTAAGGCAACCTAGTAGAAGCTCACTCCGTGAATGCCTCAGGTGCTGTTAGAGCCTGCTTTGCATAGACAATGGACTTTCGGTGAAGCCTCTTCTGCTCAGTGTTAGCACAACTTGGGTATGCTGCTCTACAAACAGAAAGATTGCCTTAATCATATCAGTACTGTGTCCTCCAGTGGCAATCATCAGAGGTTTAGACTAATAATATTCCACAAATTGAGAGGTTTGAGAATTAATATAGTTGAAAATGGATTTCACATGCTTGTTTCCTCCCTCTCACCCTCTGTCTCTGTCCTAATTTTTTTTGTTGTTTCTTTAATATACATACTTCCTCCAATTCTATCACGTCTCAGGTTTCACACCAGCCTTCTGCTTAATGGCAAGCGTAATTGGCAAGAAGTGGGTGACCAGGAAACTCTCCAGTGATATATACTCAAGTATACAGGCCACAAATAGTTCCTCTTGGATAAATGCATACAGTACAATGATAAAATGCAAATTAAAGCAATTATTATGTTACTATTGTGAGAAAAATTCAGGACCAATTCAAGTATTTTGCTTCAGATGAAAACACTAGTGATGGAGCACTTGAAGCCAAATAACAGGAGTTTGACACGAGCTAGCCTTTAGATTAAAATCAAGGAAAATGTAGCTTCTAAACACTGTCACATTGAAACAGTGCTGTGTTCTGCGGATACTCAGTGTATGCATACACCGGAGGTAAAAATCCACTGCTGCATTGAATTCTACATGCTGGAAATCCTACTGTCTTCACTGTTATTCCTGTCAAAATGCCTCGGTGTAGAAGTATTCCATAAACATATGGATGGAGAAAGCCCAGTCTCTACCTATGTCTGGAAGACACCCATGCATGCTACGTCTATGAGGAGCCTTCCTCTGCACCTATATGTCAGTGTAAACAGAGCTATGAAAATAGTAATGGCAAACTACCAAAATGACCCCAAAATGACTGAAGCACTTTTTGTTTGTTTGGTTGGTTGGTTGGTTTGGTTTTATAAGAAAAGGCTCCTATAGCCCTTAAACTCCCAATTGCTCACCCTAGCCCAGCGTCCCAAGGGCTGGGATTACAGGTGCAGCGCATGCCCAGGGCTACTGCAGCATATCTGAAGTGACATCGTCCCTGTCATGTATTTACTCATTTGCCTGAATTTACAATGCACCAGCGAGCAGCTCACTACATGTGAAGCACTGTGCACAGTACAAAGGCCACAGAAAAGAAAGGCTGCCCAGAAACTGCCAGGCAGCCTGAACTTCTGCATTCCCTTGCACAGTGCTGACCCATTAGTGGTGACTGTGTATACATTTAACTAAGACATAGGGAGTAAAAACAAGAGTGTCCTGGTAGATTCAAATAGATACATGGCCAGGTACATTATCCCTAAGTTCCCACTTTGATTTCTAGTTGAGTTGTAGCCCATATTTTTCATAAAGATTAAAATTCTCTTAAGACATACAAAATGTAATGAGATGGGATAAATTAAAAATAAAAGATAAACAATTACAACAGAACAGGAAACAAGAGTAGCAGTTATAAAATGAAGCTGCCACGCTTTACAAGTTTAACCTTTGGTGATTAAAAGTTTGGTTTTAAGTTTTCTAAGACATAACTCAATTACAGAAACCTTGTTAGTTATTCTATTTATTTACTTATAAGACCCAAACAAACAAAAAACAGCTACTTTAAAGTACTATGACTTATCAAGCCAAACTTTTTTTCTGTATAAAAGATACTACCATAGTGTCACCAAAGAATATCAAATGCATCCTTAGAAATGAGATGACAGTGTTCATACAGCTGTTTCTTAGAATATCACTTCCCCAAAGTTGACAGAATGAACCCACTGTAGATTTTTCATGTTGTTACTTAAGTTTAGAGAATGGAGAGAGGAGAGAGACCTACGTCTGTGAAGCCAGAGCCTAAGAAGAACTACTCCCGAGCAGCCTGCCCTGCCCTGGACAGGACAGAGGTGCACACTGCACACAAGGACATTATCTTTATGAATAACTTACACTTTCCTTTTCAATATATGAGCAAGCACATACATAAGCCCAAAGTTTCAATCCACACAATTTTATCTTGCAAAGTCCTCAGGATATACATGTACGGTCTGTTTGGGGTTGGCCCACTCACTCACAAGGATTTCCAGGGCATTTCTCCATTATACCTAAGGAGCTGAGCTTTAGCGAACTGCACTACTAAGATCAACATAAAGACATGTGTTACCACCAATGGTCGTGGATCTGGTCAGAGGCTGCTGTACAAAAGCTTCTTCGTCATTAAATTGTTTCTTCAGTTCTTCCACAGATTCCAGGTGGAGCTGGAGAAACTCTGCTGTGGCCACCGCTGCCGCCTCCTTAACGGGCTCTATCATGCGCTTCAGAAGAACCAGGTCATCCCTGTGGACTTTCAAGCAAAGCTTCTCCATTTCTCGGATATTGGAGCGGAGTTGCTATAAATGAAAAATTGAAACATTACTTTTATCCATTTCTCAGTATAAGACCTATTTCTTCTCAGAATAATTTGCTATAATGGTCATGAATGCAAATGATTATATATTATCTACTATAGGGACATACAATTTTTCAATTTCCCCACATTTGTCTCTTGGCTGGCCTAGCATCCACTTCCTCAAACTAGAATTTATGTGGTAATTTTGCTGTTATTACATGTGACTACTACAACATTAATGTTGTACTATATCTTGTGGGACATTCACGACACTTGAGCATCCTAAAGACTCAAATGATCTGTATTGTTAAATCACACATACACTCTATAATTTCTAATGAAAGTATACGATTCCAAAATGAGTAAAGTAAAAATGGAAATGGAACAAAAATCAATAGAGCAGAAGAGAAATACGTGTAAGAGGAGCTAAAAAGATGGCTCAGCAGTTGAGAGCACTGGCTGCTCTTCCAGAGGACCCAGGTTCAATTCCCAGCCCCACACGGCAGCTCACAGCTGTCTGCAACTCCAGTTCTAGGGAGTATGATGACCTCTTCTGGCTTCCAAGGGCACTGCACACATACGTACAAGCATACATCCTACATGTAAAATTAAAAAATAAAACATTAAAAAAGAAAGCCCATAATAGAACAAAAGATGCAATCACTAATTATATTAAATATTAACTAAGCAAATATTAATTATAACATAAAGATATTTGCAGACAGAATAAACAAGAAATAAATTTAAAACATAAATACAAAATGGTCCAAACTAAGAGGAAAAAAGGGGGAACACATAAACCCTAACAACGCTATCCAAAGAATGTCTTGCTACAGCAGTATTAGTGTCAGATGGATGGACAGACTTTAAGGCAATCCCATCAGCAGAAATCGAGAACCACCTTATAATATATAATCACTTCAGAAATGTATAATAACACAGACAGAATGCACACACTACAACCTGACAGAACTGCAACTGCTTCTTTCTGTGTGTGTGAGTGTGAGTGTGAGTGTCTGAGTGCACACAGGCACGTGTGTGTGTGAGTGTGAGTGTTTGAGTGCACACAGGTACGTGTGTGTGTGAGTGTGAGTGTTTGAGTGCACACAGGTACGTGTGTGTGTGAGTGTGAGTGTTTGAGTGCACACAGGTACGTGTGTGTGTGAGTGTGAGTGTTTGAGTGCACACAGACACGTGTGCCGATGTACATGTGGGGGAGGCACAAATTTGATATCAAATGTTCTCCTTCATTGTTCTTTTCTTTATTTTCTGAGGCCGGGTCTCTGGCTGAACGTGGAGTGCACTGATTCCAGCTATTCTAGCCAGATGGACTGTACTAGTAATTTCCTGTCTCTGCCTTCCAAGCACTAGGGAGACAGGTGGCCACCATGCCTGCCTGGCTTACGTGAGTTCTTGGTGTCTAAACTTTGGTTCTTCCGCTTAGGTGGCAAATGTTTTTATCCACTGAGCCATCTCCTCAGCCCAAAAATGTTAAAATGAAAGGTCTTAAGAGCCTCTCTTCGAGCTGCCTGAGGATCCGGATGTAGAACTTTCAACCTCTCCAGTACCAAGGCTTCCTGCATGCTACCATGCTCCTTCCAATGATGATAATGGATTAACCCTCTGAAACCACAGGCACAGCCCGATTAAACGCTTTCTCTTGAGAAGTTGCCTTTGTCATGGTGTGTCCTCACAGCAATAGAACAATGACTAAGACAGCTCCATTTCCTTTTTCTTCTCTTCTTCTTTCAGATGCTCCCGAGCTGTGCTCCCTCACCATGAGCTGTGCTCCCTCACCATGAGCTGTGCTCCCTCACTTGAAGGCTGCTTTACTTCCTCCATTCGAAGCCTCCCTGTTCCACGCAGCTGACCTACACAGCTTGCTCTGGGCTTTCCTTTCACAATCATTTTGAAAACAAGAAAAGAAAGACTAGAAATTAGCAAGCTAAACAACCAACTGAAGAAACTAGAAACAAAGGCAAATGTAAAAAAAGAAAGTTACATAGATGCAAATAAACTTACTGATACAAGAAACAGGTACACAGCAGATTAACAAAGCCAAAATTATTTTTTGGAAAGAATAAAAAAAATTGATAAGCTTCACAAAAGTAGTTTTAAAAATAGACACAAATAGCCAAAATCATAACAAGGAGGATCTCTACAAATCTTAAAGAATTAAAAAGAAAATAAGAAATTTTGAGTAAAGTGGACATAGTGGCAGCCCCCCCCTTAGTCTTCGCTTGGGAAGGCAGAGCAGGCAGAGCTCTAAATTCAAGGCGGCCTTGATCGAGAGAGTGAGTGCCAGAACAGCCAGAGCTACACAGAGAAACCTTGTCTTGAAGAAACCAAAACCAAACCAAACCAACAGTAAAAAAGAAATTATGCATAAATTTATGCCAATAAATTAGAAGAGTTAGATGAAATGGACAAATTTATATAAAAGTATAATTTATCAAACTGATATAATCAAAAGCTAAATGGTCACTTAAATATTAATTTTGTTTTTCTTTTGCTTTCTTTCTTTCTTTCTTTTTTTTTTTGAGATAGGGTCTCATCCATCCCAGGATAGCCTCAAATTTGCTATGTAGCTGAGGCTGGCCTTGAGTTCATTGATTCTGCTTCTGCCTCCTGAATGCAAAGATTATAACCACTGGTCACTATACCCAGCTACTTAAATAACTTAAATGCATATTTTTTGAAACTCCTCTCCCTCTCCTTTCCCATGTTAAACAACAATCAACCAAATTGTTTTTAAACAATGGCTCAAACCCAGCAGGAACTGTGTCACTGGTCAGTTTAGAAGTTACACAGCTCCCTCATGGGTAAAGCCGGGTGCCTTGACAACAAAACTCAGCAAAGACGAGGAAATGTTCACAGCGAACTCATGTGCTCTCACAAACAATGTTCAGAAATTCTCAGGGAAATGTGGCAATTTAAATCTGGCAGAACATAACACAGCAACAGCAGTACTGAACAGACCCACTTCAAAAGTCAGATTAGAAGGTACTGTTACGGCAACAAGAGTAAATTGCAAGCCAGTCGCAAAGACACAGTCTGCTTAGTTCAGTCTCTATCATGTTCTGAAACAGGTTGAATTAAACACAGTCTGAAGGACTCATTTGGTGGACTCATTTGGTGACGAGGCCACACAGAGAAGAGAAGTACCTGCCAGGATCGCCAGGATGGCGATGCCTGAGGTGGGAGGGCAGCTGGTGATGACTGACAAGAGCAAAGAACCTTCTAGAATGCTCACAGCTATCTATTTTGGTACATGAGTACCTACGTGTAATTGTTTGGGAGTATATTCATGGCGTAAGTATTCTACGGTACATACCATATTGTTCAGAGTTTAACGTTTTTAGAAAAGAAATTGACATTGATCTAAGTGATAACCAACCTAAAGGTCAATATGGTTGAAAACACCTGTGCAGGGGATAAAATGCAGCGGAGGTCTAACTGTGCAGGTATGTGAGTTATTAGCCTGTGAATCTGTGCTCTTTCATTGGGGGGAGGAAGTAATGAAAGAGACTGCTTCTTTGGGATGAATTCTGACAGAACATAAAACCATGCCGGAGGAGAAAGACCTGCGAGAAGGCCCGCCGGCAGTCAGGAGGAGCACTGCGGTGGAGGAGGCCCGAGGAGCGAGGAGCGTTCATTTTGTCAGCTTTGAAGAAGAGGGCTGGGTGAGCCACAGCATAAATTATACTGCGACCAGATTTGTTTCTAACGCAACTGCTTCACCTTCTAAAATGTGAATTTATGATACTATAAAAGCAAATAAATCTTAACTGAGAAAAGAAAGTGATGTCTAAGGAATCAAATATGACTGTAGAATATGGCATGGGAAGTTCAGAATCTCAAGACACTTACCAAAGAGGGGATGGGGGAGTGAGGAAAGTCACGTGAACCCAAAAGAGTGGTGTGAAACAAGGAGAATCATGCAAGCAAGAGCCCAGAATGAGCGGAGGCTGCTGAAAAAGTTAAGAACAATAAAAGGATATAAAAATACATGTACAGCAAGAACAAGAGGAAGGCTCAGGCCCACTGCCTTGGGGCAGATGGTGTAGCGCTAACAGATGATGTAGGGAGCAGAATCACTTAGCTTCTGTTTTGCTTTTGAGTCTGTATTAAGAAAAATTTCAAAATTGAAAGGGGATAAGAAACATACCCAAAGAAAATCTGTGTCACTAGAGATCTGTATAGGCTTCACAAAGCATTAGCTTGGTCTTGTCTTTGAAAACCAGTTTTAGGGAACTAGGACATACTAAATACAACACCCTCTTCGTCGGCACTTCAGCAGCAGCAGGACAGGTATCTTTGCCATATTTAATAGCACTGTGCTATCTCCCTTACCCACTGCACAAAAGCGCTGGGCCAACCAAAGTAGCAGCATCTGTCCCTCCTACAGGAAGACAGCATGACAGCTTAGATGTCATCCACCCCATCCTCCCTGTGCCAATTAGGACACAGGTCAAAGAGCCAGAGTCCAGATTAATCTCATAAACGTTTTAAAGCAACAATAAAATTCCTCTGAACTCACAGAAACCTGGCCTAACTTCTTTTCTATCGCCTCCAGTTAGGACAGCAGAACTGTTGTCTGCTTTTCCTGCTTTCATTCTGTTCGCCTCATTATTTCTCTTTCCTCTTGCTTCTTTTTCTGCCAAAACACTCCTTTTAAAGATGAAAACATAGACCCAGTGTTCCCTCAGTCTCCGAGTAAGATCATCAAAGTCAGACTTCATATCACCTGAGTTCCTGTCTGGTTTTACTTTTGTGCACCTGTGCAGCTTACAGAACTGGGTAGACTTTGTATTGGCCGTAAGTATCCTTCCAAATGAGCTCTGACATCTACTGCACCAGAATTTCTAAGTGAGCCTCAGATATGTTGGCTCCTGACAAATTCTACGTCAGCTGTTAGTGGAGAAGTGAGGATGAGGACATTTCTTTGAAGGCCACACTGACTGTCCAGTAACTTTCACAGTAACAATTTCCAGAGCCCTCATTATCTTGTAAAAACTGGTCACAAACTATTTCTTAATGCTGAGACTTCCTTACTCCAGAAAAGAAAGGTGTTAAGCCTATTCAATTTGCAGTCTCAAACCTTAGAGAGTGGCTGGCCTGGCCTGTTGTCTAAGGGCAGCAGAGTTCTGAGACTTGAGAACTGGGGAGAAAGGAAACATGCACGTACTCCCTGGAGATACCAAAAGCTAGTGCTAGAGCTCCATAGAAAACGGACCAGAACCTCAATGTGAGGAAACCGCCCAAGTCTGGGGAAAGAACCATCTGAAGAGATTAAGAGTGGCCAGAACTCACACAAGGCAGGAGGTGGCGCTTGTCTCCAGCAGCTACACTTGAAACCTTTCATCCGCATGGCACTGAAGGGCACAAAAGCTGAATCCCCGAAAGGAGGAATAATTGAGCAGACTGAGTGTTGCTCCAGCTAGCCTCCAGTTAATGAATCGTTAAAGCAGTACCTAGCATTACCACGTTGGTTCTAAGTAACTAGTAACTTAATGGCAGTCCAGAACAAAGCTCAAGAAATATTATAGTATCATAAAAACATACAGCAGTTAAGAAAACCAAACAGTATCAGACATATGCTGAAACAGGAGAACAGGAACCATAGTGGGGAGAGTAATCACAGATCCAAATAGGCCTGATTGACACAGCTGCTAAAGCAGTAGAAAGGAATATTACATCATTACAACTGCATTTCATGTGTTTGAGAAATTAAGTAGCGATAAGGAAGATAATTAAAAAAAAAAAAAACAAGTCAAAACTCTAGAAACTTCAATTTGTATGAAATGAGAATTCACTGGACTAATGACAGATTCGACACTACCACCAGAGACTAGTAAGCAAATGAAAACAGAAAAAGGAAGGACTTTTTAAAAAGCACCAGTCGGCTGTGAGATGACATTCAAGCAAATGCACCTACACTACAGTTCTTGGAGAAGGGAGGGCAGGGGACAGGAAAAACATGCTAAGAAGGAAACAATGGCAGAAAACTCCCCAAATCAAGGCAACCATAAACTGAGAAGTCAAAGCTCAACAGACTGAAAGCACGAGACAATGAAGAAAATACACCATGTCCTGTGAATGTCCCCAAATCTTTAACGAAAGGAAAGTCATCAGAGCAGAGAAAAAACAGATACCCCACATAGGGACAAAGACGGGATGATTCCTCACGGGGGCCTGAGTGAGAGCACAGCTGACGTCTTCAAAGCACAGAAAAGAGAGCGTCTGCAGAATTCTACACATGGTAAAGTTTCTACCTCCTCCCCCAAAGTCAAAAGAATTCATCTAATCAGAACTGTACTCCAAACAATGTTAACTTTTTTAAAAGCAAAGGGAAATAAGAAACACAAAAAGATGGATCCACACTAAGACATTTACTATAAGTACATGAGAAATAGAAATAACATGGGCACTACACAGGCTCTCACATCACCAAGTCACTTTAAGTGGCAACTGGCAACTAAGCATCCTAGGGGCCACAGTGAGGTAGAAGTCAAGTACAGGAGAGTAGAGCAGCATAAAGAGGCAGAGGAGAAACACAAGTCTGTCTAAGTTTCTTCATTCTATCCATCTATCCATCCATCATCCATCCATCATCCATCCATCCATCCATCCATCCATCCATCCATCCATCCATCCATCTATCTATCTATCTATCTATCTATCTATCTATCTATCTATCTATCTATCTATCTATCTATGGTTCTCAAGACAGGGTTTCTTAATGTAGACCAGGCTGGCCTTGAACTCACGGAGGTTCTCCTGCCTCTGTCTCCTAAGTGCTGAGATTAAAGATGCATGCCACCACTGCCTGGCTTGCTGAAGTTTCTCAAATATGTGTGAATTTTTGTCATATCACTTGAAAACAAACAGCAATAGATGAATAAAATAAGCTCTTGCTCAACCTCTAAAACAGCAAAGTTATAGCTAGCAAGACAGAGAAGAATACAATAAAAGAAAACCACCTCAACTGAACTGGAAAGAGCTGAATGGCTGTATGCCAACAGCAGGGAGGGTAAGGCAGGAGGATCAGGAGTTTGAGGTCATCCCCAGCTACAGAGTCAGACCATCTCAAAACAACAACAAAAAACAAATTATTAACTATTCATTAAGCAAATGAACATTAAATTTACAAGGCACAGCACAGACATTCTAAAGTAGCTAAAATTAAAAATACCAACTCTATCAAGTGTCTTCAAGAACTTGAGGAACTAGGTGGGAATAAAATGAAACAATTGTTTTGAAAAGCAGGCAGTTTCCTTAAAAGTTACCATCATACAATGCTATCATTCTGATCCTAAGTTATTTACCCAAGAGAAACAAATCCTTTTTTCCATACCAAAATGCTCACAGCCGCTTTGTTTCTAACAGACAAAACAACAACAAAAAAAACCCAAATGTCTGCTAACAGGTGAACAGATAAACTACACTATATTCGTACAATACAATGCTATTTGATAATAAACAAAAATTAAACATGGATGCATAGAACAAGAGGGATAAACCTCAGAATATTCACAGAGTGAAAAGAAACTGGATTTTATATTGTATGATTATGTTTTAATCATATACTGTATAGATGATATAAAGTATAAGAAATCTACCCTAGCTAATGGATAATAGTAGAAGGCCAGCCAGTGGTATGAGGGCCAGGGAAGAGAGCACCTGTGGCAGTAGAGGCCAAGGGGGTTCAGGGCTACAGAAGGGAAGTAGTTCACAGTGATCAAGTATGCATGGCCTTGACTGTGGGGACAGCCTTAGCACTCATATAGACACAGGACACGCCGGGCATGGTGGCCCATGCCTGTGATCTCAACACTCAGAAAGGCAGAGGCAGGTGGATCTCTGTGAGTTAGAGGCCAGCCTGGACTACAAAGAGAGTCTAGGACAGCCAAAGCTACACAGAGAAACCCTGTTTCAAACAAAACAAAACAAAAAGATTAGATACTTTAGATGTATATACCCTATAGGATGGCAGTAAATACCACAAAAAAAATATTTGGGAAAAAGGTGGAGAAATATAGAAGTAAATTTACTTATATATAATTATACTTAAATCAGAAAAAAAGACTTCATTCAGATGAAGTGGGGTATGGGAAGTAGGATGGAGGAAGAGTGCACACTGAGCTTGGCTAGAACTAGCAACTTCCTTAAAAAAAAAAAAGAAAAGAAGGGACTGTGACAAATATGAGGATCTGACACAGGTAAGTGGCAAATGCATGGTGTTTATTAATTATCTTACAAGTTTAAATGTTTCTATGTGTTTAAAGTATGTGAGTGTATAATTTTCTCTAAATGTGCTCAGCGTTAGAGTTGCTCTCAAGCAGCTTCTTACTCTATTAGACGTGGGGTAGGAACCAGCTAGTAAAGTTACAAAGCTAGCAGGGAACAATCCAACTCATCGGGCCCTGGAATAACTGACACAGGGGCAGGGCATGGCATGTACCTGAACTAATAATGCATAATGTCTCCCAAGTTAAAATATTCTATCCTGGAAAAAGCCTTTTTAACAGAATTAAAAACTTTTTAATTTTTAACAGGAAGTTTTCAATAGAATTAAAAAGCTCAGGAAGTAAACAACTCACAAGCCTTAGGAAGTTCTTGAAACTCAGAAGAGCCACAAGGCCCCTCCTGCACGGTTATACTGCTGGGTTGAAGGGGCTCTCTCAACTGTCAAGCCACCTGAAAGTCGGAGAATTTTAGGGATGCAGCTTTTGTGTTGTGGCCCAATATACCAACGTGGAGGTGTGCAGCTGCCTTCATCCATCCTCCTGTAAGTGACCTTGATAAACTCACTGGTTCACTAAGTTAGATTTCAGTGGAACGTTTCTTTGGTCTATTGTTCTCTATATGGGTGAGTAGACACCTTCTCATTTCTTCCTGATAGAAGCCACCCAATGGTTACACCAGCTTCCTTCTGCATCAGCTTGTTCCTCTTATCCATGCCCCTTCAAGACTTTCATTGTTGTAATACGCAAGAGATGTCTTCAGGTTATTTCAGGTCACTATATGCTCAGAAACTTCCAGAGCTTTCCTCATAGCTCTGGGGCTCCCTATGGTCTGACCCAGCTGGAGTCTAACTTCACCTCCTGTACACTCTTCACACACACGCCATACAACCTCCTAATCACCCGTGGACTGCCACCCACTAGTCTTCACACCAGGCTTTCCCCGTGCCTGTAGAAGTCTATTCCTGACTTTACGCCTTCACTTGCTTCAGGGGTTTCCTAAAATGTTATCTGGAACCTTCCACAACCACTACTTATATAAAAGTTCATTACTAGGGTTTTTAATCCCTCTAATTGGTTTTTGTTTTCCTCATGGCAGTGTAACTATATTAGATATTTACTTACTTAAAAATTATCTTAAAAATAACAAATACTAACAAGGATGCAGAGAAAGGGGAACACTTGAACACTCTCTGGGTGGAAATCCAAACTGGCATAACCATTAATAAAAATGGTATGGAGGCCCCACACAGAAAAATGATCACCCTATAGATCCAGCACTCTCACATTGCCCAAAGGAAATAAAATCAGTTTATCAAAGCAGTTTCTATCTTTATTTCCATGCGGATCACAGCACTGTCTGCAAAGCCAAAATACAAAACCACTTAAGTGCTCACCAATGGTGAGTAAGTAATGAAAACTCGGTGGCAGATATATATACAGATAGCTGAAAACTATTCACCCAAGAAAAAGTGGTAACAGCCCTTCATTTGCAATAATGTGGATGAATCTGGAGGATATTATGCCAGGCACAGACGGAACCATGAGAATAAGTGATCTCATTTCTAGCAGAATCTAAAATGGTTGCTCTCATAGAAGCCCAGTGTAGACTAGTGGTTTCCAGAAGCTGGGGAGGAAAGAGGAAAAGGTGGAGAGATTGTTCAACAGACACAAAACTATAGCTCTGTAGAAGTGAGTTCCGGTGCAGTGAGTTCTGTACAGCAGAGCTACACTTAACCACACTCTATGGTATGTTTCCAAATAGCTAGAAGGACTGTGAATATTCTCACCACAGCAAAATGACAAAGGTTTGATGGGAGAGAAGTGCCTGGTTGCATCACCACACCAGTACAGCCAAATTAAAACACATCATACCTGGTGCTGAAGAAATAGCTCAGAGAATTTGAGTTCTCAGCACCCACACAGAGACTCACAACTTTTCAACTTTAGTCCCAGGGATTCCAAAGCCCTGTTCTGACCTCTGTGGGCACAACACGCATATGGTCTGCAGACATACATGCAGACAAAACACCCATACATATAAAAATAAATTAATTGAAAAAATGACATGCACAATATGGACAATTACATAACATTAAAAATAAACATTTTGGGTTCAGAACCATAAAAAGAAAAAAATTTAAAAATTTAAATAAAAATAAAATCTCTCTATTCTTTCCACCTGCCACTCCCCCAAATACAAGATATACAAGGACAGGGATTTTCTTTCCTTTTGCTCATAGTGCCTACAGTAACACTGAAGAAATGGTAGATGGTAAAATATTTCTGTTTTTCTAGTAGTCAGACCAGAGGGCAGGCATGCCAAACCCTGAGACTCTAAGGAAAGGGCTAAAATACACGAAGCTCTGGTTCAATACCAGCATAGAGCAGTGTGTTGGAGTGCTCCCGTAATCCCAGCACTTGGGAGGCAGAAGCGTGTGGATCTCTTTGAGTTCTAGGTCAGCCTTATCTATAAAGTGGGTCCAGGACAGCCAGGGCTACCCAGAGAAATCCTCTCAAAAAAACAAAAACAAAAAAACCCCAAAACCAAACAAACAAGCCAGCCAGTGCCCCGACTTATGAGAATAATAACATCTGCAGAAACATCCACAAGTTAGAGCAATGGGGCCATAATACGGGAAGCAAGCTTTAACAGGGAAGTTCATCAACTCAGTATTCTACAAGCTTTGCAGTATGTGAATATAAACCATGCCCACACTTTCAGTTTGAAACACATCCCCACCTGTTCAGATTAATAACTACATTTATCTTTCTCTACTTTGTTCAAAAATATCTCCAAATTCTTGTCTAAAGCTTAAGATATAGTAAAATAGACTTCTCTATATGGATGATAATTGTAAAAAGCAATTATTCTAAGTTAATTAAGAATTCTGAAAAATGGCTAATTTGTATTTGCTGATTAAAAGATGAGTGGCTATGCATATATTTGCTTTCATTAAATATTGATTTAGGATTTCTAATGTGTTTTTATAACATGCAATTTTTGAGAGCAAATTGTGTACAGCAAAAAACATTTGGTATCATAATAATTAATCAGATTTCTTTACAAACACAAGCACAAGTCCACTGGTAAACATTTAAATACCACAGCAAACATACTCTAGACATAGTATGATTTACTGTTAAGAGCTCCAGAGTTATAACTATTTAATTAAAATAAATCTGGACTACTCTTTATTTTTATTTAAGATACAGTCACTGTTTAACTCCTTCTCAAAGGGTATTGATAGTAGTATGACTTTACACTTGTTTTAGAATAAACAGGTACTAAAAATAATATATTTTAAAACTAATAACCAACTATTAAAAAGATTGAAAAATCACAACTGGGGGCATAGACAAGAAGAGCACTTGCCTAGCTTACACAGGTCATTAGGTTCAAGTTTCAGCAGGGGTAGGGAACAGGCAAAGAGACTAAAAATCAAAGAAGAAAAGTATTTAATCATGTATTAAGTGAGCATCTAACTTAATGTGTTAAGGGCCATACTCCAGGGCCTGTCCACTTGAGTTAACATTAATAGATTATAAAGGAAGTAGGTCTCAATATGGGAGCTGGTTCCTACTACAACAGTGGCTCTCAACCTTCCTAATGCTTCGACCCCTTAATATAGTTCCTCATGTTGTAACCCCCAACTCTAAAATTATTTTTGATGCTACTTCATAACTGCAATTTTGCTAGTTCTAAATCTCAACATAACTCTCTGATATGCAGATGGCCTTAGGCGACCCCTGCGAAGGAGCAGTGGCCCCCGGGCTGAGAACCGCTGCACTGTGGAGTCCAAGTACCCACTAGAGCACTAAGACCCTCCACAGTCACCACGACTTCAAACACCAAGTTTTGCAAACTCCTCTTAAAATTATATTTTAGACAAGCACCAAATTTCTCTGCTCTTCTCGTTTCCTTTACCTGAAAAGAAAATTATCTAATTATCCAGAATCCAGATAGCTAATTTTTATAACACATTTCACAGCCACTCCTATGCTGACTGTCATTGACTTTTCCTGGAGCTTTAAATCTCCGCACAGATATTGAACTGACCTTTTGCACTGTCATCCACTCGGGAGCCCTCAAGGCAGAAACTTTGTTATCAGTTAGTATCCTCACTGGATTTAAGGAGAAGGAGAGAAGACACATTGTTTTTCAAAATACTTATTTTAGGCCTGAGGAGATGGCTCAGTTGGCAACATGCTTGTTAAGCAAGCATAAGGAGATGAGCAGCCACATGAAAAAGCCAGGCATGTCCAGCACCAGGGAGGCAGAGACAGAAGGACCCCTGAAGCTCACTTGTCAGACAGTCTAGCCAAATGAGCAGGCTCCAGGTTCAGTGAGAAACCCCACCTCAAAAATTAAAGTGAGTGGGGAAGACAGCTGACGTTGATCTTTGGCCTGCATACACCCACATCTAAAATATTCACCTTACACTTTGATATGACAGGTCAGAAGGCTGGGGAAAGTAATGCAATTATACTCGCCTAAAACTAAACCTACTGAATGTCTGCTGTTAGGACAGGGGCTGTGTAGGACACTGACACAGATGGCTGACCGTCTTACAGCCATCCCCAGAGTTAGGGACTGTTACACTAATTTGATAGTTGGGGAAACTTGAGCTCTTAAACTACATGTAACTTGTTTAAAGCAAACAGTGTCACAAGCTGTACAAAAATGTGTAATGGAACTTTACATTCAGAAAACTAGAAAAAGGATGGGGAAATGGGCATGGGGCCACCCTTAACCAAGAAGCACAGAGAGAATCCTTTTCTCTAGGGGAGTGCCACTGGTATATCAGCCACACCCCAGGGCAGGCCCCATGCCCAGGAGTAGTTGGCTAAAAACGAAAACTGACTCCATGGATTTGTGGGTGCCTTTGGTTTGGTTTATTTTCTTGGTTTTGCTCTTACTGCAGTTTTTGTTTGTTTTGACTTTTTTTTCTTTCTCTTCAAAGAGAGAGAGAGGAAAAGGTTGGCGGGTAGAGAGGTGGGAAGGATCTGGGAAGAGTTGGGGGAAGGAAGCAGTATGGTCAAAATACATAAAAAATTTAAATGAAAAACTCTTTTACAAAAGGAGCTGTTTTGTTTTATACAGCATTTAGGTTATTTTTACTTTTTCGTTTTATGTGGGGTGTGTCTGTGTGTGTGTGTGTGTGTGTGTGTGTGTATGCCTGTTACTCAAGTGCCATGGCACTCCACATATCCAGGCAGAGGAGCACTGCCCCTGGCAGCCTTGATTCTCTCCTTCAGCAGTTTACAAGTATCACTCAGGTGCTCAGGCTTGGTGGCAGGTGCTTGTACCTGCTGAGCCATCTCTCTGGCCCTATACAGCCTTCAAAAAAAAAAAAAAAAAACAGGATATAGCTGAACAAACTTTTCTCTTGATGGTTTATTGAGACAGGGTTTCTCTGAGTGTCTCTGGCTGTCATGGAGCTCATCATGTAGATCAGGCTACGCTTAAACTCAGAGATCCGCCTGCCTCTGCCTCCCAAGTGCTGGGATTAAAGGTGTGCACCAACACCCAGCTGAACAAGCAACTCTTTCTTCAAGTGGTCAGGGAGACAGATTTTCAATAAGTCAAAAAATCAAAATAAAACAGGAATCTAAAACAACAGTGATTTCATAAAAGAAAAATGAGTCTCAAAAAGTTGAACTATGAAAAGAAAATCCAAAAGGATTACAAAAGTTATTTGAAATAATAAAAATTTAAAAGTAACTGGCTATAAAATCTATTTATGAAAATTTACTATATGTCTATATTGACTTAAAATTTAGAAAGCCTAATTAAAAGTCAACATTGGACATTTCTACATGCATCGCACACACGCATGTGCACACACACACAGACACACTGTAAAATACCTAAGAAGAGATTAATTAATACCCTGTATAGTGGTGTGCACCTGAATACCACCTAGCTCAGGAGACACAGACAAGGATGGCCAAGAGTTTGGGGCCAGCCTCAACTCTTGATGACCAACATGAGCTATATAACACTCTGTCTGAAAAACAAAATTAATGAAATAGTTTGAAGCAAAATCTTGTTTATCATCATCTAAGTATGGAGAAAACTCCAAAAACATAAAAAAATAAAAGGTTGGAAAATTAGATTGCATGTAAGTTAAGAAGACCATTGTCTCCAAAGACAAAGTCAAACTGAAAAGGTAGGTCTTACAGAAATCTAATTCTGAAAAATCGGGAAAACCTTAGCTTGTTCGTGAACTTGTTTCTCCAAAAATAGTTTTTATTCCAAACTAGCCATGAAGAAGCCTCTACATTAAGTCCAGAGTAGACATGAATAAAGTTAGCAAACACTTGCATCTGACAACAGTCTGAGCTCATTACTTTAATAGCACATATAAATCTTTTATGCCAGATGGACACCAATAATGTCAACATAATTTTAAAAATTAGTACACAAATTCTCTGACATAGTCAATATCTCAATCAAATCATATGATTGTTAGTGAAACATTAAACAATCAAGATGGTAAGAAACCCAAGTCAAAATAATCTCATTAATATTAACACACTCAGGATCACTGGACCTTCACTAAACCTTGATGGCACCAGCACTGTGAGATACGGGAAGAGCCGGGATGCTGCTTTCTTCCTTAGGCTTGTAATCTAGTTACCATCTAGTAAACACATCTGTCAGCTTTCCATCTAAATTTCAAGCAGTGTGCTTTTCTTTCTCTCTCTTTTTCTCCCTTCCTTCATCTCTCTTTTTTTTTGAAACTGGATTTCTCTGTATAGCCTTGGCTGTCCTGGACTCGCTTTGTAGAGCAGGCTGGCTTCAAAGTCACAGTGCTCCACACACCTCTTGCCTCTCTGAGTGCTGGGATTACAGGCATGCTTCACCATGACCAACTTTATCTTCTTTTCTTGAAGCTACAAATATCTACTCCTTGTACTTCTGTAACCTTTTCTAGGGAAGTCTTGCATTCATTTCATCCAATTTCAATTTTGACTATATTGCAGCATACTAATTTAAATATATGTTTATATATACATTTGTGCACATGTGTTTGCCTGATGTGCATATGTGCTTGTGTGTGAATAACCTCTGGTGTTGGTTCCTGCCTTTCATTTTGTTTTGCAAGGTCTCTCTTGTTCACTGCTACACCGAGTACTCAGACTTGTTACCCCAGAATCTTCTGGAGGACTCTCCTCTCTCTGCTTCCCATTTTGCTGTAGGAATGCTGAAATTAAGACCTGTACTGCAGTGTCCAGCCTTTTACATGGGTTCTGGGGACTAAACGCAAGTTCTTAGGCTTGTGCAGTACTTTTTAACCACTGAGCTATCAATCTAGGAGTTCCAATATTCAGTGGAACAGAGACTGGCAAACCTTTCTGTAGGGCCAGATAGTACAGAGCTTAGACTCTGCGAGGCATACGATCTCTGTTGCAACTATTTCACTCCGCACTTGTAATGTAAAAATAGTAAATAAATAAATAAACAGAAGGAAGGAAGGATGGATGGATGGATGTGATGGATTGATAGGTAAGTGAATGAATGTATGTCAGGTCAGGTATAGTCTGGGAGTCGGTTTGCTAACCTTTACAATAAAATAGTACTGTACACATTTGTACATGTGAGTATGTGTGACTGTATGTGTGAGCCTGTGTTGGGTGTCTTCCTCTACTCTTCTCTACCTTGTGTTTTAAGACATGGTCTCTTATTAAACACGAAGCTCATTGTCTAAGCTGGCTGGCCAGCAGGCTCCAGGGATCTGCCTGTCCTCACTGGAGTTACAGATGCATGCCACCACGCCTGACTTTTTATACGTGATGGCATCTGAACTAGCCAGCCTGTGCCCAAGTGTGATCCTGTCTCAGAATACAAATAACAAGTGCCAGAGAGATGGTTCATTGGCTAAGAGCATTGGCTGCTCTTAAAAGAACCCAAGTCCAATTCCTAGCACCCATATGGCAGCTCACAACTGTCTGTGACGCCAGCACCCTCATACAGACATACATGCAGGCAAAACATCAATGCACATAAAATACAAAATAAAAAATACAAATAAATAAGCAATTAAAATTTCACAGAACTAGTGAACATGGGCTTTTGAGATGGAAATGATACAATACAACACACATCAGTAAATTTGCAGAGCACTAGGGACAGGCAGAGCACGAAGGTCCCCAGGAGGGAAAGTCCTGTTCAAAGAGTGAGCACAGCTTCTGAAGAGGAGCACAAGAGTGGGAAGGCAGTCACTCCTGAAAGCCATTTCCAGGGAACTCAACACCTGGTGAGACTACAGTGAGGGTTTTAGACACATGGTTACTTAACCCTTTACTTCTGGATGCTAACCAGCAAAACAGTGGAGGAAATAAGAACTGAGGAAGACCAGATATCTGCAAAAAAATTGCAGCTCCTATGTAGGGGTACATGGGGAAGTCCCTGGGCAGCGGCTATGCAAGAGACAGAGTCCTGCAGGAGTTGGAGGTGACTGGCTTAGGGATGGCGCTTCCAGAATGAAGAATGGAGCAGATATGGCCACACACAGGACAATATTATCAACAGCAATGTGATAAGGTGTGTGGAGCATTTTAACAAAACTCAAAAATACACAGAAAACCAGGTAATTAAAAATAAGGTTGTTATTAACTTCAAACAACAACAAAGGGCTGGTCTGAGTTTCACTATTTGTCTTGGCAGAAAATAATGTCCTTATAATCAAAATAATGATACTGAGTACTACCTGAACCAAGGACTGTGCGTATGCAATTGAAAAGGAGAAAGGAGGCAGGAGAACAAAGCGGAAAGAGCTCCACCCACATGGCAGGAGTGAGGAGATAGCGTCCAGATCACCAGCTGCACGGACTGCTCATAACAACGAGGTAACACGGCAAAGGAGCCAAAGGACTCACGACGGGTTCTTCCAAACAGGTCTGGAAGACAGAGGACTGTGGGCTTCTGTCTCTTAACTGTGGTGTGCTTTTTAAAATATTAATGAACATAATTTTTCAAGATTATCATTTATTTACTTATTTAGTGTGGCTGTGTCTGAGCACCACAGCACACATGTGGAGAGCAAAGGTCAGCTAGTTCTTTCCTTCCGCCGTGTGGGTCCTGGAGCTGGAACTTGCGCCGTCAGGCTTGGTGGCAAGCACATTTACCTGATGAACTATCTCAGGCCCTGAATATACTATTTTTAAGAGCTAGCTTAAAATAATTAGAAAAAATTTTAAACAACTAATATGAGGCATGCATTTCACAGATTTCTGCATCTGTCAGATTATGGATGTCAGTGTCTTATAGAATATATAAGCACAATATACATGAAGAACATACACAACAATTAATAAATATCAGCCCAAGGCATATGTAAAAAATGTTTACCCTTCAAAGCAATTTTTTAAAAAAAAGTTAAAACTACAAATAGCATTATGTCAGCCAACCAATTAATTAATACAATCTTGGGAAATACTATGACATGTTTAAGGTTTTTAGAAAATGCACTAATTGTGAAAATGTAAGTTAATATATTATTCCTGAAGGAAAATTAGGTAACATGAACTGTAACTTGGCAGTTCCTGGTAAAACAGTAACAAATACACAAAAGAAGATCAACCAGGAAGGAATAAGCTGAGGGCCTTGACTCCAACACTTACAGGTCCCAGCCAGGTCACCTGATGAGATGGAGACCAAACACGGGTGCACTAAAAAGCCTGCCATTGCCTCTGGCAGCGGAAAAGGCATGAGTGAAACAGGAATGAACTGTGTTTATGCTTGGGTCTCATCACACACATTTTGGAATGAGCGCTTATCATCCTGAATATAAGCAAAATTTTCTCAAAGCCGTCTTTTTCCATCGACTCACCAAACCCAGGGTCCTTACCTGAACAGTGCGCCCTGCGTTGATGTGCTCTTCATGTAGCTTGTCCCAAATTCTGCACCGCTGATACTATTCAAAAAGAAACAAACAGGGACAGTGCTGAGTGCTATGTCATGAGCCATGCCCAGTTACCACAAAAACCTCAGCGATTTTTGCAATGATAGCTAAGTTTCTGAGAGCTTTCAACACTACATTTTAATATTTAGAAATAATAATAAAAATAATGAAATATCATCAGGCCAAATTATTATTTTTTGGTCAAATAAACTTTTTCTCTCCCTAAAGAATCTCTGGGAATGGAAAATACAGAGAATAGGAATATAAAAGAAGCTGGAAGATGAACAGCATTCCTTACACTTCCTTATTATGTATGCAGAATTGTAAGTGTTTGATAATAGTGATATTAAATGTTAAAAACCAGGATCAAAAAAAATCAAAAAGTCCCAAAAGCATGCAGCAAGAAAAAAGATGCTTGAAGTGCAAAGGAACAGACAAGAGGGACAGATAAACACCACAAGCCAGAAAACAATGGACATACAAGTCACAGAGAAGAGACACAGCTCAACTAGAACCCCCACCCAGCGGGGTGAAGCAGAGGTGTACACACATACACAGCTGCCAGCCTCCGTCACTAGGGCACTGACACTGACAAATGCTGATGGTACTTGGCAGAACTCTGATTTTCCACAAAGGAATAAAGACTATGGGGAAAGGGTAAATGCACACATAAATATCAACTTTTTAATAATTTCTAAACTGGCAGGATGGTTCATCAGATGAGTGCCAGGCCTAACTACTGAAGTTCCATCTCCAGGACCAACTCCTAACTCCCCCAGGTTGTCCTCTGACCTCCATATGCCAACATGGTACATGTGCCTGCATGCACACACACACACACACACACACACACACAAGCAGGCATGAACCCACAAGCATACACACACGTGACAAGTATGTACATTCTGAACCTTGAGGTAGCTGCTAAAAAGTAATCCACACAGATTTCATTTTACTTAGTGGTGAAGGACCCTCTCTCAGACTAGAAAGAAGGTGAAGATCTGATCTTACAGGTCCTAGTCAGTATCACATTGGATACTATCGTCAGCACTGTAGAGTAAAACAAAGAGACGGAGAAAGGTAAGAAAGGATGACGCTGCCTTGACAGGTACCATGACTGACGACACAGAAAATACTAAATAGTCTACAGAAAGCTACACAGCATTAGCAGATGGGCCAGAGGTGAAGGGCTGTAAAGTGATGATTCTTCACATATCAAGATAATATCTAATCCGAAGCATAGCTAAGAGTAACTGCCTCACCTTAACTACCAAATATTAAAAGTACACTAATTACATACTCTACTTCTGAGTATTCCCCTCGTGCGTAGGGATTTTCCGTGTGTGTGTGTGTGAATAAGTGAATGTTGTGCATACATGCTCACCTTTGTGTGAGCGCACTTGTCAGGAGGTGTGAATGTCTGTGCCAAGTAGAGCCCAGATATCAACACCAGCCGCTGTGCAGCTTTACGTCTACCTCAGCCATTCTCCACATTATTTACAATCAGGGTTCTCACTGAACTTAGAGCTTCCTCACTTAGCTAGTCTAGCTAGCCAGCTTGCCCTGGTGGGGGGCTAGTTTATGTCAACTTGACACAAGCTGGAGTCATCTGAGAGGAGGGGACCTCAACTGAAAAAAAAAAAAAGCCTCCATATGATCCTAAGATCAGACTCTAGGAATTAGCGACTAATTATGTCACCATTGTGGGTGGGGCTGCCTCTGGAATGGTGGTCCCGGGTATTAAAGAAAGCAGGTAGAGTCAGCCGGTAAGCAGAACCTCTCTATGGCTTCTGCATCAGCTCCTGCCTCCAGGTTCCTGCACTGTTAGAGTTTCTGCTCTGGCTTCCGCAGTGATGGACTGTGGCCCAAGAGTATGGGATAACACAGACCCTTTCTTCCTACTTGCTCTCAGTCACAGTTGTTATCACAGCAGCTGAAACCCCAACTAACACTTGTTGGAGCAGCCATCCCTTCCTCTCCAAGTTTTCAGACTGCTTGGCTTTTGTGTGGGTTCTGGAGCCCCAACTCCGGTCCTCATGCTTGTTCGGTACTCCAGTCCCAACATGTGATATCTTACCCCTTACAATGATCTCATGCAATTATAATTTCACCACCATAATTGTCTGTGCAGCTTTGCTCCAAACAGTCAGGACACTGCCACTAAATATATAAACGCTAAGATCTGCTGCGGAGTGCCGGGTCAAGATGGTGTGTTTCTATCTGAAGTGATGGTGTCAATCAGAACACACTCTACAGGAAGTACCTGAGCTGGGGCCGGAACAAGAAACAAAGCCTCACTGGTGGCAGCTGGTATGGTGCCTGTCATTACGGACGTAAGACAGAAAGTAAGTTGTGCCTTCTTCTACATCCTCTACCTTCAAAACACAACAGTGCTAATGATCATTAGGAGGAAATAAATCCAGGTAACAGGCAGCTCAGGCAGGAGGATTACCCGACATTCGAAAGTCCAGGCCCAGTTTGGGCAATGTAGGGAGACACTGGGTTAACAGGTTTAGGGAGACAGCGCACAGGCGCAGTGCTTTCCTAGCATCCAAGAGGCTCTGTGTGCTATCACCAGCAAATCCAATCCCTCCTCCCTAAAACAGAAGGGAAAAAGTAACCTGTTCTATTCAAATCCACAGGCACAAAAAAAATGACATCGCACTGACCAAGAAACCCTGCAAACACTTCTGTTTATTTATGAAGAACTGGGAAAATTCCTAATATTTTCAAATACTGACCTAATTTTTCAGAAAGAATATATATATTTAAAAGACTAGATCTTTAAATATTGATGTAACTCTTGGGAGAAGTCTTTGCTAGATTAGTAGATGTGGAACATGAGAGGTTAGAAAACTGGAGGCCCTATCCCTTTTCTGCCCAGCACCCTCACTGATGACTTCAAAACAAAGAACACACAACTATCCAATTTGTAGGCCAGCTGGGGCTACATAGTGAAACCTTGTCCCAAAAAGCAAAACTTGGGCTGGCAAGATGGCTCAGCAGGTGATGGTGCCTACCCCTGAGCCCAAGACTTGAGTGTGGCCCCAGGAGCCACAACATACAAAGAAGAGAACTGAGAGCTGACCACCATATCCACACTGTGGCATGTGTGTCCACACACATACACACAAACAAATAAATAGAAAAAATAGAAAACAAAACAACAATAATTCTTGACCCATAAAGCTACTTTAAGACTAAGTGCTATGACATATGGAGCCTGTAACAATTCTCAACGACGGACAGCAGTGGCCTTTCCTACTGCTGTTGTTATTTGCCCACTTAGCAAAAAGGGCTATAGAAGAGATTACAGAATGGCATTATCCGTTACTAGAACAAATTTAAAAAAAAGAATAAAATAATTCAGGTTGCTATTGTTTATTATTCAATTTTATGTGAAATTAGGATATAATATGAAAATCTATTATCCCAAATATTTTGTGAGGTGGGGAAAGAAATAGGGTGGCTTAATAAAAACACTAGCAGAAGCAACATTTAAGCTTGTGGTTAAGTTTGGGCCGCTGGCAAGCCTCTCTGCACTGCTGGCTTTTACACACAGGAGATGGCCTTTGTCTCTCTGCACAGCAGGACAGGCAGGTGAGCTCAGGCAAAACCACCACATTATGCTTTGGCTTGCAAAATACAGAAATACAAACTTTAAAGTGGCTCCAACAACATTTATGGACCACAGTGAGGAGTGTGGCGATGCTCCCAGGGTGGCTCAGCGTGGACACTTACACGGTCATCAAGTGCCCAGCCTCTGCTTTCAATAAGGCCTCTATCTGTCCCCTAATCAACAGGGTGGGCTACATTTGCAGACACAGCTGGAAGACACAGACAGAGCACCAGAGGAAAGGGGCAGTTTCCTTACACGTGCATCTTTTTTAAAGTAGGAAAATATTTCTGGAAATTACCACATTTCTACCAGGCTTTTGATCAAGGCTTACTGGTCAGAACAGCTCTCCTGATAACAGGAGCTGAACCACCACATTCATCAGACCCAGGATCATTCACACTGCCTCAGGTTGGTAAAGGAGATGGTCACAGGATGAGGAGGGGGTTTGTTGTGATTACAGAGTAAAGAAGCAAATACGAACAAATACATAAATGTCAAGTGGGCCTGCTTCTCTCATTTGGAACTGCCAGGCTCAAGCTGCTTGCTGCCTGTCTAGACCACGTCACCTATTTCGCACAGTCATGCACTGCCTCTCAGCATTTTTGTATTATTTCCTATCTTGTTTCCTTAACTGAAGTGCAAACTTCTTGAGAACTAAAAATCTACTTCTACATGTCATTCAATGCTAAAAGTCTATGAAACAGCAAATACCAAACACCAATAAATATTTACGGAAAGCTAATGTTTATTTCCTGTAATAAATAATCTTGTTTCTCATTAAACCTGGCAGATTGAATACAAATATTCATCTCTGATCTTTTCCAAAATCTTATGAAAGAATAATAAAGAATGTTAAGAGATGAAAATTCACAAGAGCAATGAGAAAACAACAGAAGATGCCAATAGACAATAGCTTTTAAGCAAACCTCAGAAGCCGGGATAAATACAGACACAGTGCAGTGGATTCAGCAGGCCAGGCTCTGGGGAGAGGGAGAGAAGCCTGGAGGCTTTAGCACCCTGCCTCCAGGAAGGGTGATGTCCAGAGCTGCTAGCTACAGGTGACCAGTTAGAAAGTGAGGTGGGGGAGAAAGCAGATTGGTGGAAGCTGCAAGCAGTTACCACATGACCTCCCGACATGCTCAAGCAACTGCCCTAAGCCATGACCACAGAAGGCAGTCCACTCTGCAAGGACCACGCAGGGAAGCTGGGGTCCTGGACTCCAGGCCTAAGAAGGGCAAAGATGAGATGCTGTGCCCCAGACAGCTGGGACCAGGGGCCTCTGTGTGGTGGGGAGCTTGTCGTCCTTGCTCGCCTTCCTTCTCTTAGGTCAGACGGACGGTCACAAAGGTAGAGTGCACCCACCCTTCTTAGCCCCTACCTCATCCCTGCTCCAGCATCACCTCTGATAAAATAACTCCAATAGGTACACTAAAGCTGAAACACAGATGTTATATTTGTGAACAGGGTAGTGTCAGGTAATGTGTTTAAATATGAGGTGATGACATTATAGAGCATACTGCAAGGAAGAAGCAGAGCTGGGGGATGTGAACAAAGAACAAAGCTTGAATGGAAGCAAATGATGGGGTGCATGTCATTAACAGAATTCAGCGCATACCTCCTCTACCTTTTTTACTAAGGAATTTACCTTCAAGATAGAAAAACACTAATAGGATCATTAGGAGGAAAATTAAGCTGGGTATGATGGAGCATGCCTGCAGGTGAGGCAAATCTAAGGCAAACAGACTCCACCTCATCTGATAAGCCATTTGGGGGTTTCTGCCACTTGCATCTCTGCCATAAACTAATTCATATAAATCCTGTATACGTCCCACACAGTAAGTTTCTCTTTAGAGCCCAACAATATGAACAAAGAAAATCGAGTTCCAAGTTGGCTTCTTGCAGTTCATATTTGCTGTTGCACCTATGACAGTAAAAGAGAAAGCTGAACGCTAAGGCTTCAAATTTGAGGATCACATGTTAGTAACGCTTGTGTAACAGTGTGCCTCTGAAGGGCCTACAGGACATGGCCCAGGTGTCCACAGCACACTGTTCTCATTGTTCTCATTGCTGCAGACTCACTCTGCTAACAGCTTACCTTCAGCTTCCCTCCAGTCTGGCTTTCTTCTTTTAAATTCATATTGGATGACTGATGGCCAGAATAATAAATATTTTATCTTTCTACACCTTTTCCTCAAGAAGAATATGCCTTTTTGAAAGTGAGGCACATAAGACACCTGGAGCCTGAATTGAGGTCTTAGCTATTCTGTACAGTGAGCATGCACTTTTCAAGTATTTCACGTAGAATCGCCACCAAAATGCACCACTCAAGCTTGTGCGCACACAGAAGTGCTTTCATAAGCAAACCAAAAACCCTGCAGACAGTGAAATGTTCAAGGATATTTAAAAAGGAGCATAGATCAATCTGAGTGTACTTTCTTGGCTTTAGATATTATCACTATTGTCCATTATTATTATCTGATAATGCCTAAAGGTTTCATAATAAAAAACGTTAAAAGAAACCTGTTCAGGCAGAGCAGGACCAATGGCCAGACCAGGATCATTTTCTTATATCAGCAGGTACAACTAATCCAGTCAGTAATTCACCTGGTCCTGTTCCTACCATCCTACTGTGGGGTCCTTGCTTTCCCTGTTTATAGGACTGAGCATACAAGGAGCTAAGATCGAAGGCCAATCACAACAGGCATTTCCATATCAAAATAAGAAAGGTAAAGTAGGATAATAAAGAAGGAAAATGGCTTTAATAGCCCACAGACCTCTCGTTTCTACCTCTCAGAGTCAGTTCATCTACCTACATCTGAGCATCTTTGTAATGGAGAGATTGATACAGCTCAGAGGTCTGAAATGCGCCTTTTCAAATCTTTTACAGGCTTTTTAGCGATGTGACAATATAGAAGCAGAACTGTTTACTTTGGATTGCTCAACTCTAGGTAAAAGATTTGATAAGCTGTGTTTCTCTATCCCATTAAACAAAGAATGGGAACCTTTCACTTTCTTCTATTCTAAGAATAACCAGTTTACAAGCTATAGCTATCACTTATGCCTCATACGTAAAGAACAGAGAAAATTAAAGGGTGAAAAACTACTAATCTTGAATTTTAGAAAAGACCCTCAGAGGAAGTCATTGCAGACATCTTAGAAATTAAGTTTTTGTGGTTTTTAAAGGCACTTAAATACTAGAAAACTCAGTAGAAAAAAATGTGTTATTTTTAGTGAATACAACTTATATTGAAAGGCCACACCAGCCACCCTAACCTAAAATAAAAACACCAGTGAAAAGAAGTGGAGGGGCACACAGCTCAGTGCTCACAGCAGATAATCACTGTTCCAGTCAAGGCTGAGTTCTCTGCAAACGTGGCTGCTGTAACCACCACAGGCCCAAATCCAAGACTGGCCAGGGTGGCACCTATGCTGCTCTCTGAACAGCTCATCGACCTTCTGCCTATTTCCCCAACCCGCCTTGGCAGCACCTCTCAACGTGGGGCCTTTGTCAAAGAGAAGCAGTGAAGAAAGGAAAGTCCCTCATCTCACACAACTATTTACATCCTTCACATGTGCACCTGAAGAGGATAGAAGTTACTGATAGGCACACGTTCAAAACACTTGCCATGGGGTGAATGAGATTAAGGCAGGTCCATTAGCCTCAGCTCCCCACCTTCACCTTATGGGGCACTATCAAACGGTTCCAATTTAATTACTAGCTACCTCAAACCTCCACATGTAAATTAAAAAGGCATAAACTCTTCTCTTATCTCCTTCAACATAATAAATGGAATGTATGAGAGTTAACTTGTACAATGTGACGACCAGATTAAAAGGTAAATGCTGCAGAATCATTGGGTTGGAGGCGTCTTCCAAAGCCTCAGAGTCTCTATTCCCGTGAAATGCAGATAGCATGTAAGAATCTACCCAGGCACTTGCTTCCGTAGTAGAAATGGAATGCTCACCTTCTCAATGTTTATCTGGTGTTTTCTTAACCTCTCCAGGTCAGTTGGGATCACTATCTTAGTGAATTTCTGGATAGCTGGCTCAAGCCGGCGTAACTTCACCTTTTCTTCATCTTCAGACATCCTAAAGCCTATTGAACCACTTCCTCTTGCAGCAGATCTCTGCTCTCATACAGGACACCTAGAGGGAACATTGAAGAATGCTTTTACAACAGATGCCATTCTTTTTAAAATACAGACAAATACAGGGCTGGAGAGATAAAGGTTAGGGGCCCTGGCTACTCTTCCAGAAGTTCTAGGTTCAGTTCCCAGCACCCACATGATGGCTCCTAACAGTCAGTAACTCCAGTTCCAGGGGATCTGACACCATTTTCTGTATGGTACACAGACATACATACAGGCCAACATTCATACACATAAAATGAAATAAAATAAAATAATTTAAAAGTCACCAAATATGTAATTACACCTTACAAATACATATTGATCCCAAAACTGAACTTGAATGGCTTTGTTTCTCTATAAAATGATGAATATTAAGATATTTTTTTCATGAAAGTTGCATCTAGTCACTTGTGGGTACTTTTCAAAGTGATTCATTTTCATAGCACAGGCAGGGTGGGAGCTATGTAACTCTAGGTTGACCTGGAAACCCTGATCCCCCTGTGTTGACCTCCTATGCTTACTAGAATGTTCAGAAAATATGTACAAATGGAAGCCCACAAGACAGCTCAGTGGGTAAAAGAGCTTACCACCAAGCCTGAAAACCTGAGTTCCATATCTGGGACCTACATAATAGAAGGAAAGAACAAACAGAAACACACATACACACACACAAAATAAATAAAAATGAAATTTAAAAGCTTAAAGAAAATACAAAAATGAACAGAATAAAATATAACTATTAATGATTTCCTCAACCTGAAATGTGTACTCTATATTTTGCTGGCTCTTTCCTGAGGTCTTTTCCAATGTACAGTATGTGTGTAAACACCATTAAAAATGAGGAGGATATGCTTTGACATGGAATAGGCATCTTTTAAAAAACTGCCAAACAGCAAAACTCAAGTAAAAAACGATTCTTAATATTTTTGCTATATCAAACTGTTTCCGATATAATTATGTAATTATATACTTCAAGTACACTGCAGAATACAGAACTCCTCTCACTAAAAGCCCTTATCTCCTCCTTTTTTTAAACAAAGTAATCAGCAGTGTCTACTAAATGACCAGCAATAGAATTCCAATAAGAAGCATATTTACAATGCCAAGCTCAGTGGGTAAAGGCGTTTGCTGCCAAGACACAACCTGAGTTTGATCGCCGGATCTTACATGGGAGAGAGCTGACTCCAAGTTTTCCTCTGACCTCCACATGCACAACAATAGCACATGCACGGCACACACAAAAATAATAAATAAACTGTAAAATTGTTTTTAATGACCCAGATTCTCTACAGATGTATAAAGATGTTTTCCTGTGTCACCAGGATTCTATAGTCATACAGAAAGACCCAACATATGCTTTTGGGGACAGGACAGAAGAGGTAGGAGCCGGAAGTGAGCATGATAAAACCCTACACTGGCATTAACCAGAGAAATTTTACCTACATCAATTTTATAAAATTGAGCTTGTAACAGATCTTATATAAGTATGTGCTCCCCTGCTGAACCAAGCTTGAACACCACTAAAGTATACGATGCCTTGATGTCTCTTCCTAAGCCCAGTCAAAGAACAACAATAAATTGAACATACAATCCCACTGGGTTAGGGCTTCTTAGCCCAGGCCTCACAGAGAAGCACCTTAATATATTGACGCTGTGAGACAGTGGCTCTTTAGGACTCGTTGTTTTCAGATTCTGAGAGAGCCAGAGAGAGCGAGAGAGGGAGAGCAAGAGCGAGAGAGAGACAGACAGAGAGACAGAGAGAGAGAGAGAGAGCTCTAATGCCCCCAAACATTAAGAACCGCTTTAAATAATGTTGTTTTTCTCCTTTCTTCCACAGTTGAAAATCTTGAAGCAATGGCTACAAAAATTACTTCCATTACCCACTGGCTAAGAACTTGGGTCTTATGCCTAATACAAGCTCACGGGGAAAATTTCCACACACCAAGAACAGAATTAAGACTGAACCACAGTGCAGACAAGAACTAGAGACATGTGGATAGAAGAATGGTGTCAAAAGAAATAGATTCAAACTAAGCTAGAAAAATAACAATGGGCCTAGAGATGAGATAAAAAAGAAACATTAAATCTATTCTTAAATATACAAAGACATAAATAAAGAAATAAACTTTTCAAAAGGACATAATGAGTTGGGTTCTTTTTTAAAATTAAAAAAAAATGTTACAAAAGAGTAAACAGGCCAATTGGAACCTAAGGAAAATTAAATTAAAAATCCTAAACGGAAAACCTCAAAAGATAAGATAAACAAGAAACCATGTATACCTGGAGAGAGGGAGAGGACTATTGAAATGGAAGCTATCAAAACTTGGAGGGGCCTGGAAAGATGGCTCAGCGGTTAAGAGCACTGGTTGTTTTCCAGAGGCCCCTGGTTCAAGCCCTGGCATACACATGGCAACTCACAACTGTTTGTAATTCCAGCTCCAAGGGATCTGACACCTTCACACAGACATACATGCAGGCAAAACACAATGTACATAAAATAAGAATAAAAAATCCTTAAAAAAACTTGGAGGATGACAAGATGAAGACTATAAATAAGAAAATAAAGGACATAAATATCCATGCTTAGTAACAAATAGAAAAGAATACAGAAAACAACGAAAACAAATTATTCAAAGAAAATGTGCCTGAGAATTAAGTCAAAAGATCTCAAGTTGAAAAAGCACATAAACCATGCTAGCATAAATAAAAATAAACTCACCTAAGCACATGATAGGAAACTGCAGAGCATCAAGGACAAAAGAAAATGCAAACCAGAGATAACAGATAAATGAAAACAACAAAAGCAGCCAACTTTTCATCAAAGCGATATATCAAAAGATAGGAATGTCTTCAAAGTACTAGGGAGCTGGTGTGTACCCAAACAAATAATCATCTATGGTAAAGTCAAAATAATTATTTTCAGACATGCAAGACTGAGCTTAACAAACTCCTCATTAAAAGAACTACTCAAAGAACAGAGAGGGATGGAGCCAGGGAGGGAAAGGGATGAGAGAGCATGTGTGTGTAGGTGGGTGGGTGGATGGGTGGCGTGTGTATGGTGTGTGGTGTATGGTACACCTCAGGATCCCTCGAGTCTGTTAAGGTATCTGGTAGGTACTGTAGTCAATAAACATGCACTGAATTTACCCTTCTTCCTGTCAAACACAAAATATTGCAAAGGATTATAAAAAACATTGTAACAATAAGAAGTAAAAGGATGAAATAAACAGAATAACCTATTCTGGACTGAATGACTGGATTTACTTTTAATAACATGATCAAGTATACAGAAAATGTTACCATGTAAATATTTTCATTACATACCTACTTTTAGTAGCACAATATTACACTGTATATGTTCTACAATCCAATCATCTATTGTTAGCTATTTAAGTTGATACCAATTTTACATTATTACAAACTACATTGTGATTACTTTCCTCATACATATATTCATACTACCACCCATGATTACATAAAACAGACAGCTAAAAATAGAAATATTAAGCAGACACACTTTTAAGTTTTAAAAATACCCTCATTGCTAAATGTGCCATAAAAGTTTCTTCCTACATACATTCTACCAGAAGCACTTCCTCATGTTCTAACCAATGATGGTTTGATTAGTGGGGGAAAAATGGTAGGCTAAGTCTCCTTCTAGCTAGAATTTAATTTTTTCTATCATTTTCTATTTTTACAAAGTTATATGTAACTATGTATCCGAAAGCACAACATTCAAATGATTGCAGACACAATGATACAATAACAGAATATTGTCTAGCATGGCATCAAATCATAAAATAGCTTACATTTGTCATCCATTATAGGATGATCCCAGTACAATGTCAAAATGTGGTGTAGAAGTGTGTTTGGATACCTACTGAAAAGTACATTCCAACATTTTTTATTTTTTAGTCATAAAGTTGGAACATGTTACATGATTAAAATACTAGGTTTAAAAAGATAAAGAGCTCACACCTGTAAAAATTCTAAAAATATACAAAATGCCAAAATTCTCAAACTTCTGTGAAGTTACTATATTATTTTAATTATTTAAAAAGCATAAAATATTTGTGATAGAACGTATTGTCATAGTGTGGTGACAGACAGCTACTTGTACTTGTCAAAACCAATGAAACTGTACAAGTCAAAGAGTAAATGCTACTTCATACAAATTTTAAAACACCAAGATATAGGAGAAATCTAAAATAAAAAATAAACTATCAAAATAAGATTGCATTATCATGGAACTAAGTGGTCCACTAAGAACAAAGCAATCAGCTGAGGTTGGGGAGGGGGTTGGCACATGCCTTTAGTACCAGCACTCAGGAGGTAGAGTCAGGAGTATCTCTCTGAGTTCAAGGCCAGCCTGGTCTACAGAATGAGTTCCAGGACAGCCAGGGCTACACCGAGCAACCCTGTCTGGAAAAAACAAAACAAAACAAAAAAAGCAATCAAAGCATAGAACAAGGTAGTTTTACTGAGCCTTGTAAGGCTAAAGGTAAAAACAGTTGTACTGTGTGTTTTTCTTGGTAGTATATTTTAGACATTCTGGAATTACTTTCTGTATATACCAGGACAGAACAAATAAGGAAACATCTCCCAGAAAATGAGTCAGTTCTCACTGTTAAAAGAACAAGCATGAACCTGGTGGTGTGAAAAGACAGAGGTACCGGGTCTCCACTTCTGTTTTTTAACTATGTACAAGTACATACAGAAATAAAGATTGGTCTTGCATGCATGGGTGTATAGATGCATGTACTGCTGTCTTTTGTGAGGTTCTAAATGTAACAGCACCTTAGTAGCACACTGAGACCACAGGTGTTGGCATCTAATACCATTCTGAAAGACAGAGAAGAGGGCAGCAAGTCACAAGTGACAGAAGGAGACCAGGAGCCTGGGAGAAGTGGGTGATGCCAGGACAGGGGCAGGAAAAACACAGGAACACAGAAAATAAGGACAACAATGCAAAATTTTCCCATGGTCAAAGTGAGAACAAGCTGATAGATAAAGTACATAGTAAGAGTAAAATAATGCGGTTTGGTTTGGCTTTTGGTTTTTCCAAAACAGGGTTCCTCTTTGTAGCCCTGGCTAGCCTGGGTTTCCATCTACAAACCAGGTTGGCCTTGAACTTAGATATCTGCCTGCCTCTGCCTCCCAAGTGCTGGGATTAAAGGCATGGGCCACCAAAGCCTGACAATCAGAGTTTATATTGATACAAATAATTGAATACAGACAAAGAAATGGGAAGAACAGACAGCTCCTCCGTAGAGAAGAATTCCGATAAAAGGAGGAAGGAAATGGAAGGTTGCCACCGTGTTGAAGTTACAGTACTTGGAGAATTCCTGGAGTAATAATTGCTGTGGAGAATCCCTCACATACCAAGTTTAACTAAGTAATCAAGGCTGACACCACAAGCAGTAGGTCCCGTCTGGAGGTGCCATGGTGACCATAAACTGAAAAGGGTACTTATACATTGTAATATTCTTGACAAAGTGCCAAGTCATCTAACCAGAACAAACCATGGACAAAATCCTACTTGAAAGGCACTACCAACATTCTTGACTCTTCAAAAGCATAAAAGTCACAAGAGTGTCACAGAGCCTGGAAAGAGTGATGGTGCCGTGTCAATAAAGTGAGGTTGGGTTAGACCCTACTGTAGAAGAGAGACATCAATGCTTTCAATGACTGTTCTGTGTACGGTATGTAAAATGCTAACACAAGTAAGCTCTCTCTCTCTGGTTTTTTGAGGCAGGGTTTCTCTGTATAGAGCTGGCTGGCCTTGAACTCAGAGATCTGCCTGCCTCTGCCTCCCAAGTGCTGGGATTAAAGTCGAGCGCCACCACTGCTCAGCTACTTGTGCAATTTTTTTCAATAATCGCAAATTACTCCAGAGTTTTTGTTTGGTGTTTGTATTTGTGCAGGAGTAAGAATTGCTGTTTTATGGATGAAAGAACATTTAGAAGCCAGGACTGCAATCATTGTCTAGACACATTCATTTTGCTGTGAGAGGTGTCAAGTGCTTTACAAACTTGATCTCTTGGTACTTGGAACTAAGATGAGATGAGTATCATGAACCTCGGTTCCCGAAGAAGTAGTACCCAAAGGTGAAGTAAATTACTCAAGAGTTATTTATAAGCGAAAGAGCCCCTTTCCTAGAAGATGTCCCAAACAGCTGACAACATCATCGCTCAAAGAAATGCATCCTCTGGGGCCTGTGGGTGGTGGACAGAGTTTGAGTGCAGGCTCGGGCCCCACAACTGCGGCCTCTCCGCGTCCCGCCTGGGCACCGGCGTCGTGTCGTCCCAGTCAGAGTCACCAGGGCACACGCGGGCCACACCAACGACCCCAGCGGTGCGGCTGGGCGACCAGGGCCCGGAGTATCTCCCCCCAGCGACCCCAGAGGCCACGACGCCGCGGGACCTCAGCGTCCCAGCGCCCGCTGGGACAACTCCAAAACTGAAACCAGGGCGGCTTGGCCACTTCTGAACGCGGCCCCGGCGCTCGGGCCGACACGAAGCTGGACTTGCCCGGCGCCTCTACAGTGCGTCCACAGCCCGGCCCGCGGTACCACATCGCAGCCCAGCCCCCGAAGCGGCGGCCAGTGAGCCCCTTACCTCCCGCCTAGGCGCTCGAGGTTGTCGACACACACTGCGCAGGCGCGAGCGGGGCGGGGCGTATCTAGGGGGTGGAGCGTCTCCAAGAGGCGGTAGTCTATGGTCCCGCCCCCATGGTCCCAGTGGGAGGGCAGGTAGGATGTAATGTGCGGTCGCTGGAGAAACCGTACATATGAGCTTTGCAGATCGTCCTTTGTACCGTGTCCGAGAGAACTTGCATTTGGATAACCGTCTGCTTGTTACAGTTTTCCCGCACAGTTTCTTATGTTCCTTGAATTTTGTTGGCGAGGTCGACCACGAGTCTCTAGCTCTTTAGGTGTGTGGAAACTGAAGCTCAGAAAGGTGTGCGATTCTCCCCCACCACTCCTTCTAAAGTCTCTGAGCTGCAGCCTAGGGGGTATCTTAACGGCCACCGGCACAACTGGAAGCAGAGACGAACTATGATTTTGAGCAGAGTCTGTTGCAGTGGTGTCTGTCCTTATTAAAATGATAGTTGGGCCCTTTGAGGCTCATCACAAGATTCGAATTGACTCACTCCAGTTCAGCCCGTTTGTGACAGAGCTGTATTCCTGGCTGGTTTTCCTAATGTCCTTCTCAAGACATTCCAGTTGGACCAGCTGCTGCAAGAACAAGCTTTGAAGTGTGAGTAGGTCATTGGTCCTCCTCTCTGAATAGCCTGACCTAGAGACCTAGCCAACTATAATATTCATATATATATGAATATTCAGGTCATGAATGAATCTTCTGATGATATAGTATTCAACAGTCTTAAGGATGTTCGTGTCAACTCTAAGGAAAAATCAGTTTTCAAGATCTGCAGGTGGAACGGAAGTGGAAGTGAAGAACTTTGGTCCACAGATTAAGGGCCTAAAAAAATCTTGAAAGACAGTTTATAAAATAAAGTACAGTATTTATTAAGCAATTTGAATTGTCTTTGGGGTATGCTGGTGTTTATGGTATCCTTAGGTTGTGTGTGTGCCAGAGAGTCAGTTAAACAAGAGAAATAGGGAGAGGTTTAATTGGTAAAGTGCCTGCTGCGCAAGATTGAAGTCCTAGGTTCAGACACCCACATAGAAAGCCAAGCTCTGCGGCATATTTGGTAATGGTAATACTGCCTAGACAAACAAAAGGATCCAGGGACTAGCTGGCCAGCTGGTCTTACTGAATTGGTGAGCTCCAGGAGCACGCGCGCGCGCGCGCGCACACACACACACACACACACACACACACCAAGAATAAGTTAAACAAGACCTTTTGAATTGAGGATAATTGGTGTTAACATCCGAAAAGGAGGCCTGGCATACGATAGATAGGGAGCTCTGGCACTCCAGGACTGACTTTGGACTTCTAGGTTGTTATATGATGTTTGCTGTAACTTAGGTGTGCCATGTAGAAAGAGAAAGCTATGTAATGTAACAGTTTGGCTAGCTAGACTTAGCCGTTCAGTGTTTAGACAAAAGGGGTGTAACCTATTTTTGTGCTCTTGCCTCAAGCCATGACATTATTAGGATTAGGTCTGCTGCTGTGAGATATCCTGACTGAACCCAGGAGGTGCAGGCAAAACAAAACAGTAAGTAGTATACATTTTGGAAAGAAACCAAAACAAAATTCCACCAGGAAACTCCTACAATACTTTTATCAAAGTAACTGGATACAAAATCAAGTCACAATAATCAGTAGCCTTCCTGTATACAAATGACAAATGAACTGAAAAAGAAATCAGGGAAACAACACCTTTCACAATGGCTCCAAATTATATAAAATGTCTTGAGGTAACTCTAACCAAGAAAGTTAAAGACTTGTATGATGAAAACTTCAAGTCATTGAAGATGGAAAGATCTCCAATGCTCATGGATTGGTAGGCTTAACATAGAAAAAAATGGCCATCCTATCAAAAGCAATCTACAGATTCAATGCAATTCTCCTCAAAATGCCAGCACAATATTCATAAATCTTGAAAGGGTAATTCTCAGTTCTTATATGGAAACATTAAAAAAAAAAACCTGGATAGCTAAAACAATCTTGAATGGAAGAAAAACTGCATGGTTTCACCATTCCCAATTTCAATTTGTACTACAGAGCTATAGTAATAAAATGAGCATGGTATTGGTGCAAATACAGAGAAGTTGATCAATGGAATTGAATTGAATTAACACAAACACAAATCCATGTACCTATGGATACTTGATTTTTGATAAAGAAAAAAAAACAAGACAGCATCTTCAACAATGATGCTGGTCAAACTGGATGTGTGCATGAGGAAGATTCTAAATAGATTCATACATAACACCCTGCACAAAACTCAACTACAGATAGATCAAACATCTCAAAATAGGGGTAGATACACTGAATCTGACAGAATACAAAGTGGGGAAGAGCCTTCAGCTCACTGGCACAGGAAAGATATTCTGAACAGAATACATTAGCACGCCATGAGATCAACAATTGATAAATGGGACATCATGAAACTGGGAAGCTGCTGAATGGCAGCAGCCTACAGAAAAAGAAAATATTTATTAACTACATATCCAATCAAGGGGATAATATATATCCATAATATATAAAGAACTCAAAAATATTAAATATTAAAAGAAATCTAATTTAAAAATGGTGTACAGATCTAAACAAAGAATGTTAACCAAGTTACAAATCATAGAACTACAGAGGTTGGTTTTAAAGTAAGGGACTAGAGGGTACAGATGTTTTTAGGAAAGAGAAATAGAATAAATAATTATGGATGGTTAAGGGGGTTTTAATAGGAGGATCAAGTCAGGAGGGGAAGGAAAGATGGGGATGAGGGAAGAAAGATGGTAGAGACAGCTAAAATTAAGGATCATTTGAGGAGCAGTATGAAAACCTAATAGAATAGAAGCTTCCTAAATCATATACATATATGATGCCAATCTAAATGAATTCTCCAAATAACATAGTCCCAACTGGCCATCTCTTGTCACCAAATGATGATTCCAGTACTGCTTTTGGCTTACATCTGAGTTGTTGGCCAAATAGGTCAAAGAAGATGGAGGTCACCAAGAAAACAAGACTCTAAATCAACGGAGCAAAGTTTGTATGAACTCACAGACTTATTTGTACAGTCGCTTCTAGAAAGGACTGTTTCACAGATGACTTCCTGGTATTCTGGCTTTTATACCCTTTCTTCCCTTTCTTCAGTCTCTGCTACAACATCAATGGAAAAGCTATCATGTAGAGTTATCTATTGGGGCTGGGCTCCCAACCTCTGTTGGTCTCTGTATTGGCTCTACTTGTGGTCTAATAGTCTCCATTTGCTATAAAGAAGAGATGAACTTTGATGAGGATGATAGCTACACGTACAGCATAAGAGTTAAAATGGTGTTGATCTAGCCATGTGGGTAGTAGCAGAGACTCTTCTGCTCCACGACCTCACCAGCCCCAGCTACTTGTCTAGGTCTCTAGTACCAGGAATGGTTTCCCTTCTTCTGTCTGAAGTCCAACTAGATTCTTTAGCTGGACTCAGTTGCATACGCCCTGTAATCCCAGCACTCTGGGAGGCAGAAGCAGGCAGATCTCTGTGGGTTCAAGGCCAGCCTGCTCTACAAAGTGAGTCCAGGATAACCAGGCTACACAGAGAAGCCCTGTCTCAAATTTTTTTTTTCCTTAGGACTTTATTAAACAACCTTGGTGTTATTTGTGTCTCTTTCTTCTCTATTGACTCCTCTCCCCTTCCCTGGTTGGGACACTCATCCCCATTTTTCCATTTCCAGCTTCTTATCACTTGTATCCTGCTAATCCTATCTACAACCCCTCCCCATTCCTTTACACTTCCTAGTTTCTGTGGTGGTAATTGTATGGTAGGTAATCACATTTAAAGATTTGAAGCTGGAAACCACAAACGAGAGAGTGCATGTGGCATTTGTCTTTTTGGGTCTGGGTTACCACACTCTATGTAATCGGTCTTAGTTACTTTTCTTCTGCTGGAACAACAACAACAACAACAAAAAAAATCATGTAACTGGGGGCTTGCTATCACAATCAGAGGGTAAGTCCATGTGGAGGTTTAAATAAGAATGGCCCCCATAGGCTCGTATATTTGAATGCTTGGTCATCAGGAGGTGGCACTATTTGAAAGGATTAGGAGATGTGGCTGGTGGTTCTCTCCTCCTGCTGCCTAGGGATCCCCATATAGAACTCTCAGCTACCATATCTGCTTTTGTGCTGCCATGCTCCACACCATGAGGAGACCTGTTGCGCTCCTTTTTTAAACTCAATTATATTGGGATCCTTTAAAGCCTCTCCCTCCCAACCCCACAACCCTAGGTAGGAGCGAGAAAGTTGATGAGGAGGACACAGACCCTTTTACTTCTCCCGGCCGTTCAGGGTTGATGGGTTCTTTTGGGGCTCTACACCAATTTTCCATCAACAGCAAAAACAGCAAGCGATCTCCTCCGAGCTGCTGCATTGAAACGTTTCTCTCCGTCTGTCTCCAAGTCACCACACCATCTGTCTCTGGTCTCTCCAAACTGCCACTCACCACACACCACGCTTTCTCTTCCTGGGCCTCCAGACCGTAGAGCACGCCCCTCTCTGAACATCACGAGGGAGGCTGTTTCCAGCTGGCAAAGACCAGGCCCCACTGGAGACAATTATCAGCTCTGGACAAATGAAAGCCCAAACTAAAAATCCCACACCTAGGATTAAAACAAAAACCTAATTATATGACATAACTGAGCTTTTAAAGAAGCCAAGACTTCCATTACAGATACTAGACTAAACTTCTGAAACGGTAAGCAAGCACCAAGAAAATGCTTTTTAAAAAAAATAAATAATAAGTTGCCATGGCCATAGTGTCTCTCCACAGCAACAGAACACTGATGGTCCATGACCATCACTGGCAGGAGCACGGCAGCAGGGGGTGGCTTTGGCGCAGTAGCTGAGAGCTTACATAGTAAAACTGCAACCATGAGGCGCGGAGAGATGGAGGAGAGCTAACTGGGAATGGCAAGACTAAAATAGGGAGTTTTAAATCATTTCAATCATTCAAATCCTTCCCAAATAGTTCTACCAACTGCAGAAAAGCATTTCAATACATGAGCCCATGAAGGCCACTCCCCTTCAAACCAGCACACAATCTTTTCCATGATTTCCTTTTCTTTATAGCTAAATAGTAGCCCATTGTGAATATGTGTCACATTTTCATTATCCACTCATCTATTGAAGGACCTTCAGATAAAATCTTTAATTAATTATTTTTTTTTGAGATAGTGTCTCACTCTCTATCCCTGGCTAGCCCACAATTTGACATGTAGTCTTACAGAGATCTTCCTGCTTTCTGCCTCCCAAATGCTGGACTGAAGACACATGCCCTAATGTCTGGTACAACATCGTTTTCAAAATCCCAACTGATTCATAACTATTACTCTTATTTGACTGTTATTCCCATTCACTTCTGCTATTTCTTCTTAAGAAATTACTCTTCACTTGGGAGACAGGAGAATCTCAGTGCGTTCATGGCCAGCCTGTTCTACATATTGAGTTCCAGGCCAGCCAAGGCTATCAAATGAGATCCAGGCTCAAAGAAAGAAAGAAAGAAAGAAAGAAACAGAGAAAGAATAAACAAAAAGAAGAATTGGATTCTCCCTAGAGAACCAGGTTTTAACCAGCTTTTAAACCAGGTTAAACGCACTTTATATGCTAATACAGTGCTCTGTTCTAGCCCTTCAACAGTGTCTATCACACTCAGATTCTCATGAAAGACAGACAAGGAGGTGAAATGTTCTACTGAGTTTCTTGAAGAGAGATCTGTATTATTTATGGAGAACCTAGCACAGTCCCTATAAATACTTGGAAAATAATATACATTCACTACAGGGATTAGGAAACATTTTTCACAAGTGTGTGGAAGACATGCAGTCAACTTTGAATTTGCTGCAATAATTTGTGTCAAATTGGCTATCTTTCCAGACCACTCCTTCCCTGGCAATTTGTTCTGCTCCTCCAGATCTAAATGCCAAAGTTTCTGAACTTCTGATGACCATTTTAAGTGAACATGAACTTGAACACTTGATATTTTGGTGAAGAATGTGAATGCTTCTTGTCCTTGTCTGAAAAGTCCACCTAAGGTTCAAGTGAAGAAATTTAGATTAATTAAATTGACAAATGAATTCTCTAAATACTATAGCATAGACTCTGTCCTGTAGTTCACTCTTATGAAGAGTGTTTTAATCAAACATGGCAAGCTGAGAAAGGAATAATACAAAATGTATAGTTTAAGGGCTAAAGGGTCACCAGGCAGTGGAATGGAGCTAAATCCCATGTTTAAGGAGATAAACTGATTAAAGGTATTAAATGAAATTAAGGGAATGGTGACCTTGGCAAGATCCCACTCTAAGCTTCCATCTTGTGAAAAAGATGTTTGTCAAGGGACATTGCCATTGATTCTAAATTTACAATGCACTTGTACAGGGATAGTTATATTGCTAAGTGTTATTAGGGCCTGGTTATTGCTTTTATTTGGACATAGATATATGATTGTAAGTCAAGTTGACAAGCAGTGCAATATGATGGCAATTCTTTGTTGTCAACTTGACTATATCTGGAATAAAAATCCAGAAAATGGAGGGCATATCTATGATCCAGATCTAGAGGCTGGAAGACAGAGACTTTTGATCTAGATCTTGAGGTGGGATAACACACCATTTTTTTTTCCAGATCAACACATACACATTTAATTCCAACACCCAGGAGAAAGAGACATGCAGATCTCTAAGTTCAAGGACAGCCTGGTCTAAGAGCAAGTTCCATGACAGCCAAGCTTAGGCAGTGAAGGAAACCACTGAAAACAGAAAGCTGGTGAAGATGAGATTGAACAAGGGGGCCATGCCCCAGCCACAACAAGGAGCAGAGCGTGGCAACTTCAGCCACGAGTTTCTGGCTTTAGAGTCAAGAACATAAGGAAAGGATTATGAAATCTCCCTCCAAGACATAAGGAAAGTTGCTGAGGCCAGATATGTGGCAGTCTCTATGTAAAAACCTAGATAGGTCATTGTGTGAAGCTATGAAGGTGAACCCTGGATTGCCTTGGTGATGCCGAGATGTTAGAGATGTCAGAGCTGTGAGGTACCTGTCAAGGAAAACTACCAACAGTGAGTGGAAACAGCCCAAGAGAGAGAAGTGTGTTGCAGTCAACAAAGATAAAAGAAATTGGAGATCTGAAGAGTATTTTAACATCAGATATGGAGCTGCAGAATGTGGAGCTTGCCTGGCTGGTGTTCGGTCTTGCTTTGGTCCAGTATCTCCTCACCTTGCTCCCTTCCTTGTTCTTTTGAAACTGTAATATATATCATGTATCATGATATGGTGAAGCATGTGATCGGGCTTTTAATTTTTATTTTATAGGGGATTATAGTTAAGAGATTGCATGAATTTCAGAAGAGATTTTAAACTTTGAACTTTTAAATATTGTTGAGACTGTGATAAACTATGGGGGACCTTTGAAGTTGGACTAAATGCATCTTGTGTTATGTTATAGGTCTATAAACCTATGGGGCCCAGGGAGTGGAAAGTGGTGGTTTGATTAAGAATGGCCGAATAGATTTAAGATTTGAATGCTTGGCCTATAGGGAGTGGTACTATTAGGAGGTGTGGCCTTGTTGGAGTGGGTGTGGCCTTCTTAAAGAAAGCTTGGCCTTGTGGAGCTGGACTTTAAGGTCTCCTATGCTCAACCTCCACCCAGTGTGGTACAGTCTCCTCCTGGCTGTCTGCTGATGAAGCTGTATCCTCCAGTACCTTGTCTGCCTGCCTGCTACCATGCTTCCTGCCATGAAGATAATGGACTAAACCTCTGAAATTGTAAGACAGCCCCAATTAAATGTTGTCCTGTATAAAAGTTGCTTTGGTCATGGTGTCTCTTCACAGCAATAAAACCCTAAGTAAGATAAGTTGGTACCAGCATAGTTGGGTATTGCTGTGAAAGACCTGACCATGTTTTGGGGAAGATTATGGAAGGACTTTGAAACTTTTGGCTAGAAAAGCCATTGAGTGTTGAGACCTCAGTGGGATGTAGAGAGCAATGCAGAAGATGTAGGCCTGGCTTGTGAAATTTCAGAAGGAGATTAAGGACCCTATCAGAGCTGTAGCTGTTTTGATTTAAGATTCTGTTTTGATTAGCAGGGGGCTAAACAATCAGCTGTGATTAACAATGTACCAGAACTACTAAAGTGAAACTTTTACATTATTGGGACAATTGATGCTGGTTAGCGGGAGACAAGACATTAGTGGTGATTAAGAAGATACCAGCACTCTGGGCTACAGTCTCTGCCTGCCTTCCAGAGGAGGCCTGCTAGCCCCAAGAATATCCAGGGCTCTCCTCCTGCCTTTCTGAAGAGGCTTAGCCCTGGGAACATCCAAGTCAGTTTCCTCTCCCAAATCCTCTGCCTGCTAGGAGAGGCGCTCTGGAGGCACAGGCGGCAGTGCTAAGTTTCACTGTGTCCTCTGAGCTCCAAACTCCCAACCACAGGTTCTGCCTGCCTTCCCCAGGAGGTCTACTGGCCCCATAAACATCCAGAGTTCTATCTGTCTTCTCCAGAAAGACTGCCAGCCCCAGAAACATCCAGGTTAGACCCCTCCCTGTCCCCTGCCTGCAAAATCTTCCTGAAACACACCTAAGAGCAATAAACTAGACCTGCTCCCTTGTGCACCATTTTCTGACCCACAACTCTGTCCCCATCCCTGGTGGCTAGCTAGCTGGTGACAGGGACAACCAAATGGCTAAGAACATAATCAACAAGAGCCAGGGCAATATGACTCCATCTGAGCCCAGCTATCCTACTACACAAAGCCCAGAATATCCCAACACAGCTGAAGCACCAGAAGATGACCTTAAATATAATCTTCTGAAGAATGTAGAGGCCTTTAAAGAGGAATAAATCCCTTAAAGAAATACAGAAAAATAAAATCAAACAGGTAGAGGAAATGAATAAGACCCGAAAATGGAAATAAAAACAATAAAGAAAACACAAACTGAGGGAATCCTGAAGATAGAAAACCTAGGAAAGAGAACAGGAACTACAGATGCAAGCATCACCAACAGAATATAAGAGATGGAGGAGAGAAGCTCAGATGTAGAAGATACAACTGAAGAAATCAATATATCACTCAAAGAAAATGTTAAATCTAAACAGTTTGACATAAAACATCCAAGAAATTTTGGACACTATGCAAAGACCAAACTTAAGAATAATAGTAATAGAAGAAGGAGAAGATTCCCAGCTCCAAGGCCCAGAAAATATTGTCAACAAAGTCACGGAAGACAATTTCCCCAAAACACACACACACACACACACACACACAAGAAGCTTACAGAATGCCAAACAGATTGGACCTCAAAAGAAAATCCTCCTGCCAAATAATAAGTTAAACACTAAATGTACAGATCAAAGAAAAAAATATTAAAAACTGTAAGGAAAAAGGCCAATAATATAAAGGCAGACCTATCAGAATTACACTTGACTTCCCAACATACACTCTAAAAGCCAGAATGGCCTGGGAAGATTTCTTGCAGACACTAAAAGACCACAGATGTCATCCTAGACTATTATACTCAGCAAAACTTTCAATCACCATAGATGGAGAAAACAAGATATTCCAAGACAAAACCAAATTTAAACAATATTTATTGACAAATCCAGTCCTACAAAAGATACTAGAAGGAAAACTCCAACACAAGGATGCTAACTAAACCCAAGAAAACACAATAAATAAATAATACCACACTAGCGAAAATAAAAGAAAGAAACACACACACATACTACCACCAACAACATCAATGTAACAGGAATTAACAATCATTTGTCATCAATATAGCTCAACATCAATGGACTTACTTTCCCAATAAAAAGACACAAGCTAACAGAATGGATGCAAGAACAGGATCCATCATTCTGCTGCATACAAGAAACATACCTCAGAGACAAAGATCAATATTACCTCATAGTAAAGGACCAAAAAAAAGTTTTCGAAGCAAACAGACCCAAGAAACAATCTGGAGTAGCCATTCTAATATCTAATAAAATAGACTTTCAACAAAAATTAATCTAAAGTGATGGGGAAGGACACTTCATCCTCATCAAAGGTCAAATCCACCAAGATGACATCATAATTCTGATTATATTTATGCTCCAAATGCGAGAGCACCCACATTAGTAAAATACACATTGAACAACCCCCTACATTAATAGTGGGCTACTTCAACACCCTACTCTCTCATCAATGGACAGGTCATCAAGACAGAAACTGAGCAGAGAAATAATGAAACTAACAGATGTTATGAATCAAATGGACCTAATAGATATCTACAGAACATTTTACCCAAACACAAAAGAGTATACCTTCTCAGCACCTCATGGAATCTTCTCCAAAGCTGACCTATACTGGGTCACAAAGTAAGCCTCGACAGATACAAGAAAGCTGCAATAGTTCCGAGTATCTTATCATACAACCATGGATTAAGGCTGGACTTCAACAACAGAAAGCTTACTCATAGAACTCATAGAAACTGAACAACTCTACTCAATGACCAACTATGTCAGAGAAGAAATAAAGAAAGGAATTAAAGACTTTCTAGAATCCAATAGAATTTCAGGCACAATATACCCAAATTTATAAAACACAATACAAGCAGTGTTAAAAGGAAAGTTCATAGTATTATGTGCCTTCATAAAGAAATTGGAGCTACTCATACTAGCAACTTAACAGCATACTTGACACCCAAGAGGAGTAGACAGCAGGAAATAATCAAACTCAGGCCTGAAATCAATAAATTAGAAACAGTGAGAACAATACAAAGAATCAACAAAACTAAGAGCTGGTTCTTTGAGAAAATTAACAAGATAAACAAACCCTTAGCCAAACTAGCTAAAGGTAGACAGAGAATATCTAAGTTAACAAAATCAGAAATGAAAAGAAGGACATAACAACAGACACTGAGAAAACTCAAAGAATCATTAGGTCTTTCTTCAGAAGCTTGTACTCCACAAAATTGGAAAATCTAAATAAAGTGGACAATTTTCCTGATAGATATTACTTACCAAAGTTAAATTGAGATCAGGTAAACAATTTAAATAGTCCTCTAACCCCTAAGAAAATAGAAGCAGTAATTAAAAGTCTCCCAACTGTAAAAAGGGCCAGATGGTTTTAGCATGAAAATTTATAAGACTTTCAAAGAAGTAACACCAATACTCCTCAAACCATTCCACAAAATAGAAACAGAAGAAACATTGCCAAACTCATTCTATGAGGCCACATCACCTTGAAACCTAAATCACGCAAAGACCCAACAAAAAGAATTTTAGACCAATCTTCCTCATGAACATTGATGCAAAAATATTCAATAAAATATTCAAAATCGAATCTGAGAACACATCAAAAACATCATCCACCATGATCAAGTAGGCTTTATCCCAGGGATGCAGGGATGGTTCAACATATGAAAATTCATCAATGTAATCCATCATATAAGCAAATTGAAAGAGAAAAAAACCTGCATGATCATCCCACTAGATGCTGAAAAAGCCTTTGATAAAATCCAACACCCCTTCATGTTAAAAATCTTGGAGATATGAGGGATACAAGGCCCATCCCTAAATAGAACAAAGGCAATATACAGAAAGCCAATAGCTGATTCTACTAAAACCAGGGACAAAACAAGGCTGTCCACTGTCTCTGTATCTATTCAATATGGTAACTGAAGTTCTAGCTAGAGCAATAAGACAACTAGAGGAGATCAAGGTTTTACAAACTGGAAACAAAAAAGTCAAAGTATCACTATTCGCAGATGATATGATAGTATATATAAATGACCCCAAAATTCTACCAAAGAACTCCTACACCTGATAAACATGTATAGCAAAGTGGTTGGATACAAAATTAATAAAAAAAAATCAGTAGCCCTCTTTAATACAAGTAATAAATGGGCTGAGAAAGAAATTAGAGAAATGACACCTTCACAGTAGCCAGACTATGACATTGGTCTGCTTCTAAGTCAGGTTTTTTTTTTTTTATAAAAACAAAAACAAAACAAACAAACAAAAACTGTAACCAGGTAGCAACCAGGTAACAAAACTGTAAGCAGGTGTCGGAAACAAACTGCAACTAAGTAACAACCAGGTAACAAAAAGGCAACCAAGTATCCAGGTGTAGGAATCAGGTACATCATTTTGACTAGCTAGACAAAGCATTTCTAACTGGCCTTTAATTTGATTGGTTCTGCAATTGGGGGAATTCATTGAGTGTCCAGTTAACAAAGCATCAGATGTTAACAGAGGAGCCATAGTTATGCTAAGAACTAAAGTAGGTCTCAACAGGGGGGCTATAGAGTTTAAGCAGGTTACAACATTCCCCCATTTGAGTTTTGCCCTAGAGTCAAATCACTGACTGTAAGCCATCTCTTGTACTTAGAGATTAATTATGAAATGATTTATAAAGAGACAAGGGAAGAGACCTGTGTTACATATAAACCAAGTGTCTCTAGTGGTGTTAAAAGCTTAGTCTCTTTTATCCCAAGGGGATTATACAATTTTACCTAGGACCTAAAACAAGTTTATTTTTCTGTAAGTCCCCCCAAATTGGAAGTGAATTCCATGGGTAAGAGGCTGTGTCATTCAGAAGAACCAGCTGAAGGCTCTGGAAGGGTTTTAGGGCTATCTAGACAGAACCAGGAGTCCTTAGCTATGTTAGGTCTAGTGTCATTAAGAAACTTAAGTAATCATTTGTCCCTTTATGCCAGGGAGCCTCTTTTGACTTAGCATTTCAGTTTGTTAGGTGGGTCAGTGGATGACGAATTCTCTTCTGTAATCGATTCCAGCTGATAGGGTGTTGTTGTCAGGGTCCGGAAAGGCTAAAATGCTATTCAAAAGCTGTGCTGTGGGGCATTTATCAGAAGCCTGTGATTAATTGATCCAGTTGAAAGACAAGGAACAACTGCATCAGTTTTCAAGAAGCCCAGAGGTCAGCGGCTTATAGTCCATAGGTGATCCCTGGATAGAGTCTGTCAGCCAAGTGAAACTCTTTTGAGACAAATATAGACTAGGGACAGAATTAAAATTTCCTGGTCCCTGGGGAAGATGAAGAATACCAAGACCAGGGGAAAATTCCCTTGCTCAGGAACAGGTTGGTATACTTTATCTAGAGTCATTTGACTTGTGGCAGGTGGATCTAAATTATCTTTGAAATTTATAAGCTTATAAAAAGAGACAAGTTGGCTTGGAAAACAATTTGAAATCTGATTCATTTCAAAGCTTTGGACAGTAAAACACATTTTTAAAATTCTCATGAGACACAGAGAGTTGATTACTGGGAGCAGTATCATACATTTTTAGTCCTCAAAAGCATCTGTGATCTGAGAAGGATAAACTGTAGCAGAAAGTATTTCAAATGACCTATGTATTGATTAAAATGACAGAGGCTTCTCCACTACTGTTGCAGGATATTTGGTCCCATTGTCATCTCCAAAATTGTGGACTGAGCCCTTATCACACACCTTTACTCCAAGAACTTTCTGTTTCTTGTAAACAGATGATTATGGTGTGATTCACCCAGCCCCAGCACACACCCTTTACTACAAGAGCTGTCTGTATACTGGATCTAATGAAGTTAACCCTACATCAAGAGGCAGAGCTAGACACCAGCTGACAGGGATTAAAGCATAGGAGGGACTTTGAGTTGTGGAGTATTTAAGACAGCGTGGAGAAAAAGAAAGGGATTAGCTCAAGTTTTGGCTTTCTCTTAGGCTTCAGCTCCTCAGCTTCCTGGCTTTTTGGGCTTTGATGTAGCAAGCCTTTGGCCTTGTTTTTTTATTTATTTTTTTGTTTGTTTGTTTTTGTTTTCCTTTTGCTCCAGGGCGTCAACTGAGCTAGTGAGACTTTTGTTTTGTTTTGTTTTTGTTTTTTTTCATCCAGACCTGAAGCTTGGCAAATTTGAGAGGCCTTTTTTTGGGGAGGAGCCCGAGGGACTGACCTCACCTTGTCTTAGGCTGCGTGGGACAATGAACTCTCCAGATGTCCTCTTTGTACACAGTTCAGGCTGTGCTCTAACAGCAAGGCATTGGGGCAGTCTTGTGCAGTGGTTAGCATACCGTAATTCAGGTGGAGTTGTTAGTGTCCCATTTATCTTCCTGGAGACCTTAGGGTCACTGCTAGGAGCTGGGGTCTCTGTTATAGTAAGCTTAGCTTTTTTTTTTTATTGAACATTTAAAAGCCATATTTGGCAGATTTCTGAAATGTCTGAGGACCATCTATCCAGTAAGTATAAAAACACAAAACAAGCTAAAGCTTCAGCTTGGGTTTTCTAGTCATCCTCACCAGTTTATGAAACAAATATAGGAGGCCAAATAAAGTCTGTCCTGGCAATCAGTCATGATCATAAGCATAGTCATAAATATTCTAAAGAATATTCCAAATAATACAATCATGAGGCAATTGGCAATCAACATGTATGTTTCAATCATCTTTAACAGTCCATAATAAAGTGACAATTGTTGAACTGAAGTTCTTTCAGCATCAAAATCCTTAAATACAGAGACTGGAGATTTCCTTGATCCCCATATAGCTTATTACCATAGAACATAATAGTTCCCTGTGTGACCCAGTTTATGAAAACAAGTTCTCCTATAATGCTAGTAAAAACAAGAAAACCAAATATATTCTTAGATCTGATTTTGCTAGCCTGAATAGGCCCTATCAGTTAGTGGTTTTTTATTCATTTGTTTTTTAATATTTGTAGTTGCCAGGGTGTTTTGCAAGTGACTTTTGCAAGGGTGCATAAGATTAAAATCTAAGACCAACCGTCCCATCAAGCCTCTGTATCCTTCATTGACTTCTAGGTAACAGGGAAAAACATAGAGTGGGTAGAATGTCTCAGTACCTTAGGGAGTGTCTTGATTTTTCAGGAACTGAAAAACATTTAGTGCCTCAGGAGTCATGGATTTTAATTTGAAAAATCCCTGGCATATGCAGGACTAGGCCAATTTCATGATTTTCTGTAGCTCCCCTTTTACTTAAAAGATACTTGGAGTAGCAAGTTATTCTTAAGGTTGCTATGCTTCTCAATATAGTCAATAACAAAATTCTCAGGAGCATTACAAACAAACATGAAACAACCCAGACGAGGCACAGAGACTACACAGATGAAAGGAAACAAACTCTAGGCACAGTAAGTCCCCCAGAGGGGTCTCTGCAGACTAAGGAAGTGGGGTGAAACTCCCCTTTTCTACTTCCTTCACCAGCTGGAGAAACGGACGTCTCCAATTTCTCCAGACTTGGGGATTAAAAATTGTGAACTTCTTTGGACAATTGCTTTCTCCACTGTGCTACTTCAATTCGGTATGTCAAACTGTCCCTCTGAGGCTTTTCAATCTTTCAGCTTTGTGCTCAAAGTAATAATGGTAACACTGATTGGGCAATTATAGGCTGTGAAGAAGCGTCTGATGTCATGTGTAAAATTTGCAGTATTTTAAGGGAGATAAGGAATACTCTATCCAAAGATATCTTCAAGAGCTGGAAAGATGGTGGATCAGTGGTTAATGACATTGGCCGCTTTTTCAGAGGACCTGGATCTGATTCCCAGTACCTCAGTGGTAGCTCACAACCATCTGTAACTTCAGTTCCAGAATGTCTGAGATCCTCTTCTGGCCTCTGAGAGCAGCAGGTACACATGTGATGCACATTCAGCCAAAACACCCATGCATAGAATTTTTTAAAATTTAATTTAATTTTTTAAAATTTGTATATCAATCACAGGTTAGGTACTTTGCATCCCAGGCGTAGCTCCCTCCCTCTTTCCCTCCCACTCTCCCCATCCCTCCCTCATCTCCTCCCTGCCCACTCCAAGTCCACCTACAGGGGAGGATCTCCTCCCCTTCCATCCGACCCCAGTTCATCTTGTCTCCTCAGGGCTGGGCATATAATTTTTTAATTAAAAAGAAGGTATCTCCACTGTGGTACAAAGCCATTTGGAAGTGGATTTGGTTTGTTTAATTGTGACGTATACACACACATATTATGTGTTATATATGCACATAGATCTTAATCTAGGGCAACCACAAAAAATTCCAAAAAGATAGTTGATGTGGCAGAAAAGACAGAAAGGGAGACAGAAAGAAAAGAAATAAATAGTACAAAGAACAGAAAAGTTTACAGACACAGTAGATGTTAAATCAAGTCCATCAATGACTTTAAGCATGGATTGTATTGATATACCACCTTTTGTGGGTATAACACAAAAGAGATAAACAGTATAATTGGGCCATGCATTGTCAACAAGAAACTCATTTTAGGTATAAAGACAGATATGTCAAAGGTAACTAGGGTAGAAAAGGAAATTCCACATTGTTCTAGTTTCCTAGGCTGCCATAACAAGGTACCCCAGTCTGGGTGGCTTAACAGGGGCTTTGTCTTCTCACACTCTTGAGGCTGGATGTCTGAGGTCAGGATGCTCCAGGGCCTTTATTCCTGCAGGTGTGAGAAAAGGATTTGTGCCAAGCCTCTTCCCGGGGCACTCAAGTGGTTACTTCTCAGTAAACCTCCTCCATGCAGCCTTCTCTCTTCATGTCTGTCCAGATTTTCCCTTCTTACATGCACACTATTCACAATCAGTTAGGACCCCCTCCCTTCTCATGTCATTTTAATTTAATTGCCTCTTTAGAGACCCTATTTCCAATCCAGTCAGTTGTATTCTAGAAAGCTGAGAGTTGGCACTTACAAATGAATATTTAGAGGGACCCAATTCAGCTCACCATATGCAAGGACACCATGAAAAGAAAGATAGAGGCTACAGTTAGGTCAGATAAAGCAGACTTCAGAACAGGGACAGCCATCAAGATAAGGAAGGTACCAAATAATAAAGAGCTCAGCCCTCTAAGGTAAGTCTTTATGTGGGTGAACCTTAAAATGGACGCCAAAACACAGGAGGCAAAAACTAACAGAAATGCAGAGACACAGAGAGATGGAGAGAGAGAGAGCAAGAGGGATGCAAACAGTGTGAAAATTAAGCTCATGAAAGCTGCCATTTTTTTCCCCAGGGCAACAAGATTGTTGTTGAAGAACCAAGGTGTAACAAAGAACAAAATTACTTTTGAGATACCAAATATTTTTACATTACACCTGGAGACGCTGCCAGAACTCTCTTTTACTGGCTCATCAAATCACTCCTCGGTCTTTTGACCACTGACACTGTCCCCAGTAAGCCTTTTATTCCCCAACTAGTGGAATACATTTAAGGAATTGGAAATCAACAAAATCTGCAAAGAGCCGCACCTGCCCTCTCGAAGAGCCCAGCAAGTTCCCAATCCCATTGTCATACCTGTTAGCGAATCTTTCTCCTCACATACAGGCTTCAGCGCTTTGCAAAAGGTTTTGAGCAATGTTTATATTTGCTATAGCCAAGGATACACTAATATTTCCAAAGATACATTAATATTTCTTGATGGATCATTACTAATAAAAGTGAAGTCTGTACTTGTTCCACGGAAATGAATTGATAGGTCATTTTGCTAATGTAGGTGAACATTGAGAAAAGCCATGTTCTAAACACAAGTAAATGGCTTTAAATGTGACAATATTTTCCAAGCCCCTTATACTTAACGTCTATTAAAGGGCACAGTTGATAGTTTGAGCTCGCTAGATATCTGGTAAGTGCTTCCTTCATTCATTCAGGCAGTTTGACACTACTGGCACGCCAGCCTCTGGAAGGATAGCATGACTGAGAGGTAACAAAGATCCTGTTGCTACCCTTCAGCAGCTCACAGCCGGGAGGAAACAGTAGACCTGCTACTAAATGCAACACAGTTAACAAGTGTTGAACCACTGATCTCTACAACAATACTATAGAAAGCAGTGTAGAACCAGTGAGATTAGTCAATATGCTGGGCTTACCAAAGAGACGAGTATGCATTCAGAATAGAAAAAAATGGCAATAGCGAGACTATCTCAGAAACCACAAAAACATCAATGTGGTTTGTCCCCTCTAAGAACCCATGTTGAAATTTGATTCCTGCTATGAGACATGCACTGTAGTGTTTGGAGAGAAGACCTCTGAATTGACCAGACTCACACATGGTCATTAGACCCTCCATGATTGAATCCTGTGGCTTCCTAAGATGAGGAAGAGAATAGAAAAGCACACACACACATGCATACACCCCCCCACACACACACACAAAGGCACGCCTATTTCCTGTCTCTTGCTGTGTGGTGCTGCTTTATGCTTCCTTAAGGCCTGTTGGCCTGAGGTATCTGACAAAATAAACTTCTTTTCTTTATTCCTTAGTCTGCAGTGTTATTAGTAACAGACAAATGGATTAAGATAAACATCCCTATGACACTCATTGAGTAGACGAGGAAAGCCCCATGTCATAGAACATCAAACACATCACGTGTGTTCCTGGAATTATATGACACGGCCTCTTGGCAGAGGGTTCTTCCAGTCCTCATACTGGAGGGAATGCTCATGCTGGCCTCCACCTCGATTCTATCCCCCAACACCGAGTCCTTACTCTGAACCAAGGTGGGGAAAGCACAGTCTACTGAAAGATTTCTACCAAATTTCTTTCCTACCCATAAGGTCATCAGGCACCCCTAAAAGGAGCTCTTGTGAACACATCCTGGGTTCACCCAGTGGATTCCTGCAGACATGGTCCTTACACCAGTCACAAAGGAGACCACAAGATCTGAACAAATTTATTTTTTTCCTAGAGAATTATTTGGTACAGGGAACCCAAGTTTCAGAAAAAAAAAAACTCATTTCAATTGTAGAATAACTGGTCATTTGTCTTTTGCCGCTAGTAAAAGTATTTGCAGACACAAACAATACATATTTGATTTTACATTTTTAGAGAATATGGTGATGTCACAGGATAATCAGAGGAAGAAGAGGAATTTGTTCTGCCAATGAAATTGTAGTGAAAACGAAAACATAAAACTTTAGCATGAGTGTTTTGCACTATATAAAATTTACGGCATTATTATTATTGACACAAGGGGTGTACAAACTGAATGTCACGGGGATTGAAGGCAAGAAAGAAGCCCTTTCCCACTTAGAAAACAAGTGGAAATGGTATCTCCCACTGGGTTAGTTATTTGATGCTATGACACAAAATATCTAACAGAAGCAACCTAACAAAGCTGATGGGCTCACAGTTTTTGAGTGATCAGTCACCCATTGTGGTTAAGGGGGCATGGTGACAGGAACAGCTCAGTCCATGGCAGCAGGAGCTTACAGAGTGGCTGATTTACTTCATGGCTACTAACTAAGAAATGGATCTTGGAATCAGAACTGGGCTAAAACTCCCAAAGGCTCACTCCTGGAGACTCACCTCTGCCAGCCAGGTCTCATCACCTCCATAAACAGAGCCACTGGATGGGAAATGGATGTTCAAAGACATTCCCTACTGGGGACAATTTAAAGTCAAGCCATGGGGCTGGTGAGATGGTTCAGTGGTTAAGAGCATTATCTGCTCTTCCAAAGGACTGTGGTTTGATTCCTAGCACCCACAAGACAACTCGTGGCTGTGTGTCACTCCAGTTCTGGACCATCCAATGCCCTCATCTGGCCACTGTGGACATGTGGTACATAGAGTTTTGTGGGCAAAATAGCAACACATATATAATAAAGATAAAAAGTTAAAGTTCAAAGTTGAAACCATAACATGCATTTAATAAGGATCTGGTCTGTATAAGGCTTAGTTTCTGCACTGAAGAACAGGGACAATGATCCTTGTCCTGACTGCAAAGAATGAATTGTAGGAACTAAAGACTTGTGCACTTGTACTTTGTGCACTTGTAGAACATAAAATAAATAAAGACAGAAAGAATAAAGGTGCTGCTTTGAAAGCTACCATTAGTGGATGATAATGATATATTGGTTTTATTGCAATTGACTTTCAATAAGTCCTCTGGACAGATATGAGGACTGAGGGGTGTGTGTGTGAGTCAACTTTACAGAATGATTGACAGCCTTGCAGGAAGCGGTACACCACTAGGGTGGGTTTTGAGGATTGTTTAGTTGGGCTTCACTTCCTGTTCTCTGTCTGCTTTCTGTTTACCAGGCAGGCTTCATGTTCCTGCTGCATGCCTTCCCTGCCCTGGTGGATGGTATCCTTCTGCATTCGTAGAGCAAAAGAAACCCTTTCTTCTCTCTTCAGCTGCTTTTTGTCAGGGTGTTCTATCACAACAACAGAAAATTACCTAGCAGCAGCTGGTCTTCCCACCTCAGTGATCCTAAGACTCCTCCACAGACATGCCAATAGACCAATCTGACCTAAATAATCCCTCATTGAAATTCTCTTCCTAGGTGGTTTGTTTACTTATTTACTTGTTTATTTAGAGGCAGGGTTTCTTTGTGTAGCCTGGCTGCCCTAGGTAGTTTTACATTGTGTCAAGTTGTGAATGAACACCACACACCCCAAAGAGCCTGGAATGTTGTGTTCCTCCAAAAAGACTTTGAAAAACTTAGAACTGATTGTTTCCTTCCCTGCAATGGCAATCCATAAGCCAAAGCCAACTTTGGTGAAAAGCACAGGACATTAAAGTATTTAAGGATATGAATCCTCTCCTTACTTTATTTATCCTTCCCTGCTTTTAAAAAATCTTATTGAATTATAGGTAGTTTATTAACTCACTTTCAATCCATTCTGGAATGAGGTAGATTATAAATAGACACCAACTCTTATTTTTATTTCTTATTTAATTAACTTTTTGTGATGATGAGCTGACACATCCCTAGAGGAAACTGACACAGATGGAGTATATTGAAAAAGTAACATTACAACCCTTATTTTTTGGCACTAACGCTGTCTCCCAACTTTTAAATTTTGATGAAAGCAATGTATAACAAAATAATTCAATATAAATCTATTGGCAACTTAGCATCTTTGCATTTAAAATTTGGATTTGTTTCTCAAAAGAGTTTAAGATGCAAACTTAAAAATCCATAAATGTTTTTTTTCCTGTGCTGCGAAAATTCTGTTTAACCAATGTAATCCCTAACTACATCCAAAATACTGAATCCTTAGATGCGCAGTTTGAGTGGCTCCCACTTCTCACCAAAGACACATCTTTGTTGTTTGTATTGAAACAGGATCTCTACTGTAGCCCTGGCTGTCCTGGAAACTTGCTCTGTAGACCAGTCTGGCCTCCAAAGAAGCTGCTTTTTGCGGCAGACAGAAACAATCGTAGAAAACCATACCTGGTGCCTAAGTCCAATAGCTAAACCTACAACACAACCCCTACTCAAGGTTCAGGTCACATCTCAGAAGAGGGGGCAGGCATGTTGTAAAAGCCAAAGGACCAGGAAGTCTGCTGCAAGACATGTCTTCTAGATACAACAGGGAGGTTACACCCATGATACTAAGCAATACAGTTGCTTAAACAAGACCTGAAGGAGGAAAACACCAGCTGACTTGCCGACATGGATGGGAAAGTCACATCGAGCCTCACCCTTAGATGGAAGAGCTACAGGCCATCAATAACTGCTGAGAGAGGAAGAATTACTTTCCCACCCTCCTCGATGAGCCCCAAAACGATTACCCAATCCAAGTGGTCAGCCTTAAAGAGATATACATATAAGCAGCACTAAATAGATTCAGTAAATGCATTTACATATTTATTTACGTACATACATGTAACAATAAGAATTACAGAAAAGGAAGCCATGAATTTGAGGGATGAACAACAATGGCATGGGAGAGGAGAGAGGGACAGGGGAGAAATGGAGAAATAATGTAATTATAGTTTTAATTAAAATTTATTTACATTTAAATAAAATAGCTATTATCTATGGCTTAGAAGATAAAATCTGTTATCTTGATTTTGAAAATCATACGTGTGAAAATGCCTGTGAAATGTAATTTGTCTTGTTACTAAACTTTGTTCGCATTGTTTAGATTATAAGGCTAGGATAGGAGAAAGGAAGGCATAGAAAAGCCTGTTTGTATTCCTACATTCAATCTTTTCTATCATTTTAAATTTACAGTATGAACATTGGAGCAAGAAAGTTTGCAAGAGTGTGAAGATGTCAAAAGTATTTTCTTCAATTAAAACAAAAACAAAATCTTAAGAGATCCACTTGGGGTTAATTTGCAAGACCCCAAATGCAATAATGAAATCAGTTTCCTTGGCTTATGTGTATATGCTTAATCTTTGTCTTTTTTTTTAAACATATCATTGATCAAAGTTCATCTTGTTCTGCTTGTTTGTTTTTGAAAAACAAAGCAAAACAAAAATCCACTTGGTCTCTAAAATGGGCAGTGGCTTTCCGCCTGTGGAAAAATAAACCCAAAAGTTTTAGAAAGAAAATCGGAAGTTAGGAGTGGTGGTGCACACCTGTAATTCTAGCGCACGAGGTGAGGGAGGGGGATGGGAGTTTCAAGCCAGCCTCAGCTACATAAAGAGTTCAGGCCAGCCTCGGCGACTTGATATCTTGTCTTAGGAAGACAAAACAAAACAAACAAACAAACAAAAAACAAAGCAAGAGGGGTTGATGTTTCATAATCAAGGCAGTCTCATGGAACTAGAACGGCACCTCCAATCTCTGACAAGACTGGAACGAAGCGAGGAACTGAGGAACGAGTTCGCTGAACAAAGTTTGCTGCTACTTGGAATCTATTTTGAACATAAAAGAAAGTAAAAGATACCACCAATCCGATTTTCTGTTTTAAATACGAGCTTACCCTTAAGTCCAATGAGCCAGCAGAGCAGTCTGCTCATAACCCAGGCTAGAAGGCACACTGTAGCCTTGTGTGGCCAGGAAACCCAGGAACTGCATACGCAGGGAACTTTGGAGCTTTACCTCAGACTCGTTTTCCTAACTTTCTAGGTTTGATTCGTTTCCCTGTTTGGAACGCCAGAACATTTCTTTGTTTCTAGATTTATACCCCTCTTCTTCTCTGGTGGTATTTTCAGTGAGTCCGGGATGCCCAGCTTCATATTGAAGTCTGTTGGGGTAGTTTCTCCGGGTTTAGGGACATTTGAAGTCATGTAGTTAAGGGCACTGCTTTCTCCTCATATCTTGAGACAGCTTTCTGTGCTGTGTCTCTATCGAGTTCCTATTACACATCCATTTGCTTGAGAAGAAAATGGAAATCAAGCTGAAATTGAGTCTAAAAGATCAGAACTAGAAAACCCCCATTATGGCAAGTCAGATAAGGACACAAAAGAGGGCTTTACTCTGTCTCGTCCCTTATGGGGACAAGCACGTCGGGCTGCATCAGAGACAAAGCTATTAATAATGTGAATTATGTGAGGAGTCTCCTTGTTCTGGGTTTATGCTTATGTGCAGCAGACTTTTGGCAATAATTGGCTTTCTGTGTACTTCTGTCTGTCCATAGATGAAAAATTTCTTTATCAGAGGACCAAGTGCCAGCTCTATGTATACAGATGTGCTTCCTGTTTTGTATATTAGAGCTTGCTAGTGTCACAGTGAGAGTGCGGGGCGGGGGGCTGTTTTCCTATGTTACTAAATCAGATTCCTTAAGTTTAGACTCTGGAGGCATGCCAGGCCCCTTTTGAGGTCTCTTTGGAGACTCCAAACCTATCTCCGTGGCTACTCTGACTACATCTTGGAGCCAGGTGTCCATCAATGTCTGCTTGGTGAAGACTGTCCAGCTCTTGGTCTGAAAAGCCAGTCATGAACTGTTACTCCTAAGAGGCAGCTACTGACCACAGAGGATCTTCTCTTTCTAAAAGCAAAACCTGAAGTCCACCATGGATCTTCTGAAATACTGCTCAGAACAAAGACTGTTGTGTCTGCTGTAAGTGTATGACGTGAAAATCCATTTTTACAGCCTCGCACACAAATGCACTGCTGTGCAGAAAGCTTAGGGAATAAAGAGAGATTACAACAGACTCCCCTCCAAATCTTTTAGGGATTCTTCAAATGATGGCATCTAATGTAAGAGTTTGATACATGTTCCAAAGACTGAATCCCAGACCTTTTAAAACAACTAGGAAATAGGATCGAAACATCTAAATGCTTCTATACCCATTTTTTAAAGATGCTCGCAAAATATAATTATTGGAAAATACTATTTGGAGCCATGTCATGATTAAGGGTGAACCTGAAAATGAAGTTGCTTGGCAATTTTGATTTATTCGCCAACTTAAAAATATCCATTTGATGGACTCTAAAATGATTTTGTATTTAAAAAGTATGCATCTCTATCCAGGTTGACAGCTTAAGTACTAGGCTCTGTCCAGACAGAATCTGAAGTGAACTAAGGCAGAGCTTTTCAGTAAGGGCAAATTCGACCTGCCATTCTAATCACCACTGTGTCTGTAGGCATGGTTCCATTTGCATCCGTAATCCCATCTGACCCAACAGCTGCCTCAGACTCACAGACAACCACTGTGAACCACCCAAAAAGGGCACGGTAAAGCCAGCCAAGGTTCCTCAGACCTTGTTCTTGTAAACCTAGTTTTCAGCAGAATACACTGAGCTACTTGGCTTTTTCTCCGTGTCTCCAAGTGTGTAAGGGGTGAGGCTGAGTGAGGGGAGATCTGGGTGTACACACAGCTTAAAGAATCCATCACTAAAATAAGGTGGGACAGGAGGAACAGAAAGAGAGTGAGAGACTAAACATAAACATAAGCAAAGTCAGGAAGGAAGTAATAGGCTTTAAGTTCCCTGTTGACCATTCAGAAGGCTGAAGAAGATTCTCATTAGGTGTTTATTTCCCTGCCAAGAATTTAATCTCAGCCATCAGATTTTGCTGCCACCTGGTGCTAGAATGGTCCAGGAGGAGATGATTAAGCAGTCTGACAAACTCCAGAAGAATCTAGGTTCAGAGGCAACACAAATGAAGATGATAGGTACTTATTATATAAATGAAAGATAGAGCTTTAAAAATTAGTTTAATCAAATAAATAACAAATGTGATAAACCCATTATAACAAATTTATACCAGGCATTAATGCAAATCATCATGTGATTTTTGAGATACAGCATCTCTGCGGATTATGAGACGCACACTGCTGAGTATGGCAGAATGCTCCTGGTTTGTACACATTCACAACAAATATTTTGTCTCAGTCAATAGTTTCCTTCAGTGGGGAAAAATCATTGTCCCTTTGTTCTAACTAGGATTGGTTATACATCATGGAAACTCTTTTTCTTTCTGTGGACTTCATTGGTCTTTTACTTCTCTCCATTCTTCATCCTGCCTCCATTGTTCATGGTAGGATCTGCTTCTATTGTTTCTCAGTTTTCCAACACATTTTTTCCTTGTGTTGGATTTTTTTTTTCCTTCCAGATAACACCCAGACTAACTTCCCCAGTCTAATTTTGTTATTGTTGTTGAGACAGGGTGTTGCTGTTTAGCCCAATCTGACCTAGAACTCATGGTGCCCCTGCCTCAGCCTGAGTGATAGGATTGCAGGTGTGCACCACCAACCTACCCCAGTTTAACTATCAAAGAATGCTATGCTATTGGTCTCCAAAACAGAGCATGATTTCTCTGACTTAATATTTGTTTCAGCTGTTGAGAGACATAAAAAGAATTCCCCAAAGTCCAGATGAGAGAGAGAAAGAGAGAGAGGGATTCAGTTGTAATATCATTCATCTGTGGCAAATCGAATTTTCCACAGATGACCATTCCCCTTGATAATTTGCCTAAAATGGCACAGCCTGTAAATGGCTGAATGGAAAAGTCCATGGAAAAGTAGAATCTGCTTTCTCTTTCACGATGTCTGGATGAGCCATGACTTTGGAGGATGTTATGTGCCTTTCAGGGTCAGATGAGAAGTGATAAATGTCCTGCCTGACTGTTGTGAAATACTGTTAGAACACGGCCATGAAACAGCTACAAAGAAACTCAAATTAGCTCATGCAGGGCCACCTTATCAAGAGGTCACTTGTATTTCTTCCAGCCAACAACCTAACTGAGGTCCCCACTGAAACCAGTATCAACCTCAGACACCCGACCCCTCCAGCGGACATGATCCAAGCCACCCAGTCCCCCAACTCCACTGCAGGCTTCATGCCACAGGTGAGGCTCAGCCATCCCTGCTGTGAGGTCCAAACTTCTGGTGCACAGACTGTGAATGTAATAAAGTGTTGGTTTATGCCACCGAGGTTTCAGTGTGACTTTTGGTAGACATAGTCACAGAAATTGTCTTCTTGGTGTGTTACACTTTGAGGAAGTGAGGTAGCTCAAATTCCAACTTCTCTGTTCCTTAGATGTGAGTTTCTTGCCATGGGAAGCATCTCCCTCAGACAGTTTGAGTCCTTTCCACCTGTTCTTTTCTCGGGTTTGACTTCCGGCACCCCAGGACCCTTACCATTAATCTCAAGCCTGATTCCTCTGTTTATTCTAGGAGATCCGGGACTTTTCTTGCAAATGTTTCTGTCTTGTCATCTCCAGGCCATTTCTCATTATGTGTCATTGGCCATTCATTCCACCATCTGCCCTTGCAAGTCACATCTTGGGACAAGTGACATTGGGAATTTTACTTCTTTAGAAAAGACTCCAACCAACTCACAGAGGTGTTAGCTCACCTTCAGGTTCCAACAAGACGACTGTATGTCGGATAACCCAGTGTCGATATTTTCTAGATTGGTGGTTTGCAACCTGTGAATTGAGACCCCTTTGGGGGCATCAAACAACCTTTAGACAGGAGTTGCATATCATTTACCCTGTGTCTCAGATATTTACATTATGACTCATAACGGTAGTAAAATTACAGTTATGAAGTAGCAAAAAAAATAATTTTACGGCTTGAGGTCAACACAACACAAGGGTTGCAGCATTAGGAAGATTGAGAACCAATTGTTGTAGACTATTTATTCTTAATGCCAAGATAATAGATTTGAGATATATTGAGATACCATGCGTCGTATTAAATTCCCTCCATAGCACCTAGATAATTTGCCCAAAGGTGGCACAGCCTACAGATGGTCGAGAAAAATTGAGTGGCATCAAGATCTAATAGTCAGGATCACTGCCTTAGTCACACGGTCTATGTATGGAGCATTAAATACTGGTAGCCAATGAGTCAATGAGCTCCGTCTTTTTAAAAAAAAAAAAAAACAGTACCAGGGAAAGGTGAGTCTTTCTTCCAAGGCACCTCTGCTCTTCTCTTTCTCACACCTTCCCAAGTGTGCACACAAGGTCACATGTCTCCACAAGACCAGACTAATGGTACAGGAAAATAAACATTTCTCCCAAGGTTGCAAGAGTCGTGGATCCATCCCTCTGGCTGCCAAAACTTTTTCAAGACAATCTACTTTACAGCACACTTTTCTTTCTTTCTTGCTTGCTTGCTTGCTTTCATTAACTTACTTATTTAAAGGCTGAAATATCTGCATTTTGCTTACATCACGATTGCTGGTTTTGAGTAATGGATTGATTGATCTGGGTGTTTATCTCCTGGAAACAAAGACTAATCTGTTTCACGTGTCTTCTTGTATGGCAGAAACCACTCACTGTTCCCATGTGACAGAGCACAGCATTGTTCCACCGGCCAGTGCCACTGGGGTGTGCAGCCAGCTTCCTGGGGCAGTCAGGACTCTCACTGAAATCCTGCTACTGAAGCTGTAGCCAGCAAAAGCATTTTCCTGGTAGAAGTCTGCCAACCATTCCTTCCATATGTGCATCCGAAGAGGGTATTTTTGCTGAAAATCTCCAAGGGGTTAAGGGAAGACTGTTTATATGACAAATCATATTTCAAACCTTAATAAAAATCCATTTAAATGTATGTTTTCTTTCCCTTATTTTCTGTTGTGGGCAGCAGCTTTCCTCCCTCTTTAGAAAAGTCCCCCCCCCCCCATGACTGTCCTCCACACTCCTGTATCTCTCCAGCCTCATTCCACATCTGCCTGTCTCTTCACCCTGAGACCCAGCTCAGACCCACCCGGAACTGAAGTCCTTTCTTTAGAACCAGGAAGACTGTGTATACAGCAGACAGTTTCCCCAGTAACAAATATATATATTTTAAACAGATAACTTGATGGTAAAACTTCTGAGCATCAGTATTTAAAATTGTAAACTAAGCCTCAAATGGCAAAGCATAACAATTTAAAAATTTTACATTTCTTTCTTTACTTACTTGCTGTGTGTAGGTACATGCACATGTGTGAACATGCATGTGTCACAGCACATGTGTGGATGTTGGAGGCCAGCTTGAGGGAATCGGTTCTGTTCCTCCATCATGTAGGTCCTGAGAATCCAACTTAGGTCATCAGGCTTGGTGGCAAGCACCCTTCCCCTCTGGGCCATCTTGATGACCTAATATTAAGCAATATATATACATATGCTAAAAGAATACAAAAATACTGATTCACAAAACCATTGTGCTAGCTTAGCTGAGTTGTCTTGGTTAGGCTGGGAATAGGGTTTTCTCAGTCCTGATCCTGACTCAGGCTCATTCTTGGTCTCACAGGGGTATGCACACAAACACAAAATGGAAAGTGTAGCCGCCCTTATACCCTGAAGGCTCTCACTGTCTGGATGAATTATGCAGAGGTGCTCAGTGTGATACAGCCCTTCCTTTCTCTCCTTGCCTCTGTCAGCCACAGTTCTCACTGATTGCTTACTCTGCTGCAGCCCCTGAAGGCTCTTTGCTAAAGCAAAACAATGTTTCCTCTGATAAGGACTGATGGGGAAAATGCTTTTTCCTCAGTGTCCACTAGTAAAGGCCACCAAAAGCAGGTGTTCAGGTCAACAAAATCCAGTGGCTCTCAGAATCTCAGAATGTCTGGTCAGAGCTGTATTCAACAGGATATAGATAGATAGATAGATAGATAGATAGATAAATAAATAAATAGATATGTGTATATATATATATATATATATATATATATATATATATATATAGGTATATGTGGATATGTTGAGTGTACACAGGAATTTTGGAGCAAAACTGTTAATTCTCTTCAAATTACTATTCTTTTGAGAAGCACCAATGGGTCCTAATGGGGACTAATTACTTTTCTGTGGGACACCAAACTCTCATGTTACCTGAGCTGCCCATAAAGTATATCATGATTGATCTACTAAACTATAATGGTGAGTGCATAGCAACACTTCACCCGCAAGTGGAATGCATGGAATTGGCCTCAGACATGCCTGAAGACACAAAGAAATTGCATTGGAAGTGGCTGAGATCCCTGTGAGCCTGGCTTCTGTTATACTGTCTCTCTTTTCTTAGCCCATGCGCAGAGCTTCACAGGGTATTCCTCATGGTTAATTGATAATAAAGAAGACAATGTGGATAAACTTACAGACATATCTTCTAAGAATGTTGGGAGATGCCATTGGAAGCCTGTAGTGCTATAACCCCAGTCAGATATAGCCGTGAAAGATGGTGCTGAAATGAGACTCTCGGGTGCAGAGTCCTTGGTCAGTTAATTTGCCTGGAAGGATAGTGTGCTGGTTAGTTTCTTTATAGACTTGACACGAGCTAGGTCATCAGAGAAGAGGGAACCTCAGCCGAGAAAATGTCCCCATCAGATTGGCCTGTAGGCAAGCGTGTGGGACATTTTCTTGATTAATGATTGATGTGGAAGGACTCAGCCTACTGCATGCAAAGTCATCTACGGATGGGTATTCCTGACATGTATAAGAAAGAAATTTCGGGGAAAGTGGAAAAATAAAGCTAACTGAGCAAGCCGCGAGGGGCAAGCATGCTTGCTACATAGCTGCCATAACTTCTGCATCGGTTCTTGCCTCCAGGTTTCTGCCTTGAGTTCATTCCCTGGCTTCCCTTAGTGATGGAATGTGACCTGAGAACGGTAAGCTAAAATAAAACCTTTCCTTCCCCAGATTGCCTTTGATCATGGTTTTTAGTCACAGTACTAGAAACCCTAACTTAAGACAGATGGTCACGGTTACAGGTGTATCCATTCATGAAGGCTTGAGTGGTCATGAAGTTAGAAGAAAGATGATTAGAAAATTGGAGACAGTGGTGTGTGGGATGTGTCATAAAGACAGACTTTTCTAAGTGAACACAGAGCATGGAATTCATGCCCCAGGTAAGTAATCTCACCAAAAGAGACTCTTACCAGGTAGACAAGATGACTCAGGTTTTGGTTGTCAGTCCGTCTCTTTCCTGTTTGCTCCTCTTCCTTCTCAGTACACCCGTAAACAAAGTAGCCATGGGTTCAAGGTTGAGGCTCTCCAACACCATGGACTTCCTCTCGCTAAAGACGATTTGTTTCCCTCCATGGCTGTCTCCAACTGCCAACAGAGAACACCAGCACCAAGTGAAAACTGGCACCATTTTTTCAGGCCACCTAGGTGAGGATGGTAAGATTGGACCGTCTCCACAGCAGAAAGAGAAGCATATTATTCTTCCAGAATACCTCATTTGCTGTGGCCCTGTAGTTTCCCCCACAGCCTATTTTCTGGACTGAGAAAATCATTTTGCAGAGAATGAACACACTAGTCTTGCCATGGAAGGAGTTGACCTGACAGCATTTTGTAATAGTGTAGTGCCAGATGAATGGCAAAACTCATTAGTTCAGTCACGTCCTACAGCAGTGTGATCTTGCACTTCTGTTTATTTGGGAATTAAACATAACTAAAGAAATGAATATATGGATATCAAGTTGACAAGGGATGGACTGTTCTAGGTTGCACTATGCCAACATGAATAAACTGAGAAGTACATTTTCTCAAATTCCATTTCGTAAATGGGAACTTTAGAGTTGTCCAAGAGAAGAACCTGGGCTAGATTGGAAAGGCAAAACTGAATCCGTTTTCACTGCTCCTTAAAGGTTGCTGGGTTCAAAAGTGGAGACGGCTAGCTGCAGAGGTGTTCAGAGGCGCCAGTGCTGTCACACATTGGCATTTTGCATGCCTTCCTTAGCTTCAAAGCTTCCTCTAGGCTTCATGCTCGCCTACACTCCACCTTCCCTTCCTTCACGCCAGCTGTGCTCATCTTCACCTGTTTTCTTGGTTTTCTGTCACCGCCTTGGCTACCTTCTCCTCGGCAAAGCTCCCTTTACCATTCTCTGTGTACTCGCTCATTTTGAATTTCTATTATATTATGTGGCTCTCAACAATATGTCTATCCAGATGTTTCTTCTGATTTTCGTATTTGCCTGCCTATTTAATGTCACTGCTTGGGGGCATGTAGGCTCAATGTAGCCTGCTTTTAACCCATTTCATCCCATCTCCCCTCAAAGACACAAGGTCTTCATTTGTCAGAGCATAGCACCGCCATCCAACTTTGTGTCCAAATCAGGAAGCAAGCCTGAGAGTCTTCATGCCTCCATCTCCTTGTTTAGGTTGCCTTTATCATTTGTCTGGACGAACGGAACAGGCATTCTTCTGAATCTATGAGGCTGTAATTATATGATGTATTTGGAATGCACCATCCAAACTGTATGGTTTGTTTTCAGGGTAGATGCATCTTAACTCTGAGAACAGGGTTTGGAAATCAATTTTGTAGCCATTCGTGAGGTAAGATGCACAGAAGGAAAATGCCTCTGTATGACAGTCGATCTGATGGCAGCATTGTGCGGTGTGTTCCACAAATATTTATCAACTTTTTCTCACGCAGAGGAATGGTGTGCCTTTAGGAGAAGCATCCAACACAGCGCCTCACTGTGCCCTGAACACCATGCTATGCAATACACAGAGACGACAAAGATGAAAAATTCATGGTCTCTATTCCCAAAGGGCACTTGACATTCTCCAGCCATTGCTCCTGTTGAATGCTGTCTCAGATGGTCCCACCTGATATGAGCTCTTCCCTGAGGCAGTGTGGTTGTGAAGTTCCTTCCAAGGCCTATTATTTCAGAGAATAAATTACATCGAGAGGAGGAAAAAGGTCCCATTTCAAAGTCAATCTAGAGGCATATGTAGGCTGTTGTCTAGATGCAAGGATTCTTTTCCAGTGACACATAGGACCCACCTCCTTAAGACCTGAATTAAATTGCAAGCAATCTCAGTAATGAATTCAGCCTTGTGTTCAGCCCATTCCCAGAACCTCTGGCTTAATTATGAGAAGAAAACCTATTTATTCTGGGACATCACTACTTTGGGATAAATTCCTGGAAGCCATCAGAAAAGCATAGGGAAGCTCTTTCTCAGACTGTCTTCTCTGGATTTCTGAGAAAGGAGCAGTTCATGTTTGGCCTGTCAAGTTGCTTTTAGTCTCAGCTTGTGGACTCACCCTTTATTTAATTCTCTTTGAACTCAGGTCTCCTTGTTCATAAAGAGGCCCCTATGAGGGACTAAATCAAGCTTTGTCTTTTCCTGAGCACGTGTTTACATTATTGATTGAAACATAAAATAATACTTCTACAGTAGCGCACATTTTCCAAAACTCCTTTCAAATATTTGGTTCACTTCATCGCTAACAGTAACCCAGAAGGGCAGCGCTATGAAGAAAGGACCTGGGCATTCCAACTCCTGTCCTTGTCCCCCCTGTTCTTCCTCTAGCCACCAGTGACTGAAGTCATTTCTAGCCACCATCCATTTTGAGATGGCTCCAAAAATCTAAATAAAAGTGATTGGCATTTGGAGCCAAGGAACGGTTGTGGGAACGAGTGGCAATCCCTGTGCAAGACTGAGCCAGAGAGAGAGACCTTCAAGGGCAAGGAGATGCGGGAAAGCCTCAGGACACAGTGGTTCTCACACTGATGATTCCTGAGAGCCTTAAAAAACAAACAAACAAAAATAAAAACAAACAAAAAAACTCCCATGAAACCAAACGCAAACAAAGGAACAAAACAAAACAAAACAACAACACGAATCCTGGCTTACAGCCCCAGAGATTCTGACCTCAGTCACTTAGATATTTACACTCCTAAGGGGGTGGTAGTGGGCGGCAGAGCTCGAGACTCGTCACCTCCACTTCCCTGCACATTCCCGTGGGTTCATCATGTTTCTGTCTCTCCTAAATGTTCACTACACCACAACCACAAATAATCACGGTAAAATCTAAAAAGTATGGATTATTCGTAGCTAGTGTTCATAATTACTCCACAGAGAAAAGTTGTTACCAATTAGGTGTAGATTGTTCTATGTACACACATACAAATAAACCTATGCTCCTTAATAAAGAACATAAATGATGCTATCTATGTTTTCTATATTTTGGCCATTTTCCTGTGAATTTAATTCCATTAAGTTCAAATTGATACCATTGTCAAAGGCTTCATAGTGACCCATGCTGTATTTCATTTAGTCTTTAATGGCAGGAGTCTTCTTATCTACATCCACTAAACTCCGCCCCCTTAATTATGGGTTTTATGTATGTGCCTAGTGGATAGCTTATGTAACCCATAAAGGCAATAAATTCCTCATGTGTCAGAGAATAATCTTGAATTCTCAATCTTCCTGCCTCTACCTCTCAAGTACCGGGACTATAGGTATGTACCACCATGCCTGGCCGCTTTCACTTTCTTTTGAAGAGGTGCTTGAAGCATTATTAACAGAATCTAATAAAGGGGGTCAGGCTTGGTCCATCCTCTTACTGTCTGAGCTAACATTTTCAATATGTTTTTACTTATTCTTTGAGAATTTCATATATGCATTGATGTTTTTCAGTCATGTTAACTCCATACTCCCCTCTGCAACTCCTTTGCCCCATTCCTTCCTTCCTTCCTTCCTTCCTTCCTTCCTTCCTTCCTTCCTTCCTTCCTTCCTTCCTTCCTCCATCCCTCCCTTTCTCCCTTCCTCCATTCCTTCCTTCCTTCCTTCCTCCCTCCCTCCCTTCCTTCCTTCCCTTTCTTTTATAACTCACTGAATCCCATTAGTGCTGCTTATACACTCATGTGTAGGGTCCCTAATGAAAACTGACCTCCTTAGGAGCCTCCAACTGTTAGAGTCCCTGAATTAGGGGTGGAGACTCCCGATCCCCACCCCCCACCCCCTTCAAGGCTGGAATTTTGATTGGCTTGATCTTGTGCAGGCCACCACAGCTGCTGTGAATTCACGAGTGCTGTCACATCCAAAAGACACTGTTTCATCGCATTCCTCCCTGACCTCTGGCTCTTAGAATCTTTCCTCCCACTCTTCCATGTTCCCTGGGCTTTGGGTGGAAGGCGTAATAGAGAACTCATTTGTAGCTGAGCATTCCACAAAGCACTTGTTCTCAGCAGTTTCAGCCTCTGTAGTAACCACTGTCCACCGCACAAAGCAGCTTTCCTGGTGAGGACTGGTGGGTGCACTAATGTGAACATCAGGTCTCCCTGTGGATCTGCTATGTTGTCTCCAGGTCCTGGCCTGGGCTATCGGCTGTGCTGATTTTACCAGGTTTGTTTTTCTCACATGGCCTCCTAGCTCCTCTTGTGTGGCATTTCCTGGATTTTGTGAGCCAGGATAGCCCAGGCAAATTCCACCCAGCTTCGGCTGCTGTGATCCCCCACCCAACAGGCATCAGTGGTGTGCTTATGAAATACTGGGGGGCACTGTTTATTTCCTGTCCTGGCTGCAGCCACTGGGAACCCCTTCTACAAATCCCTACCAGCACTTTGCAGATTTCTTCGTGAATATCTTTTAATCAACTTGCAAAAAGCCCAACCTGATGGAGAAGAATCGTCATGGGTCTAACAGTAGAAGAGGTTTGTTGGAGTGTTCATTTGGGGATTGGAGAAGCTACTGCTGGAAGTGATAAAATATTTTATTTCCCTGTGCTTTTTTAGCTATAGTCATCTGCTCATTCTGAAGTGGTATCTGAGTCGCCATCTTACCAGAAGTCCTGGACTAATTTTAATTCACCCAGAAGAATCACAGGTAATGAAATAGTGTAATAATTTGGGGAAAAGGCTTTTAGTGGGAAGTGTCAAGTTCATTAATACTTCAAAGCCAGTAATTTTAAAGAGCAAACAAAACTCCAGGTTCTACAACTCTCAGTGTTTCATCCAGTCTTCAGTTACTTGAAATTTCTTCTCACTTAAAAATCTCTCCATACCCTGGGTAAGCTCACCAAGGAAGGCAATGACATAATACCAGCAACAACAGACTAGAGCTGAGAGCATGTTCAATGTCCAGTACGCAAGCAAACAAACATGTAACAACTACCATTTACAGGTCACGTTAGAATGGATAATTCCAAAGTTAAATATGAACTAATCTAATTTATTAAGCATCCCTATTGAGAATCAGCATACCAGGCCCTGAATTAATATAGTTCTACGCTATGGCTCATAAGTTGATATGCAGCGGCATTATTATCTTCCTTCTATAGGTGAGACAGACAAGGCCCAAGGAAAACTATGGCCTTATATGCTTATAACTAGGTTATAAGCATAGTCTGTACTGTCTCCTTACACAGTATTGTGTTTTGGAGTCTAGCTCCGTGCTTTAAAGGGGAGGGATTCAGCATGCACTAGATGAATGAAGGACCACCTGGCTCACTTATTGCCTGACTTGATTTCTGGACCTTCATTCTCTAACAGTGACCACTTACCTGGGATGATGTGGTACCTCAATGGTTCTCGGAATGTGGCTGCTGGCCCAATAGCATTGGTATTGTCTGTGAACTTGTTAGAAATGCAAATTCATGGACCCTTCTTCAGTTGACAGGCTCAGAATCTTTGGGCACCAAGAAAAGATCTGTCACTAAGCTTCCCAGATGATCCCCTGTGATTGCAAAGATGGGCAATGCTGTTTAAGAACCACATGCTACAGATGGATGCATTTTTGTCCTGAGGCTCACAGTGGTTGACTTAGCTTGCTCGGGTGGATAGTTAGTGAGAAGACAGGAGCAGAAGTGAGTTTGGAAACAGCAGATTGGACTACATTTGCAATAGACAAATGAAGCTATCTGGGGGCATGTGGTGCCCAGGCCTGGAGCTCCTGGGGAAAGACAGAATTGGAGATGTAGGTTTCAGGGTGGTACTTGACACAGAGAATATGGCTCAGGAGAGTGGGAAGCACTGGCAGCGAGGCGCGCACACCGTCCACAGTGGTGTTGTGAGGAGTGCCGAAAGGACTATGCTGAGACAGAACCGGAGGACATTCTTCTTTGTGAGTGACTTGCATTGGAATGTTTGCCTCATCTTCCCCTCTGGATTATAAGCTCCTTAAAGGCAGGGACTGTGTAAACTTCAATAAGTCCCTCAAACAAAAGTACATTGCTGCACTGTCTGTGAATAATCAGTGAATTCCCACCAGGATTCTTCTTTTGCAGAAATTCAATGTGATCAGAGCCACCAGTAAGACATACCCCCCAAATCACTTATATAATTTCCCAAAGGACATCATGGCAGATTAAAAACAAGTGAACAAATAAGGGGCATCCCGTGTAATCCACCAATATCCATGCTAATCACATTAATCAGAGCGAATTAATTACACCTGAAAACAGATGCAAAGTTACATTCCTTAGAAAATCAATTCATTAAACTCGTATTGGAATGCACAGTCAACAGCCCCCATGTTTCAAAACTATCAGTCTGATTTGTGGCAACTTCTGATTTACTAGCGAAACTGCTTAAAACATTTTTTAAAGGCAATTACAATTACTGTCTGGCATTTGACAGAAAGAAATCTCGTCAGCATTGTCCCCGTGTGTCAACTGTCACAATTTTCTAAAAATTTTGAGGCAAAAAATAGGCAGGCTCCACTATTTGCTAGCCTCGATTAGGGTTAATTCAATGTGTGTCTGCAAATAATAGTGTTTAATGTAATCTCTCTAATTACAGATAAAACGCATTTTCAGTCATGCTCATCACCGACAGTATTTTGCAATAAGTTAAACTGACAGCTGCTTTCTAAAGGGAAGGCAAAAACAAACCTTCCTTGGGGTTGTGTTGATTTTTCTCTCGCTTGCTTGCTCGTTCGCTCTTTTGCGTTGAAGTTCAGAAAAAGATGAAACTAGACACTTTGGCTCTGGACACCAACCTCGAAAATCATGGCATGCTCTGTTCCTTGGAGAAAGTTCACATTTTTCCACTTCCAACCCCCATCAGCAAATGTCTAGTCTGAATTCACTCAGTGAGAATTTTCTAAGGCTTTCCCCCCTAACCAGGTGTTGTGTTTGGTACTGGAGAGAGAGAGAAAAAATGACTCCATTAAACCCCATGATTGCCCATAAGCCAAGCTGAGCTTCCATCTATAGCACACACTCATTGCCCAAGTGTTTCCAGGTTCTCCAGAGTGCAACCAGGCAAGTCAAGGTATGACGGAGTGGGAAGATGGATCCCTTGAACTTGCTGGGTAGCCAGCTTAGATGGTTTGTTAAGCTCAGTAAATGAGGTGGAAAGTAAGTGGGGAAGATACCTGACATTGGTCTCTGGGCTCTATCCACATGCACATGTGTGAACATGCATGAACACACACACACTCTCTCTCTCTCATTTTCTAAAGGGTCAATGCATGACCCTCTTCAACCAGACCTGAGTGAACCAGTACCCTAAGGGTGTCTTACTACCAAGTGTCCAGCAATTTTAATGTGGCCTAATTAGGTTTTCTCTCTCAGGAATTGAAAATTCCAAATGAAATGTCTAGGGATAAATAAGAACATAATAAGAAAAAACCCACAAACAGTAGAAAATGTTGAGTTGTTAGGAAGTTACAAGGAAGAAGAAACACAAGGCTTGTTCAACACTGGATGAGTACAGAACAAATGCATGTGGTCTTAGATGGCGACCTCATTGGCTTCAGCTCTCAACTTGATGCAGCCTAGAATCTTCTGAGAAAGACTCCATCAAAGAAACACCTAGATCAGACTAGTGGGTGGGCTTGCTAACTAATGTAGGAGGGCCCAGTCTACTGTGAGTGTCATTTAAGAAAGCCAGCTAAGCAACAGCCAGAGAGTGAACCTGAGAGTGAGTCAGCAAGCAGCCTTCCTTCGTGGCGCTTGCCCCCAGGTCCCATCCCTGACTTCCTTCAGTGATAGACTATGGCCTGCATGTTACAGGCCAGATAAATCCTCTCCTCCTCACGTTGATTTTGGTCAGTGTTTTATCAGAGCATCAGAAAGCAAACTAGAACAGAAATCTTGGTGGTTTATTTTTAGTATCTTCAAAACATTCGTGACTCATCCTGAGCTGTTGCCCTTATCGCTCTTGAATCTTTTCCACCTGTCTTTTAGACAAGCATTTTTTTTTCCTTGCATCTTGTGTTTTCTGTTTGGGATACAGTTTGGCTCCAATACTGTGGCCTAACTCAGGGTTGCTTTCCTTTCCCAGAAAGAGTCTATTGGTCAGTTATCCAGGGCCCCATAGGCTTGTGCGGCCTCACAGAGCCCTCAGGGGCTCCATCCCTTCCAGATCACTTCTCTATGGTCTGAAGGAGGGACCTTTGTCTCCATAGTCTAAGTTGGCATCACAGTCCTGATGGAAGGATGGACAGAAGGACAGACAAGAAAGGGCACAATTGTCAGTAAGTTGGGTTTCTAGAATTTGATAAAGTCTTATCAATAATGTGTGAGTAGAAATTATGTGAAAGATCGAAGTTCTTCTAGAGCAGCACAAGAAACAGACGCAAGACCACAAAAGAGCAAGAAGAGCCATGAGCAGAGCTGATGAAACAGAAGTGGGTGCCTGAAGCAAGAGCTGGTACAAAAACTGGCAGAATTTGTAACTATCTTGAGGAGGTCTTTGGACCTTCCTATTTGTAGAACGGAGTTTAAAATAATCTCTTCTAGATCCCAAGGAGAAAAAGGCCTTAGCTAACATATGGGTTACAATACAAATCAGACAGATTCCAATACCAGCCTTTCATTTATTTATAAACCGTCCCAAGATACCGCCTATCATGATAGTGTCCTTGACTCTCCTCCAAGTTGATATTTCCACACATAGAGCCGTCTCTGGGCCAGGCGACAGTTGTACTGTCTCAAATGCCATCTAGAAGATGCCATGATGTGTGAATATAGTACCGACATTTCTAGTCGTTAGGATGGCAGAAACTATACCCTCTCAGAACTGGGGAGTAAAAATGGGAAACGGGGGCCTGGTTAATTGGTTCTGAAAGATAAAGGGTTGTGTTATTTTGAGCAGATTAACTTTACTCTTTTAAAAAATAGATACAAAACACCATAAGATTTATGTTTTGATAACCACCAGATTAATAATTCTAAGATATTGTGACAAACTCAGGTGTTGGGGAGATGGAATCTACTGGCTCTTGTACCCCCACGGTGGCTGATCCCACTGGTCTGTAACTGCCTCCGAGAAGGCAGATGCTGCTGGCACCAGGACTGAACTTTAAAAACCTAGAGGAGTTCCTGCCTGTGCCCAAGGGCAGACATATATAAAAATGACCACAACACGAGTTTAGAGCAAGAACCTAAAAGCAGTGCATTGGCTGAAGCAAAAGGAGAGATTTTAGCACATCAAGAGAGGTGCTGAGGACTAGTCAACATTAACTAATTAGAGTCTGGACATCATACACATATCTCAAATACAGTTTTGGCCCAAGGAAAAGCTAGTTTCAGAAGACTAGTTATATACGCACAATATTTAAGCCATATTTTGCTTTGGAATATGTATAATAGCCAATGGTAATCCAATATTCAGAATATGAGGGAGAAAGGGTAATCTAACTGGGCACTTGGCAATTCTAGATGTTCTTGTGTTGGTGGCTAAGTTCAGTGATGTTTGTTATATCATTCTTTTTGTATGTATAAAATATTTTAGTTACTTTTCACTTATAAATAAATTTCATTTTGTATACGTGAAGTACTTGACTTTTTAATCAGTTATACATTTCCAATTTTATATTATTTTAATTTTCCATAGTACCTTGGCAACATGAGAAACAAAAATATAAATGCAAGGACAACAATACTTTTAAAATAAGAAAGATCAAGCTGGCAAGATGGCTCAGTGGGTAGGGACACTTACCGCCAAGCCTGATGACCTGAGTTCAGTCCCCTGGGCCCACATGGTGGGAGAAGAGAACTGACTCCTGGAAGTTGTTCTCTGGTCTCCATGTGAGTTTCATAGCACGCGTGCTCCCTGTAGATAAAGAAGTACAGAAAAATTTAAAATAAAAACATTAAAAATCATTAAGTGATCAAAATAGTAAAAACTATAGCCATCTGGTGCAATGGCTTGGCCACTAAAGTGCTTCCTGTGCCTCCATTTAAATCTCTGAATTTAGATTCCTACCACCCTTATAAAAAGCCAGGGCCATGTGACCCCAATGTTTGACGGGAGTAGGGGAAAGGGAGATGGTAAGTAGAGGCAGGAAGATTCCCTGGGTCTTCCCTAGTCTAGCTGAACTGGTGAACTTGGAGTTCAGTGAGAGAATTTGTCTTAATTAATTAATTAAAAAATAAAATGGAGTGAGATACAGGAAGACACCCAGCATCAAGTTCTGGCCTTTGTATGTCAATGCACAGATACATACACCCTCCTGCACACATGTACACACATAAACACACATGCACACTCACCCTACTACCTGCCCACAAATAATAAAAAAGAAAATCTACTAAATGCACATGTACTGGTAAGAAAGCATGAAAGCAGCCCTATTAGGATTATGTACATATGAACATGCAACTCATATGTGGCCACGCTGTTGCACATTTAGACCGTCATGACTTGCTTCATGATAGGAATATTGTGTTAGTCAGGATTTTCTAGAGTAACAGAACTCATAGAATGAGTCTTTAAACATACATACATTCATACATATTCAATACACACACAAAGAGGATTTATTAGAATGACTTACAGGCTGTGGGCCCACTAATCCAACAATGGCTGAGTGTGAACAGGAAGTTTAAGAATACGCAGTTACTCAGTTCACAAAGCTCAATGTCTCAGCTGATCTTCAGTTGAGAAGAATTCCAAAGAAATAGGCTCCAAAGCCAGTGAAGGAAAGGACTTGATAGAGAGGGCAAGAAGAAGCAGACAGAGTGAAAAGCTTCCTTCTTTCATGTCCTTCATACAGCCTTCCAGCAAGTGTAGTCCAGGTTAAAGGCGTGTCTTCCCACCTCAAAGATCTGGTCACCTCATTTAAAATGATTTAATTAAGCAGAACTCCCTCACAGGTGTGCCTAGCTATTTAGGGGTTTTAGTTAATTCCAGATGTAATCAAGTTTTCAATCAAAACAGCCATCACAAATATGTTCTGAGAATAGTTTGTAGGTGATGTGTCAAGTATGCAAAAACAGTATGTGTGTGTTTGTGTGTGTTTGTATGTGTGTTTGTATGTGTATGTATGTTTGTGTGTTCACAGCTGGTGTGGGTCAGTCAGAATACATGACCTCTGATGCAAACAAAAGATACAGTAAACAGGAGACATACAAAGTCTCTGTTCATATAACACTGCACACCCGAGTACAATAATTTTCTTGTTTTTTATTTGTTCTTTGAAAACTTCATACATGTATACAATGTCTTTTCTTTCCCTAGACAGAGTCTCACTGTGTAATCCTGGCTGGTCTGGATCTTTGAGAGATTTAACTGTCTCCACCATTCAAGTGCTAGGACCAAAGGTATGAGCCACCAGGTTCTTTACTTGTCTGTCTGTCTGTCTGTCTGTTTGTCTTCTGTCTTTATCTGTCCATGTATCTATCTATATATCTATCTATCCATCCATCTATATCTTTCCTTGCTTTCTTTCAAATTCATGACCTGTTTTTCTCTTTTTCTTTCATTTATTTATTTTTGTATTTGTTTATTTTTATGTACGTTGGTGTTCTTCCTGCTTGTATGTGTGTGTGTGAGTGGGGTGTCAGATCCTCTGGATCTGGAGTTACAGACAGTTGTGAGCTGCCATGTGGGTGCTAGGAGTTAAACCTGGGACCTTTAGAAGTACAGCCAGTGCTCTTAACCACTGAGCCATCTCTTCAGCCCCCTGTTTTGTCATTAACTGTTGTTATACACATATATTCCTAAATACATAAATACAACCTGCTCAGTCTATATAATGTTACTTGCATGCATGTTTTCAGGGATGACCACTTGTGATTGGTAAGAGTTGAGATGCTTTTCTGGGGAACACTATATCTCTCTCTTAGCATTCTTAGATATCTGTAGTTCTTTTTGTAGGATTAGGAACTTTCTCCATTCACTTTGACATATCTGTTGTTGTCCTTGTTCAAATCACGTTTAGGCAGTCATGTTGATGCAATTTTATGGGTATAGTTTCTGAAATCCCTGGGGACACAGTCTCACAGCAAACTCCCTGATTCTCTGGTTCTTAGAGTCACTAGGTCCACGATGGTTCCTGAGCCTCGGGTGTGGGAGTTGTATTGTAGATGTATCCATTGGGGCTGGGCTCTACAACTGTGCAAACGGTGCATTCTGACTGGCTGTGGTTTTCTATAATGGCCTCCATCTGCTACAAAGAGATGTTACCTTGATGAGGGGCAAGGGTCACACTTACCTGTGTGTGGAAGGACTATTAATCAGAGTGTGCTTAGGGATGCTGCTGCTTTAGTAGAGTGGCAGTTGTAGGTTCTCCTCCAGGATCCACGACTTCACTGGCTGCAGGTGGTTAGTTAGGTTTCCAGTACTAGGCATAATATCCCTCTTGTCGAGCCAGTCTTAATCTGATTGGAGAGCTGTTGGTTGCCACCAAGGTACACACTCCACTGCTGCGCCCTTTTGATTATTGTGCCATGCTGGTTGGGTTCATAGGTGTCACAGCTGGGAAGGACTGTTTCTTGCTTCTTTCTCTGGAAGCTTGCATGGTGCCTTCTGGTACAATGAAGCTAGTCCTTAGGGAGGAGGCTTTCAGGTCAGTTCCAGCTCATGGGCCTCTGGGTGGCCCTGTGTCTGAAGTGTATGGTGCCTTCAGCAATAGCGACTTAACTCAGTGTATCTTATCAAATCCATCCTTCACCTTGCCTTTCCAATTACCCACCTCCCCTTCTGAGGGAACCCTATATGTTTCTTTTTCAACTTCATGTCCCTTTAAAATAATGGTTTATAACCTACCAACTCCAGTTCCTAAACCTATATATCCATGGACATGGGCTCATTTGCTGGGCTTCAGAGCTACTGGTAACCACACTCCTAAAGACAAGTGACTCTCCCTTTTTCAGCAGCCATCAACTGTCAATAGCTCCTCAGATAGGGGTGGGGCCTCAGAATTAGAAGCTTTTAAGTCCTCTGAATCTGAGGGGCAATCGTGATGAGTAGGAGTCTGCTCTGAGGGGAGAGAAAACTGGTGTTGCAAGAGAAGTAGCCAAAGGGAGTTCATGAGGCAGTACTGGTTTTTACAGAGTCCAGCAGGCCTAAGGTTAGCAAGGGATGGGGCTTGAGAAACATAGGGCCAGTATGACCAGGACCTATAAAGAATCCAGCAGTTTGAAGACTAGTAAAGAAGAAAAGGCAAATGTGCATTGCAGGGTTCTCAACCTCTCTGGCAAACCTCTACCTCCAAAAATACTTACATTATGACTCACAACAGTAGCAAAATTACAGTTACAAAGTAGCAACAAAATGATTTTGTGTTTGGGGGTCACCACAAAGGGCTGCAGCATTAGGAAGGTTGAGAACCACTGGTGTACTGGATTGTGGTTGTGATTCTAGGGTGGAACTACCCTTTGTTAACGAGCAGGGAACTGGGGTTAACTGGCTTCAGTTCAAGGAATGAGCAGGTGTTTGATGACTGAATTTCAGATAGCAGTGAGGAGTGGTAGGGAAGAACCCATGTGCTGTCTTTGGGATCTTGGATTATAGCGTTAACCTCTCTCCCCTCCTTTCTCTTTTTCAGACTGAGGAAAAAGCACACTGCCTAAGAAATACTAAGCATTAGACAGCACCGTGGGTAAGCATGCTTACTAAAGTATCTGGTGTAAGCAGTAGGTGCTTAATCAATGTTAGCTCTCTCTTTTCTGCCCTGAAAATCAAATGCCTCTGGAGGCATGAGGGGTGGGCACATCATTACAGGTGACAGAGGGGGCTGAAGATTCATCATGACTCTAATGGAACCATGGAATGGGACTGACATTTCAGAGACGAGAGCACAGTTTGGGAGAGCAACAGAGCCAGAGCATCCTCCAGCAGTGTCACAGGGCAACCTGGAGACCTGGGGACCTTCACCGCGAGGAAGGTTCTAGGAAATGTTTCTTGAAGAAGTCTATCCTCTGTGAAGGTGTTGAACAAAAGTGCAGAATCATCCTTGGACACTTAGACTCTTTCAGCCGGCTGAGAGCTTTCAACGACAAACTTCTGGACCGGTACGAAAAGCCTCTCAGATTTTAGTTCTAGAACAAAGGTTTGTAAACATCCTTGATTGGGGGAAAATTTTCAGACCTCTCCTGAAAGAAGGAACTGGGGGTGGGGGGTGGGAGATGGGAACCCCTAAAACCAGTAGCTAAGAAAACAAAGCAAAACACAAAACCCCCAAAACAGTAAATGAAAACAGTAACGAGATGCACATATAATCAAGAGCATCCTTAGAAAATACTTCAACCCAGAAGCCAACAATTAATTAGCCACAGAGGAGAGAGCAGGGTGTGGGAACTTCTGAACATCTCTCGTTTGCAGCACTGCTATTCACCACTGGTACAGGCCACTGTAGTCCAAGTGTGCATTGATGAGGAGTGGATAAGCAAATGCAGACTATACATTACAATGAATTATTTCACCTTAGCAAAGAAATACATGCTGGCAAGGCTGCATCGTGTTAAGTGGAATCAGTAAGACAGAAAGGGACAAATCCTCTGGTCAAATTTGCAGAAGCAGGAAAGACTCCCAGGAGCTCAGAGTGGGAAATGGGGAGTTGTTTAATGGGCATAGTTTCAGCACTGCAAGATGAGAAAATTCTTGAGACTGCTTGCTCAGTGTAAATGTATTTAACACTATTGAACCATGTCGTTGAAATGGTGGTACTTTTTGTGTAATGTTTATTTTCCACAGTGGGAAAAAGCTAACAATGAACTTTCTGTTGTTCATCCTTGTACATTCATAAAACTCCAGCTAGAGGTAAATCTACTATTTTATCCCTGGTCTCCGGTCCCTTCCTATTTAAACAAGGCCTTTGTCCCTATGGTCCCCTCAAAGGCTTTATTGATATTGTTATTATCAGTATTGGTATAGCTTTTGGCTTACCATTTATTTTAATTCATATGCAGATGAAGAGCTGTTGTATCTCTCCTTCATTTCTTACTAAGCATATTTTATCGTTGAGCTAATGAACCTGGTGGACACAGAAAAAGCTTAATATGCACTGGTGAACTTCCTTAGGGCAATCTCAACACTTCCACTTTCAAGGTATCATCACATGAAAAGACTAGTCTACCGAGACTCTATGAGGTTTGGAAAGACTAGTCTACCGAGACTCTATGAGGTTTGGGGATGGGTTTGAACAAAACTGTGTTTGTGGCCTTTACAAAGAAGGGGTTTCTGGCCCAGGCAGCAGAAGTGGGGTGGGTCAGCAAGAGAGAGTGGGGTTGGGGCAGGACACACTGCTCAGTCCTGGAGAACCACAGCCTCAATCTCATGATTCTGGGTTCACAAACAGCATCATCCTGATGCAAAAATGATTCTGCCTTGCCTCTAAGACTAGGCAGCAAATGTTTAGGTCCGTTCATGTTATCTAGAGTTGGAAGAGAAATGGAATTTCACAGAGTATGTGTGCATGTGTGTGTGCCCGAGTGCTTGTGTCTGTGTGTGTGTGTCTGTGTGTGCTCTAGGCCCACCCAGCATGCCTTGCCCTCAGGAAACTGTCAATAAATGGTCATTAAATTTAGTGTCCTTCTTCCCAATCGCTGAGATTTAATCCATTCCCAATTCAGAATATCTATTAATTTTGCAGCACTACTAAGCCTTTAGAAAAAAAAATCCATTTGTAGATGCGTTTAAAGACTTCCCAGTAAACATCACTGCACCGATTAAGAGAAAGCTGTTAAAAGGAAGCATGTTCATTCAACACACCGGTAGCCATTGGTAAAATGTAATTTAATTTAATGATTTAAATTTACATTGTTAATGTACAAGAGCATTTCTTTCAAACCACAGGTTATAACACACACTGAAAAGCAATGCTGTTAGAGGAGCCAGGCTTGGGAAACTCTGCCATTTGAAACAAAAGCAAGGCACTCTCCGAGAACAGCGAATGGGTTCCTGATTTCACACTGGGAGAGCTCTCCCTCAAGGGGAGGATCACCTTCTTTAATGCTTGTCCTCTTCAGAGCTAGTGTGCCAGCCACTCTGTGTACACTTGTGTGTCAACATTAAAAAAAAAAATTGAACAGCTAGATGACTTGAGAGGCTCTCATAGTTGTGGTAACTATGGAAGACAGAACACTGGTGTATAAGCTTTCCTTTTAGCGCTAGTGTCTGGCCCTGTAACTAACACAGCTCTGTCATTTCTTCAAACCAGCAGATATGATGCCCAGACAGTCCTTTCCCTTCAGTCTGGTGATGTGAAGACAAAAAAGGAACAGCATTTCCCTAGAGCATTTCCCTAGTGCTGCTGTTCCGCTTTGCTTTTCAGACAGGACAAAAAAAAAAAATGAGGATTAACTTTCGAATACTCAAAGTGCACAAGAAGGTTATGTACGCTCAGTACTTCTAATTTATTCAAATTCAATTTGAATTTGGTCTGAAGCGATCTTGTGTGAAATGTTAGCTTTCCTGATATTTAATAATGTTTATTATGTTTGCATATAAGCTCAACAAATTAATGCCAAAGTACTACTTTATTCAAGGCTGTCTGCAGGTAAAATGTTAATATGAGTGACTATGTTTAAAAGCCTATTTTACTAGAGACGCAGTGAGTTGTGGGAGAAGGCTAAAGAGAGGTGAATTGAGTCCTACTCTAACTGTAGCTGTTTGCCCTGCAACAGGGTCCCGGTTTTCTCATTGTGAACTTCAGGAGATCTGATCAGATGATGAGCCAGGCCCCTTCCAAGTCTGAGGTTCAAAATCTTAACATTCCAGGCCTTGTCATCTTGATAGAAAAGTAATATCATAAAATCTCACACAAACAAAATACATTATCAAATATCCAAATGATTTGCACAAAAAAAAAAAAAGGAAAGGAAAGGATATGATTTTCTATCTGGGTTATACTTTGCAGCAATTAGGCAATTCATTTGGCATTTGTTTGATTGTATAATTTAATGACAATATAAACAGTATAGTTTTGTTATTTCTTTTAAAAAGACTAAAGCAAAAAATGATTTAAAGCTAACAAAAGCTACTGTGACATCAGTTTGACATTCAAAGTTTGAGTCTTAGCAAAACGGCCAAAGGTATCTTGACTTGATACAGAGTATATAATATAAAGATTTTTAGACCTAAAAATCTTCCAACGTTATTTGAATTTAGCAAAACATAAACAAAAATTTCATATCAAAGTGCTAAACAGTGCCGCCTCACAGGTCACTGCAAATGAAGGATAAAATGACGGCGCGCGGAAATGACGTTTATTGTACAAATGGTTAATAAAAAGACACATTATAAATATATATGTAACCTGCTATGTTTATATATATATATGCTTATTTAATTTCTAATTGGTGTATCCAAGTCACCACAAACACCCCATTTGATTACTCTGTAACTCAGCCTCCAGGAGCTGGTGGTCTTGCAATAAATACAGGCAAAGCTATTACAATATAACGTGCACACAAATGTTCATACAAATAAGGACACTATGCGACAAATTATTTCATAATAATATGGCATCAACAGTAGAAACATATAAAAGGGGCACAAACACGGAATGTTGAACTGCAACCCACTAATCTTTTCTAGTACTCACATTAATACTATGTTTTTTTTTAAAAAAGATGATTTGCTTGCTTTCCAAAATTGTCTCTAACCAATAACAAAAATTAAATTATATATATATGTATATATATATAAATCCTTATCATTTCTGGTGCTTACCCTGTATGACCCAGTTCCTATTTATTTGCACGTTCTCCATGAGGGGAAGCCAGCACTTCATTGGTTCACCCCATGCTGCTTGGACTACTGAACGGGTGACTCATGAAGTTGCTACAACTGAAGCAGGTTTAGAGAGCTCTGTCCAGGTTGATAAAACATGGAGAACACAGTTGTATACAATCCATCTTATAACTCGACCCCCCTTCAGGACAGCTCGATAGTCACAGGGGTTGGATTCCATCGTGAATGGCCTGAAAGTCTTAGAAGGGCCATACCTCCAAAGGGTTCTACAGGGCAGATGGATCAAGCCTTTGCTAGGAAAACGAGCGTGTCATTTGCTAACATGACTGCCTCCGTCTTATTTTCATATAAAATAAGAGAGAGTTCACAAACACTTAGTAAGACAGCACTTTAAAAAATTGCACTTGTATATGGAAGCAAACAGCCATCATTATTTTGCTAAGTCTGATTTATAGATAATCTTCCATCTTTTGCCATTTTTTAAAAAAGAAGAATATATAAACGAAAAGGGAATTTTCTGCCTTGTTTGCACAATGTATGTACCCTCAACACAGGAAGTACATCCTAAAGGGATCAGTCTTAAGACACGGCCTACCCTGGTGAACAGCACTTGGCTGCTCTTATTTTTAAGTAGAAAGCAACCATAATTGTATTCCCCAGAAAGGGTTCGGTTTGTGTGTGTGTGTGTGTTTAAAAACAGTTATATTATCCTTTCCTTCTCCCTGCTGGGATAGCATCATCCAAAAGTGCCTTGTCAGCAATTTCTTAGAAAAGCTTCATGAACTATTTTACCCCCTCCCATCCCACCCACCAAAGCCTAAATATAAAACACAACCCTAACATGTTACTCTGCAAGGTTTCCGGCTTTAGGCTGTAAAGATAGGTGCCAGGAAAAAAAAAGTCTTTGCTTTCTATGGGAGCTTCTTTTCCCCTGAAGGAAGGACAGAGTGGCCGGTGCTCAGAGCCATCCTTCTGCTCACTTAATGGTCAGGTACCAGCAGGGCAAGTAGCTCCCTGCTCTCAGACTCGCCCTGCTCAGAAAGGCAGGGTGTCATGGAAGAGCTTGTCGATGACCGAGGGTGGGGACACCAAGTCCTCCAGCTTCAGGTAGAAGATGCGCTGGAGACCCTGGGTGCAAATCTTCCTCAGTTCCACCAGTGCTCTCAGGACCTTGGGCTCGGCAGGCTCCAGAGCCTGTCCCTTCCTCTGGTGGTCCTTTAAGCTGCTTGTGATCTTGTTGCATAGCTCCTCCACTCTCTTTGGTTCTTTTAACCCATGTCGCTCTGTAGAAGGATAGAGAAAGGTAAGCTCTGGGAGCAGGTAAAAAGTGCACTAACAGCCTTAATCAAGTTCTCCTGTTCTGCCAGATGGGTTAGGCATTTTACAATCAGAATGCCCTTTGTGGACTGGGGTGATAGTTCAGCTAGTAACTCGGTCAGACCTGATTTTGATTCCCCAGAACCCACCAGGTGGAAATGCAATTTCCAGCAATGGGGAGGCAGAAACGGGAAGATCCCTCTGGGCTTGCTGGCCAGCCAGTTTTGCCAATTTGGGTTGGCACAGGAAAGTGAATTAATGTTTCAGTTCCAAAGCAGGGAGGGGGCCACTGATGTGAGCCCCTCCACGCATGCTCTTAAGTGTTTTCCTGTGTTTCCATGCTAGCTGGTATTGGGGAAAGCCAGCTCTCCTTTCCTTTGTTTCTTTCTTCCCTCAGAACACCCACTGGCCTATGCCTGGCACTCTACTCAACACACCAGTTTTCCTAAGGCACAAAAAGAAAAGTCACAGCAGAAAGAAGTAGGCCCTGGAAGACACAAAGCAGTCATTTGTCAAGATACAGAGAGTACCCCTTAATTCCACAGAACCGTACGGAAGAGGATTCCCATGTTAACCATTATAATCTTTTTGGTAAAGCTGGTTATGTTCTCAGGCACACAGTTGCAGAAGGCTGGTGTTTGAAGCCCATCTTCCAGGCAGAGTTTGTTCTCTGGCTGGAAAGCTTGGTTGGGTCTCACTATGATGACAGGAGCCTGGTGTCTGTGAGAGCCTGGCTCTCACAGCCAGTGTAGAGTAGAACCTCCTTTCTAAGGGGAGGGTAGGATCTACTGGTACATTTGTATCTAAAAACTGTTTATTTGTGTGTGTGTGTGTGTGTATGTGTGTGCATTGACCTTGGTGTCTTCCTCAAGCCTGTCCTTATATAAAATTTTGCTTTTCGAGGGACAGAAGGTAATCTTCTAACAGCGATTAAGCATCAGTTCCTCATTTCTCCTAGATTTAGTTGTTTTAGTCATAGGTCTTGTTATAAAAGTTATTTCCATGAAGCAAAGGCTAATGAAAATAACTACCAGACATTTTTTTCTTTCTTGTCCCAAAGAAAAGAGGTCTGCAAAGCAGGAAACCTGCACTGTTATGGTGTGGCTAGCGTATATGACTTGGGTAAGTGCTTTTCTCACTAGGACCTTCTTAAGGGAGGAGGCTGGATTTAAGGACTCCGAAGACCCCTTCCAGAGCAGATGAGTTCAGATGTACTTAAGTTCAGCACGGAAATCAACCCCTGTGTCTCAGCACCTCGTGACTGTCAGGTTTCTAGTCTAGTGAAGCGTTCTATAGAGAAAGAGGTCCTGAGTTTGGAATCAAAACCAGTTCTGGCTCTGCTCTTTACATTGGGATCCAATCTCTTCAAGACTTAATGTCTTCCTAGGAAAATGGGAGTTACAGGGTGGAAGAAACACAGGTTTTAGTCCTGTTATTGTTCATCTTAAACACTGCACAGTGAACTGACAGAAAAGTGTGGTCCTTATATAAATGTCTTCCAACTAAGATGATGTTACAGATACCAACACCAGGATTGGCAGCATCTGAGACAGTGGCTGACACTCAGTTTGTGAAGGCAGCTGCAAGACCAAACAGAAGACAGAGCCCCAGCATCCCAGAGCTTTGCAGCTCTTGACTTTGCCCTAGGAAACTATTGCTGGTTAGGCAGGTGCAAACCTCTCTGCTTGGTTTATCAGAGCCCCTGCGCTTCAAGAAGAAACACCGAGCATGAACCTTGAGGAATCCTGACTGCAGTAGTAAGCTGCCGAAAGTTTTATTTTTTTTCCCTGAAGCATAGGACCAGGTGGCAAGCTTGGCAGCAAGTATTAAGAGGTATAAAATGTTCATAGCCTCTGACCAAGCTACCCAGTTCCTGGGAATTTATCCAAAGAAGAAAGTCAACTGAAAACAAAGACAACAACCCTGTATGTATGGAATATTTGGTGGAACATTTATCTATTACTACCCTGCATCTGAGAACCCAAAACAAGGAAACTCTGGGGAGAGGAGCAGAGTTGAAGAAAAGGGAAACTGTTATGTATATAATGGCAAGTTTATACAGTGGAAGACCCTGAAGCTGTCACAGACAAGTAGGAAGATTATTAAAGAATATGGAAAAACACAGATAACATTAAAGGAAGAAGAGAATATTAAATAGTACCCAGGCTAATATCTCATTCATGCAAAAATAATACTAAAACCTGGGGCTGGTGAGATGACTGAGCAGGTAAGGGTTTTTGCTGGCAATGCTGTTGACCTGAGTTTAGTCCCTGAGCTCCATATGGTAGAAGGAGAGATGAGGATGCCCCCCCCCCCCAGCTGTCTTCTTGACCTCTACAAATGCACTGTGGAATGTACACACATAAATACATACACACAAAATAAATGTAATTTTTCTTCATATAAAGGATGAAAATAAACAAAATGTAAAAATAGTCATGAGATAAATTAGATGGCTCTTTTACTTTCAAAATTTCTAGGTTAGTGTTATTTGGAGAATATTGTTAAAATAGAACAAGGTATGAGATGGTCCTTCATGAAACCCTCTCATATACATAATACCAGTCACTAACTTGCTGATATTTAATTCGATTAGCATTGAGAGCCATTAAATCTGATTTGCGAGCTAAGGAGAGGAGGTGTCTCTCACAATCAAATGCCAGTCCATCAACTGAGACTTTCCCATCCTTCCAGGGCCTTCTGTCTCATGGACCATCCAAGATTCCACTCTTGTTATCAGGATGAAGAAACTGAGCAATTTGTGTGTGGGGGGTGGGGTAGGAGGATGCAGGGGGTGGTGATTGATTGTGGGACCTTAGAGCCAGACTTTCTCATGGCCAAACTCACAGAAGGGAGCATGGAGTTTCCTCTGCTCTCCAGCCAGTCGTGGCTGCTGAATAACTATGGCAACCATTATTTATTCAGTGAATTGAAGTGGGGATCGATACCTCCTGCCAACTGGATCAGCAGGGCCTGGAATTCCTTGAGGAATTCATAGACACTCCTGTTAGGAGCCAAAGGCGCCTCGCTTCTTCTTTGTTGTTGTAAACACTCTCAGGGTCTGTGGCTTCTTTATTTTTCCATAGGAGCTAAGATAAAATTCAGTTTTTGTGTATACTCCTGCCAGCAGCCAGCAAGGTTTTTAGATCACCAGGGAGTCACCAAGCGTCTGGGACCTTTTCAGCAATTTAAAATTCCTTAAAATTCTAATCACTGACATTTAGTTGAAGGGACTTCCCCCTTGCCCCATTGCAGATTGGCAAACAGCTACAGAGTGGAAATGTGGAGTTCATAACACAGAAGGAAAGAGGGAGTCAGATATCTGGGTTTTCTCATTTTCTGGAGAAGTTTGCACGGGCAGTTAAGGTTTTTCTAGGCAGGAGGGATGTAGCTTAGTGGTAGAGTGCTCACCTAGCACGTGCTGGGTTGAATCCTCAGCAGCAACAACAACAACCGAAAAATCCTCCAGTCCCGCCTCAATAATTTAGTCAAACAAGCTTTTTGCATTAGAGTTATACAATATTCATCCTGCCTTTCAGTATCGTAAGTCAAGCATTATGTTTCTGAGACGTCAAAACAGTATTAGAAATATATCACAAACATTGTGTATGTGCATTGGAAGGGATTCGACCCACTTTGTTTAAAGTCCCACCTAAGAGCATCTCCACGACAAGTCACTCCAAAACCAAAGTTAGCTTCTGGCTACAATGGCAGGCCAGGCATTTTAACTTCATGATAAAGCTCACTGAACAGTTCTTAGATCATGCTCATTTACTTACTCTATCTCAGAATGAGGCAGAACGATCGTTACCTTTAATTAATATGTAAGAAGACTCAAAGAAGTGACTTGCCTCTGGCTGAAATTAACAAGTGGCCAGTTTCTTTCAAACCGAAATTGCGAACTTCTCTCACAGCCAGCTGGCTACCTGCCTTTGACTGCCTGCAATTGTTAGAAAGTTTCTCCTCATCCTGAGATGAACTTTAGCAGCCTCCTGCTTTCTGTGGACTTAGTTAAGTAGTGGTTAATTACTTCTTCCAGTAGGTGTTTATTAAGTACCTACCCTACAGACTGTGGGGTGAGAACAGCGGAGAAAACAGCATACTCTGCTGTGTGGGGCAGTTCTCATCTAAAGACGTGTTTGGATTCCTGTTGGCGTGTTAGCTATCCATGTCACAGATGGCTCCGTTGAGCATGAAGAGGACAGGGGGGAGTTGAAGGGAAAGAGGAGGAGGCAGGAGCGGGGGGCAGGCGAGGGGGTGGAGAGGAGAAGGGAGGGCAGAGAGCTGCTGGGACTGCCTGGACGCAGTAATGAGACACTCAAGGCTGTGCTCATGTTCTTCCCCCTTCAGCTAGCTAGTGATGATGCACTCTTCTCACATCCAGTCAAAGAAGCTTCCTTCTTGGCTCCTTGTCTGGGTCAGATTCGCTCATAGTACAGGATCCTCTCCCTTAGCAGGACAAGCAAGTTTGAAATCTGGTACTCATGTGACAACTGCCTGACTCTTCCCTTAGATTTAAGCTCCCTGGAGAAATGCCCTCCATTTGCTGACGGTGGCCCCATCTCCTGCAGCAATCCTAGCACACCTAACACACATCCAATAGATGAATCTATACGATGGAAGACCAAAACCAGTTGAGAAATGGCTAAATGAACACTGAATGCGAAAGCTGTTCAGATTAAAACAATGAGCTGGAGCTGTAAAGGCTCACAGAAGTGGGGAACCTTATAAACTCACTCTCCAGGCAGAGGCTCCCTTCTTAGTGCTTCTCAGCTCTGTCAGCTATTAGCTGGGTGACTTGGGGTCCATTTCCGCACTTATGAAAGAGGGCTAATAAGGGCAGTTGCCTTTCTTCTTACTGTGAAATTAAATGGTCTTTACATGCAGCGTACTTGGAATACCAGGCATGCAGTCGGTACTTAATATATTCTTGCAAACACTCTTTAAAAAATGATTTTAAAACTCAATTCATCATTTTCCATGTCCTCTTCTAATGGCACAGAAATCTGCCTTCCCCCAAACTCATAATAATCTCTGGAGATTCCTTCAGAGGGTGGCCTGGGGTTAGCCCAGTCACTTTAGTAACTCTCAGTGTGGCCTTCCTTGCATCTGTATTCTTCTCTCAGATACAACTTCCTCTGGACAAGATCTCTCATACCTCCTGTCTACATTGTTGCAATTGCTTTTGACTGCCTTTCTTGCTGTGATGCATCCTAGGTACTTCCAAATGTATTCAGCAACATTAAAACCACGCATGTAAAACTCTTGGCACACTGCCAGGTACTATCTGAAAAATATTAGCTATTATTAATGCCAAAGAATGCTATTATTAATACCAATAAGTTCCCTTGTTCCTCAAAAAATGGCTCAAATCCCAGCAGTATCAACATAACCTAGGAGCTTGTGAGAAATGCAGAGCCTTAGGTCCTGCTCCAGGCCTACACAACCAGTACATGTGCAGTGCTTTGCAGGCCAGGTGGAGAGGCTCAGCCTAGTCAGTCCTTGCACCTCAGAGCTGCTCTCTACCTGGTAGAGATGGTGGGCAGCATCTCTACCCTGAGCCTCTGCAAGCCTCATTTCCCAAGGCATCTTGTTTTAATTTCACATAATGCTGCCTATGAAAACTCTCTCCCAAGGGAGTTTATTTCAATTTCAAACAGTTTTATGTCAGTTTCTCATATTGAGCTAACTTTTGCTGTTTTACAGTTCCCACTTCTGCCTCTTGGCCTACAAGAGAAGCACAAGGCTCTCTTCCTCAGAGCAGAGAACAGCGGATGGAGAAAGGGATGGATAGTATTCAGCAGTAGACCATCCCACCCCCCCCCCCCCTTCCCCGGCCAGCTTTATGAGCGGGTCTCTGGGTTTTGGCCAACTTAGAGATAATTTCTCAGTCCCAGCCAAGGAGGAAGAAAAGAAGTGAGGCTGTTACTGAAACAGCAAACAGCAAACAGGGACTTCCTGCTCTGAGCCTCGCCTCTCTCTCTAGGGAGTCATGCTGCTGGCACTTGCTGAGTCACATGGCATTTACTGACTAGTGGGCAGTCCCAGAACCTACACTGGTCAGGAAGCCACAAGTCAGGTCAAGGTGTACAAGTACTTTTCTGTCTTTGAGTGGATGTTGCTCTCCAACACCACTGACTCTCTGAGGGACAAGGGTCTATGCACCTGGTATGCGCCAGATGCTCCATAGAAAACAACCAAATTAAACTAAATTGAAATCGGGCATCTCTCAGGAAGTCAGATTATTTTCTAATAACAATGCTAGGCTAAAAATAATTCAGATTTTCCTAATTTGAGAGGCTTGCTGATATTCATAACCCATTTGTTCAACTAATATTGGTCATGCATCAGACACTGAGGTAAATTTAAATGTTATCAAGATTCTCCTTTCACTTAGACTTTTTTGGGGGATCCCCAAGTATATCCCAAATGCTTAGAATGAGCCTTAGTAGGAAATTTGTGTGTGTTCATATGTGCTTGTGTGTGTGTGTGTGAGCACATGTGTACATACGTATGTGAAAGCTCTCTGTGTCACTCTGAATCTTAATTTTTGAGGCAAGGCCTCTCAATGAATTCAGAGCTCACTGATTCATGTAAGCTTGCTGCCAGTGAGCTCCAGGGATCTCCCTCTCTCTGTATCTACCACCACTCCCATTTCTGGGCTTACAGATTGCACCCCACCCCCAAGCTCATCTTTTATATAAGTGCTGGGGATTGAGCTTGGGTCCTCTTGCTTGCTCTCAGGCCATTTACCTATCTCCCCAGGTTCAGTAAATATTATCGAGTTGACTTGAACTGGATGACGAAACACATGCTACCACAGAAAAATGTTCAGTCAGTACATGGAAGGAGGGGGAATGTAGATGGAACTTCTTTACAGTCTCTACAACCATTGTTCTATCTGAAGGGGAAAGCATGCAGGCACCGTTGCATATTCAAAGGGGAGGAAAAACGTGCCGAGAGAGATACTAGCATCACTGCTCTTCTTGTAGGAAGCCCATAAAAAGGCACGGACAAAAGAAACCCTGATTGTGCCATATAGATGCAATTGTACAAAAGCTAAAGACATTCATAGACTCTGAGAAGTTAGTTCTTGCTGGAAGACAATATTCAGGATAATAACAGTGAAGGTTTAGATGATTCTTTTCCTCTGTAGGGTTATACACTAGTTTATTCTTTATATGAAATTTACAAATACACGTTATTGCCTAGTATGATCTCACCATGCCCCCATTCCTGCTGAAATCTAACCTTCAATGTGATAATGTTAAGGGGGAGGGGCACTCGGAAGGAGCCTCCAGAAGTGCAAGGCAGGAATTTCTATTGTTTATAAGCTACCCACACTATCGTATTTTGTTATAGCATCCTAAATGTTCTAAGGCTTTACCTCTGTGAGAAGCGAAAATGCCGGTTTTCAGAAAAGATGAGGAGGGATTGCCCAGAGTCATGCAGCTACGATATGGCCAGATAAAGACTCAAACTCAGATCTTAACTCTCCAAATCCTGAAACTGCTCCCCTTTCTTTCCAAAGTATATTATTTTGCCAAATTTCACCCCTACTTGCCCTTGCCACATATCTGATGCCAGGGATTCCGAGTGAGCAGATGAGCTCTGGAAAGGCCGGGGGAAGGAGCGGCCAAGTGTTGATCTTAGCACCGGATCTGTCTCTCTTCCTCCTCCGTCTTAGAGGTCATGTTCCAATAAGACCAGGAAAAATAGACAGGAGAGAAAGGACTCATTGTTTTACCTGACAGAAGACTTGAATCTTGGAAAGAATGTCTTGGGGAGTTTTCAAAAAACTCCATTTGAACACCAAAATTTCTCCTACCATCTGGCTCCAAAGGACCTTTTTGATCATATCTCCCTATCAGTCACTAGATGGAAAATACATGCTTATACTCCAAGGTTAGTTCATAGCATGAAGCCACAAGGTAAATACCTCAATCAATCAGTTGTTTCTCTGAAAACTCTTTACATTTTCGCAGAGCTCAGGGAATGCGCTCAAGCTGCTGCCTCAAGAGGCAGTGAAACTGTCTCCCAGAGTGCACTGCTGCCTTGGCTTTCATGCTTGCTCCAGAAGAGACAGGCATTCAGAGTCATAGCCTGGCCTCTTTGAAATGTTCATCTTTCTGCTTCAGATCATGTATATGATTAAATACACGAAAAAAGTAATTTGACCATCTATGATTTCCCCACAACTGTTCGGGGTGTTTCACAGTCATGCAATGCCCTGGATCCCTGCTTTTCCTGATCTGGAATGACCTTTTTATCTAATGACCTTTACATGCTTTGGGAAGTTATTCATGACGAGTAGGTCCAGTGTTCTTAATTCCCCCAAATGCAGCAATTACCCAGACCTCATCTGCACTTAATCTGTCCCTTTAAAAAGTTGAACACTACCAGGCATAGTAGCACATGCTTTTAAACCCAGACAGAGGCAGAGAGGGAGAGAGACAGGCAGAGGCAGAGGGATTTCTGTGAGTTTGAGGTCAGCTGGTCTAGAGAGTCAGTTCCAGGACAGCTAGGGCTACACTGTCTCAAAAAACCCAAAACCAAACCAAAAGAACTAAACACTAACCACCATACATAGAGCTCCTTATATCATATCTTGGTAGACTATGGATTTCCTGTTAGCAGGGTGCATGCCCAGCTCATCTTCACATTCCCACACACTGGCAGCCTGGCATGGAGGGGCTCTGATACCTGGACATTTGCAAATTGTCAATTCTATACTAACTTTCTTTTTGAAGGATTTTAAACGGATATCAACACCCTGCACCCCATCTGTGGCAAAGAAGCAAAGCCTTCCCATTGCTCCAGGGGTGTGGCTTTGGCAAGAGGCGATGATTAGGGCAGATGAAGTGGGCACCCAGAAAACATGCAAAAACTGCAACTGTGGGGAACTCCCTGCTACTGTAGGAAGGGAGAGTGATTAGAAAGAAACTATTTCCTGTCCTATCTCACCACCCAGTATTTCACGAGGGGTTTAGAGAGAAGGGGAGGAAGAGGAAAACTCAATTAGTGGGAGGCATTCTTGTTTGGGTAAACCACCACTGCTCTCCAGTTTCTGAAGTCATCTTCTGGAAGCAAGACTGGCAAATGCTCTAACATCCCTTCTCCCTTCCATAAGTCCCTCTCTGGTTTCAGAACAGACCGCTTTTGGGATGAAGTTTCTCATTCCTAGGCCTCATTTGATGCTCCACAAAACCACTCTTTGTGATTATGAGGCATCTGAGATGTCAAGGCTCTTGGGAATGCACACTCAAGTGAGAGCGGACATGCACAGCAATGGGCATTGCTTCCTAGGCACTTTTTCTTTCTCTACCGTCCAATGCTTTCATGCATCCCAGGCCCTTCCAAGCTACCAAATTCCAAGACTTCTGTGATATTACAGGGCTAATCCTGCTTACATAACATCTGCAGCGCCTCTGACAGCTTGCTCTAGTAAGGCTGGCAGGAATGAAGGCAGGGACTCGTGCTGCCCTGTGTGAAAGATCTACAGACAAATCACTCAGCCCTTTGCCAGTGTTGCACAACTGCTTTGTAATCACTGCCCTCCTTTGAGTCTCTCAAGTATCTAGGAAAATAGTCTCTGAACGTACTATACTTTGTTTTGTTTTGATTGAGACAGGCTGGTCTGGAACTCACTGTGTAGGACAAGCTAGCCTTGAACTCACCATCCTCTTGCCCCGTGCTCCTGAATGTTAGAATTATAGGTGTGAATCATCATGCCTGGCTCATACTGCTTTACAAAGATACCAACTTTTCTTCACAACGCTGAGTTTCATTTTGCACTGCTCAAGGTTTACAATGAGAAGGGCCTGTGTGAGCCCATGAGGACGGGGCGGGGGGGGAAGGGAGGGGAAATAGCAAGTTGTAACAGAGTAGGGGCTGCAGTTCGCAAGGAGGGCCACAAGGCCCAGAGCTTGTTTTGTTTTACTGAAATGAAGGAGCCTCTGTCAACGCCACTGCAAGGAGAAACACAAGTAGAACGGTGTCTGCCACAAAGCCAGTTTAGCGACATCATCAACCTAGTTTTTGTTTTGTTTTTATAACCTACACTGCCACCCTATGGAATGGATGCTATTATTCCCATTTTGTGGATGAGGAAACAGAAATGCAGAGAAGAGAAAGGTGTTACTCAATAGCCCTTGCTAATAAAATGCCAGACTCCAGATTAATTAGGGAGTTGCTAGAGCCAGAAACCCATGTTTTTCCTGCCATGTCAAACTGCCTCTAGCAATTTCTATCTGAGTGGGCAGTGGGCTGGTCAGCTAGATCACTGCATGGGGGGGGGGATGCAGAAAATAGCACCACCTTCTTCTGATTCCTGCTCTGTACTCTGTGTGGATGCATTAGGCTGGGAAATCCTGCTACGCTGGCGTCCTTTACTTTCCACAGAATAAAACAAAACAAGAACTGGCTTCCAAGCCAGGCCCTCCTGGTGAGCTGCAGCACCCACACTGTATGACCTGCTACTCTCCTCCTCTCCTCCCTGACCCACTTTGTGCTCAGATCCATTGCTGTAGATCATTCTAGAAGGCAAGTCTGCCCATCTTTTTCTGTGCAGAACTCCCATGGCTCTCTACTGACCTCACCTGCATTACTGGGTGTGGAAGGTTGAGGAAAGGCTCTATGTCCTGCAACATCCTTCCTGTCAGGCTAGCAGCCTCTCCCTTCACTAGTCACTAGACTTAGCCATTTTCTTTGTGAAGCTTGGGTCAGTCATATTTTCATAGCTTCAGGAAATTTTTATTTTCGCTTATAATTATTATTCCTTCCACAGTAGCCTAGAGACCTCTGCTCCCCCACCTGAAGTCTTTTGACACTCTGGGACCCTCATACATCTCCACACTACACTCAACTGTCTGTGTCCTATGGATTAATTTACACATTCTGTCTCCTCCAGGCATGCGAGTCATCATCTTTGAAAACCCAGTGACACATGAGACCGCACCTACACCAGTGGGCACACATTCAGCTTCTGTCTCCATACTGATATGGCAATGAACTGGATTTAGTTGCAGAAAGCTAAAGAAGGCTCAAAAAAAATCTGTCTTTCTATACTTTCCAGTTTGGGATGTGTAGCTGTCCCAGAAACGCAGAATGTGTCTGGAAAGGACCTGGGAGCTGGAGGACAAGCTGACCTTGGGGCTAGTCTCACTAGAGTCTTGGGAGTGAAGTGCTTGGGTCTTACACCAGTTTTTTAGGTGTTCTGCTATGACACCCAAAAGCCCTGTCGGTAGAATCCATACCTTCTGAGGTTGTCTTTGCTTTTGTTTCATAGTCTCGGAAGACTATGGCAGCCTAGTAAGAACTGAACTTCTTAACCTGAACCAAAGACCAGGAGGAGGGAGTCACCTACATGACCACTGGCCTCTGGGGGCACACAGTTGTCTCACAGAAGATGACATAAAGCAGATGCATGTAAACAGTGCTTAGGCCAGGGGTTCCCAGTTTTCCTAATTCAGTGATCTCCCAAAATCTCATGCTATGGTGACCCCCTCAATTTTAAAATGAAAATTATTTTCATTGCTACTTCATAGCTGTAATTTTTGCTGCTGTTAGGACTGTACTGTAAATATCTAAAGAGAAGACTGTGTCCTACAGGCCGAGAACCAATGGCTTCAGCAAAGCAAGGCTGTGTTAGAAAGGAGAGGCCAGCTTTGCCGAGGACACGGTCTGTCTCACCTATCTGGAAAGTGTTTTGTCTAGCCAAGAACACATCCAGACTGAACTTGACCCTCAGCCAATTAGCCTAGCTGGGTTTGGGTCTGACCCAAGGTAGGGAGGATGAGCTGCAGATCCAGTTAACCCCTTCTGGGGCCTGTACCTCCTCAGGCCCTCGTATCGCTGATGAAGCTACGACCTAATAAGAAACTTCAAGCATGAGAGGTAAAGGGGAGCCACGAGCAGTACCTCCAGGTACGGGGTGACAGGACATGCACGAAGAGAGTAACAGATGTGCCAAGTAACGTAATATAGGAACGGAACATTTTGTGGTGTGTGTGTGTATAGTGTGTGTGGGGGGGGTGCATTTAGGCCACAGGACATCTTGAGTTCTGGGGATCGAACTCTTCTCCTCATCATTGTAAAGCTACCTGAGCTCTCTCCTCAGACCCAGAAATGAAACAAAATTTACACTTCTCTTTTTGAACTTTTTAAAAACTGTGGAGTTGAGTCATTTTCATTTTTGACAAATACACATTTTTCTCAATTCTCTTCCAATCAGGATTAGTAAGTGATGCCTATAGTTGATGCCATATGCCTATAGTTCTTTGCTTTACTAAAGTTTCTAGGCAAGAACTGGGAAGGGGGCCATAGAAATGGCAGGCTGACTAAGATTATCTTTCTGAAAACCTTTTGTAAAAACAGCCTTGAAGCAGCCAGGTCAACTGCCAACAGAGCTCCAGAGGAATCGGGTTGTAATGATAACTCAATGGCACCAATCCCCTCCCTAGAAGCTCATATAAGTACATTGTGGATACATGCTTTCGTTGCTTAAATTAGGACAAACTTGGTGGTCTTCAGAAAAGTGGCAGTTATTTTCTTAGTTAGCTATAAGGAAGCTCAGAAGCCACCTGGACACAGATAAGAGAAAAGGGGAACACAGTCTCTGCCTTCCGGAAGCTGGCACTCACCTGTGATCATGCTCAGTGCTGACAGGCAGGCTAAGGCTTGGATATCAAGGTTCAGGCTCTGCAAATTTAAAGAAAAGTCTTTAATGGAGTCGAGCCACTCTCCAAATCCACGAAGGCACTGAAGTCGATGCAGGACAAGTCCATTGCAGAACACAAACTTATCTTCAGCAGTGTTTGACCTGGCGGTAAGCAGAGGAAGGAGAGACACGTTAGACAGGTATTCTCAGTCTGGCTAACATGCTGTATAGTATACGGTGCCAGCATCACCGTGCGGCAGCCCTGGAAACTGTGTCCAGTACTGCCATGAACAAAGGTGTGCTCCTGGGAACGAACAGCCCGTGCCACCTGTGCTAATGTCCTTAAGAAACACGGACCAACACACCTGCTCTTCCAGTGCTAGAATCGCTTGCTAGCTTTTCTGGAATGGAATGTGGCGAGACAAGTCCTCAGAGAATATCTAGGGCAGCAGTTCTCAATCTGTAGGTCATGACCTCTGGTGTGGGTGTCAGACGACCCTTTCACAGGGGTCGCCTAAGACCATCTGCATATCAGATATTTTATATTGTGATTTGCAACAGTAGCAAAATTACAGTTATGAAAATAATTTATAGTTGGGGGATCACCACAACATGAGGAACTGTATTAAGGGGTCACAGCAGTAGGAAGGTTGAGGACTCCTGGTCTAAGGGAAGCCCAGCACATCACTTCCACTGTGGACAATGTCCTCTAGCTGATTCATACCTGTCACTATGTTGAAACCAGAGTAGCTGTGATTACTCACAGGAGTCCCTTCACAACATCAGGCCTGGTGGGTTCCCCCACAGGAATGAGAAGAGGGTCATGAGAAACTCCCTTGACATTGCAGCACCAACTCCCTCCTGCCCTCGGAACTGCCCCCCTCAGTTACATGCAGTCAAGAGAGGTGCTGAGATGAAGGAGGCAGAAAACTGACTGGGGAAGTTATTTATTAGCCATGTTAAGTGTGACCTTTTGGTGACATATATTGTGGGGGGAGGCACCCATATTTCTGTAAGCAAACCCTCATATATGCTTCAAGAAACACACCAGTTTGCTACCCTGAACTGGGATAAAATAATTTCCTTGGCCTATTGTTGGTCCCCCTTTTTAGGGTGAATAAACCTTTGTCAGGAGATCTCTCCAAGTAAAACCGTGCAATGGCCTCTCTCTGCAGTAAACAGATTTCCCTTTGGGCTTGGAGTCAAGGTTGTTCCCTTATTTTCTTCAATGCCAAAAGCTGATAAGGCACTAGGCTAGACACTGTAATTCCATTATGCAAACTCAAAGCAACAAGTCTCTCCAAGTGCCAATCACAGAGTTAAAGGTGGCAAAACATATTACCTCCTTGAACTTAAATAAGGGGGCCATAGAAGGCTGTTTCTAAATTTGCCAGTGTGCCTATAACCATCCCCTTTCTTATAAAAGGAGCCCTGGGACTTCTTTTGGACATGATGGCTTAGCAGTATAACCTTGGGCACTCCTTTCATCTCTCTGGACTTCCTTTCTCTTATCTATGAAACAGGAATTTAATCATAATTTCCTAAGGTTGCGGTGAGAATGGAATAGAATGAAGGTTTTTGAAAGCCCATGCACGGTATTGAGCACACAGGAGGATGCAGAGGGGATTAGGGGTAGCCAATTCTCAATTTTGTAGCTTCCTTATTTTAATATTGGCTTCTCCTTAACTTTAAAATACCTCGATCCACAAATCTCTCTAGGTCGACTGTACCCACAAGCCAGTGTCTTTCTAACTGTGCTTCTGGATGAATAGCTCTATTCACCCCTTCACTCGGCAGGTATTTACTGAGCACCAGGGCTGACAAGCCCCTGGAGACAGGCACTGCAGAGAGCTTGGTGAAGTGTGGTGTCCACCTGCATGGAGCTTATCCTCTGCTTAATCCTTCGCTACATGCCTGAGATGACAGGCACATTGCTACCAGCTCTCGTGTGCTCTGGGTTGGCCTTGAGTTAAGCCACAACCTGACACTCTAGCCACAACCACCCTTACGTTTCTCTCAGATCCCTCCACACTGGAGAGGGGGCAGACGGAGAGAATTCTTCTGCCTCAGAGCTGGACCATGGACTTCCAACTACTGGTTTCAGAATCAAGAGAGTATGAGTTAAAATGCAGATTTCAGTCTTACTCTATAGCCTCCTGCCAGGTCAAAACTGGTGGGGACAGGGCCCAGAGCTACGTTTTATGCAGGAGTTTTTGGTGTCACAATATGAGACTCCTGGGTCCCAGCACTCTGGAGGTTGAAGCAGGGAAAATTCCAAGGTCAGCTGCTAGTCTAAGGCCAGGCTAAGCTACCTAGTGAGACCTGTTTATCTACAAGCAAGGATAGATGATAGATACATACATACATAGACAGACAGACAGACAGACAGATAAAATCCACTTCCCCTCATATTTGCTGCTGCAGAACACTAGAGGGTGGACCAATCTTTTGACTGTGGGGCTCAGAGACCCATCAGGAATGTCGCAACAGTCACTTGTGAAATAGAAATTTATGAGGCAAACCCAGCATTTCCACACTCACCTTCCATGCCACAAGGACAGTCCCACAGGACTTGAGGGACCACTGAATCCATCCTCTTTGTTTTACATAGATAAAGGCTAGATTTCCAGTGAGGCAATGCTCTGCTCAGAGCCCTACAAGGTATCTACTCCTGTTAGACCTCAGACTAGAACCCGGGGTCCTAGCTGCCACTCCTGTGCTTTCCATTCCCCACCGCTCAGTGTGTTAATGTTTGAATGAATTTCACCTTTGCTTCTTGAACTGTTGTACACAAGAAGGTTGAGAGAAGATAAAACAATAGGACATACCTGATGGAAAGTCTAAGAACAAACAGCTCCAAAAAGGCTGATTCTATAAGTAACGTCTGATCTTCTCTGGGGAGATCAGTGAATCCCGGGATCTTCTCTGCCCAGCTTCTAGACACGTCAATGGAAGCCGTCAGAAGGTTGTAGAATTGCTGCACGTGCTCGGCGTCGGTGCCGGCAGTGGCCTGGTCGCTGGGGCAGTACTGGAAGGCAATACACAGAAAGCAGCCTTACTCTGACTGTACAGGGATGACCTTACCACTTGAGACTGGTTCTGCCCAGATGTCAGCGCCTAAATCCTATGCCCCTTTAAAAAAACCTGTTGACATTCACAGCCTCATCTGATCCTCCAATGGCCCTAAGACATAGGATAAAATGAATTTATTGTTATTATCCAATAGATAGAAATTCCTTCAAGCCCCACCAGAGTGGGGGGGGGCTGTCAGAGTCATCTGAAGAGCTTTATAAAGCATTCCTGTCTCAGTTCTGTCCCCAAGAAAGGCCAATTTAAGTGGTCTGCAGTGAGGTCTCCCTATTGGGAACTTTAAAAGCTCCAAAGATGATTCCACAGAGCATCTCATGGGTCAAACCGCTGCCCACACGGAAATTACTGTCTGAGGACCTTGGGTCTGAGTAGGTCTGGCTCGGTGTGTTCCGCTGTAGCATCATGGTTACCCAGGAAGGAGCCAGAGATTTTCAAAGTATGGTCTCTAGACCAGTAGCATTAACAACAGCTGATAATGTGCTGGAAATGGCAACCTCAGGCCAACCTCATAAGACACTCTGGAGGTGGATCCAACAGACTGCTTTTTATCAAAATGGATGGTTCTAATGCTTAATGAAGTGAGAATCATACAATACACCAATAAAAGAGTAAGTTTTGCTCACTGTGGATGGATTTCTATAAGATAAATCTGGAAGTGTGTGTGTGTTGAGTTCGGGAGTTCCTCTGTGGCAGAGCCCAGACAGCCAAGCCATATGCCACCAGACTTGGGATTGTAGCTCCTTGTATTAATCAAAATTAGATAAAATTAAAAATTCAGTGTCTTATCACATTGGCCATATTTCTGGTGCTTAAAAGTGAGGTGGGGCCGAGGGTACATGTTCATCAGAAAGACATATGATAGCACAGAGCTAGGAAGGGGGCAGAAGGTGGGGAAGGAGGAAGACATAGAATGAGGAGGAGAAAGGGGATGGGGAGGAGAGGGGGAAAAGGAGAGGAGGAGGAGGTCTCTTCCAAGCTTTTGGCTACTCTGGTAAAGGTACAGGTTTGCCTGACTCAATGGAGGCAAACCTATTCTGCTTCATACGTGATCCATGTTATGTAGCATGATAAAGATCAAGGGACAGCAGTACAGACATGTGAGAGATGCAGTGTGAAGAGGGGCGTCACTGCCTTAATGAAGAGCAACTTTGTAGCCCCTCCCCCTTCCCTTTGCACCCCTCCCCTCGTTGATCTTAGTCTATCAGGGCAGTCAGGGATTTTAATCCTTACTTTATAAGTGAGCAAATGGAGACTCAGGCAGCTATGGAACTTTCCTAAATTACATAACTAACCATGTTAAGCTAGGGGTTCACGTGTGCCTTTAAGTCCTGTGTCTCTTTGGTTTTTATCATTTGAGACAGGGTCTTGCTGTGGGGCAATGCTGGCCTGAAACTCCCTACTCAGACCAGGCTGCCCTCAAACTTGCTGTAGTACTCCTCTCGCTGCGACTACAGGCTGACTGTTAACAGGGTTTGATGCTGTCTGGGGTTGCAGCTTACTACTTCCTTGGAATGATTAAAGCTCTGATGTTTAATCCTCACCCTGATGATGCAAAGGACTACATTCCACACCTGACTTCCTTTTCATTGCAGAAATAGTCAGGGTGGGTAGCTAGGTTTGCCACAAAGCTCAGGCATGATTGGAAGAGAAACAGATGATAAGAAGCATCCAATAAACAACAAAGGCACTAGGCACTCCTGTAAGAGCTCCCTCGTGGGAGAAGATGAAACAGTAGATGCAAATGGGTCTTTCTTTTCTTTTCTATTTTTTCCCTAGAAGCAGTAAAATGTAAAGGTACAGACATCAGATGTTGAGCCCAGGGACTTTAAACCCAGTTTCATTTGGGCTCCTAATTTGTGAAATGTAGTGGGCCCTAGTGTTCTCTGTGGAGTGGGGAGAGTAACATTCTTAAACATTCCCTTCTGCAGGAAGGGCCTGAGCTGTAGAGTGAGCTAAACAGCAGAAGACACTGATGTTACCGATACAGTTCCCACAGTGTGGCCATCCCTCACCTTCCATTGTTACCGAGTAAGGACTAGACTGCATTAAGCAGAAGCTTTCTAATTTTCACCTCAGCCTTCCAAGATCTTGTAACATCAGGTCTAGTCCCCAAACCCTGCCTCCTTTATTCCTGACAACCCCAGTTTGCCTGGGATTATGTGAGCCCCCAGATAGTGGGTGGTAACAAGTTCAGGAGAGGGAGGCAGCTCCCTTCCCAGGACATTTGAAGAGAGCACGCCATCATTTAACTGGAGGAGTGGAGTGCTGAGGATGGAGATTAGCTGCGCATCTCTAGAAAAATTGCATCGCCACCGCTCTGCACCTGGTGAAGTCCCTGGGTGCCTAATTGCCGATTCCCCAGTCTCTTGCATTCAAAGGTTCTAAATATTGTGAAGCCATACCAGGGATGATGTTATGGCCTAGAATTTGACACCAGTTCAGCAATTTTGGTTTTAAATAGTGGGTTGAAAGGAGGGAGAAGACTGTAGGGTGGAAATGTCCCCCCCTGGGAATAGGTGGCATGGCTAACCTTCCCGCATTGACTGCCCCTAAAATGGGGCTCATGAAGCAACAACAGTTCTGCTTCAGTGTTTGCTCAGAACCCACCAGAGCATGCAGTTTTCACCAGGGTTCTCTGCAGGCCCAAGCCCTGCTGGGCTCACAGTCCCTGCCTGCTTGGGGCATGAGCTTTTCTTTGACAGAGCTCAGCAAGAAAAAAAAAAACTCAGCAAACCCAGCTTGCCTGACTGTAGACCCTTTGGGATTCACCTGTAGTCATTCTTATCTAAGCCCCTGAATTCTGGAACCAAACTAGATACAGCCTAAGCCCAGTAACAGATAGGTCAGCACCCAATGATATGGGAATGTCCCTGTAGGTTCTTTTGAACATAAAATTTAAGGAAATAGACAAAGGCCTCTGCATACTCTGCCTTCCCTAGCCCTTTAAACCTGGAAGTGGAAAGCTGGATACCTGGACATGCTTCCGTATAGTCCCCACATCTCTGGGCAATACAGGTTTGGCGTCACCAAAGAACCCCCCTCCCCCAAGGTGTTTGTTCATTGATTATTGCATTCAAACATAGACCAGATACAGACAGATTTTTTAAAATTAACTTTTCTTTCTGTTTCTGCTAATGTGCAATCCCAGCACATCAGAATCTGGCTTTAGCACAGGCAGACGCGAAGCATCACTGACAGCCAGGGCCGGATGGAGGTTTCTACAAAGAACAGAATTGGGAGCTGCACACAACAGCAAACGGATACAATTTTAACCCAAAGCGTCTGCTCGTTGCCTTCAGCAGCAACTGTGGGGGTCAGGTTTCAGCAGGGGCCCCAGCCTGGAGAAAAGCACTCTGAAAAATTAGCCACGTGATGCTTGAACAGCAGAATGGAGTTGAATATGCACCACACTTTTCAGCTCTCGATAAGCATGTGAGATAGCCAAGGAAATGGATTCCCTCCTCACTACCCTTAGTATGTTACTTTTCTCTCAGCCTTTACCTCTCTCTAAATGATAGATGTGATCATTATATGTGTCAAACTATGTGTACACAGTCCTGAGTTTTTGAACTTTAAAGAGTGCCATTCTAGGCCTGGAGAGATGGCTGAGTGCATAAAGCACTTGCCACACAATCGTGAAGAACTTATATAAACTCAGGTGGGCATAATGGCCCACCCATAATCCCAACTGGCCAAAGTTGGAGACAAGGGAGTCCTGAAGCAAGCTGGCTAGCTACAGTAGCTGGCTCCAGGTTCACGAGAGACCCTCCTCAATATATATGGTGGAAAGTGATGGAGGAAGACACCAGACCTCAACCTCTGAACTCCACAAGACATGTGCACATTCACCCCACAACACTACCCCACATATATTTGAACAAAAGTACGCATCACATATACATATGCTAATAAATAAAATAAATTTAAAGTGATATTTTTTAAATTGGTAATGAAAAAAGATTGGTGACTAGTATATTTTTCTCCCAACTTACTTCCTTTTTGCTCTGTCTGTGACCCTCTCAGAAAAAAAAAACAAAAACTGTCCCTCCTGCCACTAATGCTGTCACTGCAAGTGACGTTCCTAACCTTCTTTCTCTTCACTGGCATGTGAATGCTGTGACGGCAGAGTTTTATCAGATCCACAACCCATGTGCTCCTCCCCACCCTACATCATATTTAAGTGAATTTAGCACTTACTGGAAATTTTATAGCTTATCCTTCCTCATCCCTAAGATAAATTGGAACATTCAAAGTAAAGTTGACTTGTCATTATGAAGCTGCATTGGTGGCTCTCAAACATTACAATGCCGAAGAACCATCTGAGGCTCTCGGTAAAGTAAGGATTCTTTCTAGCCTCCTGCTATCAGGTCTGAGTAAGTAGGTCTGGGTGTGATCCAGGGGGCCATGCTTGGTAAAGCGAACACTGCTGTTCTCTGTTGTTGAGGCAGTCATTGTACCACACTCAGTGAGATGCTGGCCTGGAGGTAGTCTGGGTACCACACCCCAGAAGATGCTGGTCCACACTCAGAGACGAACTGGATGTAGCAGATATAATGATGGGAGGGCTAGGAAGTCAGAGCACTAGAAGGGATCAAAGCAGCATCTTTTCACCATTCAAACTGAGGGCCCTGATGGAAGGAACTGGCTGATGCTAGCCAGTGAATCAACTGGTAAATGCCTTCCCCCAAAATTCTTGAAACCAGTATTTGCAGTCTTCATGCTGTGGTCTCTGTAAGTCTAACATGTGCTGTCCATGTTGGGTCTTAAAGGCTATTTCATTAGCATATAAATGACATTTACTGGTGCCTAGTTTGATGTGAGAGATAGTTCTCGTAGTTAGAGTCTGTTACTGCACTAAGTGGCACCAGAAAACATCCTAGCGTGCTGAAAAACACTTGGAATGACCAACTAATGAGGACATTAAGTATGTTTCCTCATTAGTAATTATGCAGGCACTGAAGCCAAGCCTCGTATCTATATATACTTATATTGCTAAATTAAAAGCAACTGCGGGGCAGGGAATAGCAGCATCTCGGGGAGAAACAAATCAAATGTGACATGTTTTGACTGCGCTGATGTACAATGATCTGAGCTCATTTTTGAGGGAGAGAAGTTTGGCCCACAGGAGAAGTGAAGGTTCCCGAGCCAGGAATGCGTCACAGAGCTCAGGAGCGCTCATCCTGGCCTCTTAAAACATTCACTCCCTCTGTGACTTGGAACAAAACCCTTCCTTTTTCCACATTTGGGGAGAAAAGGGCTCACTCAGTTTCTACCTTTAAGGCACATATCCTGCTCCACGGAAATGAAGAGGCACAGTCTGGCAGATGCTTTCTTCTTTCTCTATTGGCTTAATCAACGGGGAAGCAGCTAATAGATCACGAATAGATTGTATTGGCCAAATCATCGGGGGAAGCAGCTAATAGTGCTGCTAAAAGATTGCATTGGCCAAGTCAACTATTAGGCTCAAACTTGACAGGACAACTTGCCGAACATACAATAAGCTATGAATTCATACTAAAATGTTAATATGAGTAGCTGAGAGAGGGATCGGGTGGTTGCTAATGCACAGAAAACAATGTTTCTTTTTATTTACTTCTAAATGAATTGCTTATTTAAAAAGATAATATCACTATATAATATTATACCATAAACATGATGATAGAGTATAAATACATATTTCTATTATTGTAGCTTTTCAAGTGAATTGTCCTTAACTTCCAGGGAGAGAATGATGACAGAAGTATCATCTCAAATGACCGCATCCTATCTCAGCCCTGTCACCAGTCATAGGCCCCAGAATTAGCCTTGCCAAACCGTCATTCATTTCCCCGAAAACATGGCGGCTGTCTTAGATGATCTCAAGGTCATTCAGGGCTATGGCTTTATAATTATAAATTTTCAAGGGAAAGGTATTAGAAAAGCTTAAGTTCAGGCAATGACAATCTTTTAACAAAAGTACTGATACTATGATTTCTGTGGCAGAGTTGAGGGCTCATATGAAAATATTTAAGATGACATCTGGCTCAAAGCAGGCATTTTGTTTCAGTCATTTAGAAAAGATCCTCCCCCCCCTTCATTTGTTTATTTGTGCCTATGTGTGTGAGCTCTCCAGTGCCATGGTGTGAGGTTTGGTTCTCCCCATTTGCTGTGTAGGTTCTGGTGACTGAACTCAGGCCATTAGGGTTGGCAGCAAAAGCATTTTCTCACTGAGCCATCCTGCTCATTTCATTGACTGTGTGTTCTATGTGCATGTCTGTGTATGTTTATATAAGGGTCTATGCACACGTGTGTATGCATGTGTGGGTGGAAACCAGAGGTCAATGCCCAGCAACTTCCTTGCCAATTCTCCACCTTTAAAATTCTCTAGTGATTTGAAAAAATATTAATTCTTTGAAAATGTCATATTGTCAATGTGTGGCCTTAGTCACTGCTCTATTATTGTGAAGAGACACCATAACTAAAGCAACGCATAAAAGAAAGGATTTAGTTGGGGGCTTGCATATAGTTTCTGAGGTTTAGCCAAATACCATCATGCCAGGGAGCATGTGGTACAATGGTGCGGAAGCAGTTCAGAGCGACATCCTAATCTGCAGGCTGAGCGAGAAAGAGCCTGGGCCTGTCGTGAGCTTTTGAAACCTCAAAGCACCACACATACGCAAACACACACACACACACACACACACACACACCATGCTTCCTCCAACAAGGCCACACCTACTCCAACAAGTTCACAGTTCCTAATCCTTCTCAAGCAGCGCCACTCCCTGAACATTCAGATCATATGAGCCCATGGGACTGTTCTTATTTTATGCAAACCACCACATCCTTAAAAGGCATTTTGATTATATTCACTCCCCTTTCCGGCCTGCCCAGTTCCTCTCCCTTATCCACTTTATTTTTGAGAACTGAACATGGAGCTCATCACTGGCTGGAATGGATGGCCAACAAATTCCAAGGGATCCTGGGGTGCTGCCACCTTACTAGCTCTGGGTTTCAAGAGTATGCTGCTCTTCCTGGATTTTTATGTAGATGTTAGGGATTTGAACTCAGGTCCTCATGCTGGTGTGGTGTTCAGTTTGCCAATTTAGACATCTCAGCACCAAGTCTATTATTTTTATGGATTACAAAGTTAAGTTACATATATATATATATATATATATATATATTCATTCTTGTATATTCCTTCATGTAAGTACTTAATTAAGAAAGCAAAAAGTAAACCTCAGAATCATAAAGTCCTAAGAGTTTGAGGAGACTTAATGTCATGAGACAACTTTCCCTTTGTGGAGAATCCTCTCATGTGCTGTCCTTGATTACTCTGACAGCAGATGGTGTGAACCACAGAACTTGTCCTCAAGTTTGAAGGCATCCACCCCAGACCCCATCCCCACCGAAGTTTCTTTCTCTAGATTTGCCAGGGGGAAACAAAAATAGTGTCTTTCTTTTTGATACAGGGAAAAAGAGAGTAACCTAATTGCCACAAACCTCCCTTCCTGTCTATATATCTTCTTCTTTTCTCCAACCATCCCTTATAAGTTTCCAGAAACAGTGTATCTACATTCCCCTTAAATCTGGTCTTAGATTGGACTCAGTCCCTGAAGTGGGATCTGAAAGGACAGAGTCCTTGGGAACATATGGAATTGAATTCTGGTCCCATTTCTACTACCACAGCAGGTGATTTAGCACCCGGCTTCCTCATATACACACTTCGTTGGATCATCCTGAGTGCCTGTGGAATAAACTCTTGAATGAACCACTGACAAGCCAAGGCTCTCCCCTTAAAAAAAAAAATCTAAATGCTGAGCTTCACATTTATTTTTGTTAACTTTCTTTGTGCTGTTTTCAGCCTTCCTGTTCCAACCTGTCGAGATCATTCTGAATGTTGATACTGACATCCATCATATTAGCGATCCCTCCCAGCTTTCTGTCATCTGCAAATGTGATCAGCACGCTCCTGTGGCTTCTTCCAAGTTTTTGATGAAAGCTCACTGTATTTTTTAAAAAGTCTTTTAATTTAGTTGATTTTGGTCCAATTTTTGATAATTTTGTAGAGTTCTCTAAATGCAGGAGAACCCAAGCGATGAAGTTTAACCTGATTCCACAAACAATGCAATTAAAATAAATATGCTCTGCAAAATTGAGCTAGGCCTCAAAGGTAGCATGGGCATGACCCAGACTTTGGCATGGGCGATCTGCTATTTAGGACAAAGCTAACAATTAAATTGGATAAATGTTTGTTGATGAGGATGATGACTCCAGACTAACAGACTGAAAGGCGCAGAGACAAGCAAACACACTGGATTGATTTTTTTTTTTTTTTCAGTGTAGAGACAGTTCCCAGCTGGGACAGCTCAACGTACTGTGAAGACATTGCTACCGCATGAGAAATTAGGCCATGGAGACTGATAATTAGAAAGTTTGGAGACACAGTATTATTCTGGGATCCAAATTTTCTGAACTGACCATTGGTGGCAGTGCCAAATGCCCTGGCATGATGTCAGATTGCATGCCGAAACCTTAGGCAAGGCAGCACCTATAAGCTTTGTTACTGCAGAGGAACTGTAGAGTGAGACGCTTTGGGGAGAAGAGTCTTCATGCTCACAGACCCTTGTAGATCCCACCCTCCCTGAAACCAGAGAGTCAATGAAGTGGGATTCCAAATTTGACATCTGATAGAATTTTATATCTATCTATCTATCTATCTATCTATCTATCTATCTATCTATCTATCTATCTTTGCTTTATGACCTTGGGCCAGTCATTTTTTTTCCTCTCTGTTTTAATTTTCTTATTTGGGCCATAGGGATAATAACATTTATATCATGGTGTTGCTACATGGTACCTGGCTGTATAGTGCCTATACTTAGTAGTACACTTGATAAAAAAGTAAAAAATGAGATGAATAAAGAGGAAAAATAAAGAGTAAAAAAATGTGATGAAGGTAACAATATGCAGGGTACCATGCTGAAGTTTTGGTAAATGCCACCATATTTAACCCTCACAAACAACCTCGGGAAGCAGGTATTATCAACTAACAAAGATGACAAAACCAAGACATTAAAAAAAATCAGTTTCTCAAGGCCATCCAGCTAGTATATGCTGGCATTGAGATTTTCATCTAGACTTGCCTGCTTTCAAAGCCTGATCCCTTAGTCAGTACATTATTTTGTTATGCTATTATACTATTTGAGGCTTGACTTTCATCAAGAGATGCTACTTACAATCAGAGTAAGAGTCCTCAACCTTTGGTGCTAAGGATCTACATGCTACTTATAGGCAGTTTTGTGACCAAGTGTAGAGGGCTTTGCTGCCTGGGATGAGGGTAGGGAGGAAAGCAAGAGGATTTCAGCAGGTACACCCTTAATTTCTGTCAACACTGAAAACCAAAACAAGGCCACATAGCAAAGGCATACTCCTGTTCTTTGCCAGACTTTCACCCAGGTGCCGGAAATGCTGAATTAGCCATGGAGAAGGCAATCAGATCAACCAATGGGAGACCCCCACCCCAGCCTCTCTTCATTTGTGTTTCTGAGCATGCTTGTCCTCAAATGGAAGTAATGCCCCTTAGAGCTGATAGCTGTTTCAAGGCTGCGATGAAACAGTGTGATGCAACATTTAACAGTGAAGAATTATTTATTCAGTAACTAGGATTATTTTTTCTCCTCTCCCATCTGTATTAAGACTGCATTTTACTAGAATTCTGCTTTTCAAAGTCCTATAAAAATGGCCTTATAATGTTTGTAACTTTTCTCAGAAATCTCCCTTCATCACCCTTCTCAGTGCCTTTCAGATTTAGGGAAATTTGCAGACTTCATACGGGAATTTTTTTTTAAATGATATCCTATGTGAAATTAAAATGTTGATGTCTTGGTTGACTAAAATAACAACACTAGTAAATCATTTATGTTTTCAAAGTGGTTTCGTCATTCTGTGTGACTGACGTGAAAACCCTCCTCTGGTTTTAAATAGGGAGAAGAAAGCTAAGCATAGGGGCCAGGTGACACAGGCAGGAGCAGAAAGGGCATCGTTCCATACCACTCTCCCTGATGCCAAGGCCAGGGCTTGCTCCCCCTACCCCCAAATAAGCAGCAAGTTGATCAGTGAGGATAAAATGGGGTAGACTGTTAAAGGACAAGACGAGGCTCACCCAGAGAGTTTGATCACATGTGAGAAACAAAATAGTCACAATTTCTAAAGATCAAAAACCGAAACAAAACCAAGACCGAAACCTGCAAATTATAGTTCACCTGTGCAGCTTTTCATTGGCACCACCAGGAATTTTGCAACCATAGGTGTGACAGGTGTAGCCCTGTCAGAGGGTCACTTTTTAAAAGGCATTTAGAGATTCAATAAGGCAAAAGTTAGTTGGTATCATGAATGTACCAAATGCTAAATGAAATGAGAACTATAGAAAAGGTTTTCTAGCACAATGCCAGGCACAGTCATTCAGTCAACTCTTGTTACTATTATCATGAATGGAGAATCATAATCATTCAAAGGCATTCATCAAACTTACTCTGGAATAATCAAGATCTCTGGGTGTGGCGTCTGTTAGAGCTCGGACGAGGGCATTCATCATACAGATCGGAGGCGACGGCGGGGAAGGCTGTGAGGGCTCCTGCTGAACTGGGCTCTTTGGTTTGGAAGGCAGCCGACCTCTCCTTCCTTTCAAACTATCTGTACGAACAACTGATGAGACACAGAGAGAAAAAAACAACAACAATGTTTAAAGATCACATTTGGAATAGGCATGAATCATGAAGAGGAATCCAAACACGTTAGAGTTTGGCAAGGATGAATGAGATCCACCATTTCAAAGCAGGGTTAAGTTTGGAATAATGCTTAACAGTGATTGAGTGAGAGTTGAAATAATCAGAAAAAAAAATTGCTACCCCATACTTACACTTGGTGACAAGTCAGCTCTGATAAACATCCTCAAATAGAACAATGACTTTTTAAAATTTTGATTTTTTTTTTTAGAATTTAGAATAAGCACTCCTCAGTGTTACGTTAGTGTAAATATAAATATCACTAAAAAGAAAATGTTTGAAAGAAAGAAACACTTGGAAAATTTGCTGCTTCAATGTAAATATTAGCAGATTTTTACTGAGGATACGCATAAGCAAACCAGATGAAAAGCATACGCTCTTACCTTCCTTAACCATCCCGACACTGAGACACTTCTGAAATCTGCAGTACTGACATCGATTTCGACGTCTCTTGTCTACTGGGCAGTTTTTATTTGCCAGGCAAACATATTTTGCATTTTTCTGCACCGTCCTCTGAGAAAATATAACACAGAGATAGTCAACTAATAGTTTCTGGAGAGAGGCAAGACCTGACAAGATGTATTTTAATTACAATGTGAAAAGCGACAGTGCAATTTGTATAATTAGATAAATTTAATTTCCTAACACGCTAGCCTGCAGGAAAAACAATTTTATTAGTGTTCCTGGCTGACAGTGAAAATCATCTTGGGTTGTTCTGAAGCTAGTCTCAGGAGGCACCCAACTCTGAATGATAAAATCATATCTGAAATTACCAGGTCAACATATCGTACCTCAGAGGATTAGATTATCTCCACTTTTAATATCCCCTTGGGAACAATTTTCTACTTGTTCTACTCCCCTGTTTACCACTGACCTTATTAAAATAAAATCAGAATTATCAGGGCTCTGCTATGTGCGTTGTCACTATTAGAAGCCAGATATCACAATAACTGGTTTTGTTACTCAATAGAGATGAAACCATACAGAGTAAAATCAGAGTTTTTCTTGTTAAGATCTATGGAAAATAAGGTTTTCATTCTAAGACATATAGGAAATAATGTTTTAAGTAAAATATAAATCCATCTGATTATACTTCTTAGTTCATTTTATCTTTAAAGTATACATGTGATAAAACTGGCCATTTCTGAGTTCAGAAAGCAAAATTCTTAAAGTTGGATAGATAAATCACTATCATATTCATTAAAGGAAACCCAAGGTCAAGTAAGAATAAGAGAAGGAGAGAAATATGAAAGCTACATACACCCCAGTATTTCATAAATGGCTGTTATTACAGACAATAAAAAGAACCACATGATCAAAGACATCATAAAACTTGATGTTGCAGATAAAAATAATATCACATTTTTCTGAATCATATAGAATTTTGAAATAACACATGGGGCAATAGTTAAAAATCTCTTATACTCTAAATGTAAAATAATGTTTAAAAAAGCTATGAAAACCTTTGTGCAAATGGTTGCATTTTTAACACTTAGTATGAAGTGTTTTAAAAGGTCCCGAGTCTACACAACCCCACCCAGAGCAGAACCCTGGAATTTATCTGGGAAGTCTGGGCTGTGTTTTAAATGAAGTTTAGGAAACCTGTGCTTAGTGATCTGTTTTGGGTTCAAATTTCTTGTTTTACTTTTGGCCTTTATTTTCCATTCTTCTTACTTCCCATGTTACATTTTTCCCTGTCGCCTTTTCATTTTGCTTAAGGGGATGGGTACAGATATGACAAAGCCAACCTGTATTAAGTCTGAGGTATAGCTGCAGGGTTTAATAAGCAGGACTCTGAGGGAAAGACTTCTGAGTTTCTGCATCCTCATTCTCAGCAGTCTGTGCTGATAGCAGCCTTTGAATGAAGCTCTCTTTCACAGAATATGCCCATACGTCCTAGCACCCTTTCCTGCCATTATCCCCAAGGCACTGTGCCGATTAAGTGTCTGTGGCATTTTGCTGCAGGTGTACATTTTCCCAATATCCCGAAGCCATCCCCACATTTGTGTAAGTCTGCACAGTGTAAGGACAGAGATCGTTACAGGTCAATCACTGAATTCCCATCATTAACTGCACTTCATGTCACATTTTTAAAGAATTCAATTTAATGGTAGAAAGCCACTGGGTAAATCCAGCTCCAGTTCCCTTAATTAACAGATCTGTGGGGTGGTCCTACCCCAGCCTGCCCCCACCCTTTCATGTATAGATCTGTTTTCAAGGGAATGTTGAAGAAAAGGGAAGCAGCTAGGAAAAGGTTATTGCACATTTCCAGACTTGGGGTGTTACACTCTCATGTTGTGGTAAGTTCTCCATGGTTCAGGGGCAGTTCCACTGTGGGGTTTTCATTCATCTCTTCCCTGAGTGTCTTTCCTTTCTCCCTTCCTGTTGAGTATTTATTGCCCTTCAGCATTTTCACTGAACTGTTATAAAACTCAAACCTGCTAAAGGAATGTAGTCATGTAGAAGTAGCTTTGGGAAATCTTGAGTAACTGGCAGATAGAGAAAGGAAGAAAGGAGGAGAGGCTAACCCAAGGTTGGGGACTAGCTAAGTCACAGACCACCTGCCTAGGGAGCACAGAGCCCCAGGTTCAGCCCCTAAAACTGAGGAGAAAAACAAAGGCTAACCTAGATGGCTTATCAAAAGGAAGTTCTGTCCTTAAGACACCATAAGCCTGTGCATTTGTGGGGCACGTAATGTGACAACATCTTCATCCAAGCATCCTTTCATTTACCTAGAGAACCCAATGAGTGACGTGGTAATGACTGTCATGCCAAAAACAACTTCCTGTTGGTTTGTACGTCTCATTACAGACATGCATATTGTCATATATGCTTTAGAGTTTTCATTCAATAATAACTACTGTTTTGTGGCTCCTTAAAGACTAGGAAGTGCTTTTGTATGTTGATATCTTATTTAATATGGTCTTTTAGTGGGTTTGAGCCACTGGTTGGGAAACTAAGATCTAGGAAGAAGGCTTATGTCCAATGTTATAAACTGAAGGTGACAAGTTAGGATTCCTATTTGGATCTTCCCGGTGATTCTAGCATGCTTCTAAACATACTCTATTTGCCTCTCAAGTCCCCATCATTCAGACAAGCATCCCACCTCACCTATGTCATGTGTGTGAGTCTGTGTGTGCTTGAAGTATCAATAAGTTAGGGTGTGAAGACATGGCACAGAAATATCCAGAGCTGTCTTCTGAGACTCAGTGACCAAAGAAAGAACAGCAAAAGAATAAGTAAGTTGACCTCCCACTACATACACACCAGGGGTGGAAAGACTACGGAACTCTAGAGTCAAGAGAAGCCAGCTCTTCCTATCCCACATACAAGCCGCATATACAGGCCTGCCCCAAGGGTACTTCTCTAGGGCGCAGTTTCTTTGCTGATAACTAGGGAGAGGCTGATGACACTCTCACTGTAAATGTCTCCACTGTGTCTGTGAGAGAACCATCAAGGTGAGGACGGTGTGTGTGCACAGATGCAGGGAGGCAACAGTTCCTAGAGGTCAGTCAGGGTGGATTGGCAAGGCCCGAGTTCTACCTTCTACCCTTCTATGGACTAATCTGTCCCAAGCTGCCTCTAGCCACTTGTCCTCCCTCCATGTCGTCACTGCAGCGCTATGGAAGCGACGCATCTTGGGAGCTCACATATATGAGTTGACCCATGTCTCCACTGTGAGGTGGAGGGTGAGTTCTGTGGCAGCTGAATGACCTCTCTGAATCCCCATTTTCTCCTCTAAGGAACAATGATAATTATCATCTATCTTCAAAGCACGCAGAATAAAAACAGCTAGAATGACCAAAATTCAACCTTATATCTGCCTAATTCTAGACCCACAGCTCTTCCTGTGAGGACTGAGACACAAATGCCCAGGCCTGCCATGCAGGCGCTATTTTCTCATTCTCTGGGTGTCCAGGGGAGAGATGATGACGTTTGGGCATTGTTGAAGTTTAGGTCCTTTTGAGAATTTGCAGAAGCCCCTATTCAGGAAAAAAAAGAAAGGAAAGGAAAGGAAGGAAGGAAGAAGGAAGGAAGGAAAGAAAGAAAGAAAGAAAGAAAGAAAGAAAGAAAGAAAGAAAGAAAAAAGAAAGAAAGAAAGAAAAAAGAAAGAAAGAAAGAGAAAGGAAGGCTCAGAAGCAATACCAGGTCAGGAGTTTGGTGTAGACTCCTGAGGTTCATGGACAGCTTGTGCAGAAACTTCAAGTTAAAAAAAACTGGGGAAAATGGCTCTGAAGTTCTAGGCCTAGGAATCGGAATGCGTGGTGTGTGGGATTGTAACTTTGGCACTGGCAGGGGCAAGGGTGTGGCTACACCCACTTAGATACCTTAGGGAGGGGTCTGAGTGCGGACCGGAGGGAGCACCCGGAAGAGGCTTGCTCTCACCTTGAAGAAGCCCTTGCAGCCCTCGCAGGTGCGCACCCCGTAGTGCTGGCAGGCGGCGTTGTCCCCGCACACCGCACACGTGCCCTCGCCCGACGAGGAGCTCCTGTTGGGTGGCGACGGCAGGCTGGGGCTCTCTCCCAGGAGGCTGGACGCGGTGGGGGAGGCAGTGAGGCCCAGCGGCGGGAAGGTCAGCGTGGCCGTCCTCTTGGCCAGCGGGAGCCCGTAGGGGTGGCCCTCGAGCGCCGCAGCTTGGCTGCCCGCGGCGGCCGCGGCTCCGAGGGGCAGGCTGAGCGCGGCCGCGGCGGCGGGGTCGTAGCCGAGGTGGTGGCCTCCGGCTGGGCTGGGAGCGGGAGGGTGGGGCGGAGAGGGTTTGAAGAAGAGCGGGAAGCGCGCGGCGGCTATCGGGGGCACCGCCTTCATCTGCGGGTCCAGCAGCGTCCCGGGGGCGATGCAGCCGGGCGCCGAGGGAAGCTCGTCGTCCCACAGCGCCCCAGCCTGAGGCGGGAAGCCAGGTGTGGTCGGCGTGGACGGCGGAGACTGCTTGAAGTACATGGAGGTGCTGGGCAGTACCTCATCCTCGGGGCCCGAGGGAGGAGGAATAGATGGTTGCTGCTGCGGCTGGTGGTGATGGTGGTGGTGGTGGTGGTGGTGGTGGTGGTAGCCATGCTCGCGGCTCTCTTCCATCTTGATCAAAGGCCGAGGCCCGGAAGGCGGCATTTGGTAGAGGCAGGAGGGTTTGAGTTCGCAGCTGCTGGGGTAGCCCTCCATGAAGGTGCTGAAGCTGGGCAGGGACGTCGTGGCGGTGGCCATGATCCCCGTGCTGCCCAGGTCCATGGTCAGCTTGGCGTAGTCGGGGTTCATGATTTCTGTGCTGTACTCCGAGCCATAAGTCTGCGTGGCGTAAGCGGACCCCGGAGGCGAAGGGCTATATTGGGCTTGCACGCAGGGCATATCTGCAGGGACAGAGAAAAGGGCTCAGGAGCCGGTGGACACTCCTTTGCCAGCCAAATTCACTGCTCTGGAATCAGGAAGCAGAGGAAGTGGCGTCTTCTCCCACCTGCTGGCAAAGATTGAATGCTCCTAGCTTCCTGGCTTCCTCACTGGGAAGAAGGCTCGGTCCCTGAATGACCAAAGGGCCACAGCAGAGATAAAAACTGACCTCCTGGGGCTAACTACACCCATTCCTTCCCTTGCTCTACTCATCAGATCTGGATACCAGATACTTTCCCTCATAAGCCTAGAGAATTAAAAAAAAAGTTTAAGTCCTAAAAACCAATGGTGGAATGGTCTCCCTAGCCATGGGGAGGACCAAGGGAAAGGAAGTAAATGTGTCCTTGGTTAATCTGGAGAGTAGGAAGCCATTGGTCCCCCCTGACATAAGCACATTGATTTGTAAGCTCATGAGTTGGTGAGAAAAGATGTCCTGTGTGGGACAAGGGAGGCAGTGTCACGCTAACATTTTCTGGGTGCCAACTGAGGCTGCCCACACAAGTTGTGGTCGCTGCTTCCCACCCACTTCTCCAAACAGGATTAGCAGCCTGCACAAACCGGACCCCTACTGATGACTCCAGCCAGCTTAAGTGGTGAGGTGGGCATGTAGGCCCAGGAAATGGACTCGGGGGAGTTGGTGCCATCTGCAAAGGAAAAGATCAGCTGTAACACAGCACGCCCACCAACCCTACTCCCTGCTACACTGTGTGTGCAGATGCGAATGTGTGTACACTCCCCAGTTCTGACTAATATGACGTCCTGACCTGGTAAGATTAAAGGTGTTTTATAACAACCGTTAGCAGCTCTTCTAGCAGGCACCTTGGGCTACGTGTGTTCTTATGGTGAGGGGGAGAGAAGAAAGCGCTTCCAAAGCAGATGCAGTCTCTTGGCTAGTCTGCCCAGGCTGGGCCCTCATGCAGCTGCTATCCGAGGTGCTCCCTATATTCAGAGTTGAGGAGGCCCTCAAGGTTACTGGCTTTAGTGGAAGACTTTTTCTTTTTCTAATAATTTTCCTTTTTTTTTTTTAATGGCTAAATCAGAGTGGTGACATGGGGAGTTCCTGGTGGTTGGTTTTTCCGAGGAAACCCAGGTGCTCAGCTTCTTGGAGGGTGTGGTGTGAAGGTGTGATTAACAGAAAAGTGAGTGTTTCACATTTCCTTTGACATCTTTCTCTTACCCACATTTCCAAATCTAATTGAGTCATGCGTGCATGGGATGAAACCTTGACTTGAGAAAGGTGGTTGAGGGCCTGTTGAAAGAAACAGGGTTGAAGAGTGGCCAGTTCACACCTGCTTTCTTGTCAAGAGAGGCCTTAAGGGCTAGCTTGGAGTTAAAGGACTCCTTTTCTTGGTGTATAGTTCTTAGGAGGAATAAACACACAGCCTGGCCATTTCACCCTCCCAGTGCACCTCATCTCTAAGAATCCCTTAGAACCTCCTTGCTGTGCTCTTCTATGGCTCTTTGTCTTTCTGAAGTCTCCAGCAGGAGGGCAAGTGTGTCTGTATATCTTTGGTGCCTGCACAGGCCTGGCTCTTCGAATCTCTTTAACATATTTATAAAGAAGTGGTAGAAACCAAACCTGAGCCCTTTACATTTATTCCTGTCTGTAGCTCACACGGGTTCCCCTTTGCCTGTGAGCCTCAACCATCCAAACTCCTGCGCCACACATGATTTAGGTTTTAGATCAATAAAAATGTCCCCATATCTCCCCAAGTGATCCCTTAAATGAATATATTAGATATAAAAGGACAAAAATGAAGCCATTAAAAGCATAATATATCCTAATCTCTTGGAGTATTTCCTTTTCTTCTTAGAAAACATAATTTTGAGAAGTGCTTGGTGTAATCTCCCCGATTGGTAGCGACGGGGTGTAGTACACAGCAGAGCTGTGCCGGGATGCCACCTGCGCGGTGACACGCTGAAACGCGGGGCCAGCAGCCTTGTGCTGGTCCGGGACAGGTTGGCCAGTCTACCCGCTGGTTGTTGGGTTTCCCCGCCCATTTCCCCGTGCGCAGGAGGAAGGAGGGCTTCAGACCTACCTGGAGGGTATCTTGCGCGCTGAATGGTGGGGCTGGGGGTCTCTCCAGCGGATGCTGAGAGTGTAGGAGGCGGGGGCGTTGGGTTAGATGAAGCAGCCGCAGAGCTGCCCGGCTCTGTGGAGGGTCCAGGCTCAGTGCCCGGGCTGGTCGGGCTGCGCTCTCCCGCAGTGGGCTCTGCAGGCACCGAGAGAGGGGACAGAGATTGTAGTGAGACTAGGCTGGGGCATCTTCCCCAGGGTTGGATGAATGGGGTGGAGGCGGGGGACCCATAGAAATGTAGATAATTACAAATAATTATCGTAAGGTTAAGTGAAAGTGCTTAGGGCTCACTTAGGGTAAGAGGCGTCCCATTGTCCTGGGGGTGCTGAAGGTAGGTGGCTGGCATCCCAAAGCTCACGGCCCTTTTGTGGTGTGCGGGCTGATGCCAAAAAAGCCCCCTAGCCAGTCCTCGCCTGGAAACTGATCTTTTTACACCCGCTGTTGGGTCTCAGCTTGCGAGGTCAGGGACACCGAAGTAAGGGGAGCACTTGAGGAACGAACGTGGACCGAATTTGGGGAAGGGGGTAGTGTCGGTGAGTGTACAGAAGAAAACAGCCATTTTTCAACTCCGACGTCCCCCCCCCCCACTCCTCAAACACAAATTTTACACGCCGTGTAGGAAATGCACAAGGTCCGGAACGAATTCGTGAATGCCCCGAGGAATTAAGAAAGTCTAAGCTTTTCATTCTAAATGCTAATGGAGCTTCCCTTCCATTAGTCGGGAGTTTGGAGGGCCAGGGGTCAAGCAAACAAAAGGGCGCGGAGGGAAGAGGCCTGTGCTGGTAGCCGCGCGCCCCGCCGGGCAGCTTTAGCGCCGGCTGCAGCGGACCGAGGGAGGTCCCCGCCACTCAGCGGGCGGCGTCCCCGAGAGTGGGCTGCTTCAGGGCTCGGGGCCACCGGGTGGCTCAGAGGGGGTGCATTCCGGAGGACGCCCAGAGCGGCTCCCGGGCGAAGCAGAGTGAAACTTTGTAGCTGGAAGCGCAGCTTGGCTGGCAGGGAGGAGGGCTCCAGCCGCCCCTGACTCCGGCGTATAGCGCCCCCTTGGTCCCGGGTGGGCACAGATCAAAGGTTAGGAGCGTGCCCCACCCCCGGAGGGGGGGCAGCCCAATCCTCAGACTAACCGAAAGACCTCTGGTGAGCGCTGGACCCGAAGGCGGGGTAAGTTTCCTCTCCTGCCACTCCTGCACCCCGAGTTTGCTTGTAGTGAGAAAGGGGCTCGGGTTCCCCAGGTCTAGGAAATTCTCGACGGCCAGGAAATGGGGGATTCCCTCGCCGTCCCCAGCCCGAGGCACTCCGACGGAAACCTCGCGCTCGCTGAAGGGCTGGCAACAGTGGATCTTTCCATAGCTGGAGCATGTGCTCCTCGCCCTCCCCCTCTCGCATATTCAAAGGAGGGGGGTCCTCCAGCGAGGCCACCCCCTCTTCTACCGGGTTCCCTGAGGCCCCCCCCCAGCCTTCCAGGAGCTGTCTTTCTAAGGGGCGGCCTCTGACTCGGGTGGGCGGGGGTCGCGCCTCCTCAGGGAAGGGGTTCCTCCCAGAGGCCGGCACGCCACCCACCCGGCAGCCCAGCCCAGCACCCCGTCGCTCTCTCCGCCCCCCGATCGGCCGGTTACCTAGGCAAAGCCTCTGAGCCTGGAAACACGTTCCGTCGCTCCGGCTCGTGTCCACTGGGGCCGGGAGCACAGAGCCTCGGGGTTGTAAATTAGGAAGAAATAACTACCTCTGTCAAAGCCCCTTTCTTCCTCGGGGGCAGACGAAGGGAACACCCCCGTGCTCCCCTCCCCGTGGTGAAGCGTGTGGAGGAAACCGTGAAACGCACCATTGTGACCCGGGCTCCTCCGCGGAGTTTCCAACCCCTGGGAGCGGGGGCGGAGGCTGGGCGGGGGCGGGAGAGGTGGAGAGGCCGGCCGAAAGGGAAAGATTCTCAGAAAGACGGAGGGAGCCGAGGCAGAGCCCGGGGGAGAATTTCTGCGAGCCAGCGTCGGGCCCCGGAGGGGGCGTGGGGATTCGTAGGGGAAGGAAGGGCGCGGTGGCCCCGGGACCCTTTGGCGTTGACATCGCGCGTGTCTGGTTCGGTTGAGACAACTCCAATAAAGTCATTTCATTCATTGTGCTCAGTGTGCGCCTTGGGCAGCTTCTCTTCTCCCAACTCGGGTCTAGAGAAACACTTCCCGGTGGTTGGGAAAGGACCTCCGGAATTGGAAGAGCGAGGGGCTGGCTGACCCGAACCCAGCACCCCAAGGAGCAGCAGGACGGACGAGCACACTCCCCGCGGCTCTCCCCTCGGGAGAACCCGGGAGCACCAACAAAAGGCCACCTCCAAGAGCGTTCCTGGAAATCACGGGCCCGCGACCGCGAGCTGCCTCCCGGCGCCGGAGCCTCCCAGCGGGTCCGGGAGGAGCCTCTGCCCGCCCGCCTGCTCGCCCGCGCCGCCTGCGCTCCTCCGCTCGGCGCCGCTCGCCATCCAGAACTTTCCTTTCCACCGAGAGTCCAACACTCGGAGCAACTTATCCGAGAGCGCGCTGAAAAGTACCGCAAGCCTTTCCCACACCAGCCGGGGCCCCGGAGGAGAGGGCACGCCGTCCCCACGCGTGTTGGGGCGCGAGAGTCGGCAATTACACCCGATTACCTCCGTGGGGAACAGTGTCAACCGGCGATCCGGGGACGCCAGGCGGACGTGCCTAGCGGAGCCCCGGGCTCATTTCAATACAATGAGCCGCATTCCTACAATTACGGCCTCTCCGCCGAGCTCCCCCCCGCGCCTGGGCGCGCTCCGGCCGCCGATGCCCAGGCCCCGTCCCCCCCACAAGCTCTCTCCCAGACAACCAGCTCCGTTTCACCATTAGGCACATTAACTCGGACTCACCAGAGTCCCTATTTCCAGTCCCACTTAAAAGGCAGGAAAATTACCGCCGTTCATCACCGGGGCTTCAACTCTGCGCGGCCGCGGCCGCCGCCGAGAGCATCATTACCATGACAACTGGAGCCGAAAAACCCTGAATTACAACGCCGGAGCCGCCGCCGCACAAACCCAGGTCCTCCCCTTTGTTAGAGGCTTTTCGCCTCCTCGGGTGGGGAGAGGACTCTCTCCCAAGCTCCGGAGTCCCCCCGGGGGGGGGCCGATTCCGGGAGGGGGGAAAGTTTCAGACTGGAACCCACCGGCCGCTTGGCGAGAGAAGCCCGAGTGGGGAGGCGGCGTGGGGGTGGGGGAGGCGCCCCACACTCAAAGTTGTCAATTTCGGGAGCGACGCTTCCCAGCGCGCCAACTTTTCAGCAAGTCCCCACACTCACCGGGCAGCGCGTTCGTACTTGGGTGCTGTGGCGGTTCCGTCTTTAGAGCGAGTTTCTAGAGATGTGGAGTGGGGGCGGAGTGGCAGCCGCTGTCCTGGAAGGGCTGCGGGGCCCGAGCCCGGCGGCTGGCGGGGGCGCGGAGCGGCTGGCGGGGGATGCTGCGATCCCAACTCATGGGAGAGCGCCGCCGCGAGCAGCCGCCGGCGTCCAGTCTCCGGCCGCCGCCACCCGGGAGGACGAGGCGGCCGCGGGTCCCACCTCCGCCGCCGGCTGGGTCGGCGCCGCCGAGCGAGCCCCGGAGGGGCGTCCGGCTGCGGCTGCGGCGCGGCACCGGCGAGGGCGCCGGGAGAGAGGGGTGTGAGCGCGCGGGCGAGAGCGGAGCGTGAGTGCGGAGAGGGCGAGCGCGCGCGTGTCTGCGAGTGCGAGTGAAGGAGCGGCCGCGAGCGTGTCCGCGTGTGGGGAGCGGAGGAGGAGCGGGAGCCGGTGGGGTGGGGGGCGGGAGGCAGGAGACTCGGCTCTCCCGGCTGCGCGCTCGCCCGCTCTCCCGGCACGTCATTTATGCCACAGGAGCCCTAGCGGCCTCTCCATAGAGTGCCTGGAATGCGAGACGTCAATGTGACGCCATGGGACGCTACGTCACCCTCCTCCTCCCTCCCCTCGCCCAGCCGGTTCCGCGTGTGCGAGGGTGTGTGTGTGTGTGTGTGTGTGTGTGTCTGTGTGTGTGTGTGTCTGTGTGCACGCGTGCGCGTCTCCCCCCACCCCGGCCCTTCGCACAATGGCAGCCGCGGCCCCCGGGCTTTCTCCGCCCGGCGGGGCCGCCCCCTGCGCACCGCGCCGCCTGGCAGCGCGCCGCTCCACCGGAGCCCTCGGCAGGGCAGGCGGGCCCGCCCAGCTGTCAGGCTCCGGGTGGAGCAGCGTCGGAGGAGCGCGGCTGGCTCGTCTCCGAGGCTGCCTCGGGGCGCCTAGCCAGGTCCAGGGGGTAAGGCAGAGGACAGCTCTTCCGAGAGGGAAGGCTGTGCCTGCCAGCTCCTCCGAGTGACCTGGCAGTCGCTGCCGAGGGAGCCTGGCACCAGCCCGAAGAGTCCCCGAGGTGCAGCCGGGCTCACCGCGTGCAGCGGCTCGGAGGCTGTTGACATCTCGCTGGCCCCCTGAGCCTAGGCTAGTTTGCCCCCTCCTCCTCCTCTTGTCTGTTGCTGGTGTTTTCTCACTGGGATGCAGACCAGCTCCAGGGACAAGGTTTTATTTCTTGACACTTTCGGGTGTGAGGTTCTTTACTGGACACTTTCTAATCCTAAGAAGTGCACATCCTGCCACGCGCGCGCTGCACGAGAAACTATATATAAAACAAACACAGCACACGTGCTGAACAGCTGAGCGAGCCTGACTGTTCAACACTCGCCTCTCTTCCCGGCGGGAGCCGGGGCAGACCTGGAACTCCACTAGCACTTTCACTTTTCTGAGGCTTGTAGACGCCTCCCCTCTCATCTCTCAAATGAAATATTTCAAAACCAATCGACAGGATTCCTTGACCCGTCTCTAGGGGATCTCCTGCGGTCTTGCGGAGGCACATTTGTCTTCTAAGTGTGCAGAAAGCGTGGGACTCTATGAGGGACAGCAGTTTCTTCCTGGAAATGCTGTCACCGTCTTGCTGTAAACAAAACAAGCAAACAAAAACAAACCAAAAAAATGTGACCGAGTTAAGAACTCTGAGTTCCAAGGGTTGCTGCTAAGTGAAAGCACCTCCCTCAGGAGTGAACAGGAGTGAATTTTATTTTACGAAGGAAATGTTTGAATGAAACAACGCAGGCAGACGCGGTCTCTAGTGCTCTGCTAGAACCCCAAAGGGCATTTTCTTTTTGACCTGTCCCAGAACTCTAGCGCGTGGGTGGCAAAGTTGGGGGGGCGGGGCGGAGAGGATCCCCTTGTCATAGCACATGCTTCAGAACCGAAGATGGTCCGAGCTAGGACCAGAAACTCGAAAAAGAAACACAAAACCAAAAACACCAAAACATGCGCATCCAGCGTCTCCGGACGTCTCCGCCTCCACTTTCACTTCGGCAGGCTGCCGTGCCCTGGGACCGGGCGAGGACGCTCGCAGAGGCGCCCCAGCCTGGAGCAGCCGAGCCCCCCGCCTGCGGGTGCGTTCCCATCCCCGCCCAGAGGAAAGAGGGCGCTCCTACATTGTATCCATTCAGAGGCTGGGGGTTGGGGGAGCGGGACCTGGAGCCGCGCGGCGCTGACGCACGCGAGGCGCGTGATTGACGCAGGCGATGTTACTAAATCGGGAGGTTGGCCGGGCCCGGGCGGCGGCGCGCGCGGCAGATAGCGGAGTAGGTTCCCCTCGGTCACCCCCTCCCGTCTCCATTCAGCGCGGCGCGGGGCGGGACGGGGCGGGGCGCGCGCGGCCGCGCCGGGATCCGGCGAACCAAATATAGACGGCTCCCGGCTATTTTTAGTGGGGCCCCGGGCGCGCGCGCGCTCCCGCCGCGTTAAGGGGCGCCCCGGCTCTGCCCCGGAGAGCGGACCGCCGAGTCGCCATCTTGTAACTCGCCTCGACTCGTGTCTGGTGCGGGTCAGCGCGGCGGCCGAGGGTAGGGGGGCCGGAGGGAGGCGCGGGCGCGCCGCGTGGGGGCGCGCGCGCGGTGATCCCCATCTGCCCGCCCCGCGTTCCGCGAAGCTCCGGGCGAGGTCCCGCCACCCGGCCTGCCCGGCCGGCCCCGACTTGCGAGGAGGCGGAGCTGCCCGCGGCCACCACTTCCTGAGAGCCGGGGATACCCATCCCGGACGTCACGGAGGAGTCGAGGCGGCGGTGGCGGCCCGGGGCTCAGCCTGCACTTGCATCATGGGTGCAGCAGCAGCTGCCCCGCTCCTTTGTGCCTTTTTCCCCCTCTTGAGTAAACGCTTTGTTAACTGAAAATACCATGACGGACCAGTGTGATCACCAGTTCCAGACCTCAAAGAAAGTGAAGCTGTCAGGCAAGAAGAGGGAGACTCCCCCAGCCGGCTGCGATGGTATCTGGTGGGTGGGTGTGTAGAGGAGCACTTGACAGTTTTCCACGTATTACTTCTTGCCTAACTCTTCACCCTTAAGGTTTAAAAATACTTTTATTTCCATGCTGTAAAAACTTCATCTGTGTTCTGCACCCCTCCCATTCCTCTTCACTTTAAAATCTCATGCAGAGCAGAGCTGGAATCACGCTAATAACAACCCTAAAATTAGGTACAATTTTTAGGCGACATAACATCTTTCCATGGAATACGTTCCACTTTTTAACTTAATATGTAACAGGTCCTTGCTTATTCGGTTTGTTATAAAGTCACTAACTGTCCACATGAATTGGGGGCTTCCAGTGTTCTGAGTTCCTGGGTTGAGACTGAAGTTCACCCTGTTGTGTAGCAGAGAGCCTGAACATTGTCAGTTTACCAGATCCACGATAATAGCCACTTGCATGCGTGTTGATAACCGAACCCAACATCATAGACACCCCTGGATTGAAGAAGGATCCTCTCCCACTCTTAACACTTAGGGCTCTCTCTATAAAAACAGCGCTTTTTTTTTTTTTTTTTCTTTCTGGGTAGTGGTAGTGGATGGGAAGCCATTATCCTCGTTTACCTTAAAAAAATAACTTTCACTCTTAGCTGGCCGGGAATCTCTAGGTATAGGTTTTGTCTTTGAGTATGCCTTTGGGAAACACACACACACACACACACACACACACACACACACACACACACGCACACACACGCACACGCGTAATCAGTTGGGATGAGCTAGGCTGCTGATCCTGGCTGGGGCTCCTAAGAGTGGGAAGCCGGATCCATTATTAGAGAGTTTGCTATGGTTATTGATAACTGACAAGTCTTTAAAACTCAAGTGGAAAGTCATGTAAGCAGAGACAGGGCTCTCTTATAGATCAAATACCCTCTGCTTAATCGAAGGTCCCAAACAAAGGCAGTTCTTTCCATGCACCAAATAGAAATTTCCTGTTATTTAAAAAAAATTATGTTCATATCCATTCTTTTCTGCATTTTAAAGCCTTGATTTACTACAACTAGGAAATAATATTCTATGAGGCTCATGCAGTGCTTTAAAAAAAAAAGAAATGTGGATTACTTTTTATCATAATATTTGTAAGTGAAATTCAGTACTGGATGCAGCTAAATCATCAATTTTGAGAAACCAAATAGAGTAAACACCTTAATATGTGGCACAATGAAAACATGACAAAGTTTAGCCCTTTTTCTAGGAAAAATGACATCCATGCATGTTCCAGTTTGCACACACAAAGTAAAGAAAGCAATTTCTGCTTTTTAAACAGGCAGTCTGTTAAAAACTATCTGTATAGAAATTATTGTAGATTTGTAAGAAAACTTTCATTTTGCTGTGTATTTGTACCCCTAATGCCTGCAAGAAAAAAAAGAGAGAGAGATTTCTCATGCAAAAGAAAATAAGGGTTTTGAGGAAATTCGGTGTGTGTGTGATATAAAGCAATTGTTTTAACAAAGCAGATTTAAAAAGCTGTTCTGAGAAGAACGCCAGGGGATCCTGTTGTTTTGTTGATATGTGCTGGTTACCATTACAAATAAGGAAAGGTGAAAAAGGGTAATCCAGGAGCCGGGCAGGTGGCTCAGTGGGGAAGGGCGTTGCTGTGCAGGCATGAGGATCAGGGTTCGAATCTCCAGCACCTATGTTAAAAGCCACTCACGGCTCTGGGCCTGCAGCTCGGGCACACGGGGCATGTGGATCCCAGGAGCCTGTTGGCTAGTCACACAGATTAAAACTCTGCTTCTATGAGAGACCCTATCTCAAGACAATAAGGTGGAGAGCTACAGAGGGAGGCATGTGCCCTTCCCAACCTCCACACACATGTGTACTCAGTCACATGTGCATAAACCCTATACACACCTGTGCATTGTATACACACACACACACACACACACACACACTGAAATTGCAAGCCAGATGTTGTCATCTAAGGAAAATAAGTTTTGAGTTATAAGCCTGTAAGTCCATGGTTTTTAAAACCAGTGTAGAGGTCCTATACTAAACACACATGCACACACGGAAACATGTACATATGAAATTTACTAACTTCAGCTGACACACACACACACACACACACACACACACACACACACACACACACCCTTACTTCAACCATTTCGGTGACCATTGTAAACTTTCAAATCAATCTTATCATTGTCAGATTGGCCTTTCTAAACTACACCTTTTGTTTTGTCACCTAAGGCCTTAAAAGTGCTCAGCAGCTGGATTTTGTCTTCCCCAAAGCCCAGAGGCCTATTAATTCCAGGCTTCCTGTCAGAGCTGAACTGCCATCTCACTCTTCCTTCCACAGCCTTCCATAATCTGCTTTTTTAAAAAACAGATACCCTTCTCCTCCTCCACTTACTGAAATCCTATTCAGCCTCTAACATGGGCTTATGAAGAACAGACTGCTAGAGTCTTTCATATCGTTCTCATTTTCCTGCTTTTTAACTCTCTTTTGTCCATAGCTTACAGCCCCGTCAAATCACAAGCTTCAGAAACCTGCCTTACACATCTCTGAAATTTCTGTGGGACCCAAGAATGTTCACAGATAATAAATAGCCATAAAATATGCTCTGTCTAACTTGAACACAGAGAGACATCTGCTACAGTAATTCATATGGCAGACGTATGGACAGGGCATTTTTGGCATGGATGGACATACTTGAGGTCACTGGCATTGTTTGCTTTACCTGAACTTTTCATATTCCTGACTGAACACAGCTTGTCAAAGTGCCCGCCAGAAGCAGAGACAGCGTGGTGATACAAGGAAATGACAGTTTGGCTTGTTGCGTAGGAAGCTTTGCTGTGATCTTTTCTTTTCTTTCCTGGCAGACTTTTGGTTTGACTCTTACTCTGATCTAAGCTCTTTCCTCTCTATCTGTACTTTCTCTTATGCTGCTCTCAACAATGAACTGTGGATGCTGTAGGCTTGCAAGTGCTACTGTCTTCCTGGGAGGGGGGAGGACTTGAATACTTAGAAAATTGGGAACTATGACATCTATGTTCAATCAGATGCAAAAATTCCCGAATTTCTTATCTTTTCAAATGTTAACATAGGCTTGTCTGCTACTCTGTTATGTGGGGAGAATAAGTGGGCAAAAATTGGGAGCTTATGATATGTCAGGAGCTCATGTAACGCAAAGTACTTACTTTAACAAGGAAAAAGCAAAAACAACAAAGCAGGAACACTTTCTGGCTTTATAGAAAAATTTCTAGGATGTAACCTAAGACAGAAAAGACTACTTTATGGTGTAAGGGTTTATAATATTCTACAGTCTCCTTAATGACTTCCTATCCACCTGTAATGCTAATGGCCAGGAGAGGCTTGTAATCTAGTTTAAAAGATTATTTGATTTCTTAGTCATGCTTTCCCTAGTCACTGGTAGGTGGAAGACCACAGTCAGTTAGAAGGTAAAAGCTATTGCTTGTGTACAATAAGCCAGTTTAGATTTTGGCTAACTGCTCAATGCCTGCCCATTATTCCAGCTGTGAAAAATATATGGCCTCACCTGTAGAAGTTTGGTTTCTTCCATTTCTCCAAAAGTGAGAGGCTAAGAGCACAGAGCTCTTAGCTGTTTCTCTACGCCAGGGACTCTGCCCTCGGCTCCTGTGAAGCCACCAAATCTCGGTACATTGATCTTTTAGGGGCCTGTCAGGATCTGTAAATGACAGTGTTGAGTTTCCTTTATGTTCTTGTATATCCTAAAGTTGAATGCTTTTTTGAACCAGTTAAATTCTGTGAACCATGAGTTGGCCTTGCCCCAGTCTCTGAAGGTGGTCAGGAATCTCATTAACTCTTCTATGTAACACTTTTGCTTTTGGTAGTACAGTTGCATTGGTAGTAGTAGTTTATTAAATTGCTTTGGTTTGCATTGGTAATGAACTCCCGCCATCAAGCGAGTGGGATCTCAGCGGTCTGAGAGCATCAGTGCACTGCCAACATCACAGCCCTTTCCCTGTCCGCAAGCTAGAAATGAGCAGAAGCCTGGATAGTCCAAAAGTCATTTTATATTTAGCCTTGGAATTTGTCTTTGAACATTCATCTGAATATGGATGAGTCACAAATTGACTTCATACAAATTAGCAAACTTTCTTGGAGCTGGTTCTGTTGTTTGCTACTCTTCATTCCTTCCTGATCCTTCCTGCATGCTAGGCATAGTCCGTATCTCAGGAGTGGCAGCCGGGCCAGAGCTGTCCTCTGGCTTTTTCCTAGAGAAGAACTAGTGGTGCTGAGATGGGATGTAAGTCTTTTCGTGTCCTGTTGAGTGTGAGTAGAGAAAGTGAACTATACAGGCAGGTCACCGGGAAGTTCCAAGAACATATCAAGTGGAAGAAATTCTGGCAAGGCAATGAGGAAAAGCACAGGGGATTCTGCTTGTGAGCTTGCTGCTTCTGTGGTTGGATTCATCTTCTGGATGAGTAGCCCAGCTTTGTAGGCATTGGAAAGTTTGGAATTTTAGCAGATTGCAGGTTTCTGTATTGTCTAAGTCAGGTTTGGATAGTAAAGACACAATTTGTCCATTAGGGTTATTTTTAAAAGGCCTGTTCCACATATTTAGGTATCTGGTTTCCTACTTAGATCATGTAATTAGTAACTGATTCTGATTTTTTTTTTACCATAGTACATTTTCCAGTATTTACTCTGCATGTTTATAGTTCAGTACTGGAAAAATTCTTCTCTGACATCTGTTCTTGATTAGTTCTCTATTCCAGTTATGTTTTCCTATTTTATCAACTGTGGTGAGGAGAATAGAAAGCCATATTTTAAAGATTTCTACTATTTAAGTGTAGTAAAATTGAATAAACTGTCTTATTTTTCCTAATATCTGAAAATAATTATTATTTTAAATTCCCCTGTTAATCACCATCTTAAAAAAACTATAATAGAAAAACTGGATAAAATTTGCAATGTATTTACCTTAGCACCAATACTCTTTGTAGTTGTGAAACTGACTTTATAATTTTTCAAACATGTTTTTGAGAGATGCTTGTGTCAAACTCCTTCAAAATGTCTTTTTATTCCAGTTGTCTTGGATCTCTGTATTCTTTGGAATGACTGTTTCTTTTGATGAATTTACTGAGCTCTCAAAGCAGTTCTTATCAGAGTAAATGCTCTGTGAACATTTGATGAACCTGTGAAACTGGATTGCAAGAAGCTTATTCAAAATATTCTCTTTTTGCTATTTTTACCCAGGTTGTAGCCTTCTGAGCCTTCTGAGGTCTTTTTACTCATGGTTCAGGCTTAAGAGGTGTAGAGAAAACCTGTTCTACCCTATCTGTGCTGCCTCTGGCCTGGCCTGCAGAGACTCTAGGATGCCCGAGTCATGCACACTGACATCTGTGTTTGAACGTAGAACCAATTCAGCTATTCAAAGGAATTGTTACACTGCTTTTGTCTGCAGGTGTGTCTGTAATATATGCATGTGTTTGTGCTGTTGTGAGAATGTGTATTCATGTTTAGGGTAGTGGCCGGAGGTCTATTCCTTTTTACCTTACGTATTTTATTTTTTTAACAGAGTCTCTTCCTTACCCTGGAGTTGATAGACTGGGCTAGGCTAGCTGGCTGGTGACCTTTGAGAATCTGGGTGTTTCCACCCAAGGTCCCCAGCTCAAGGATTATGGGTGTGCACGGCTGCAGCTAGTGTGGCTTTCTACGGGGACACAGGGATCTGAACTAAAGCCCTCATGCCCCAATGGTGTGCACTTTACAGACAGCCCCTGCACTGCTTTGAGACTCCCACCT
>CM053763.1:87891364-88018405 GCA_028658305.1 Pachyuromys duprasi
CACACACACACACACACACACACGTAAAAATTACTAAGTAGGTAATGCCATGCAGTAGTGTTCATCCACATTCATGTAGATTTCCGAAGTGTGCATTTGATTGGAAAATTTTAGTAGTAATTCTGAAAACCAGATATTTAATTTTCATATTAGAAGCAAGTTAATCTTTGCCTATAGAAAGGCAGCGAAGCTAAGTGTCCTAAATAGTGTATTTCCGAACATTGAATGTACTTGAAAGATGTCTTATGTTATGGATGTATGTTGTTGATACTAGCGTTGTGATTACTTATAAATCTGAAAGGCCAGTTATGTTTTCTTAGATCATTTCTTTTCTTTTATTGCATTATGTGTTCTCTGTGCATCTGTGTGGTGTTCATGCCAGAGCGTACATACAGAAGTCAGAGGACAACTTCAGGGAGTTGGTTTTCTCCTCCCCTTGTGTGGATCCTGGGGATAAAACTCAAGTTGGCAGGCTTGAAAGCAAGCACATTTACTTGCTGGGCCATCTCACTAGCCCCGCTTTATTTTGTTACTGTTTTAATTTCTGCTTGGGGAGAATTATTTTAGGCTGATTTAAAATTTTCTGAAGAGCAAAAATTTCAGAGAAAAGGATTTTTCTGACACTCTGTTATGATTAAAAATATTTTAATACCGCTTACCTCCAGTGCAGAGAAGAGTGGCTAAGGTGCAAGGTGACAAACTATGGTACAAGAATGGATTTATCTGTATGCCTGCCTGCCTCCTTCCCTCTCTCCATCCCTTCCTTCCTTTCCTCTTTCCTACCCTCTTTCCCTCCTTCCCTTCTTCCTTCCTTCCTGCCTCCCTCCCTCCCTTTCTTCATTCCTTTCTTTGAGACAGGTTCTTTCTATGTAGCTTTAGCTGGTCTGGAACTCATTATGTAGATCAGGCTGGCCTTGAACTCAAAAAAACCTCACCTGCCTGTGCAGCTGGAGTGCTGGGATTAAAGGCATATGCCTCTGTGGCCAACCTCATTCATTCTTTTTAAATGTTAAACATTCTTATCCTGAAGAAATTAGAGGCTTGTAGAAGAGCAGCCTTTCCATAATTTTTTAATATGCATAGTGCTATTTCTTATGCTACAATAATGGTAATTATTGGAAAGTACAAACACACACTATGTGAACATGGACAGGATGGGATTGTGGCATTCTGATACTGATTTTCGTGGAGCTGCTGTGCTCAGCCTAGGCCTGTACCCCCATGAAAATTACTTGATTTCTCAGGCAAGAGGAACTAGGACTGGTGGGAGGTCAGGCTCACCTGTTGGGGAAAACCAGGATCAAGAGGAAGAGGTCAGTAAGGAACTTGGCAGAGTTTTAGTTAGGCCAGGAGAAGGAGAATTAGGATGATGGTAAGTGAGTCCACAGACAGTGTTGAAAGCAATTTGATTCAGAATGGTTTGTTTTTATCTCTGTAGTAAGCTGATTAGATATTACATGATCTCTACCCAATTAGTGTGACCATGGTAAGGCTATGAGCAGGAAGTGACCATATCCCAGAAGCAAAGAAAGCACATTAGTGACTGCTCACTTCTGTATATGAAAGTAGAGATTAAGGATTGATATGATGATGGTGTTGCCAAAATCAGGCATGCATTGCTTTGTGCAAAGGTTTGCAGTAAGTGGGCCCGAGTAGAGGGCTCAGGCCCTAAACCTCATTCAAAATTTCAGGCAAGTATAAAGTTTAAGTCACAGCTTGTTATTACATAGACACAGCATTCTGAGAATTTTTATTTATGCATTCTCATTCATATCAAGATCTCTGAGAGAAAGTGGTACATATGAAGGCTCAGAGAGAGTAATGGAGTTAGTAAATTAGAGCACATAGGGTTAAAATGATAGGAGGGGGGACACAGACCCAGGGCCTCACCAAAGTGTCTCTGTCACTTGGCTAGTTTCCCGTGGTTACTGAAGGAAAGTACAGCAAGCAGAGCGGCTTAGGACAACAATACCACATTCCACTGTTCTGGAAGTCAGACTCTGGCAGGGCCAGAACTCTCCGGAAGCTCCAGGGAAACATCTCTTCCTTGCTCTTCCTAGCTCCTGCTGCTATTGGCAGGCCTTGGCCTGTGGGAGCTTCACTCCATTCTCCACCTCTGTGGTTATGTGGTTGCCTTCTTTTCTGTTTTGTGTCTTTTCTTTGGTCTATCTTAAATCCATTTCTGCCTTTCTACTTGTCATTCGATTTAGGATCCTGTTTGGTGGCTGGGATGCTCCTGTCAATAGCTCCTCAATGAAACCTGTAAAGACTGTTTTCCAAGTAAGGTAACACAGGCTGGGGAATGGGCCCATAGATGTATCTTTTCAGTACCCCTCATCCTGATACACTGACTGTATGCATTCAATTCTATATCTTCCTTTTGTATTAAGGAAGTTTCTCTCTGAAAAAATGAACAAGCGGGTTGGGGAATTTTTAGCAAAAAGGTAGAGGAACTTTAAAGTATTTCTGGCTGGTGCTAAGTGCACTAAGCTTTCAGAGATAAAATATCTTCAACATAAGCTGCAGACAGAGTAAACCGGTTTATATAAAGTGAAAAATATGTTATTCTTCCAAAAGGCCATCACTGAGAAAGCCTCTGTAGAGAACTAAAGGAATTCACAGGGAAGTTCCACCGTATTGTTGTGTCAGCTTTTATATTTGCAAAATTATAGATTAGAGAACTAAAGTAAGTTAAAGCACTGTTCAGTTTTTGCACGATGGACAGGATTAAAAGTCGACCGTTTTGTTTCTTGTGTGGTTAGACTAAAAGGCAGAGTGGGAAAGGAGAGACATTTGTAATGGATTTTAGCCAGTATGATAAATTTCTTGCATTAGATTTCGTTAGAATGTCTCATTGGGTTCTGTAAGTCAAGATGACCCATGCATGTAAATTCCGTGGAGACAGATACTTGGTGACTCTCATATGTAGTTAGATTCCCAGTGTGGGCGTGCTCAGAGAACACGCGTGTGAGTGACACACTCTGGTGATGCCCAGATCAGACAGCCCCAACTCACATCCTGCTTCCTTTCTGGAGCCTCTTAGATATTAGTAGAATCTGTTAATTACTGGACCATTTCTTGCTCCTTTTATTTGTGTGTAACCTTTTTTTTTTCTTTATGAAAATGTAGGCTTTTCCTTTACTCTGTGAGCCTAGAAATTTCTTCAGAACATATCAAGGCAAACGCTTATCTCGTTGGCCCTGACCGATGACGTAAGCCTTTCTGGCCTGGCCCCATCTCCTCTGGAAAGAAGATTTCCTGCGTATGTGTTGATCACCTTTTCTTTGCTCCCCTCTGAAATGCAACTTGTTTTCTCCAACGCTGAAGGTCTGCCCTCTAATTCTCTGCTTTTCAGTGCTTTTGCTTCTGGTCTGGGCGTGTGATCCTTGGTCACTGCTCTGCAAATGACAAATCTGTCCTTTGGAGGGTCTGTTATACATCTTTTTTTTTTTTCCCGTGAGAAATAAAATTTATAAATCATGCCTGAAAGATTCACCAATCTATTATTTTGTTATTTATTTTAGAATTCAATAACCTATACAAATAAATCATACAAGTAAACACGGTCTACATTAGAAATACGAGGCTGTTTATTCTTTGGGGAATATTAGTGCAATATACAACTTTAGGAGATGGAAGCCCCCACTACCTGCAAAAAAAGCTGGATGTGGTGGATCTTCCAGTTTTTGGCCAGCCTGGCCTACAAAGCAAGTTCCAGGACAGCCAGAGCTCCACAGAGAAACCCTGTCTTCAAAAACAAAAACAAAACAAATGAAAAAATTAAAGAAGTCAAAGGGAAATGCCTTTTGATAATTTCCACATGTATTACAAACATATTTGCTAAGTTAATATCTATTCTTGATTTTAAAAAGCTCTTGGTAATCAGGAAATGAATGTATTTTAAGAGTCAACGTCATAATTAACAATTTTCAACTAACAGTGAAAATTGATACTGAATTACATGAGCAAGATTCTCTAAAAATTTGTCTCCATATCTCTGGAGCTGGGATTTTAGATATAAAGGTATCTTGGTAAACAAGATCATACAACAAGCACCAAAATCAGTGGCTTCATATATCAGACATGTACTCTCCCCTCAGTGATAAGCCCAAGTTGCCATACAGCTTTTCTCTGTGTGGAGGCTGGGGCACATAGGTCTCTTTCAACACATGACTCCACCGTTTCCCACGGCCTTGAATTCTTCTGTTTCCAGCTGGTGACGTTGCAAACTAGGGTGGAGGATGTTCAGTTTCCTTTCAGGTCACCTTGGCCTGTGTGTGACACACATGATTTCTGTTTATTGTTCCACATTCCATTGACTCGGACTAGACATGTGACCTCACCTGTGTGCAAGGTGCGTGGGTTGGGGGGGGCGGGGTGGAAATGGGAAACAGTATCTGGCTGGGCAGCCTTAGGCAAGGAAATACACATTCTTATCTGTAATTGGCAGGTGTGGGTTTGGGGAGTACTTTGATAGAAGGTGCAACAGCAATTAATATTGACTTTCAGAATATACATATTCTTTGGCCTCAAAATTCTCCCCTCATCAATATTTTTCCCTAAGAGCTCTTTGTAAATATGTGCATATTACATCTTAAGCTACATCTAGCAATTCTGGAGTAATAAAGGATTGGAAGCATGCTGAGTGTCTGTTAGAAGGGACTGGATGACAATATTGTGTATCCATATAGTGGGGCACTGGGTACCCACTGAGATGAACAAGGCAGTGATTATAGAAAGAAAAGTGAGTCACCAACTCTCTGCATTGTTACCACTTATCTAAAAGGAATATATATATATATATATATATATATATATATATATATATATATATATATATATATATATACACACACTCATTCATTCATTGAGTTTTTGTAGAAGGGTGACCAAAAGTGGGGAAGAATCACAAAATGCTGGGCTCAGCAGCCACTTCTGACTCACTCCAGGTAATGGAGTCAGGGAGAGACACAGTTGCACTGTATCCTTTTGTGTCTCTGTTGTGCACTTGCTTATAAACATCAATTGTAGGGGTGGTAAATAATATGGAAAAGATATTTGTGATACACTGTTGCTGGAGAAAGACAGTTTATTGAAATGTATGGACAGTATGGCCTCTTTCATAAATAAATGACACATGCAAAACCATAATAGTTTATTTGTCTTTTTCTGCTTGTCTGTTTTCAACCTTTTCATAATGTACATGTCACTTGAAAAGTTTCTTTCTTTTTTTTTTTGAATTACAAAAGTAAGTGAAACTTTTCAAAGGAGTCTTTTGGCCCTGCTACATGGCCTTACTCCATTTTTTTTTTCTAGTGAGACTGGTGAATACCTCCATTTTATGTATTTATTTGTTTGTTTGTTTGTTTGTTTATATTTTTTGGCCCATGTCTTTTTCCCTATACATCAACCTTGCTCATCTTCATTGCAATGTACACATCTAGTGCACATGCCCTGTGTGTTCCTGGAATTTTGGATCACACCATTCATCTAGGAATTTCTTTTTATGCCAAGAACAATGCATTTCCTGTAAGAGGGTGCAGAAAATACAGAGTTGGCACTTAGGGAGCACAATGGGCAAATGGCTGTGCTCTCTTGCCCCTGTGTCATGTAGCCAAGTTCATTACCAAACCCCAGAGATCCCTGACTCTTGTAGTGCCCGTGGGGTTTAAGGTGTAGTTCAAAGCCTGTGTGCTGGACATGCCCTTTCTAAAATGATCCTGGTAGCCTCCAGGGATGTTTATCTCTGTATCCTAAGTTGGTCAAATGGTACATCACAGAGGCATATCCAGTAATCAGTGGCCATGTTAAAAAATGTGGAAATAGTCCTCAGCTGCTGATGACATGGTCCTCACTCCAATATTGTGGATATAGTCCACTCTTCTTGATATAATGGAGTGCTATTTCTTTCTATTTTTCTCTACATACTATTTCCCTGTCTCCATTTTCATTTATTTATTTATTTTTTTGTACACCGAAACCTAGTTTTAGGATTTTAGGAGTCACTTAAAAATAAATGAGAAGAAACCCAAAAGAATCGGGGAGCTTTCAACATTATTTTCAAAAATAATATTATTAGCTAAAAAGTTTTTGACAATAGATTTGATGGCCTGGGGTCTCTCGGTTCCCAGTTTTATTGCCAATGTCATTTTCACCCATGTTTCTTCCCTGTAGTCACAAGAGGACTAACTATAACCTAGAAGTTTGCTGTAGGGACTTTCCTCAGACCTTTTCTTTTTGGGAAGTCCTCTGCAAATAACCATCGCCAAGAGTTTTGCTCTAAGTTGGTTAATTTTATTTGTTAACTTGACTGGGCCACATGATGGCCAGGTTATGTGGTTAAACCTTCTTTCTCCATATGGCAGGAAGGGTATTTCTGAGAGAGATTTGAATATGCGGACGAAGACAGATTACCCTCCCAGTGCCATGAAATCCATGCGGAGCCTGAAGAGAGCAAAAATATTCAAGAAGTGAGAATTCTTTTTCTGCCTGACTGCCTGAGCGGGGAGTTGGGCTTCTGGGTGGAGTGGGACACAACCCATCTGGGGTCCCATTCTTGGGCTTTTGGACTTGAACTAGAACTCTTACTCTCAGTTTGGGGTCTCAGGCTTGGGCTTAATACAGAAACCACACCACCACCTTTGCTAGGTCTCCAGTTACAGACCACAGCTCATGGATCTTCTGTCTCTACTCATGTGAGCCAATTCCTCATCATCTCAATCTTAATGTCTCTCCTCCTTTCTCCCTCTCCTTCTCCACATATCCTCCCTCCCACCCCTCTCTCCTTTCTTCCTTTTTTATTAGTTTCATTTCTCCGGAGAACCCTAATACAGCTATCTTCTCCTAAGGAGATAATTCAGATCCCATCCTTGTCAAAGTCATTATATAATCTTTCATCTCTCTCCTTCTCTTACGTCTTCATGAAGTTATACTCTGTTAGAGCATTGGTCTTAGTTTGCTCATCCATTTTACACCCATGCCGAGTATCTACTGTGCATTTATTATGGGAGATTGGGTAAGAAGCTCACGGAATAATGGAGGCAAGTAAGCAGGCAGTTTCAGTACCATATCACAGGTCCAGGGTATGTGCTGGGCTCTGTGGAAGCAAGGAAGGAGTATCTCATTTAGCAGGGCATGGGGAATCAGAGGGTGAGAAGGAGGGAGAGAAGGGGAGTGGAGAACGGTGAGGGAGAAGGAGAGAAAGGACTTGAATATTGGAGATGGAGGAAGGTCAAGTACTAGACAGGTACAGCAGAGTTGGTCATGTAAATTGAAAAATGTACAACAGATGGGTACCTGAGTCTGAAGTGTGAACTGGGAAAGCGGCTAAAGATAAAGATAGAATATGGATGGAATTGTAGAGGTGGAATTATGACAGGCTGCTTGTGCAGGCCAGAGCTGTCAAACTTCTAAAGCAATGTGAAACTTTATGGGATTTTGGCTAGAGGAACAATGTAAAGAAGTTTTAAATTCTGTAGCCTTGAGGGTAGAAATCAAGTCGTCTCCATCACCTGCTACCTAACTCAGGCTTAAGATGTCATTAAGGCTCAGTAAAGTTGAATTGAGTTTGAGCTCTTTTTCTTTTAAGGAACTGATTTATCTAAAATAATAACTAAGAGTTACTAATGGCACTGACTATCTTGGTAGACCACCAAACATGTAAGCAACATCTTAACCTTTGTTGGTACAACTCTGAAGTAGGCATTGTGTCGTGGGGGTCCGAGCAGGACATATGGCACAGTTTATGTTATTCTTAAATATTATTAAGAAACTGCTACCATGTCACATAAGTGACTCATGTGGGCCTGGGGTGAGCAATTCCATCTTTGAATCCTTGTTCTGGTTACCGTGCTATAGATGAGCCTATGGTTGCAATGAGATGACTTCAGAGAGATAGGTTCTGACCCTGTGAAATAAAGTGAAGCTCAGTCATCCTGGAGATACAGTGTTGGGTAGGGAGTTTTCAAGCATTCTTCAACTTTCTCTACTTCATTCTTCTGCTGTCTTTCCCTAAGAAATTATGTGAGAAATGCGCCTCTATACTTTAAGTAATAGCATTAATTAGGTTCCTAATACTAATGGCTAATGAGCCTGCAGAGTTTCTTATGTGAGTCTCCCTTTAAGAGTTGGTCTGTTAGCCTGGACATCTACCACACCCTGCTAAAGCCTTGTTGTTCTGTCCCCCCTTCCCCATATTCCCCAGATTTTTCCAACTTTAGGGCCCAAGTGGGAGTCTTCTGTTGGAGGATGTTGTGCAAGCCACATGGGTGAAGAAAATAATTTACATTTTTCCATTCTTAGCTCTGGAACATCAGTGATTCCATCCTCCCACTTCTATTGGGCAGAAATTGAGGTATTCTCCTTATGCTTTGTCATCTTCTCCAAAACCTGCCACACACACACACACACACACACACACACACACACACACACACACACCCCTCTCTCTCCGCTGTAGGTCTAGCACAACTACTTCTTTTATCTTTTACTCAAGGGCCCAAGAACATGCAGTATTTTTAGTAATAAGGGGATGCTCCAGCTCCTGAATTTTTGGTCTCCATTCCCACCCTTTCCATTCATAAGTGTCTGTTTGCTTTCTTCTGTCTCTTGTATCCACGGCTTCCTCTTTTATCCCTGCATAATACCTTGTGTCTATAGACATTTAATAAATAATTTCAAAAGAATAGAAGAAGCACAACACACAGATTCTGTATCTCAGCACACTGTGGAAAGCATAAAATATACCTTGCTTTATTTATTTATTTTTTTTATGAAACCCCTATCCTTAGAGGTTTCTCATCTTCTATAATTGTGTGATTACCCCAGGTAGTGAAGAGAATACTGAAGAGCTCCTGACTGGAGCCTGGTCTTGCTCCTCCAGGATCATTTGCAATTTGCATTACTTCACAGTGGGAAAGTCTCTACTTAGTTAAGGCCACAAGGGAAAGTAATACATTGGAAGAGACATACACGGTGGAAGTAATTGGAGGAAGTAGAGGACAACTAAGGATCCCAGTTAAATGTCTAGTGTGCTTTCTAGGTGAAGAGGCTGGAGATCAGGTGTTCTGTAGACTGCAGACTTTGAAGTGTTATTTATCTCTTGTTCACACCATCAGCACTTTAGAAAGCTTATCCCTTCGCTGTCCTTCAACCCTAATGTGCCCACATCCCTTTTTCCCCATCATTACAAACATAGTTTTAGATTTTAATTACTTAATAATGGTTGATACTACTTGTTGAACAATGTGCTAAACAAAAAATATTATAGCCATAGCTACCAACTCCAATATTCTCATTTTGTTGAAGCCTAAAGACCTTAGTTTCATGTAGACGTGATGCTGGGACCTCCTTGAACATGTCTGCAGGTTTTTGTTTTGTTTTTGTTTGTTTTTGGAAAGCCTTTAGAAATGTGAAGAAACAAACTCAAACATTAGTACCTTTCCTTTGTCCAGTCCAGACCCGTGTCCAGACTGGGCTACAGTGACACATCTATTGACAGCTGGGCACGCTCAGTGTGGTGAGCCTGGTCCTTCAAAACTTTGATTGGTTCTGAATCTCATTTACTGCCTTCCAATATGCAGAAACACTCAGTCTTTGTTCAAAGATAGAGCATGCCCACTTCCAGAGATTAAACATCCAGTGTGAGGGTGTGTGCCTGCAGCCTGGAGTTTGGCTTCGAAGATTCAAGTGAAAATGATATCCCAACTGTTGAGTTCACATACAGATCTGCTCACTGCCTGCTCTGTCTCTAGACCTTAAGAATATGGATAAAGGTGATTGAATTAAACCCAAAGTAAGTAAAGAGAGCAGAAACTAGACACTCGGAGAAAAGATAGTTAATAGAGATTAACAAGTACGAGATCTGTTCTTTGAAGAACGTAATGAACTTGGTAAATGCCTAGGAACACTGAAGGAAAGAAAACAGAAATGGCTAACTCTAGCAGTGCAAAGGAGTATATTAATGGGCCATCCTAACATTCAAGGAATAAAGGACTGTTGTGAACATTTTATATTAACAAATTCAACAAAGTGAATATTTTCCAATATCTGTAATCACAACTTTTTTTTGCAAATATTGTAACTTTTTATTCTGATATACTTGAAAGAACTGCGTGCCAACATAAGGTAAGGCCAAGGTGGGTAAGCCATTAAAATTTAGCTTTATTTGGACATCACTTTCTTCCTCTCATTGCCCTCCATTCTCTCCTTTACCTGTCTTTCCAGTCCCTTATTATTAACCACAGAGCTCTTGATGATTTGTGACATATGGATTACATCACCCACTCTAATTCTCGTTTTTAAATTTTTAAAAATTAATTAATTTATTTTTATTAATTACAGTTGTTTTTACTTTGTATCCCAGCTGTAGCCCCCTCCCTCATCCCCTCCCAATCCCAAGCCCCTCTCTCTTCTCCTCCTATGCCCCTCCCCAAGCACACTGCTAAGTGAGGTCCTTCTCTTCTTTCCTCTCTCTGACCCTAGCCTATCAGGTCTCATCAGAACTGGCAGCATTGTCTTCCTTTATGGACTGGTAAGGCTGCTCCCCGCTCAGTGGAAGGTGATCAAAGAGCCAGCTACCAACTGTCAGCAACAGTCCCTGTTCCCCTTATTAGGGAACCCACTTGGACACTGAGCTGCCATGGGCTCTATCTGTGCAGGGATTCTAGGTTATCTCCACGAATGGTCTTGGTTGGAGAATCAGTCTCAGAAAAGACCCCTGTGCCCAGATATTTTGGTTCTTTTGCTCTCCTTGTGGAGCTCCAGTCCCCTCCAGGTCTTTCTATCTCCCCCTTCTTTCATAAGATTCCCTGCACTCTGCCCAAAGTTTGGCTATGAGTCTCAGAATCTGCTTTGATATCCTGCTGGGTAGAGTCCTTCAGAGGCCACCTGTGGTAGGCTCCTGTCCTGTTCCCTGTTTTCTCCCTCTTCTGATGTCCCTCCCATTTGCCTTTCCGAATGAAGATTGATCATCTTACCCAGGGTCCTCCTTGCTTAGCTTCTTTAGGTGTACAGATTTTAGTATGTTTATCCTATATTTAATTGCTGAGTAGTAGTCCATTGTGTAAATGTACCATAATTTCTGTATCCATTCCTTAATTGAGGGACATCTGGGTTGTTTCCAGATTCTGGCTATTATGAATAAAGATGCTACGAACATGGTTGAACAAATGTCCTTGTGTACTTGAGCATTGTTTGGATATATGCCTAGGAGGGGTATGGCTGGATCTTGAGGAAGCACTATTTCTAATTGTCCGAGAAAGCATCAAATTGATTTCCAAAGTGGTTGTACAAGTTTACATTCCCACCAGCAATAGAGAAGGGTTCCCCTTTCTCCATATCTCTTCCAGCATGTATTGTTACTTGAGTTTTTTATCTTAGCCATTTTGATGGGTGTAAGGTGAAATCTCAGGGTCCTTTTGATTTGCATTTCCCTGATGACTAAGGATATTGAGCATTTCTTTAAGTGTTTCTCTGCCATTTGATATTCCTCTATTGAGAATTCTCAGTTTAGCTTTGTACCCATTTTTTAATTGGATTACTTGATTTGTTGGTGTTTAACTTTTTAAGTTCTTTATAAATTCCGGATATTAGCCCTCTGTCAGATATAGGGTTGGTGAAGATTCTTTCCCAGTCTGTAGGCTGTCATTTTGTTCTGACAACAGTGTCCTTTCTTTTACAGAAGCTTTTCAGTTTCATGAGGTCCCATTTATTGATTGTTGCTCTTAGAGCCTGTGCTATTGGTGTTCTGTCAGGAAGTTGTCTCCTGTGCCAATGAGTTCCAGGCTCTTCCCCACTTTTTCTTCTAAAAGATTTAGTGTGTCTGGCTTTATGTTGAGGTCTTAGATGCACTTAGACTTTGGTTTTTTGCAGGGTGACAAATATGGATCTATTTGCATTTTTTACATGGTTTTTTGAGACAGGGTTTCTCTGTGTAGCTTTGGCTGTCCTGGACTTGCTTTGTTGACCAGGCTGGCCTCAAACTCACATTGATCTGCCTGCCTCTGCCTCCCAGAGAGCTGGGATTACAGGCATGTGCCACCATGTCTGGCTAATCACAACTCTCTAACAAAAGTCAATGAAAAGCAGAATAGAAAATAGCACTGTAGCTTTTAAAAACTAGGGTTCATGGCTAAATCTTTAATCTGCATGAGAATGTTTATCAGGCAAACACAGCTGAACACTTTAACAATAAAATGAATGTCAAGCAAATTTGAAAATAGAGGAGCCTGCTTAATGAGTCAAGCATTACCCAGTTATGACAATCCAAAAAACGATTTTAAGTGTCAATGTTCCTTTTGATTATAAACACAAAAATCCTTAATGCAGGGAGCAGAGAGATGGCTCAGCAGTTAAGATCACATACTGCTCTCAAGAGGACCTGAGATTGGCTCCCAGCCCCCACATTGGGTAGTTCACCAATGTCTGTAACTTCAGCTCCAGGGGCTCTAGTACCGTCTTCTAGAGTCTGGGTAGTTACATTCAAACGTATACATCCTCCCCAACATATACCCATAGTTAAAAGACAGAAACCTTTAAAAGTTCTTTTTTAATTGCAATTTTGCTTATTTATTTTGATCTTTTTAAAAAAACTTAATTCTTCATGCAGCATTAGTAGTCATATCTAATAACCCGAATCAGGAATTTGAGATTGTTAATGTAAAATACAGTTACTGTATTTCTCATGATGACATGCAATTCTTCCAAGTTCAGAGACATTTTGTACACAATTCAACACTTCTTGACTCCTCAAGCTAGGAATGGAAATTTAGCCTACAAAATCCCAATATTGGAATCATATTTGACACTGAAGAAATGGAAACTTTCCCCTCATAACTGTGGATGTCCTCTCTGCCCACTTCTGTTTGACTGCACTGAAGGTCTTGGCTCTTTTTCTCTCAGTGAGTGAGGTGAAAGAATTAAAAAGACATACCAACTTCAAAAAGGAGACCCCAAAACTTTCAATTTCAAAGAGAAATGAGTTTTTACACGGAAAATCTTAAAGAAGCCACAGAACAATTAGACAAAATAGGTTAATTTAGAGAAAAAAAGCACAGTCAACACAAGGTCAATGTGAAAAACTGATCGTGGGGTTGGAGAGATGGCTCATTAGTTAAGAGTCCTTGTTGCTCTTGTTCAGTACCCAGGATCCACATGGTGGCTCACAACCATCTGTAACTCCTCAAGGTCATGCAACACGCCCACCTGATCTCTTCAGGCACCAGGCGTGAACTCGGTACCCATACACACACGCAGGCAAAACATTCATGAACATAAAATTGAATAAATACATCTAAAATTGATTTAATGTTTATAGATAATTGATGAACAATTGGAAAAGACAAGAATGCAACGTTGCATAAGACAACACCATGAAATATTTAGAGATGCATCACTGATTTAGATATGAAATTTAAACTGTAAAGCCTCTGGAAGAAAACTCAGGAGAATATTTTCCCAAATTCGGGGTAGGTGAAGATTTCCTCGAAAAGGTGTAAGCGACACCAAACAAAAAGAAAAGATTGGTGAGTTGGAATTTAAATTTTAATTCATTGATGCTACTAAATAGAATAGTGTGGGAGGAAATATTTGCAGTGCACATATCTGACCTGATGAAGGCCTTATGTGTATAGTGAAAAACACTTCTACAAATCAATAATAAATAGACAAACTATTAAAAATGGGCCAAAATTTTAACAGATTTCTTAGGAAGGAAGACAAACAGTCAATAAGCACATGAAGATGCTTCATACTTTTGTCCTTCGGAAAATATAAATTACAATGAGACAATATTTCATTAAAATAAAATGCTAAAATTAAAAAGGTATACTATAACAATTGGTGTGGCTGTGGAGAAACTATTGGTGGGAATATGAAATTGCAAAACATGTTGGAACTCATAGGAGGGATTGGAGGGCTTGAAAAAAGTGTGGGAAATTATTTAACTATAATGCTCATATATAAAATTCTCAGAAAAGGTTATGTATAAAATTTAGGCCCAATGAAGGGCAATATGAGCTCTTTCCTAATGTCCACATTAAACATTTACAAACTATGTACACTGAGCCAAATAGAAAATGTCTCAAAGCAGTAAATTTACACAATAGTGTCTCTGACTACATGTTATAACAATAGAAAAAAAATCCTTATAGTGTGTCACAAGTAGAATTCAGAGCAGATATCTCACTATAACACATGAAAAATGAGAAGAATGGATGAAGAAACAATATTACTGTGAATAACACTGAGGATTAGGAAATGGGAACTAATGTAATTAAATACCAAATTACTGAGCTGGCAAACCTACAGAGAATGGGTAATAAGTCCATTTGTTATACTAAAAAGAAACATTTGACCCTTTTCCCCCAGGCAAATCAAAGAAGAGAGGAAGATGGACACAGCAATGAACTGGGAAGGGGCATGGTACTACAGACATAAGTGAGAAGACATGGCACACATCTGTAATTAAGGGGTGGGAAAATCATGATAACATGTGATTTCCCCCCCCCAAAAGAGAGAAACTATCTTTCTACAAGTAATTAAAGAAAGCCTGGGAACAACAGGAACCATCCAAGAAATCATAAAAAATGGCCAATTATTTTTTGAAAGGTCTACTCCACCCAGAAAGCATTAGATGAATGAGTTTATGTCAAGTGCCTGGAGATGTTCAAGGACTAAGTATCTCTTTTAAAGGAAATATTTTTGATATTAGAAATACATAGAATTCTTCTCAATTCACTTTTTTTTCCAGACAGGGTTTCTCTGTGTAGCTCTGGCTGTCCTGGAACTAGCTCTGTAAACCATGCCAGCCTCAAACTAAGAGATTTGCCTGCCTCTGCCTCCCAAGTGCTAGGATTATAAGTGTATATCCTCACTTATAAACAGATACTAGCCATATAATATAGGATAATCATACTAAAAATCTATACATCTAAAGAAGCTAAACAACCAGGAGGACCCTAGGGAGGATGCAGCAAACAGGATAGACACCGGAAGCGGTGAAAGAGAGGGAACAGGGTGGGAGCCTACTATACAGAGTCCTCTGAAAGGCTCCACCCAACAGGGGATTGAAGCAGATGCCGAGACTCAGCCAAACTTTGGGCAGAACACAGGGAAGAAGCGGAGAGGGGGCAGTGGGAAGGAAGAGGAAGGATAGGACACAGAGGGGACAGAAGCTCCACAAGGAGAGCAACAAAGCTAACAAATCTGAGCCCAGCGGGTCCTGCAGAGACTGATGCACCAACCAAGAACCATGAACAGAGAGAGCATAGAGGCCCTGCTTAGATGTAGCCAATAGCCATCTCAGTCTCCATGTAGGTTCCAGAGTAAGGGGAGCAGGGGCTGCCTCTGTCATGAACTTGGTTGACTGCTCTTTGATCACTTCTCCCTGGAGATGTGGTCTTGCCAGGCCACAAAGGAAGAGGATCCAGGAAGTCCTGATGAGACTTCCTGGGCAGATGGCAGGGAAGGAGAACTCCATCTTTCAGAGGACTAGGGGAAGGGGATGAGGGGAGGGAGAAGAGGTAGGGAGTGTGGGGCTGGGAGGACTTGAGGGAGGGGGCTACAATCAGGGTATAAAGTGGACAAATTGTAAAAAAAATAATAATAAATAAAACAAAAGTCATGTGCCACCATATTGTGCTCAATTCACTTTTTGAAGTTGTATAATTTGGGTTATAAATATCACTAAACTAGTATGCTGTCATATACAAATGTATCAAGCTCACCTATGCTTATGAAAATAGTGCAAATAGGCCACCGGAATATTAGAAAACCAATTCATGCACTAGACTAAAATGACTGATCTACCATCATAGGCTTATTTCAGGAATTTTTTATAATTTAACATGAAATGTATTAGTGCATTTCATTACTACTAAGAGAGGAGCAGGACAGGCGCCTAGTGAAATATGTTACTCACTGTAACGGAAGCTCCAGGAAGGAGGGGCTGGGAACAGATTTTTTTTGACCCATTAAAACTCATTCATGAGAAACTAAAAATAAAGATTTTATTTAATGTTCGAATTCTAGGTGTATTCCATTAAAAGTGCCAAATATTACTGGAATATTTCACATTATCAGGTGAGTTCCTGACTATGGTTTTGAACTAAGGATAAGCTTTGGGAAGGAACAGACAGAAATCATCACCTGGAAAATATTAAGAAAATATGAAGGGATCAAATAAAAGCTGTGAAAGAGACTGTATGTGTTACAGAGGGTGTATGTTTACACAGGTACATATACATGCATATATGCATGTATGTATATATATGTGCTCATAATAACATTCTTAGAAACTAAGACAGACTAATTTATAGAAAATATGATAGAAAAATATTCCTTTCATAATCACAATTAAAAACACAAAATCTTTGCCAGGCATGGTGGCAGATGCCTAGATTCCCAGCACCTGGGGAGGCAGAGGCAGGTGGATCTCTGTGGGCTCTAGGCCAGCCTGGTCTACTAAGTTAATCCAGGACAACCAAGGATACACAGAGAAACCCTGTTTCAAACAAACCAACGAATCCCTGAGAATTAACAAGAAATGTACTGACGAATCAAGAAAACCTTTTGAGAAATGAGAAGACTTAAGAAATTGGACAGAGCATAGTTTTGAATAAAATGGTGCAAAATTGCCAAAATATTATTCTCTTCCAAACATTCAATAAATTCAAAAAGCCCTAAGGTAAGTTTTAGGAATTTGATGGTGTGATTCCAAAGTTTAGGTGAAACTACAAACATCCAAATCTACCTAAGAAAAAGGATTTTTTTTGTTTTGAATTTTCTTTGATTTAAAAAAAATTAATTTATTACAATTTATTCACTTTGTATTCCAGCTGTAGACCCCTCCCTCATCCTCTACCAATCTGCCCTCCCTCCCTCTATTCCTCCCATTCCCCTTCCCCAGTCCACTGATAGGGGAGGTCCTTCTCCTCTTCCACCTGACCCTAGCCTATCAGGTCTCATCAGGACTGGCTGCATTGTCTTCCTCTGTGGCCTGGTAAGGCTGTACCACCCCCACCCCCCTTTCAGGGGGAGGTGATCAAAGAGCCAGCCACTGAGTTCATGTCAGAGACAGCCCCTGCTCCCCTTACTAGGGAGCTCATTTGGACACTGAGCTGCCATGGGCTACATTGAGCAGGAGTTCTAGGTTATCTCCATGAATTGTCCTTGGTTGGAGTACCCATCTCAGAAAAGACCCCTGGGCCCAGGTATTTTGGTTCTGTTCTCTCCTTGTGGAGCTCCAGCCCCCTCCATGTCTGTCTATCTCTCTCTTCTTTCATAAGATTCCCTGAACTCTGCTCAAAGTTTGGCTATGAGTCTCAGCATCTGCTTTGATACCCTGTTAGGTAGAGTCTTTCAGAGGTCCTCTGTGGCAGGCTGTTGACCTGTTCCCTGTTTTCTCCCTCTTCCAATGTGTATCCCATTTGCCTAAGAAAAAGGATTTTTAAAAGCAGTCGAGGGAGGTCTGCACTGTGAATTATCAAGACATGTAATGAAGTGTGGGAACTCGTTCTCTGAACCACAGGAATTGAATCAGATGTAGAAACAGTCACAAGTGTGGATAGCATATTAGCAGAAAATGAAGTTCTAAATTTTAAATTAGTAGGGAAGGTGCCGTATTTTAGAAACTGCTGTGGGTCACTAATTATCTTTGTTTTTTAAAAAAGTATTTCTTGACCAGCAGATTACCTATTTATTTATTTTACATCCTGACTGCAGTTTCCCCTCCCTCCTCTCTTTCCAGTCCATCTCCTCTCCCCGACGCCACCAATTCCTCCTTTGTTTCTCTTCAGAAAAGGGCAGGCTTCCTAATCAACCAGCCATGGCATATCAAGTTGCAACAAGACCTCCTGTCTTATTAAGGCTAGACAAGGTAACCCAGTAGGAAGAAAGGGTCCCAAAGGCAGGTAACAGAGTTATCTGCCCTTCCATGTTCATTGCAGCATTATTGACAACAGTGAAGACACAGAAGCAACCTAGATGTCCATTGTAACATGAATGGATGGGGAAATGTGATGCCCAAGGCTGGAGAGATGGCTCAGCAGTTAAAAGTGATTGCCGTTCATCTAGATGGCTAGAGTTCAGTTCCCACCAGAGGATCTGGTACCCCATTCTGGCCGCTTCAGGTAGCAGCTATACTCATGTGTGCATATATATATATATATATTTTTAAATCAAAATGTGGCAGGTGGCAATGGTGGAGAACTCTCCTTTCCAGTGAACTAGGGGAAGGAGATGGGGAAGAGGGAGGGAGGGTGAGACTCAGGGGAATTGAGGGAGGGAACTTCAATTGGGATGTATAATGAATAAATTGTGAAAAAATAAAATAAAAATCAAACAACAAACAGCAACAAAAAATCAAAAGATGATACACAATATAATACTATTCATTTTAAAAGCCTATTATTTACATCACGAGTGATGCTAGAGGACATGATGTTAAGTGAAGCATGCCAGTCATAGAAAGGCTAATACTACGTTTATATGTATAACCTAAAAAAGTTGAACTCAGGCATATGTCCAAAACATGCTCAAGCACACAACAAGGACATTTGCTCAACCATGTTCGTAGCAGCTTTATCCATAATAGCCAGAATCTGGAAACAACCCAGGTGTCTCTCAGTTGAGGAATGGATACAGAAATTGTGGTACATTTACACTATGGAATACTACTCAGCAATTAAAAACGAGGAAATCATGAAATTTGCAGGCAAATGGTGGGAACTAGAAAAGATAACCCTGAGTGAGGTATCTTAGAAGCAGAAAGTCACACATGGTATATACTCACTTATAAGTGGATATTAGACATATTATAAAGGATAATCATACTAAAATCTGTACACCTAAAGAAGCTAAGCAAGAAGGAGGACCCTGGGTAAGATATTCAATCCTCATTCAGAAAGGCAAATGGGATAGACCTTGGAAGATGGAGAAAATAGGGAACAGGTCAGGAGCCTACCACAGAGGGCCTCTGAAAGATTCTACCCAGCAGACCATTAAAGGAGTTACTGAGACTCATAGCCAAATTTTGGGTAGAGTGCAGGGAATCTTATGAAAGAAGGGAGAGATAGAAAGACCTGGAGGGAAAAGAGAGCAACAGAACCAAAAAAGTCCAGACTGGGTCCAGGGGTATTTTCTGAGACTGATACTCCAACCAAGGACAATTCATGGTGATAACCTAGAACCTCTGCACAGATGTAGTTCATGGCAGCTCAGTGTCCAAATGAGCTCCCTAGTAAGGGGAACAGGGACTGTCTCTGATATGAACTCAGGGGCTGGCTCTTTGATCACCCCTTTCTGAAGGGAGAGCAGCTTTACCAGGCTACAGAGAAGACAATGCAGCCAGTCCTGATGAGGCCTGATAAGCTAGGGTCAGATGGAAGGGGATGAGGACCTCCTCTATCAGTGGACTGGGGAAAGGACATGAAAGGGAGAAGGAGGTAGGAGGGTGGGATTGGGAAGGGATGAGGGAGGACCCTGGGATACAAAGTGAATAAATTGTAATAAATTAAAAATATGAAAAAAATGTGAAACTAAAAAAAATAAGTTGAACTCATTGAAAGGGTTTAGTGGTGCTTATCAGGGACTGGGTGGGGGAGGAAGGAGTTAATAGAGAAAGGGCTGTGTTGGTCAAAGAGTACAAGTTTCGGTAGACAGGAGGAATGCACTTCAGTGATCTTACACACAACAGTAACTGTGATACTATTTTGTGTATTTCAAAATGACAAAAATGGAAAATTTTAAATGTTTTCACAAGAAAATCCCAAGTGTGGTCATGGCTGATTAGTTGGTTAGCTTGATTTGATCACCGCACAATATAAGCATTATTACAACACTGTATTGTGCTCTATCGGTATATACAATTATTTATGAATCAAAAATATGTACCTGTCAGAGTCAGGAGGATAGACAGTGGACCTAATGAATCAATAAAGATGTCAGAGGAGAAAAAGGAAATGCGTTTCCAAGCAATTTTAACTACTTCTTTATCCGACGTTGCTTTCAGATACTCTCGGTGCAGCTTTATCGTCTTTCTTCTCAGTTTTCCCTTTTCTGAATCCATTTTTATTCTGACAATTTTCTTTCTTTCTAGTGTGTGGCTTCACAAGTCTTTTGGCCTAATGTCCCATCTACATTAAACTTTCCTTATTTTACTGGATTGCACAAAATACTCCATTTTGAGGGCCATTTAGGGTGGGCTGGGTGATGAATGGGGTCAGTTACCATCAGACAGTGGCAGGATTTCTTTTGTGGAGGGAAAGAAGTGTCTGTGACTACTAAATGCGGGTATTTCATCACTGTGAGAGTTACGTTAACTGTGGCTCACTTGTGAATGGGCTTGAAGGTATTGAAGCTGAAATGGAGGCAGTGGTTTAAGACCAACTGAGCGTCATTAGGTGACCCAGAGGCTGCTCTAGGGAAGAGGAGAGGAACACCGAAACAGTATTCCTAACAGCCAAGGCTCAGAGGCAGTCTAGATGTCCATCATAAATAGATGGATAAAGAAAATGTGGCACACACACAATAGAATACTATTCCTTTTTAAAAAAGGAATTCTGTCATTTGCAACATGAATGAACTAGGAGGGTACTATTATGAAATAAGCCAGGCATGGAAACATGCCAGGCAGGCAATGGCTTCTGAAGTATGCTTTAATTATAGCACTATTTGTTTTTGCTAGTTGTCTTGGTTAGGGTTTTATTGCTGTGAAGAGACACCATGACCAAGGCAACTCTTATAAAGGACAACATTTAATTGGGGCTGGCTTATGTTTCAGAGGTTTAGTTCATTATCATCCTGGTGGGATGCTCGGCAGAGTCCAGGCAGACATGGCGCTGGAGGAGCAGAGAGTTCTCTATCTTGATCTGAAGGCAGCCAGGAGGAGCCTGGAATTGTTTCACATTGAGCGTTTGAGACCTCAAAGCTCCATCTCTTCCACAGTGACAAACTTTTTCTAACAAGGCCACACCTCCTAACAGTGCCACTCCCTGTGGGCCAAGCATTCAACACATGAGTCTGCAGAGGCCAAACCTATCCAGACCACCACGCTAGTACACAAACCAATGTTTTTTTTTTTTCATTCACGCATGTCCATCATTATCTGTATCATTGGACTCTGTTCATATTTCCCTCCTCGTTAATTCTCTTGCCCCTATCAACCTTGAATATTTTGTTTCAGACAAGACTCATACTACTAAAAAGTTTTCTTCCTACATTTAGTCTTAACCAAAATGCTGAGATGTGATGAAAAATTTACTTCTTGTGAAAGCAGCTTAATCTAAGTGAGCATATGACAGAGATCCCTGAACACTCATGTTTCATTCAGCTGTACTGGCCATGACCAGCTTAGGTGTCTGTCGACAGAGGAATGGATTAGGGAGAACTAGAATATATGGACAGAGGGGTTATATTCAGCTATGATGAAGACTGAAATTATATCATTTGCAAGAAAAATGGATAGAACCAGGGGTTATCATGTTAAAAGAATTATGCCAGATTTAGACAGACATGGCTTATTTCCTCTTATACCCAGAAGCTAGACTTAAAAAAATAAGAGACACGATTTGCAAGTAGAAAGGGGACTATTTTAGAAGAGGAAAGGACCCCACCAGAGTGAATATGATAGGAAAGAACAATGGGAGTAGTGGATATGGTCAACGTACAGTGTATGCAAGGCTGGAAGTATCAGAATAATACCTATTATTGCGCATGACAAAAATATGTACATGTGTTTTACTCAAGTGTTTGGAAAGTCTGGGGAGTTGGGTCAGTGGGTGAAGAGCTTGCTGCACGAGGATCTGAGTTTTGGAACCTCAGCACTCAGAATCTGGGCCTGGCAGTGTGTGTCTGTCATGCCAGTGCTTGTCGGGGCTGTAGTGGGTAGAAGGACTGAGACAGCCTGTCTGCAGAGCCTGATGGCCAGATGTTCTAGACAAAACAGAGCGGCTCTGCCTGGAGAAGTAGGGTAGAGAGCGACAGAGAAAGACGCCCAGCATTAATCTTTGTCCTCCATGCACAACTACACACACGTGCACGAGACACGATATACCACAAACCCCTACCACCCACGCCCATCCAGAAAGTGTGTCTGAGGTCAGCATAAGGGGAAAAATTCTCCCCATGCTTTACAGAACAAATGTGAATATATGTAGATCAGGGGAACCCCCTGGATTTCATCACTGAATTAGTAATGAAAATGTTCAACAGGCAAGAATTGATTCAAAAGGCATTAGGTGAAAACTACAACCACACAACGTATCTAGTAGCTCTGTCTGATTCACAGGAAATGAACAATCCTACACGTTTTACTCATTTAACCATCTAGTGTTCACCTATTGATCTATATAGAGTAAAACACACAAACTGAAAGCGTGCCATTTAATAACTTTTCACACCAACACCACTCAGATCACAATATAGGGCATTTCTGCCACTTCAGGGAGTTCCCTCACATCCTAGTCCTCTTGAGTGCCCACTCCTGTCCTACCAGAGGTAGTCACTAGAGCAATGTTACCTGCTTTGAAGTTCTTGCTGGCACTTCATGGTTGCTGGAGGGAGGGGGTCCTATTCCTCAGTGTGTAGCCCCTCCTAAGCTGCCCTTGTTCAAGAACATTTCTTCTGCCCATTCTCATACAGAATTAAATGCAGTGGGCCACAAGCAAACAAACAAGACATGAAAATAGGAGGGGGAGTTGTGGGAAGAAAGGTTTAGTGGGAGGAAGAAAGGGATAAGAAGGAAAATAGGGGTGAATACTATCAAAGTGCACCCCCTGCTTTCTAACTGATGTATATAATGAAATTGTGAGAGAATAAATTAGAAGAAAGAGAAAGAAAAAACCCGTCTCTTCATGGACATTTTGGGTTTGTTTTGTTTTTCTCAAAATAGTATTTGTGAGACTTAATATTCTTTGGAATATTAGTCACTATAAAAATACTGGAAAACATTCTATCTTAAGTTTGCACTTCATTTCCTTTGTGTTGGACATTTGGGCTATTTAGAGTTTTTATTATTATGGATAAAGTAGCTATGGACACTGGGGAGGTGGTTCAGTCAGTGAAGTGGTTGCTGTGTAAATGTGAATCAGTATCCTACGTGAGAAGCTGGGTTTGGCAACATGTTGTAATCCCAGTTCTGGGAAGACGCAGACAGGAGGATCCAGGACTTATTGGGCAGCCAGCTGAGCCAGCTGCCGAGCTCCAGGCCCAGTGAGAGACCATGTCTCCAAAAACAAGGTGGAGAGCGATATAAGGAAACAACAACCTTGACCTCTGGCCTCTGTGTTCTGTGTGCATGTGCACCCTGCTCACCCCACCTCAAACCCCCACGAACTAAGAGTCTATGAACAATATCTTTTGGTGGACACATTCATTTCTCTGGGGCATATCCCTAGACATAAGATTCAGCTTACTAGGATTTTGCCAAATTTCTCTTGCATGAATTTGCATTTCATATGTGATAGCAACTCATTCCCCTTTCTACCACATAGGAAACAGACAGCAGTCTTTTCTCTATGGGAAGACCAAAGCCCAAGAGAATAAAGCAAAAGCTACCTCTCCTGTGATCCAGGGTTTCATTCAAGAGAACCGTTCAGGGGACCACAGCAGCAACTTAGCAGCAGCTACTGTTCTGGGTGGCTGTGGGAATTTTGGTTACGAGCCTAGGAGGCGTCAGAAGAGAAAGAGAGCAGTGTGGAAACTTAGGAGAGGGCTGTTGATATTATAAGAGGCAGGGTAGCTGTGGCTAGCTGGCTAGGCTCTCAGGGTTGGACTCTAGCTCATTCAGAGAGCTGGAGGATCTTAGACAGAAGGTAGACCCACGAGCCTGTCATGAGGTCCACCTCACACGTTCCATGTTTCCTTTCATACTCACCTCAACACCATTTTTGTTTATTTTTGGTTTTGTCTTCTGGACATGCAAAGTAGGAAGGTCTTCCTGTGCCCCTTGGACTTGTGGACTTGGAGTTGCAAGTAGATCTTATGGACAGCAAGGGCAAAGTTGACATATGGGTCATCAGGAGCCATGCCAGTGCACAGATAAGTCCTGGAGAAGTTTACATGTCCATTATCTAGACAGGAAGCTGTCCAGGAGGAGGGATCAGTTGGTACCCTGTGGCTATGACCATATTATCTGACAGAACTTAAGGGAGGGAAGATTTTTTTTGGCTTATGTTTGCAGAGGGTTCAGTCCATTGGGAGGGGGAGGCGTGATGGAGCAGCTCAGTTATGGTGGCCATTGCATGTGACAGAGGCTGCTCAGTCATGGAGCTGGGGACCTGGGGTCATGGGCTAGGGTATAACTTCCAAAGGCATGCCCATAGTAATGTACTTCTGCAAACCTGGTCCCATTCCCAAGATTCCACAACCTCCCAGCTGGGGAAAATAACCCTCAGACTATGGCCTGTCAGGAACCCTTCAGATTCAGACTATTAATAAAGTATATTAATATATATTTAAGTATTTATTGTTTGCTATTAAGCTTGCTAACACTATATATTGAAAATTTGCTAAGAATACTATTACAGTTTTTGGTTAGAGTTAAGGCAAAGACATCCATTAATAAGGAATCTTCAGATGGAAATGCCTCAGGAATGTCTGCAATTCAGCTGATCTCAACAACTGTCTCTGAATATCACCCTTAGTTTGGGAAGGCATCAGGAAACATTTGAATTACAGCTCAAGAATTTTCCAAAATAAAGCAGTAATCAATAAAACTATGTATTCAAACTAAATAATTCTAATAAAACTTTCCTTTTGAAAACAATAGTAAAGGAAACAAGGCATTTTGTAAAATGTGGTGCTGAACAAGACACCATAAAAAGAAATGTAGAATTAACTCCCACCTTCTCAAGGCTGCTTTCTGCTTCACAGGAAAAAAACACATATTCCTCCATTCTCTTTCTTCTCTCCAACTGCTCTCATATAATCCACCTTGCTACCTCTTGAGTTCACTGGCTTTTTTTCTTCCATTGCTGCTGTACACATACACATCCCTAAACATATGAACAAAATTTGTGCCTGCCCCTGGGCCCCTCGGTCTTAGGGAGGCTGGAAGAGAGAAACACCCAAGTGTCACCTAAATGATGAATAGATAGGAAAGAGGGAGTATGCGGTGGAGAAACGGGAGAGAAAGCAAGTTGAGCAGCTTGTGCACTGTGCGCTGTGGAGAGAGGTGGAAGACGGCAGTAAGGAACAGACAGATATGAGGAACCTGTGCAACCACCTGGCCCTGCACCATGGTAATGCTCAGGCCTGGGCTACTGCCAAGGGCCATGTCTGGGTCTGTTGCCCCTGCCTGCATCTGTGCTGATGGCTGTGGCCTGTGATGCCATCTGGATGTCAGTGGTTTGGGCTGCTGCCTGAGACCATGTTGATATCTCAGGGCCATGGTGATATCCAGGCCCATGCTGCTGCTGGGGACCATGTCTGGGTCTACCATCCTATCTCAGCCAGGGTCTGAGACCAAAGGCCATGCAAATGTCCCTGGTCGGAGCTGATTCCTGAGTCCATGTTGATGTCCAAGCCCTGTGCTGAGATGGCCCTGTCCCTCACTGGCCATCACGCTCAGAAGAGCTGGCCTCACCCCATGCCTGGTCAGCACAGTGGAGTTGGCTCTGGTGGTGGGGTTGTGTGTATGCTGGCTCTGGTGTGTGATCACAGGAAAACTGGACCCACCCCTCATCTGTCATGTGGTAGCAAAGGAGACAGGAAGAGATATACCTCCCCACCCCCTGCAGCAGGAGGAGAGCTGATCCCGCCCCTCACTGGCTGCAGCACCTGGGAGAGCATGCCCTCATGCAGCACAGTCCAGCTATCCCTGGTTTCAGGCACAGGAGAGCCTGCTCCAAGGTCATGAGAGCAGGAAAGCTGGCTCTCCCCTTGCCTTGGCAAAGTGAGGGAGCTGGCCCTGGTGACACAGGCACAGGAAAGCTGGTAGGCTGACCAACTCAGCTTCCACGCAGGCCCAGACTCAGGGCTTTGAATCTCAGAACTGGTGGAGCACCGAAGGGGCTGTTCGTACAGATCCAAAGCTGCAGGATCTCCATGACACAAGGCAGCAACAGGATGTCTGAGAGGAGCCCTTTGAGTATTCAGAATTGTTAGTGTAGCAGAGGCCAGAGGTCTCAACCCAGACCAATGACTCACTGCAATGAATATTTGCAAGCAAAACACTTTGGGCAAAAGGATATACTTTTGTGACACACTGTGACATGTCAAAGCTTCCAAAGTGAGATTTTAAAAAAGTTTTTGGTTTTTTTTTTCTTTCTTTTAGGGGGTAAAGGTTGTAAGGGTGGAGGGCAGATATGAAGGGATGAGAGGATGAATAGGATTGGGTACATGATGTGAAATTCACAAAGAATCAATAAAATTTTTTGAAAAGTGCCATCTACTTAGACCATGTAGTCATATGATTTCAGGGCTGACTGGTTGGTATTGGATGACCATTTTGGAGGCTCTTTCCTGGATGAGACTATTTTTTCTGCTCTCAGCATTCCTTAGTTGCCTGTAGCTCTATGTCTAGAGTTGGGTCCCCAGGAGAGTTCCCCCTCCCATGTTAGCATGTTTATATTGGTGTCATCCTTCTTCAGGTCAAGTTTAGGCAGCAATATTGATGTGACTTCATGGCTATAGCTTCTTTGACATTTCTTTGAGACACAGTCTCATAGCCAGTAAACTTTGTCTTCTTCTGTCTTTTACAATTTTCCCACTCCCTTATCCTCAATGATCCTTGAGCCTTAGGTTTCAGGAACTGTGCTATAGATGTATGAGTTGGACCTGGTCACCATGTTGTCACTTGTTGATTGCATTTTGATTGGTTGTGGCTTTCAGTGATGGTTTTGTCTGTGGGTATAAGAATAAGTATTTAGCATATAGTTAGGAATTACGCTGGTTTAGACTTCACTAGCCCAAGATAGCTGGTTAGGTTTCCAGTACCTGACACTCTTGCTGAGTGGCCTTAAGTCTAGTCAAATAGCTGTTGTTTGCCTCCAAGGTATGGGTGCCACTATTGTACCCTTAGGATCATTGTGCCATGTTGTAGTTCATAGGCCTCATACCTGGGAGAACTATTGGTTGCTTCTTTTGGATGCTTGGTATGGCAGTTTCTGGTACCATGAAAACTAGTCTTCAGGGAGAAGTGTTTCAGATCAAATCCAGCTCTCATGATCCAAGTTCTTTGTTCAAAGTTCATGACGCCTCCTTCACTAGTAGATACTAATCTTCAACCTCAGGTATGTAACCAAAGGCAACAGCAGTAGCTTGTATCTCTTGGATAAGGCTTACCAACAACTCCAAAGGGGATTTATAGCGACTGGTATTTTGATTTTTGTTAGATGTCTGTGGCTTTTGAAGAAGCATTGTCAGGACAGATGGGAAAATTTCATTTAAACTGTATACACACACAGAGATTTGGATTTATTACAAGTAATTTTAGGGAAACAGATAATAATTTAATTCCTTATGACCGTTACAGACGTTCTGGCTTTTATTTTGTTCTCTTCCCTCTTCTGTATTTATCTCTTTCCCTTCCCTAACTAAAGCTCCCCCTAATATTTTCCATTTCCTCCCAACTCACAGATACCTGCTTTCCCTTTTAACTGCTCTTTCTTCTGTACACTCCCTTGAGCTTCCTGTTTAAAAGTTACTCCAGGTGGTAGACTCACATCTGAAGATTTGGAGTTAGCGACTACAGATGAGCGAGAACATGTGACGTTTGATTTTCTGGGTTAGGGTTTCCTCAGTGTTGGTGTTAATGTTCTCACTCCCTCTGTAGCCCAGGCTTCACTCAAATTCTTGATTCCTTTGCACCAGCCCCCCCCCCCCACAGTTTTTGAATTACAGATGTATGCCTGACCAGGAACCTCTCTAAGCATATGGGAAAAGCTCAGTCTATATACACATGAGGACATTAGGTATGCTTGTAAGCACAACTGGAATATCTTAGCAGCTATTGGTTGGGGATATCCTAATAATGAGAGTGAAAACAAGGTAACATTTTTAGGTCTAACCCTGCACAGGATACACACAGCAATCTTGTGTGTCCAACATATGACCTGCAGGATGGCATGCATTCTAGGAAAGTTATGAGCCCAGGCAGAACTCAACACACTGTGATGACAATGCCATTGCAACGTTAGAAGTTTGAATATCAATTGTAATAAATAATAATAATACATTTTTAAAAAGAGGTTTGAACATCCCTGCATGCTTAGGGTTTCTTTGGGTGATGGTTGATGAGTGAGATAGTGGAAGCCAACTGATTTCATTTCTCCTCTCAACAGATACTGTGAATGATTTTTGCTTCCTTACTTTCATTATTCTAGTTGAGGCCACTAGCTTTCTTTTGATTGTTTGTTTTTTCAAGGCTTGAGATTGAGCCAGGGCCTCAACCACACCACAATCACTAAACTACATCCTCAATTACCCACTAGCCTCTTTGCTAGCCTATCAACTTTGGCCTCACTCAGATTCGTTATACACAGCCCCGTGCATCTGACCTATCTTCAGATGTGTGCTGCTGAAGTTCAACAATTTGTGAAGGTTTTAGAAGCATCCACCTCAAGATAGATAACATGGATATTAGAAACTGTGTTGGTTGGTCATACTTGGAAGACTCAGGTTCCAATTCTGGAACATTAACCAGCTAGCTCTATGACTGAGCCATCCTTTCCTGAATCCCCTCAAGTTTAAGTTTCCTGATCTGTGAATAAAAACATCAGACTAAACTAAGAAGTCTTCCAGGACATTTTCAGTGAGCAACACTGTGATGTCCTGTGCAGCTGACTTAGAGGAGACAGTGGTGACATTTTAGCATTTCTCCTGTCTTCCCTCTCTGAGATGCCCATTGTCTTTGGAGGTAGTTCCCATATTCAGGGAAGAACCATGTGAAGATGTTCCCGGATCAGTTCCTCATTTCAGCAGGTGTGCCAGTGGGCCTGACAGCCCCCAACAGTGGAGGGGAAGTCTGTGGTTTGATTTCCCATTACTGGTATGGGTTCTTGATAGGGTCTTTGTGATTTACTATGTACTCAGAAGTCACCTAATTGAGCCCAATGCTAGAAGATAGGTCCATAAGTCCCACAGAGTTTGTGACTAGTTGTGATGGATTCCAAAAGAGTGGTTGGTATAGACATATACATTTGTACAGTCATTTTTTATAAGCGTTATGACATAGAACTGTACATACAAATTGGGAAAACATTAGTCTCCTGATTTTGATATCATACTTTAAGTAGGTAAGGTGCTACCATTTGGGGATACAGAATGATGAAGGATACAGTAAGATCTCTTTTTTAAAATTATTTTTTATTTATTACAATTTATTCACTTTGTATTCCAGCTGTAGCCTACTCCTTTATCCCCTCCCAATCGCACCTTCCCTCCCTCTTCTCCTCCTATGTCCCTTTCCCAGTCCACTGATAGGGAGGTCTTTCTCCTTTTCCATCTGACCCTAGCCTATTAGGTCTCATCAAGACTGGCTGCATTGTCTTCCTCTGTGGCCTGGTAAGGCTGCATCCCACCCCCCTTCAGGGGGAGGTGATCAAAGAGCCAGCCACTGAGTTCATGTCAGAGACAGCCTCTGGTCCCCTTACTTGGGAGCCCATTTGGATACTGAGCTGCCATGGGATACATTGAGCAGGGGTTCTAGGTTATCTCCATGAATGGTCCTTGGTTGGAGTATCAGTCTCAGAAAAGACTCCTGGGACCAGATTTCTTGGTTCTGCTGCTCTCCTTGTGGAGCTCCTGTCCCCTCCAGGTCTTTTTATTTCCCCCTTCTTTCATAAGATTCCCTGAATTCTGCCCAAAGTTTGGCTATGAGTCTCAGCATCTGCTTTAATACCGTGCTGGGTAGAGTCTTTCAGAGGCCTTCTGTGGTAGGCTCCTGTCTTGTTCCTTGTTTTTACTCTCTTCTGATGTCCATCCTGTTTGCCATTCTGGATGAGGATTGAACATCTTACCCAGGGTCCTCCTTTTTGCTTAGCTTCTTTAGGTGTACAGATTTTAGTATAATTATCCTATATTATATGTCTAATATCCACTTATAAGTGAGTATATACCATGTGTATCTTTCTGGTTCCCACCATTTGCCTGAAAATTTCATACCACTCCCAGGCATATATCTAAAATATGCTCAAGTATACAACAAGGACACTTGCTCAACCATGTTCGTAGCTGCTTTATTCATAATAGCCAGAATCTGGAAACAACCCAGATGTCCCTCAATTGAGGAATAGATAAAGATATTGTGGCACATTTGCACAATGGAATACTACTCAGCAATTAAAAACGAGGAAGGACCTCTTTATTCTACCATTCCACTATCCCGTGAGTCTTTGTTTCAAAGATTAAGAATATATGTACATCTTTAAGATGGTTTATGAGATTCTATAAGCATAACTCCATAATTGTCTGCATCGGGGCCTTCCTATTCCCCCCCAGAATGCATGTTGCTCTATTGTACTTATTGTGCAAAGGGTTTTCACAACATTTTCTATCACGTAAGTGTTGTGTTGATTGGCAGGAAGGCTGGCTTTAGCAACCACATGGTGTGTGCTCACTTTTTGGAGGCCTAGTTTTCACTCATGCTCCACTTTTCTCTACTTTGAAGCTCTTTAGCCTTCCCTGGCTCTGGAATGTTCATGCAAAGGGCTGAAGAATCACCTGGCCAACTGGCTTGCTCAGATTTTTGAGAGGAGTGAGCAGAATAGGATTCAACCCTGTAGTCTGTCATTGAGAGTTCAATCAATCCAGACTCTATTCTCTGAAGGAAATTACAGGCTGAAAATATTAAGGGTTCTGAAAGGAAGAGGAAAAACTGAGAAATAACCCTCGTGGGAGGGCAGAATAATGCACCCTGTCTTCTCAAAGCAATCTGCCTGTATCTGGAATCTGAACACATTCACGTGGCAAAGAGGAATTAACAGTTTTGATAAGCTTACACAGGACAAGGAGGTTAGCATGGCCTGTTATCACGGCCCACTGTGGTCACAGGGGCCTTAACGGTGGCCGAGAGAGGCAGAGAAAGGGATGGGATGATGGCTGGGCATCCCAGCACTGGCTTTGAAGGAAGAAGGGACCATGAGTAAAAGAATGTGAATGGTCTCTGGAAGCCAGAAAAAGCAAGGAAATGTGTCCTTTTGAAAGCCTCCAGAATGGAATACAGTCCAAATCCATGTTGGGTGTTTGATTTATAGAAATGCAAAATAATAAATTTGTGCTATTTTAAGTAATTGGATTTGTATTAATTTATCACAGCACAGGTCAGATACCATGCTGGTACAATGAAAAAATAATATAGGACTGCAGCAATAATGTTTCAGTAATTGAGGGAGGCCCAAGGCTCAGGAGTTGGTGAAGAGGGTCTGGGACTGGATGAAGCAAAATCTGAGGCAGTGGGTTGGGAAAGACAATAAACTTGAGCTTAAGTAATTCTTTTTAAAATATCTATCTATCTATCTATCTATCTATCTATCTATCTATCTATCTATTATGAATATAATGTCTGTCTGCATGTACACCCACCTGCACACCAGAAGAAGGCACCAGATCTCATTATAGCTGGCTGTGAGTCACCATGTGGTTGCTGGGGACTCAACACCTCTGGAAGAGCAGCCAGTGCTCTCAACCTCTGAGCCATCTCTCCAATCCAAGCTTAAGTCTTAGGGCTTTAGGGTTCAGGGGCTGACAAAATGCTGAGTAGGCGAAGGTGCTTGCTGACAAGACTCATGACCTGAGTTCAGTCCTCAGGATCTACACGGTGGATGGAGAGAACTGATTTCCTCTGAACTCCACATACATTCCAAGGCACACATGCACCCATACATATCCATACATAATATAAATAAATGTAATTAAAAGAAACCTTTGAGAGAAAAAAAAAACAGGTTTAACCCAAGCAGTCTCTGAAGCAGTTTTAGGGATTTGGGAGAGCTAAGTTATCAGCATAGAGATAAAACTTGGCTGGGAGAATATACATGCCAACGGCGGGTTTGTAGTGACTGGTTAGGGGATGCAGGAAGGCAGTCGAAGTATGGGATGTTTACATTTATATCTGAGTTCTTTGGCAGGGGCAAATGTTGATAATTTCTAGTCTTAACTTTTCCCATGTGTGAAAATGGAGTTGCAGAGTGTTGGGATTCCTTTGTGGATTAGAACAAGGCCCATAAGACTGGATGAAGGATCCTGGTGAGGTCTTCAGGAATAACGTGATTGTGGTTACAGCATTTCAGTAGAATGAGGTCAGTGTCTTGGGCTCAGCCCCATTTAGAATCTGTGGTAAACAGTGAAGTGTGGCTTCCCCATCAGCAGAGGAACTGTGTTCCACCTGTGAGTAGTTATTTTATTTCTTAAATGTAGAAGCAGCAATCATAGCAGGTGTCAGTGCTCAGTGGTCAGACTAGTCTGTAGAATTCTGTGTATAAGATGTGTTTCATGGCATCAAGTTCAAAGTCTTTCCTAACTGCTACTTCTCATTTCTTGAGACAGAAAAGTAATGGGCCACAAAAAAGGAGCAGGGGGCTGTGGACTCCAAATCTCTCAATTCTGAAGCATTAAAGCATTTCAGAAGCCTAAAACACTGAATTCAGTAAAAATGTCTTTGCATTCTGTTTGATTTTGTACACTTTTCGGTTTCTCACAAACCCTTTACTGACAGAGCATTGTAGCATCTGCCAGTGATAGGGCAACCAGAGGGTTTGGCAGCTTGTGGGTGGGAGTTTCAGGGTTTGGGGACTTGGCTGCAGTTAGATTGGGCTGTTGGAGTGGGCGGATGAAACTGTGTATTGATGATGGTCTTTGCTTTTCCTAAATCACAATTGCATCATATGAGAGAGCTGGGTTTATGTTGAGCATTGCAAAAGCCTCCTGGGAAAAGGGCAAAACTGGTTTGAGTGCGTAAGAAATTTATTTATGGCAATCATGGTATCAAGCTGAGATGGGAACGTTGAGAATCTGGACCATTTTATGGTGGAGGGGGAAAAATCCATTTTAGTTTTGTAAGTAAGAAACATATAGTAGAGTCACTTTGTAGTTAGAATGATTTTTTTCGAGTCTTAGTGTGCTTTTCATAGGGCAGCAGATAGGATATTCTTATTATACTAATTCAAAAAAGGGTAGATTCTGGGAAGAAATATCAGTGAGAAAAGAAAAAGAATAAAGCGGAACAGAAAGAAAAGGGCCAGCTTCCCAGGAGGGGGCTGGAGGCTGTCAGGCATAGCTGGCCAGGTTTCTTGTGACTCATCTATGCTGCAGCCCAGTATGGCTCCCTCTCCCGGGCAGAGGGTCACAGCTCTCTGTAGGTCTAAGATGACTCACACATGAGGTCCGGTCTAAGGTTTACCTGCCATGCTGAAACATGGCTTCTTTCTTTGTTTTGACCTTAGTTTTTAATTTGTGGTAGCTTGGCTTCTAGTGACTGTATTAAGTGTAGAAGGGAAACTGTATGGGCAGCTTTCTTGTTTTGTTTTCAGGTAAGATTAGAAAACCAGAGTTAACTCTTCATCTCTGTACACTGCTCTTGAACATGGCTTACCTTGGGGAAGGTTCAGAAAGCATGCTTGCTATAATACAGTGTGTTCGGACTAGCTACGACAACTCAGATGGGGTGTGTATCGGACTTTACTTCCCACATCACTGTTTTTCACTCTCTTCCTGTGAAATCTTCGTTCACAGCATCTTTAGTATTTCGAGCTTTAATTGAGGTTCAGTGGAATGGAAGACTCTGCTCATGCCTGAAGCGTGCATTGGATGGACGCATGCGCACATGTTCTCCAGCCTCTGCGTCCCCTTTAGAGTCTGCCTGTCCCTTCTCTTTCCACAGACTTCTGAGCTGCTTCCCATCACTAGAGATGAGGTTATGTTTTCTAGAATTTCATAGAAATTGAAGCATAAAACATGTCCTACTTAAAGTCTGGCCTGTTTCATTTTCTACAATTAGTGTGAGATCAACCCTTGCAGTTACGTGCATCAACAGTCCATTTTTTTACTTGATGTCAAAAAAACAACTATTGTTTTTGATTAATTTTTACATAAAAGGTACCTATTTTGGAAACATAAATTAAGGGCCAAGCATGTACTATACTATTTCCTCTGCACCTATGATGATAATGATGATGATTATTTGAGATCTTAAAATTTTACTTTTATTTCCTGTGTGAAAGAATGCTTGTGTACCACAAGTGTGCAGTCTCTGTGGAGACCAGAAGAGGGAGTGTTGGATCCCCTGGGACTGGAGTTACAGATGGTTGTGAGGTACCATGTGGGTGCTGAGAACTGAACCTGGGTACCCTGGAAAAAGAGTCCAGTGCTCTTTAACATCCGAGCCTTCTTTCCAGCCATACTTTATGATATTTTAAATGAATTATGGATGTAAAGCAGAATCAAGAGGAAGAGCCCCTTAGCTCACTCATGCATAGTTTTCCTCGCAATCAGCATCCTCTCTTGGAGTGGCACATGTTTCAGACCAATAAGCCTGTGTTGACACGCAGACACTCAGAGGACGGTCATGGTGTGGCACGTTCTCTAGGTTTGGACAGATATAATGTGATATTCATCAGCCAATAGAGTATCATATAGAAACTTTTCTCTGCCTCAATCCCTAATCCTCTGTGCTTCCATCCCTAACCCTTAACCCCGTGCAGTCACCAACATCCTGATCAGTCCAGCCTCCCATCCAATATAAGACTCTTCCCTCAGCCTATTGCTGGAGGGACCTAGAGAATGAATTAGAGGGAAAGGAAAAATGGAGGAAAAGTGAAAGAAGAAGAAGAAGAAGAAGAAGAAAGAAATGGAGAAAGAAGGGGAGTGGAATGGAGAAAGAGGAACAGAGGGAAAAAAGGACAAGGTAGAGAAGGAGGCTAGCAAAGGAAGGAGAGAGGAAGGAGGAAAGGAAAGCAGGACACCACTTCTCTACTGTCTGTGCTCTTCTTCCTTTCCTGCTCTAGGCCTTGGAGGACCTGGGATTGGAGGATCAAGGACTGGAGAGGGCTTACGTGGATACAGGTGGTAACATACTCTCATGTACTTACCCACCTGCTGCTTTGGAGGTGCCTTGGTCTGGCTCTGGTCACTCTGGTTCTTTAAATTCTGATGGCCTCTGCTGAAGCAAAGGCCTCAAACTTGTAATTTGAGCTTCTTAGAGAAGATTAGGGGAAGGTCTGCTATTTGCACACAGAGACCCCTGTCTAGTAGGGCGTCACTTTATTTTTCCTGGCTGTGTACATGGCACTGTTTACCCATTTGTCCCTCTTCTGTAATGGAGGCCACAGAGATTTTCTTTCATTACTTGTGTAGTGAGAAGGGGAGAGGTGCCTCTTCTTCTTTTGAGGGGCTGCTCTGTTAAACTCTTGCCTTCTGAAATCTGCAGTGTAAAGTTTCTCTCTTACAGCCTTTCGCGGCCCTGCAGGGAATTGTCTGGGAGTGGTGCATGCCCTGATCAGCCCCCTCCAGGGAACTCGACTTTGTGAAATAGGGTAAAGATAACGTCCCCATTGTGAAAGAGGCGCTCTAGGAGGTTGGGGGTTCCCATTATTCTCTTTTCTGCAGCTTCTCGGGTGGATTGCATCAAAGGTGTGGGTTGAGAAATATGGTTGTTTAGCCTTCTGGGAGCCTCAAGGAAGGTGTCCACTCTCCATATTGGGAATTATTGTGTAGAGTTTCATCTATAAATTCTGGCGCCTATCTTGAATCTTACAGAGAAGACCCCACCCAAAGTCCTGGCACACATACATACATACATAAATATATGTATATATAAAATTTTGTTTGACTGTGCTTACCTGTGTGTCAATGGCTATTCAATGTCATGGGATGGGATGACTTTTGCTTGTTTGTTTTTGTTTTAATCTGTCAATTCCTATTTCTAGAGAGGCCATAGAAAATAATGGCTCATAAAAAATAATTATCAGACTCTGTTTACTTTAATATTGACTGGATTCCCAGAAAATATTTGATTGTCCTAGCTATGTGCTATAAAAGCAGTAAGACATTGTATTTGTATTGTTTGTTATAATAGAGATTTATTCTGTAAGTAAAATCACAGCCTTCAGACATTCTGTGTATAATCAAAGCTCCAGGTGTATAGCGAAGCAAACGGTGGTAATTTGGAGTGAAAATGTTGTGGGCTGCAGTGAGCAGCTATGTGAGGCTGGGAAGTACCTCCACATCTTCCCCACAGGAAACAATGCTTCTCACTGTTCTCAGAGCTTGTAAGTACTCTACTGAGTAATGTGTGATGCTAGGCCAGAGAAACTATTCAGTAATGTTGGCTACTTTGTCACTTTTATGATATAAAGTAATGTCCTACTACAACATGTCAAGACTGGGCAGGGGAGGCCAGGACTGGGCATTCTAGCAGACAGAAGGAGCATGTATCAGTGACATAAGCAGGAAAGGGATCAAGTTCTGAAGATGCAGCAGGAGTTAGCAGCTCCATGTAAGAGACAAGGAGGTACAAGCCAGGGACTGAGGCCGAAGAGTACGAGTGACTAAAAATTAGTGTAGTACAGCATGGCTAAAGCTTGGGCTTGGAAGATGAGGTCCATAATCATCTGGAGAGTGTCTGATATGGTAATGAAGATTGAAATGAGAGAGAGCTTCTGACCACAGAGTTGCCTCAGGGAGGGAGAACAAGAGTCAGCACCCTACAGCCTCCTTCCTAGACATAGTCCTGTGATAACAGGACTCTTCAAACATTCTTTATGACCACCAACTCTCACGGTCTTTGTCTCCTTTCTACTGACTTGGCAGGACTGACTTAAAATTAAGTATTGTTGAAAAAGTTATTGCTAGTTGGGTAGGCAAAAATAATTTTAGTAGAATTATTGTTATTATTGGTAAGTGGGATTTAACATGATTGTGTGTTTGGGAGTGGCATTGCTACTTTGGTGAAACATCTATTTGTGCCATTCATGACTTGTTTACGAATCTGTGCATTCTCTGGTTTCATTGATTTTTTTGCTAGTTATATTTACTCCATCTTTTCCCACTTGTATTTGTCTTTTTATTTTTATTTCATCTACTTTGAAAACTTCGATGATTACTATCATATATTTTCCCATTCTACATTTTTGCCCGTGACTTTAATGTTTGATTGTATGCATGGTAAAGCTTGTTTGGCATCTCTAACTCTGCTATTCCCCTCAAACTGATTAATGAGGCACAGAAGCATGTGTACATAGGCCTACTTTCTATGTTCCAGCTCTGTACCACACTGATTGGTGATCTGTTCTGGTCATATATATTAAACTCATGTATGATGAACCATGGTTATGTATAACTTCTGTTACTAATTTCAAACACCAAAGAGATTCTCTTAGTGCTTTGGGTGCTGAAATATGAATACTGAATTTTTGGGTTGTATGACATCTCTTTTAGGCACCTCGGTCATTTGCTGCAAATAGAAACTCAGTTTTTCTGTATGGGGTCAAATTACAACACCATGGGTGCTGATAAGAAACAATGGCTGTTCTGTTTAGTCTCATCCATGAGGAGAGTGAATTGAAGAGAAAGCCTGCTTCTGTACCCTTTGGAGAGCTGTTAGTTGTTGTCATGCTGTTTTTGTTCTTGCAAGTAGTGCATGTCTGTGCTCTCGGTCCAACAGGCCGGTGGCTGCTAATTCAGCAAATTCAATTTTCCAAGTGAAAAATGTTGCCCTTATACCCAGTTCGTAATTCTCCTATTATCAGCTTCATCCATCAAATAAAGGCAAGTGGCCAGAACTGTGAGACTGAACATGACAAAGACTGGTAAGGATTTGTCTTCCTTAATTTCACTAATAGATTTTCTTTCTTCACTTTAACAATGATGTATCTGTCTACATATAAGACTGTATTTAGCCAGCATGCATGTTCAAAATTAAGCCATTTCAGAACTGTGCTTAGAAGTCTCAGTTCTCTAGACATTATTTATAAAGTAACTCCTTCCATTCAAGCATGCTGGTCTCAGGACAAAGAGTCTGCTTGCCCAGTGATACTCAATCTGAATTTTATAGCTGTTTTGTAGCAATCTCGTGCTAGTGGATGAGCCTCACAGAGGAATGCTCTAAGTAGCTTTCTAGCATATACAATGTCTGCCTTCATTTGGATCCTTGGTCTGTCTAGTGCAGAGGACTCAAAGGAACAGTGGCTTTATTGCTAGAGAATGGCGCATCAACATTTAGTTCCATACATTTCTTTGAGCAAAGTTCAGGGAATTTTTTTTTTTTCTGTTATCTCCCAAGTCTCCTGGTGTGATAGGCATTGGCTTAAGTTAACATGTTTAGCCGACACTTGGTTTTGTGTAAATTATGGAAAAAAGAGACTTATTGGAATCAATGGCTGCAGACTTGATGAGGTTACAGGAGTGACAATGGAAGGTTTCTGTGGAAAACAGGCAGATTTTGTGATGCCTACAACATAGTAAAGCAAGAGCTACACCTGGGCTGGCATCTAGGGGGTTAGAGAAAACTAGACACCCATTTCTGGAGTTTTGACATTTTCAGATTTTGTGGAATGAGAGCATTTTGAAAGCCTTGCCTACAACAGCAGAGGTTTCTTTAGTAGGTTCAGGACAGGAGGGACTTGTAGGACTTGTTTCCAAAGCCTGGCAACATAGGAATCATAGGCCGCCTATCCAGAAGACACAGTTCCCAGCCTGGAGATGTCACTGTGACTGGACTTTCAGGCCCTGGTAAAGAGTTACCCAGGAAGAAGGGAAACGCCTAAGAAGATGGCTGAACATAGGTAAGCTTGTCTTGTTAGTTCAGATCTTGTGATTCTACTTGCTTCTGAAAAGTGACAGCTTTCTTTCTCCGCTGTTCTCACTGAAACACAGACATCTTGTAATGTCTGAAGGTGATCAGTTGAAGCTGAGAGGACCAGGTCCTGATGGTGACAAGTTCCAATAGAGAACCAGCTGGGCAGGAAACCCAGAGTTAAGCACAGGAAATAAGGCTATAAAGAAGTAAGGGATGCAAGAGGGACAGCTAGAGATCAGAATCAAGCAAGGTGACGAGGTGGGAAGAACTGGGCTTTGGGAAGCAAAGACTTCATTACAGATCTTATTTTTTTTATTTTTAAATTTTTTATTATACTTTATTCACTTTGTATCTCCCCGTAGTTCCCTGCCTCCTCCCCTCTAAATCTCTCCCTTCCTTCCCCTTCTCCATGCATGCCCCTCCCCAAGTCCACTGATAGGGGAGGTCTTCTTTTCCTTCCTTCTGATCCTAGTCTGTCAGGTCACATCAGGATGGCTCCATCGTCTTCCTCTGTGGCCTGGTAAGGCTGCTCCCCCCTCAGGGGGAGGTGATCAAAGGACAGGCCAATCAGTTCATGTCAGAGACAGTTCTTGTTCCCATTACTACGGAACCTACTTGGACAGTGAACTGCCATGGGCTACATCTGTGCAGGGGTTCTAGGTTATCTCCATGCATGGTACTTGGTTGGAATATCAGTCTCAGGAAAGACCCCTGTGCTCAGATTTTTTGGTTCTGTTGTTCTCCTTGTGGAGTTCTTGTCCTCTCCAGACAGATCTTATTTTTTTAAGAAGAAAAAAGTGGCATGCATTATATGACATAAACACAAATGTAAACTAAAATTTGGTGTCTGGTAGTTTTAATTATTAATTAAGATAAAAGAAAAGATACATTAATAGTAAAGTTTTTAATATTCCCTATAAACGTTTCTTAAATTTTAGGTGTATAAGCACATCTTAAGCATATCTATGTATCTGTCTTAAGATCTCTCTATCTGTGTATGTGTGTGTATAAACATATACTCTAAAGACTATATATAAAAAAATCTATTCAGATGTATAAATATGGAGAGGGAAAGAGGGAGGGAAGGAGGTAGATCCTGTTTCTCTGGAAATAAAATATATATATATATATATATATATATATATATATATATATATCACAGAATTAGCTTCATTCCCTTCCCAATTGTGTGCTTTTATTTTTGGATTGCTATTTGCAATAAATGACTCAGAAACGGAAGTGAAAAAATCAGTTTACAGTTTGACTAGAGATTTTTTTTCCTGGTAGGGTTGTTGTAATTCTTACATAATTTGAGTACAAACCTCTCTGTGTTTATTAGATGTCTGCTGCTAGGTTTCTGTGTGAAGCAACCACACCAGCCCCCTGACTTCCATGCCTCTGTAATTACATGTGAACTTGTAAGATCAGCAAGTACAATGACTCATCGCCCCAAGGTACTCTGCTAGCGGCAACATTGTTACGAGACTATTGTTCCTTGATGAATATATTTATTTTGAGCCTTGGTTAAATTTTTTTTAGTTTAAAAATAAGCTCTAGATCTCTATCTGCACTTATTATATAAGGAATGATAAACACTTCAATGCATTTGTCTACTTCTAAGCTATTTCTTCTGGTCAAACAAAGGCCGCTGAATTATCAGCAGTTCTTTAGATGTGTTGCTATCAGCATCTTCCCCGTTATCCACCATCATCATCATCTGGCCAATTTTGGTAGCTAATTATCTCATTCAAGGACTATCATACGGTCCAGTAGTATTTAAATATCATGGATTAAGTAACAGAGTTTTGCTCTTAGAAAAACAGAAAAAAAGGATTAATTGTCAGCTTTATAGGAGTTCTTAACTTTCAAATAGCCTAGTTGTCCAATTTTGTTTGTAAGGGATTTTGCTCCATCAGTCCATCCATCCATCCATCCATCCATCCATCCATCCATCCATCCATCCATCCATCCATCCACTCATCCATCCATCCATCCATCCATCCACCCACCCACCCACCCACCCACCCATTCATCCATCCATCCATCCACCCATCCATCCATCCATCCATCCACCCACCCACCCATCCATCCATCCATCCATCCATCCATCCATCCATCCATCCATCCATCCATCAAGACAGGTATTACTATGTAGCCATGACAAGCCTAGAACTCACTATGTAGATCAGACTGGCCTTGAGCTCAGATAGCTCCACTTATCTCTGTCTCCTGGGTTCTGGGATTAAAAGCCTACACCCCCACATGCAGTATGGAGCTTTTAAATTGATTAATAAAAAGTAATCTATCTATCTATCTATCTATCTATCTATCTATCTATCTATCTATCTATCTATCTATCTATCTGTGTGTGTGTGTGTGTGTGTGTGTGTGTATTCACTCTGGTTTTATCTCCCAAACCCATTCAAGGGTTGAAACTCTATGTGTTAAATCTTCACCTTATGAGAGAGTTAGAGTCTACTGGTGATGTCTACTGATTCAGCAGTCTTCCGAGTAGAGCTGGGGAAGTGTGTATACATTCTCTCTCTGCAGTCTTTGTCCACAACCTTGAGGAGGACAGGCACATGTATTTACAGCTTTATAGCTGCCATTGTGAGTCAAAGTGTTTCTCTGCAGAGACCTGTGAATGGAACCCTTGTTTGGAGCTTTTCTTTAAAGATGTAAATAATTTAGGATGAGGTGATGTTGGATTGTCTCCAGTGTCTTTAGAGGGGAGATGGGAGAAAACCACATAACAATACAGGCAGAGATTGAGTGTGGGGAGATTTGGTGTGGGGGCTGAGAAATCAAGGAGACCCCCAAACTGTTGGGAATTATCAAAGGTTAGAAAGGGGTACAACAACATCCACCCTGGACCCTTAAAAAAGAATATGGCCCTGCTGCCTCTTTGACGTTGAACTTCCAGCCTCAGGAACTGTAAGACAGTACGTTTCTATCTTTTTTTTTTTTTTTTGGAAGGCAGCTGTGTTCACCACTGTATCACAATGCCCCTATTTCTGTTGTTTTAACCCACCTAAGTCCATGACAATTTGTTATGGCAGTCCTAGGAAACAATATTTCTCAGTAAAAAATATATGACTATTAGTTTGGGTGTGGTAGCTCAGACCTGTAATTCCCTGGAGTCAAGGCCTGCTTTGGGTTACATAGCAAAACTTGTCTCAAGTTTTTTTTTTTTAATTCTTTGAAAATTTCATATTTCCTATATAATGGGATTTTGGTCAGTTTTACCTCCTCTTTTCTTTTTTCACAGCCCTCTCATTCCTGCTAACCCTTTTTTTTTCCCTCCCAGCAAGCAGCCCTCCTACTTTTGTGTTAAAATTTTTTTTGTTGGACTCATTGAGTATAATTACTGTGCTGACATGAGCATGTGTGGGTTATTTCCTAGAACATGGACAGCTTCTCAGGGGTCACAACTACTTTAGGACAGTGGTTCTCAATGTGTGGGTCATGACCCCTTCTGGAGATCACACACCAGATATCCTGCTTATCAGATATTTACGTTACGATTCGTAATAGTAGCAAAATTACAGTTATGAAGTAGCAATGAAATAATTTTATGGTTGGGGGTCACCACAACATGAGGAACTGTATTAAAGGGTCACACACTGGGAAGGTTGCGAAGAACTGACTGAAGAGACTTATGTACCTTCCTCCAGCAATTGTTAATTTCCAGTAGTCCTCCCGGAAAGGCTAGGCCTCATAAACCTTTCCCCGTGCATGATGGAATGGCGATGGGCCCGGTCTTATGCGTGTCTCATGCAGTAATCACAGTCGCAGTGAGTTCATGGGTGTAATGGGCCCATCGTGTCCAGAAGGCACCTTTGCAGCACTCTTCCTGATCCTCTGTGTTATTCTCGGAGCTTTGGGAGGGTTAATATGGATGTCCTGTTAAGGGACGAGTACTCCATAGTCACTTATTCTTAGCACTTGTTGACCAGCTGTGAATCTCTGCTATAACTTCTGATCACTGCAAAGGGGGAAGCTTCTCTGTTGATGGTTGAGAGTAGCACTCATTTGTGTGTATGAGCATAAGTTACTTAGAAGACAGTCTGACACCATGACCAGACAGCAAGGCAACAATCTCAGGTTTACCCTCTAGGGTCTCCAACCTCCCAGATGCTGGCTCTTGACTAGGTTTACAGAATTCCTGCTTGTGGGATGGACCTCATCCAACCAAAAACTGGTTGGTTACATCTATACTAGTCACACCAGTGGGCATGTGCCAGGAAGCTTGCTATTATTGTAGGGGTAGGATTCACAGTTGATTAAGACCATTCATGACTCCTCCCCCAGCAGCTTGCACAGAACCTTCAAGCACCATGGAAACCACCCAGCAGGGAGGACACGGCCAGCTCAGTTCCAGTTTGATTTCTTTTTGTTCTGCAACCCAAATGGGTGATGCCTTCAGCAATGGGGTCTTAACATGTAGTTACGGAGGCCAAACAAGACCAATGGAAACAATCCATATTGTTTTGGGGGACCTCTGGGACTTTCTATCAACAGTGTGTATAGAGGAAAAATGTTTTGACTTTAGTTAGGGTTACTATTGCTCAACCGACTCCTTGTCAGCTTGAGACACAAACACATCACTGTTAAGCCACAACCTTACACATTCAGTTTAAAAGTTGTCCCTTAAAAAATCTAGTCTCTTTTAAAACCTAAAATTTCTTGAAACCTCTCAACTGTGGGCTCTTATAAAATAGAAAATAAATGAAATACTTTCTTATTCCAAGAGGGAAGGACCAGGGCACGGTCACAATCTGAACAAAGCAAAACCAAACTGAGTGTAAATCACTCAGTGTCCAGTGTCTGAGATTTACTCACAAATGCCTGGGCTTCTCCAACAGGACTAGGTCACTTCTCAGGCTTCAACCTCTGCAACACACACAGACTGTCTTCTAGGCTCAGGCCAGCTCTGCTCCATGACCGTTGTCCTTGTGGTCACTCATGGTGCTGGCTTCTCCAAAATACTGGCCCTCTACTGCAGCTCAGCTGCGCTTCCACCAATAGCTTCTCTTGGGCTTTCTTCATGGCGCCAACAATTTCTCTGCATGACTTCTTCAGTTATGGCCTTTCAGCTGCCACTGCTGCTGTACCTTCACCAATGGCCTTTCTTGTTCTCTCAAGTGCCAAACCTCACTTTATTTTCATGACTCTTTCATACCTTCAAAGCCAGTTTCACCATCCTTACACTACCAAGTTCGACTGCTGGTCACCTCTGGAACAGAGCTTCTGTGCACTGACTCTTGAGATACACTTCCCAGAAGATTTTACCTCGGTGATGGTCTCTTCTTAATCACCGTTAACTTCTCAGCTCCAGCTGACTGGTATTCGTTGTCCCAGCAAAACAAAAGTTTCATATTAGTAGTTCTGGTTGCTTGTTAATTACAGCCGATTCTTGAGCTGCAGCTGACCAGAACCACAGATTCTGGACTCAAAATATGCAATGGCCCTGTAGAGTCTTTAGGTGATACTCAAAACTTCCATCTGGAACTCCATAAGCCAAGTTTGCTCATCGGCATTTCTCTCAACACTTAGCTCCAGGTCTCTCCTAGAACAGCTCTCCAAGCTTGGAATACTCAATTGCTTTTCTAGTCCAATGTTCCAAAGAGCCTCCACAGTCCTTCCCGAAACAGCATGGTCAGGTCTGTTACAACAAACACTCACTATCTTGGTACCAGTTTCTGTCCTAGTTAGGGTTACTATTGTTGTGATGGAGAACCATGACCAAAGCAACTTGGGGAGGAAATGGTTTATTTGGCTTATACTTTCACATCAGTTCATCATCTAAGGAAGTCAGGGAAGGAACTCAAAAAGGCAAGCAACCTGGAGACAGAAGCTGGTGCAGAGACCATAGAAAGGTGCCATTTAATGGTTTGCTCCCTACAGCTTGCTCATCCTGCTTTCTAATAGAACCCAGGACCACCAATCCATAGATGGCACCACCCACAATGGGCTGGGCACTCTCTCTCATTAATTACAAATTAGGAAAATGATGTATAGGCCTGTCTGTAGCCTGATCACAGGAGGCATTTTCTCAATCAAGATCCCCTTCTCTCAAATGCCTGTAGCTCATGTTAAGTTGATGTAAAACTAGCTAGGACAACTATTAAAATCTGTCATATGTCTGTTCAATGATAGCTTTTGAAATGGCCTTATTGAGACAAAACTTGGCGTGTGGTTTAGTTTGCTATCTTAGAGCACAATTGTGAATGGTAATATTTAAATCACTCTGCTACTAGCATTTAAAATACATACTAGCATTTCAGATATATAATAATACATAATGAGTTCTAACATGTATAGGATTATTGAAAAGACAAGAATAAATGAAAAGCACTAGAGACTGTATAACTGCGACCTTATCAATTCTCCTTTTAAACAGAGAACACATATTAAATATATATACTTAATTTAAGAGATTGTTTTGTTTATCATTCTTTTTTCTTCTCCTGATTGAAATATGGCTTAAATTCAAATTTCTGGAGTAGCAATAGTATTTATATCCCTGAGGCTCCATACCCTCTCAAATGGTCTAAGAATCTAGGGACCTTAATGAATTCAAAGAGACCAGCTAGCTTTCCAAAGATCTCACAGAAAAAGAAAAAGGATGGAAATTTGTTTTATTTTTACTTTTTATGCTAAGAATTGGACTCACAGCTTCAAGAATGATAAATTCAGGCTCTCCCAGCAAAACCCAGCAATGGAAAACTTTTGGGGGGCCTTCTATTGGGTCCCATAGTTTCTGCTGTCTTCAGGTTGCTGGTCTTTCCTGGATACCCATTTTTTTTTGTTGCAATCTTTCTCACCCCCAGTCAGTCCCATTGCAATGGTATGTTGCACAGTCAGACAGCAGATTTTTAAGTTGTATTCACACCAGAATAGGCTTTAAAGTCTTACAATCCTGAACCCTACTATGTGACTTACTAGCTGTGAGACCTTAGGAAAGTGATGTAGGTTCAAGGGACCTCTCTTTTCAGTCCTATAAATAGTAAATCCAGAACTATACTATGGATCTTTCTCATGGACTAATTATATGCATCAAATGAGAAATGTATATTGAATAGTCATGAAAACACATAGCAGAAAAGCAATATTTCTTTTTTCCCTCTAACATAACATTTTTATTGATTTCTTGGGAATTTCACAACCTGAACCCCAATCACACTCACTGCCCAGTCTTCCCAGGTCCTACTCCCATCCTTGTGAGCTCTCCCTTGAAGAAGAAGGAGGAGGAGGAAATGGAGAAAAAGAAAGGAGGAGGAGGGGAAGGATGAGGAGGAGGAGGGGAAGAGGATGAAGAAGTAGAAAAACAAGAAGGAGAAGGAGGACGAGGACAAGAAAAAGAAGAAAAAGGATTCCAAGATGAAGAATGTTTCGTTTTCTGAATTGGACCTCCTTGAAAGACCTCTATGGTCGATGCTTCCTCTGGAGACCATGTTGGTATCTGTGGTCTGCTGCTCCAGGCTGTGTTGAAGCTTTAGGTCCGTGTGGATGTTTGCTGTCTGGGCTGCCACTAGAAGCCATGTGGCCATCCGAAGCCTGTGCCACTGCCAGAGGCCATTGAAGAAAAGAATATTTCTAACAGTAAAACAATGACTTTATAGCAGAGGGTTATGTACCTATATGCATATGAAGAAACTTACTTATGGGTATGTGGAAAGCCTGTGAGAAAGAAAATAAGGGCAAGAGGAATGAAATTGTTCAGGTAGTGTGATTTGTGTGCATGGTGAGGAGAGTGGTACTCACTAAACACACCATCTAGGTCTTTAACGTTTCTACCTTCCTCCCTTAGTTTTGATTTTTTTTGCCTTTTTTTTAATAGGAAGGGTTTCATATCCTTCAGACTGCCTCAACTCTCAAACTCACTATGCTGTTGAGCATGACTTTGAACGTCTGATCTTCCTGTTTTACCTTCAAGTGCAGGAAGAATTATATGTATACTCCCCCATGCTCAGGCTTGTGCAGCCTTGGGGATCAAACATAAGGCTTCATGAGTACTAGGTGAGAACTTTGCCAACTGAGCTGCTGGCCCAGCCGCCATCTTTACTAAAGTAGGAACAAAAAGATTTGCATATAACTCATCAGTGTTACAATAATGATTACTGATTACTAATTTGCGTTTCATATTTTCCTCCCTCCTCTTCCTTTTCTTCCTCTTTTTCCTCTACCCCTTCTTTAACAGGGCCTTACTATCTGAACCAGGTTCACCCCAAACACTCAGTTTTAGTGTCCAGGTGTGTTTACCTGATGTTCACAATGCATTTTCTGTATTAGAAACATTTACAGAAAAAAGTGAAGTGCTTAGTACATTTTTACTTTTGATCAAGTGGGCTAAATCTCTGAGGATCAACAGTAATTATTTGTAGTCAATATTAACGACAATTTCTTCATACTCTAGCACTGATAACTGGAACTTTCTGTAGATTAGGGGTTGGAAAGCTATAACCCTTGGGCCAGAATTTAATATCTAGAGGAGAAATTAGAAAACCTGTGAGTGACAGCACCTAGCCCCCTATTTCGTTTGAAGGTAAGGCTTTCTCATCTTGAAGTTTTGTATCAAACATATTCATCAGTCTCTCTGGTCATCAAAAGCCCCTTATGATGCATTTGCCAAGGTCTTAGCTTTGTGGCTGCCATCCTAGTTCAGAGGACTTTTTAAATGTGCTTTTTGGAACTTATTTTACATAACTGTGAACTTTTTTTTTCAAATTTTTGTCTGGAAAGACTTATTTGTATGATATAACTGCTTCCAGCATCTTCTCCCATTTTTTGGATAATGTATTCATGAGGTAGACTAATCCTTATTCTCGTCAGTCTCTATCCAGACTGGAGATGGACCGTTTACACCATAGTAAGACCTAGAGGTGTCTGACTATCATCTTAGTACTTGGGAGGCTGAGACCAATCAGCCAACCAACTAAGCTAATGCAAATGCAATGTTTATCTAATCCTAAGCCACACACACACATACACACACACACACACACACATACTTTTTTGTATGTAGGATACTATTTCGACTCACTTAATAGAACATTTAGATATAGCTGCTCCCAAGAAATTCACATTATATTGTTTCCTCATTGGCCCAGAAACAAATGTTAATCAGGAGAGTACTAGATGAATATAGGGAACAGCCACTTTTTTCTTCCAAATTCTTGCTTTTGGGGGAAAATGAGTAGAGAAGTAAACACTGTGGAATGGATTTCAAAGGTACATAATAGTTAACATTTTTTATTTCAGCAAGTGAGTGGGTGTGAGAGAGAGCGAGAGCAAGAGAGGGAGAGCGAGCAAGAGAGAGAGAGAGAGAGAGAGAGAGAGAGAGAGAGAGAGAGAGAGTTTGGAGCAGTGCCCTAATGTAACCCAGGCTTGCCTCAAACTTTCAATTCCTTCTGCCTGAGCCACAAGAGTGCTGGGATTATAGATGTGTACCCATCATGCTCTGCTTAGACAAAACATTACAAAGGTAATTTGGCAAATATAGAAATGGAGAACGTAATAAATATAGTTTACCACTGAGAATAAAAGTAATCAACCCAACTATCCAATGTACCCAAATGTACATATTTGAATGGAAGAACATTGCTATACAATGCTCATAAGCAGTCTAATAATTTAGCCTAAGTAATATCCACACATTGGGTTGTCTCAGTTACTTGCCTTGTCTTCATGTCTAACTTCATTGCCCGGTGGCAAAAACAAACCCCAAAACAAACAAAAACAAATCATGGACCCTTTAAAGAAATCCTGGAAGAACTTACCTTACTTCTATGACACAGATGGGGTGGGAACAAGGGAGCAGGAGCAGAAAGTGGGAACCAGAAGTGAGGCATGAGGGAAGTAAGAACCACAGGGAAGAGGAAGGAGCTGAAGGAGAGATGCTCCGTGGAAGGAGAAGGAGGTGAGGACGGAGCAGGACATCCAGGATCACAAAGATCTGAAGGAAGTTCTAAGAATGAAGGCTCCAATCAATACCTCACCTATTCCTACCACACCTGATTCCCTGCATTTGTTTGTTTTTTTGTTATTTTTTCTTTCAGTTTATGACATATTTTGCTGAGGGTTCTCTCCAACATGCTCTTGAGTAAATAGAAAATAAAAAGGTTTTCTGAAGAAAAAAATATCACCACTCTCAAACTTAAGAATTGGTGTCTTCCCCCTCACCAACAAATATTTTTATTGAGTTTTTTTGGAATTTCACATTATGCAGCTCAGTCACACTCATTCCCAGTCCTCCCAAGTCTATCCCCCAACTTTTGTGCCCTCCCCCCAAGAAAAAAGAAGAAAGAAAGAAAAAATATACCAAGTGCAATTTGTGTTGCTCATATACTCACTGGAGCATGGTCAAACTGCCAGTGTACAGCCCCTTGAAGAAAACTGAGTGGTCCCCTGGCCCCTTCCTCCAGCCCCTGTTGCCAGAAGCCATCAACTGTGAAGGGCATCACACTTCGGCATCCCTATTACAATTTTTTAAAAAGAGTTACCATCAGTGGCTTCCTGTCTAGACTTGGTGTGACTCTAACCAAGCAAGTGAAAGACCTGTTTGAGAAAAACTTTAAGTCTCTTAAGAAGAAATTGAAGAAGATATCAGAAGATAGAAAGATCTCCTGTGCTCATGGATCAATAGGATTAACATAGTGAAAATGGCTATTCTGCCAAAAGCAATCTACAGATTCAATGCAATTCCCATCAAAATACCAACACAATTCTTTATAGACCTTGAGAGAAAAATTATCAACTTCATATGGAGAAACAAAAAACCCGGAATTTCCAAAAACGATCCTGTGCAACAACAGTTCATCTGGAGGCATCCTGATCTTAAGCTGTACTACAGAGCAATAGTAATAACAACTGCATGGTATTGGCATAAAAACAGAATAGTGGATCAATGGAACCAAATAGAAGACCCAAAAATAAACCTACACACTATGGATACTTGATTTTTGACAAAGAAGCAAAAACCATTCAATGGAAAAAAGACAGCATCTTCAACAAATGGTGCTGGTCCAACTGGATGTCTACATGCAGAAAAATGCAAATAGACCCATATTTATCATCCTGCACAAAACTAAAATCCAAGTGGATCAAAGACCTCAACATAAAACCAGACACACTAAATCTTTTAGAAGAAAAAGTGGAGATGAGCTTAGAACTCATTGCCACAGGTGACAACTTCCTGAACAGAACACCAACAGCACAGGCTCTAAGATCAACAATCAATAAGTGGGACCTCATGAAACTGAAAAGCTTCTGTAAAGCAAAGGAATGTTGTCAGGACAAAATGATAGCCTACAGACTGGGAAAGGATCTCCACCAACCCTATATCTGACAGAGGGCTGATATCCAGAATATATAAAGAACTCAAGAAGTTGAAAAGCAACAAATCACGCAATCTGATTAAAAAATGGGGTATGGAGCTAAACAGAGAATTCTCAGTAGAGGAATACAGAAGGGCAGAGAAACACTTAACGAAATGTTCAACGTCCTTAGCCATCAGAGAGATGCAAATCAAAAGAGATTTCACCTGACACCCATTAGAATGGCTAAGATAAAAAACTCAAGTGACAACACATGCTAGAGAGGTTGTGGAGATAGGGGAAACCCTCCTCCATTGCTGGTGGGAATGCAAACTTTTACAACCACTTTGGAAATCAATCTGGTGCTTTCTCAGACAATTAGGAATAGTGCCTCCTCAAGATCCAGCTATACCACTCCTGGCATATATCCAAAAGATACTCAACTACACAACAAGGACATTTGCTCAACCATGTTCATAGCAGCTTTATTCATAATAGCCAGAATCTGGAAACAACCCCGATGTCCCTCAGTTGAGGAATGGATACAGAAATTGTGGAATACTACTCAGCAATTAAAAACAAGGAAATCATGAAATTTGTAGGCAAATGGTAGGACCTAGAAAAGGTCATCCTGAGTGAGGTATCACAAAAGCAGAAAGACACACATGGTATATACTCACTTATACAGACCTATAAGATAGGATAAACATACTGAAATCTATACACCTAAAGAAGATAAACAAGAAAGAGGATCCAGGTTAAGATGATCAATCCTCACTTAGAAAGACAAATGGGATGGACATTGGATGTAGGAGAAAACAAGTAACAGGACAGGAGCTTACCACAGAGGGCCTCTGAAAGACTCTACCTAGCCTAGCAGTGTATCAAAGCAGATACTAAGACTCGTAACCAAACCTTCGGCAGAGTGCAGGGAATCATAAGAAAGAAGGGAGAGTTAATATAACCTGGAGAGGACAGGAGCTCTACAAGGACCAAATATATCTGGGCACAGGGGTCTTTTATGAGACTGTTTCTCCAACCAAGGACCATGTATGGATTAACCTAGTACCCCTGCTCAAATGTAGCCTATGGTAGCTCAGTATCCAAGTGGGTACCCTCGTAAGGGGAACAGGGACTATTTCTGACATGAACTCAATGGCTGGCTCTTTGACATTCCCCCCACCCCTGAGAGAGGAGCAACCCTACTATGCCACAGAGGAAGACTTTGCAGTCAGTCCTGAAGATACCTGATAAACCAGGGTCAGATGAAAGGGGAGGAGGTCCTCTCCTCTCAGTGGACTTGGAAAGGGTCAGGGAGGAGATGAGGGAGGGAGGAGATGAGGGAGGGAGGGAGGAGATGAGGAAGGGAAGGAGGGTGGGATTCGGAGGGAATGAGGGAGCAGGATACAGCTGGGATACAAAGTTAGTAAACTGTAACTAATATTAAAAAATAAGTTAAAAAAAAGAAAAAAGTTATCATCAATGGCTTCCTGTCTAGACTTTCTTTCCTGGAGGTGGGGGTGGGGGGTAGAGAAAAAGGTTGTCACAGAAGCCTTCTGTGTTGCTCATTCTCCTCTTAATGGTTTTGGGTTTTTTTTTTTTGTTAGCTGTACTTAGCAGGCCTGTACTAACTTGAAATTATGTATTCTATGTGTCTGTGACTTCCTACTACAGGGATGGGGCTTTAGTTTTCTGTTTTTTCAATCTCTTCCTATTGTGTCAAAGAGAATGCCAGTCACAGTTTTGGTTAAACTGATATTTAGGCAAGACACTTTTTTTTTTTACATGTGGTGTTGGAGATGAAGCCCCTGATATCATGTATGCTACAGAAACATGGGACCACCAAGTGAAATTAACATTGAGAAATCCTTTACATTTGCTTTGAGTCTCTCTACTTTTCTTTTTCTTAAGTATATCTCTGGATTTTTTTTTGAGAGACTATAGAGGTATATAAGATATTTGTATGTATAGATTCTCCTTATAATCTATGAGTTCTTATAAAAACACAGAAGGGCATTAAAAATCCAACACTAAAAGATTTTTGTTGTTAAAGACCTAGCCAGGTGCACTCCCAGCTACTCAGGAAGTGGATGTGGGAGGATTGCTAGAGCCCAGGTGGCTGAGACCAGCCTGGACAACATGGCAAGATTATGCTCAGACCAGCCCAAATCAACCCAACCCAACATGTTTACACTTTAAACCATTAAAAACATTGTTTTTGAAGAGTGACGATAATGAGTAAAAGTTTAATCAATCATAGAAATTAGTAAAACAATTGGTTCTGGACTTGCTTTGATTCAAGTTACATTGAAAAAAAAGAGAAAGAAATAAAGCATGAGCATCGTGAGAGAGGGGAAATTCTGAGAGTGGCTTCCTCTGGACGCTCAGATTTCAGTGTAATTTTGTTTTCCTTTTCAGGTTTTCCCGTGTTTTCTAAAAGGAATAACGTCAGATGAATGTTTTTGTTGTTGTTCCGGGTTTTTGTTTTTTTAAGGGACCACATTCTTTTCCAATGCCAGCAGCCACTTCCAAGAATAGCAGCTTCTACAGATTCTCAACACTGTGTGGCCATATTATTTTAAAAAGCCTTGATGTCATATGTATTTCTTTTTCTAAAATTTGTATTTGGATATACCTGTGAAGTTTTGACATAGGTTAAATGCATTTACCCTCCACTATGGATGATCTTCATAGAACCCCCCCCCACACACACACACACATTGGACATGCTGCTTGAACTGATGAACGTGCGCTTTATTTTCAGTTTTTATTCTTTGTGTGCAAGTGATTTTAGGTGGCTTTCATTTCTTCTTGCTCACAGGCTTTTGTGTGTGTGTGTGTGATTTGTTTTATGTTCACTCATGCCTTGGTTAGTAGATTTCAACCTCACCGGATTATGGCAGAAACTATTTTAGGTGTGAGCAGAAGAATGGACTAAAATAACAAAACCATGTAATGAGTGAATGAAGCAGCACCTCATTTTGTCAGGATTGTGATACACACCTAGACCAGGCAAGAAGAAGTAATGCCTTAGAGATTAAAGTTCTTAAAATTATTGTAATTGTACAGATTCATAGAGTGAGTATGATAATCTGATATATGAAGATAGTGTCTAATGATATTAATCAGAGTAACATTTCTGTCTTCTAAAGTTTTTTTTTTTAAATTTTGGATTGACATACAATCACATAGTTGTAAAGCAGGCGAGGAATTTCAGTGAATGAGAACCACAGAGTGCTGCGTTGTCTGAGAGTGGCTAGTCTGTCTGTCCTCCATATCTTAATCTTTGCCTATGGAGGTGCCTCAGGAATTTGTTTCTAGAGCTTCTCTCTCCTGCCTTTCCTTAATCAGTGGCAATCACAGCTGAGCATGTGACATGCATGACTGTCCCCAGGCTACGTAGTGACATTTCTGTGATCAACAGTGAGCATGTGGGGTCTTTAGGATTTTGGGCTGGGAAATCATGAGACTAAACCGGTAAAGAGCGGGAACAGAAACTATAGGGAAGAAACTTCAGGTCTCATGGTTTAGAAGGTATTGGGAGTAGCTAGGCTGTGCTGCAAGCAAACTGAAACTTGGGCATGGAAACCCAGTCACAGAGGAAGCTGGGTACAAAGAGAAAAGAAACCCAGCAGAAAAGCAGCAGTGCCAGCCTTCGGTGAGGGAAGGGTTGAGCTGTCAAGCTTTCCTATGCTCTGACAGTTGTCATGACTTTTCCCCTTCCTCTAACAGCATTAGCTCTCTGGCCTTTAGGTATTTGAGGCCACATTATGAAGGACTTTAGGGTTTGTAGGCAAGGGATGAGTGTTACCACATTTTGAGATATGGAATAATTTAAGCATATTAAGTGGAGATTAATCCTGAAGTAGTATGGAGGAGAGGTAAGAAACTGATTTGAGGAATTATTAGGATAAAGCATATGGGAGTGCTTAATGCTAACTGAGGATGTTTGGGGAATGGAAAACCAGAAAGATGTTTAATTTTGTGTCAGTCTGCTTTCAGATGCTGGAATTAAAAGAACTGTTTCTTTTAGTTTAAATGAGTTTTATTGAGTTTCTGTTATCCTGCCCCTAGTTCTGTATGGTGGGAAAATAAATAAGATATGGTGGGTGCCTTTGGAGAGCTCCTACTTTCATACTTTGGAGGGAACTTTTAGACTTGAGATCTCTGTACCCGCAGAACCTGGAAAAACTGAGACTTTAGAGGACAGAGTGGGGACAGGATGTAAAGACTAGGAGCGAGAGTCAAACAATGAGGACACCTTGAAGAAGGTAGAGTTTCCTTTTGAGGAAGCGGGTCTGGACATCCTCAGCAGGAAGGGAGGAGGCATCAGGACATAAGTAATCTTTTTTTTTCCTCATGATATTTTTATTGATTATTTGGGAATTTCAAATCATGAATCCCAATCACACTCATTTCCCAGTCCTCCGGGGTCTGCCCCCACCCTGTGACTCCTGTCAAAAGAAAGAGAGAAGAAAGAAAGAAAGAAAGAAAGAAAGAAAGAAAGAAAGAAAGAAAGAAAGAAATAAGAAAAGTCCAATTTGCATTGCCCATGTACTCACTGGAGCATGGTCAAACTCCCAGTGGCCATCTGCTTAAAGAAAACAGAGACCTTCTACACTTGCACCTCTGCCAGAAGCCATCAACGAGGAAGGGCTACACTTCAATATGCTTATCACAATTCCTAAGAATTCTTTTCAATGACTTTCTGTCTAAGCTGTTATTATTTTAGGGTTGTGGTTGGGGGTAGGGGTTATCACAGAAGTCTTCTATGTCCCTTTTCTCAAAACTGTGAGTCTGTAGTCATTGATATCACTGCAAAAAAAAAAAAAAAGCTTCCTTGCCATTTACAGTCAACGGTAGCATGAATCATGGACTTTCCACATGGTTTCTGGCAACAGCATGGAGCACATGAACTCTGGCATCAGCTCATGCAATGGACCTCATCCTGGTCTCTGGTGGCTGTAAAGGCATGGCCTTCTGCTGCAGCAAGGACATTATAGCCCTCAGCAGCAACACAGGCCAAGGACATCACTATGACCTCAGGTGGTAGCACAAAGCACTCACATCAACAGGCCACCAGCAGTCCTAAATGCTGTAGAGAGCATGGGAGAGGACAGTTGGTTTGATGTGGTCATGATCCTAGAAGGAATTGTGAGTAGGGGTCTAGTGAAGCAATGCATGCAGACCATTTTCATAATCCGGGTATTGATGAGATAAATGGATAAAACATGATAGGAGGTACAGCGAGGCCATAAGGTGCTCTGGAGAGTTAGCTCTGAAGACTGGGGCAGCTGAGAAGGAGATAGAAAGACCAACGGCTCAAGAAAGACTTGAAGAAACAAGGATGTGAGAAAATGGGAGAGTTTGCTCTCTCTGCCTCCCTTGACCTGCCCCAATTTCTCTCTGAATGAAGGTCAAAGAGATAAACTTCCCAGGAGAGATATTTGGACATGGAACCAAAGATAGAAAGGAGGACAATGCACAGTTCAGAGGAATTCAGAGAGGAAGAGAGAGGAAGTGAAAGAAACCCTCAGAACAGTAGCAAACTGAAGTGGAGTCTTGTGATTGGGGATTTTGGGCACCTAGAGGAAGAGAAAGTTTTGAAAGGCCACTGAAGGGATGGAATAGATGCTGATGAGAGGTAAAAGGAGGCAATCACTAGGGTAATGCAGAGACAAACAGCTAGGAATTCAGAGATGAATCAAGAAAAGAGAGCCATCCCAGGTTCTGGTAGTACCCAGTTTCACAGTCCACCCCTCCCCCGCCCACACCACTTCACAAAGAATTTAATTCCTGAGAAGTTCATTACCTTACTCATGAATTTGTTGGTGTTCTAACCCCTGCCTCCTTCTTTCTGAACGAAAAAAGGTATGATAGTCGCTTACGAAGTTAATTTAGGGAGCTGCTTACCTCAGAAATGAGAGCCACTCAAGAGGTCAGTGCCTATGATGCAGTGAGTCAGTGAGTCAGGAGAAATGATTCAGGAGTATTCTGTATCTCAGACTGGGTATGACGGGAAAAATATTTTGTCAACTGTTCAAACAATTACATTTTGCATATGAAAATTGAGTGTGTGGTTTATATGCAATATCTGCCAGTTCACTCACTATTGAAGAGAAAGTCATTGCTACCAGGCCCATTTTGGAATGGCACTCAGGATTTCATGGTTCTGGAGAGATGGCTCAGCAATTAAGAGCACTGGCTACTCCTCCAGAGGACCCAGGTTCAATTCCCAGTGCCCACATGGCAGCTCAGCACCCACGAGGCAGCTCACAATTGTCCGTAATTCCAGTTCCAGAGGATCTGGCACCCTCACACAGACATACAAGCATGCAAAACGTCAATGCACATAAAAGTAAATCAATTTTTTTAAAAGAAAGTATAGGGCTTTGCTGTGGAAATCACAGATTCAGAAGGAATTGGTCATTTTTAGTAACAGAACGAGAGCATTTTCAATGTTTGTAGCAATGTTTAATGTTTTCCCAAATCTCAAGACTTAGTTCTTTAATTTTCTGAAAGTCATCTTACAGGTGAAGTTTTGAATTTCTGAGGAATCATTTCTCAGAAGAGTTTGGGGAAGGGCTGAATCCCCTCAGAGGTGGCGCTGGAGTTAAAGTCTCATTTGTATATAGCCAGCATCAAATAATAACTTTTTAAAAAAATAATTTATTTATTTTTATTTTACATACATTGGTGTTCTGCCTGCATGTTTGTCTCTGTGAGGTGTCTGATCACATGGAACTGGAATTGTAGACAGTTGTGAGCTACCATGTGGGTACTGGGAACTGAACCCTGGTTCTTCGGAAGAACAGCCACTGTTCTTAACCACTTAGCCATCTCTCCAGCCCCCAAATAGTAACTTTTAGTTGAATTTCAGAAGTGATCATTGTGGGGCCAAATGAAATGGCTGAAGCCCCTTATATATCATTTCCAAGTGCAGTACAGGCAACTGCATCGGTAACGTACGTGACATTATCACTACTTCTGGTTACAAAAATTTCTTGATTATTAATTTTATTAGTTCCTTGAGATTTTCACACAATGTATTTTGATCATATTTATTCTCTTTCTGCAACTCCTTTTAGACCTACACTCACTTTTCTCTACCCACCCAACTTTGAATCCTCTCTTTTTGCTTTTAAAACATGTCAAGTCCAATTTGTGTAGCCCTTACTCCCATGGGTGTGTAATCACTCACTAGAGTGTGGTTTGCTTCCCAGAGGTTACACCCTTGAAGAAAACCTGTTCTTCTTCTCCAAGAAGTTGCGGATTGCCAGGAGCCCCTGAGCCAGGGGTGGGACTTTGTGCCTGACTCCCCTAGCCATACTGGGATTCTGCCTGGCTTGAGTTTGCACAGGTCTTATGCTTGCTGTCCCAACCCACTGTGAGTTCATATGTATGACTGCTGTCCCAACCCACTGTGAGTTCATATGTATGACTGCCCTGTTGGGTCCATATTTTGGGCTTTCTTGCTTTTCAAATTTTGGTGACTGAAACTAAAGAGAATGCAATTCCAGAAAAAAAAAAAAAGGATGAAAGTCTTAGACATTTTATGTTTTCAAGTACATTGTAATCATTGGTTATTCCTCACCCTGCTGGGGCAGCAGATGGGCAGGTTGTCAGCTATGTCCATGAGCTTCAGTGTGAGGTGGGGTCACAGATTGCCCTGGCCTCTTGCCCGGGAGGTGGAAAGGAATGACTCAGTGTTTCTGGCCAAGTTCCAGGGAGGCCTCAGGAGAGCCCTTAACACTGAGCTGGTGCTGAAACCTTTAGCATTTTTCTGAACTGGCAGACCTTCTCCTGAGAGATGCTCAATGCTATTCATGCCTATGGGTGGGTGTGCATATGTGTGTGAGTGAGTGACTGAGATACATATATGCACATGTGTGACTCATACATGCCTATGTGTGTTTAGCCACTACTGCTGCCAGTCCTGATTTATAAGTTCACAGAGGACAGTGGCTCTCCTGCCTTCCTCTGTCTCTTGAGTTTTAGCTTAGGAAGGGGTAGACTGTATTTCAGAGGTAATCCTCACCAGGGAGTGTAGCCTCTGTGATAAGGCGTTGGGTGTCTCTGTGCAGGAAGCCCTATTTTGGCTGACTAAGCTTTTTTTTTTTTTTTTTTTTTTTGACTGATCTAAATTTCTGTTCCTTGCCCACAGATGTCCTTATTTGTATGCCTCCCCTCTGCTGCGTTTGGAAAATAAGTCAAGTGTGGCTGCTTTTAAACTGTCCACTCAAGTCAAGCTAGCTTTCTCCCAGTCTGTGCAGACCCCTTGTAATTCACTTCATATTTTCAGCATGAGCATTTGCTTGCTCCCCGTTGCTAAGTCTGAACCGAGTATTCTGAACAATATCCTCCCATACAGGTACACTTTCTCAGTGGGAAGGCAGAAGGTCCACCTTGACTGCATTGTTCAGCACCTGCCATCAGAATGGCAAGCAGCGGGGCTGAAGCATGAGACATCTGTTATCCCTGACCCATGGCTGTTCCTTCTCATGAACTCAACATCAGGGTTGTTTATCAGCTCTTGCAGTGGTTCTCTTGGTTCTCAGAAAAAGCATGCTCTACCATTTCTGGAAAGGCAGCAGCATGGTCACTGCATACAGGTTCCTCAGCAGCCTTCAGTACCTCAGGGGAAAACCATGGGCATTTGGAGCCAAAGTAATCTGGCTTTGAGTTCTGGATCTATACTGCTTTATAACCATGTGCCGTGGCTTGGGTATGAAATGTCTCCTCAAAAGGCTCATACTTTGAAATCTGGCCTCCAAAGTCACGCTCAGACATTGGGCTTTAAGAAACGGTTGGATAATGGCATGCAGTTGGGAGTCCTGGCCTGATCAACAGGTTGTTAATACTTAAATGGATTCGCAATTTGATTGTGTGCGTGCATCTGTGTGTGGTCCTCTTTGGAGGAAATAGGTCATGTGAGGTATATTTTGGAAGGGTTTGTCATATCTTTAGTCCCTTCATGCTCTCTTGGTCTCTTTTTGTACTTCTTGTCCATCATAGGGTGAGCTACCCTTTTCTTCCACATTTTCATGTTATAATGTTCTATCTCACTGTGACCCAAAACAGCGAGGCCAAGTGACAATGGACTGAAACCGCGGTAGCCATGAGGCAGCACAGATCTTCTCCCTTTAAGATGCTTTCTCAGGCATTTTGACACAGTAATTAAAAACAACAACAACAACTACTACTACTACTAACAAACCATGTGACCTTGCTCTATCTGCTGTGACAAGGGATATGGATTCAATAAATGGCACCTATCATGGTCTCCCTGAATGTGGAATGTAAGGGTTTATAGCATATTTCCTAGAAAGACAGAAAGTAGACGACGTTCTTTCAGGAACACTTTAATGGGCATGAATATATTGCGAATCTGTTTGATGTATGCACTCCTTGGCTATCCTTCAACACCAGCCGACAACTAACTTCTTGGATGAATGCTCGGACTGAGGAAGCATGGCTTCTTGCATGACCTGATATGTGTTTCTGGTTGGAACAATTTTCACACGTTTCCTGCAGTATCTCTAGGTCAAATGAAAAAAAAATGGTAGTGAGAATTTTTGTTTGTTTTAAAAACACAGAAATGTTATGGGAATATGTTTTGTTTTAATCCCAGTGGTGGGGTATAGGGCTGCTTCAGATTGTCCGCAGCAGCTGGCTGTGATTTGCCTCGTACTCTGGCCAGGTCCTGATTTTGCCAGCTGAAGATAGTTTATGTCTGGAATTCTGGGGACTCTTGAGAGGGTATCTAAATGCCAGAGCCCAAGAGAGGCAGTAGCTGCTGCTCCTGTTGCTCCTGCTACTGTTGCGGGTTTCTAGTTGGAGATACCCTGACGATAAAATCAAATTCTCCCAAGGAACTTGACATTCGTAGTCAGCAGGAAATAGTCTAACAGTATCAATATACCCCTTCCCCTCTAACATTCTTTCTCTCCTACCTAGTGTTTGGGTGCTAGAAGGGATAGGGGTGGTATAAGGAAGTAGAGAAAAAAAAAAGAATCCAGTAAAGTAGCCAAAAGTCCGGCTACAAAAAATGTGCATTATTTGAGAACCCAAGAACAAAAGTCATTTGACTATTAGAGATTGTCAAGTCCAAGTTTATCATATCAATAAAAGGGCAGTTGGCTTTATGTCTACACCCAATACCATTTTGAGACCTGCCTTTCTATCTGTTGTAGAACTTCTTGTCACAATCCTACTGTCCTCGCAGCATTTGGTATGTTAGGGGAAATGGCTTGCAACTCTGTTTCTTTTTAATTCATGGCTCCTTTCATTATGGCTGGCTGCCTTTCATGAACTAGGCACAGTGCACCTACTCATAGGACCTTCAAGATATGTTCTGTATATTCAAGCACTTGTACAGATACTCCATCTAGCACATGGCTGTCGGGGAGAACTTCCACACAGAGTCCTTTGTTCTTTCCATACTCACTAGCCATCTGAGCTGAAATTAGACGGTTCCCACTCATGACGATCCTCCATTGACTAGAGTTACACCACTGTAAGCAAAACAGCCATTGTATGTGTACAAGTTCTTAGATCTTTGCATGTATTTATATTTCTCATGTAACAAATTACCCTTTTGTAAGCCTCTGGCCTAGTTTCTTTAATTTAAGTCCTTAATCTTTTTTAGCATGATCTAAACCTTTTCCTCATTTTAAGTATGTGGGTGTTTTTCCTGTAGACATGGCTGTGTCACACATGTGTGCTGGTGCCTGTGGAGGCCAGATGAGGGCCCTGTATCTCTTGGAGTTACAGACTGTTGTTATGTACCCTGTAGGTGCTGGGAGTCAAACTTAGGTCCTCTGGAAGAGAAACCAGAGCTGAGCTGTGCCTCTCAGCATATACTTTTTTAAATAAATAAAAACACGAAAACTGCAAATATGTTACTGTCCCCCTTTTCGCCTACTCACAACTTGAAAAAGTTTAGAACTCTTTTTTTGATTATTTGTTAGTGTGAAGCCCTTATGGGTCGACCGCCACCAGCATCCTCTGCTGTGGTTCTCAGTGCTCTTGGATTTGTTCTCTCAACCTTTTTGCAGAGAGCCCATTGGCATCTCATGCTTATTCAGACTCCATGATCTTTCTGTAGCTCCAGCTGCTGGGCTTGCCCTGTCATCTTGATGAACTTGCAGGCCTTGTCTTGTCTTAGGAAAGAGGAGATTAGTTTTCTTTCTGCTTCCATGAGTCTCAAATTACTTACTTAACAAATGTTTATTGAAGATATGGAATAAAATAGAAACATTGCATTAAAGATTGAATAGTAAACCTTTTTTGGCTTCAGCATATGAGTACATTTATTTTGGATAAAAATTTCACCTACCTACTTAGAGTGAGGTGAGGTAGATTACTAAGTTTTAGCCAAAGGACAGCTTGATTCAACTATTTTTGTATTTTTCTGCCTCAAATAATGCATAGTGTGTATATTTATGTGATTGAAGGGTGACTATATCCTACATGAATGGGAGTCAGTCATTTTATGGGTCAAATTGTGTCTGCTCCCCTGTCTACATTTTGACTTCTTTTGCCTTCACATATGGGAGTCATCTAGAGACTGTGGTCATATCTCTGTTACTTGTCTGCCTCATCATGTTCATTCACTTTCCTTCTGCCCTCATGTCAATATTCCTCTTAGCAGTTTGGCTAACTGGTTTGAATGGGAGCCACCATGTTCCTGCAGACTTTGTACTTGGACTCAGCTGATGTCTGAGAGGGTGCCATGCCACCATTTGTGCTGGGTTCAGAGAAAGCATGGGTGTGTTTTACTCTCTCTCTCTCTTCTCTCTCTCTCTCTGTGTGTGGGGGGGTGTGGGGGGTGGGGTTATCAGCTCCTGTCCACCACTTCCTGACCACATTCTTGGAGGTGGTGTGAAAGAATAAGACAGACTTGCAGAGAAAATCATTGAGGACTCAGGAAGTCCTAGTGGGATTCAGCCTCCCAGTTGTGAAGCCGCCTATACTCAAGCCTCTGTCTTTGAGGCCCAGCTGCAGTCCCGCTGTCCCTGTGGTGCTCAAACCAGTATGTACTCCTCTCTGCATAAGCAGGCTCATCCCAGTTTCTGTCATCTTGCAAAACAAATAGTCCCAAGTCGTCCATTCTTCCCATCTCTTCCCATGTATAACTAGCTCTGTGGTTTTTGTTACTATTGCTTTACTCATCTTCTTATGATACTGCTGAGTTGCATTCATCACACTTCCGCTGAGTTGTAGACTGTATCCAAAGCTGGTAATATTAGGAAATCAGAGAGCAACAGACTATTGCCTCATGCAGGCTCCAAGAGGAGCTCCTTGCCAGCTGCAGATAGTTTAAATCTGAGGATTCTGGAGAGAGAATAAATGCCAGAGCCCAGAGAGTGTAGAAGAGAGAAAGAACAAGGCTGCTCCTGTTTCCCCTTTGCTGCTCCTGGTTGCTGTTGTGAAACAAGAAGTTGGAGATCTCCTGAAATGAGGACTGGACTGGCTCCAAGGAATCCAACAACCCTGACCAGCAGGAAGCAGGCAAGAAAGAACTGCGCCCCCCTCTCCCAGTAACCCTTTCGCTCTCCTACCTGGTATTGGGGTGTTGAAAGGGATTGGGGTGGAGTGGGGAGAAAAAGATATAAAAAGAGTAAATAAAAGGGCTTTATTAAAGAGTGTGGCAACAGAGTGGAGTTTAGGCTACAGAGTCCACATCGGGCTGCTCAATGCTGCCTGCAACTCCAGGTTTAGGGGATCTGGTGCCCTTTTCTGGCCTCCATGGTCACAAGCACACACAGACACAGACATTCAGACACACACACACACAGACACACACAACACAGTCAGACACACACAGACACACAGGCACAGGCACACATGCACAGACACAAACCTAAAAATTACAAAAATAAACTTTAAAAACTCCAGTGAATAATATCAATAATCAACACAATGGAAAAATAAAAAGCCTTGTCTCATCTGATGCTGAACAGGATGGGAGTCAGTTAGGATGCTTATTTACCATCGGTGAGAGTCTACAATGGTGTGACTCCTTTGTAAAGTAGTCAGAAAATTCTTCACTAGTGAAACATGGAACTTATCCAACAATGACGCTGAACTCCATTTTTGTATTTTCCCAGGAGAAGTGAAATACAAGCCACAAAGTGCTTGCACAAGGCTGTTCATTACAGCCTCACTCATAATAAATAAAGACGGGAGCAGCATCACTGTCCATCTACAAAAGAATCAGTAAATTAATGATAATAAATATGATATATTCAAACGACGAAAGCTACTCAACAATAAAGATAACAAATTACTCATGTATACAGAAGCATGCAAAAAAAATCAAACACAAGGCATATGCCCAGTGGAAAAAAAAGTAGAGAAAGCTAGTATTTTATGGTTCCATTTTAATGAAGTTCCTAGGGCAAGAAGACGTTATCTATGATGACAATACTTAAAACACGAGTGATTATCTCTGGGGGAGTGTGGGTTGAGAGGTGCTGGAAATGAGCTTGAGGGAACTTTCTCAAATGATAGGAATATTATATAACTTGATAAGAACTTGCTTAAACAGATATGCATTTGTCAGGCTCTTTAAGCATTGCACCAGAGAGTTTGTATTTCACCAAGCAGGTATTTTTGGCTCAAAGAGGAGCTGCAAATAAGTGCTAAACTCCAGCTAATGAGTTCACAAGTAGAGAGGCTCTGATACTTGAGGTTACTTTATGATGCATTCAAAATAGGATGGACTGGACTGATGGATGAAGAAACTCTGAATATATGGATAGATACAAAAAGGTAAAGAAAGAACATGTTAGGTATTGTGTCCGGCTGGTAGGTGTCATGATGCCCACTGTATAGTTCCTTCAGGTTTTTTTTTTGTATCTTTGATATTTTACAAGATAAAATATTGAAAAAATAAACAGCAAATAAAAAGATAACCAATAATTCATCAGTTTGAACTGATAATATCTTACTGAATACTTTTCTTTAAACAACCAACTTACATAGAAATTTATTGCCAACTCACAATAAATGACAAATAGTATATTGGCCCCGAGGAGTGCGGATTTCAAATAGTAATATCTCAGGTACATTTTACAATAAAATGTGCGTGTGGGGGTGGGTAGACATGGTATCACTGAGAAGTACAGCAATATAGATCATTCTACCGGTCTGCCCATAAGTGCAGCACATCCATCAACAGCTCATAATCAGAGTTGTTTGTCCCCAAGGGATGATGATAAAGGCAAACACATGGAGGTGCAGAAAGAACCATAGCTGCATTACAGTAGATATGGAAGACACTGATTTTCTGTAGTGGATAGCTGGTCGAGGAAGTGAATAATCCCAGACATCCACCAGGACTTGCTGGAAATTCTTGAAATGGAAGGCAGCAGGGCTGTGGAGATGGCTCAGTCAGCCATGAGACAGCAGTGTAAGTAAGTATCATCTTCCACACCGTGGAAAAAGCTGGGCACTGTGACATGCATGTGTAAGTGGGAGACAGAAGGGTCCCTGAAACCTGCTCAACAGCTAGCCTAGCTGAGCTGATGAGCTTCAGGTCCAGTGAGAGACCCTGTCTCAAAGGATTAAGGTAGAAGGTTGCGCATGGTCGTTCATATCTTTAATCCCAACACTCTGTAGGCAGAGATGGGTGGATGTCTGTGAGTTCAAGACCAGCCTGGTTTGTAGAGGGAGTCCCAGAATTGCCATGGCTATATAGCAGGAGAGATCAAGAAAAAAGAATAAAAGAAAGAAAGAAAGAAAGAAAGAAGAAAAAACCTGACATTGAGTCTGGGCCTCTACACTCAAACACACATGCACAAATATATATGCACATTTGCATATATACATGTACATACCCACACTGACAAGTATGTAGTCACACACACACACACACACACACACACAAGGTGGTGAGGCAAGCAGCTGTGAAAGCCACTCCGGCTCCTCTTACTCCCGAAGCTAACTTGCTGCATGTCTCTAGGCAAATTAAGAACATTGTCAACTCACTTTCTTCACCCACAAAAACGGGTATCACTACAGGATTTATTTCACAGAGTTATGAGACTAAAGTGATTTAGAATATGAAATGTGTGAGTAGCTACCATCCGTAGCATGGCTCCTCTGTACTTAGCAAGGACTTAATGTAGCCATCATTACCATTTCAAAGAATAGCATGATATACATCACTGCAGCCTAGGAGGAAGTACTTGACAGGTGTCCTAACAATGTGTTTAGGAAATTATGGCCTTACATATGTCATCACCTCAGGGGCTTGAAAGGGAACAAAACCCACATTTCCAATTCACTTTGTAGAACGTTATGAAAAGCCTACCTCTCGCAGGAATGCAGCCTGCTTTCTTGTTGAACAGGGTCAGTTTGGTTCTGTGGTCCTCCTTATTGGGAGGCAGGTTCTAAGCCGGCTGTAGATCCTTTTCTCAGGTCACGATTTTGTAGAGAATACCATGTTGCGATTCTCTAGCATTCCATTCGTTTTCTATGTCTGCATCTCACAGAAGCAGGGTGCTTGACAAAGACAAAACTATCAGGCATTTGCTCTTTCTTCCTTCTTGGCCTCAGTCCCAGCTTCTCCTGCTAGAATCCTCAAGAGGTCTAAAGAAGCAGGGGTATAGTGAGGTTTACTGCAGTCAGGGTGGTGGGGACAGCATGCAGCTCCCAGTGGGGGCTACACGGGCACTTTCAGCAGAGTCCCCAGGCTTCCCGTCATGCTAGAGCATGCTGTGGTGCGTGAAGTTCTGACCTGATGGCTCAGAATTCAGCGGGGCGGGCCCAAGATACGGGCTTTCCTGACATGTGGCTTTCCGCAGGACTTACGGTCACAGTTCTTGGTTTCTGTTTGCATTTTGAGCCCATTTCTTTAGCTGCTGTGTTGACTCTGTGAGTTACTGGTGGCTTTTGTTGAATTTATTTTTTCACCGGAACTAGCCGGGGTTGGGCTCGCCTTCATTGACATCTGGCAGCTTTTCTGGCGCACTGGTTTTCTGCGATCCCCTGATCCTGTTCACTTCCTACCACAAAGGTCTCTGTGTCTCAGCGAATGCACTTAGAGAAGTCCCTCCGTTGTTCCTTGCTCTCCTGTAAGCTTCAGTTTAAAATATCTAGCTTTCACATACCCGGCTGCATCCGACCGCGTTTCTTATCAGAAACTTGATGTATAAGCATCTTTTGATTATTCAGCTTGTGCTAACTAGCAATGGGTCGGCTTTGAAGACACAAAGTTAAAGAAAACATACTCCCTCTCCTGCACACCCGTTCTCATTTGGTTCCCACCAGACATCGGCTCCAGGACTCCACTTACCAAATTCACAGATCTTAAGTCCATTGTGTCCAATAACACTGTATTTGCATACGACATAGCCACATGAAATTAAATTTAAATCACATCTCTAAAATTCAAATCACATTTAAACTTGTCATAGCATTTAATGTATTGTAAATCCTATGTATTGCTTATGAATTTTCACTCCAGACACAACTTTGAAAAACTTTTAAATTTAATTGTTTATTTCTAGTGATCTCATTAAGGTGGAAGACCAATGTGCTTGGAATTATATCCACTTGGTAGCAAACCTGACTTGTAGTCACAAGAATTAGTCATTTTTTTTTTTTTTATATACATAGGGAAATGCAGTCTGACAATCTGGCAGCATAGTGTTTGGCCATAGGGAGGAAGCAGCATTTCAACTATTGGCTAGCACTGAAGGTGATGTGACCCAGAGACCTTCTCTCTTCCTCTACCTGTGTGTTCATAAACCCCCCACTTTTACTCTTATCTGCTTTCTCCTCTAAATTACACATACTAGAAAACACTTTGCTTAGTTTCAGCAAGCCTGGTATAGCAGGGCCATACGGTAATTCTGACCATAGTTTCTTGAGGATCTCCATGTTGTGATTTTCATAGTGGCTGGGCTATTTTACATAACCTCCAAGACTACGAAGAAAAGATTCCTTTTCTCACACATTCGCACCAATATTTGTTGCTCTCTGTTGTCTTGATGACAGCCATTCTGACGTGGTGAGGCTCGGTCTCAGAGTAGTTTTCATTTTTATTCCTCTGATGCTCAAGATGGCGAACATTTTTCCTATATTGCCATTTGCTCTTCTTCATTTGAGAGCCTGTTTGGCGGTTCTTGTATACACTTGACTGAAGGCTGGCCCTCTTCTGTTTGGGAAAGCGCAGCTTTGGGGAGACAGCAGGACACCTGTGGAGCAGAGGGCGGAAGAGGACACCAACCTAACCAGTCAGGCCAGTTGAATCAGCCTTGGTGGATTGGGGTGACAGATGTCACAATCCTGTCACCTTCACATCCATTCTTTATTTGGAGGTGTCTGTTCTGTTCATTTGCCTATCCATTGATTGTCTTGTTTGCTCTTTGGTGTTTATGTTTTTGAGTTCTCTATGTATTCTGGATACTAATCCTTTGTTGGATAAATGGCTGGGAAAGATTTCTCTCCCATCCTGTAAGTTGTTTCTCTATTTTCTTAAGTATTCTGTTTGTTAGGTAGGAATTTTGTAATTTGATACATCTTCATCGGTCAGCTCTCGGTATCATTTCTTGAACAATGGCAGTCCTACTAAGCAAAGTATTGTTTATGCTTCTCTCACAGCCCCTCCCCCATGCTTTCTGTTCATAGCATTCAGGTTCTTATGTGAAGGCATTTGATCCATTTTGAGTTCATTTTTGTACAGATTCCGAGAGATAGAGATCTGCTTTTAGTTTTCTATACACAAAATCTAATTTTCCCAGGACCAGTTGTTAAACAAAGCTCATGGTTTCTCCACGGTATTTATGTAGCAAAATGACAATCTTTCCCACAGAAGCTACCTAGCTTTCTTTCTTCTTTCCTTTTCTTTTTCTTTTTCTTGAGAAATGGTTTCTCTGTGTAGTTCTGACTGCCCTGGCACTCACTCTGTAGACCTGGCTGGCCTTGAACTCACAGAGATCTGCCTGCCTCTGTGTGTCAGCAATGCCCTGCTGGGATGCTGGAAGTTTTATGTAACTTCCTAGATTAGCACAAATTTTAAGAGAGGGTCTTGATATTCTATGTACCTTTCATTATCTCTCTGACTATTTTAGCTCTCTGTTTTGTCTTTCCTTGTCCAGTTTTTTTCACATTATTATTAAAATTATTAGACAGAGATAAATTTTCTCCTACAATGGAGTTAGGTGGAGTCTGCCCACCTCTGGTGCCCTGCTTAACTCTAGTTAGTAATATTTTAATTGGGTTTCAGGCTACAGCGTTCTTCTAGGCCAATAGTCTTCAAGCATTTTTCTGTCCTTTCCCTGTAATGAAGTGGTGTCATAATACAGGTTTGAGAACAGTTTCCTCTTAGTGGTCTAAATATGTTCTTTATAGATGTTATGCACTCTTTACCAGTTTCCTGCCCATTCATGGTGTTTGCACCACTTGATACAGTAGTAGGCTTTAAAAGAAATACTAAAAACACTCACAAAGCTTCATGAGTCTTCCCTGGATTCACACACACACACACACACACACACACACACCAAGAAAAATGATTAACTAACTCCACTTGTTATCTGATGGTTTTCCAGAGCACACTTCTTTTGGACCTGAGTTGTTAAATCACTATGCAGATTCTTCAGCCCATTTTATGTTTTAAAAATGTGTCATAAAAAGTATTTTTATTACTTTTGGAGTCTTTTTCAAAGTATCCACAAGTGATATTTGGTCTAGATTTCAGTTTACAACCAACTTGCTGCATTCTGTGGGTTTATATGTTTTCCTTATATGGCTAATTTTCTATCACTAAAAACTGATTTTTATTCCTACAGTTATCATGTTGGCCATCAGTTATACAGAATGAGTTTTGTTTGTTTGTTCCTGGAAGAGTTTTAATTGGTTTTGGAGTGGGTGCTCTCATCCTGGTCCTATGTACAACTGTGTTTTTGATTGTATAACTTCTGATGAGGTGTTTGAAAGCAGTCCCTAGGCGGCTTATATTTTACTTTATTATTCATTTACTTCTAGCCCCACCCCCAACACATTTGCTTATATTGATATCAATGGCCAGCCATGACACCAAAGCTGTGGTCTGCTACAAAAATCACCCTGTGGCTTATGTTAAGTCATTTGACTGCGTATGTCCTCCTCTGTGAAATTAGGATTGCTTACTTAACAAATGCTTGTAAGGCAATATTATGTGATGGGCACTGTGCCACACTGGGAAATGTGTGGTCTAGCTTTAAATCACGGACTTGAAGACCCTTTGTGTTACAGCACTGTGTGTACAGTGATATTTCCACTTTCAATGATCTCTTGAAGAGACTAACACACTCACAGACACGCGCGTGCGTGCATGTTTGGGGACTCCTTTGACTTAGAGCAAATACTTCTAATTTGCTTTAATGAGGTTTCATTAGACACTCTGTATAGGAAGGATTCAGGCCAAAAACTGCATCCCATTTGAAAACTAGTCTCTCAGCACTTTTAGGAACACACTTTGGATGTCATCTTTTAGAACAAAAAAGTTCTTTTTTTAAAGAAAAGAACTAAAACAACAGTTGCCACTGATCTTTGTTTAGTTATGGGAGTCAGCATTCAGACAATACTTACTGATTATAAGTCTGTATGTGGATGGTGGTGATGGCTCAGTACATGAGGTGCTTTTTGTGCAAGCCTGAGGAACTGAATTCTAATCCACTGAATGCTAATTCACTTACAGTAAAAGCCAGGTGTGGTGGCATATACCTGTATTCATCATGCTGGAGAGGAAGAGACAGGAGGATCCCAGGAGGTTGTTAGTGAATCAACAAGATCTAGGCTCAGTGAGAAAACATGTATCCAGAAGAGAGCATCTGGCCACAGTGGTGCACACCTGTAATCCCAGCACTTGGAGAAGCAGAAGCAGGCAGATCATTGTGAGTTCATGGCCAGCCTGGTCTACAAAGTGAGTCCAGGACAGCCAAGGTTACACAGAGAAACCTTGTCTTGAAAAACTGAGAGAGAGAGAGAGAGAGAGAGAGAGAGAGAGAGAGAGAGAGAGAGAGCTTGAGGACAACGCTCAGAACCTACTCGTCCATGGTTTATTGGTGTTTGCAGAGTCCTTTAAACACTTAGTCCAAGTGTACCGCTTCTTTCCTTTGCATTTCATTTCATTTAAAGTGGGGCATTTGTCGAGATGCCACAGGGAAGGGCATAAGAATAAGTTGGAGTTACACTGAGGTCATTTTGGATCTATTACAGATGAGAGCCATCCAGAAAGACTGTTTCTACCAGGTAATGCCTATCAAGGAATATAAAATAGAGAAAGTGATGTAGGCAACGTGGCAGAAAAATAACCACTGAGAGAGTAGGAAATTCAGAGGACATCCTGTATGAAAATCAGCTCCTAACAAGGCTCTGTTTGACTTTAGTAGAGGTAATGAAATAGCAAATGTTAATTTTTGTCTGTTTCTCAGACTCTTTCCAGGGACAACATTTCTTGTTTCAATTCCTAATGATCACACTTGCCTTTCTTTTCTGTTCATGAATATTTACATTGAAATTTCTTGCCTCCATGCCTCTAATTTCACTTGTCACTTTAGATCAGTCTTCTAAAGATTCAAGAACAAAAACCAGTTGCTGGAAGGTAGCGGGTACTGGTCTGTGGCACAGACATATTGGCACATGTGCATGGAGCCTGGAGATGGGGCCCAAAGGAAAGTGAAGGCAAAAACTGGCAGGACTTGAGAAGAGAGGAAGCTACAAATTTCAGGGAAGGGGAAAATTCTGTATTTTCTTTAAAAGATAGTAAAGTTAGGGCACATGGAAATGTAGGGAAGGAAAAATATTACTATGTGATAGGAAGTATATTTGGTCCACGAATTAACTGCATTTTAGTTTCATTTTCTCTAATTCCTATTTCATCTGTAAAATGTGCATGACTAACAGCAGAACCTTGCTTCCGGCTAGTTTGTGTTTCAAAAGGATTAATCAAATGTGAGTTCTCCGCCCAGCTTCTGGGTAGACGAAGCCTCTTCCTCCTGCATGTACTTGCAGAAGACGCTGGAGGCAGCACCAAGCAGTGTGCTGCAGACTTCGTTCCCTCCTGCTTTTACTATTTATCAGCTGGTTGGGAAAGTTTTCAAAACTTGTTCAACCTTTGTTATTCCTTTTGTAAGACAGGGACAATTATGCCAGCAATTTCATGTGAAGAAGAAAGACACTCATTCACAGAGAGTGCTTGTAGAACTCGTGGTTTGAAGTACATGCTTTTAATGGGCACTGCTGATGGCCAGTGATTAACAGAGCTTGCTGCTCTTGCAGAGACACAGAATTTGCTTCCAAGCATCCATATCAAGTGCTTCACAACTGCCTGTAACTGTCCTTCCAGTGGATACTGTGCTGTCTTCTGCCTCTGTTCAGCACCCATGCTGTACATACACATACACTTAGGGACACATACATGTGAAATAAAATAGAAATAATTAAAAAACAGCATTTTTTAAATTAAAAAATATTTTGGTGTGTGTGTGTTCATGTGCATATGTACGTGAAGGCCAGAGGTCAACGTCTTGCTCAGTTGCTCTCTACCATATTTTTGAAACAGGGTCCCTCACTGGCTAAATTGTCCAGCCAACAAGTCCCAGTAACCCTGTTTCAGCACTCTGAAACACGTTACCATCTGAGCCACCTCTACAACACCTACTACTATATTTTTTAGCAGGTACCAAGGATCTAGTGGTGATTTTTGAGGAGGTAGGGGGTGATGGGTTGGCTGAAAGGTGGGATAAGGAACAAGTGTGGTAGAGGCTGTAATCTGTTGGCGGTTTCCAAATAGGAACTGCGTGGCGAAGAGGACAGACCAAGAGTGAGTAAGACTAATTAGGACACCAGTTAACAGTTCTGGTTAGAGACTTGAGAGCCACATGATGATGAGCAATGGTGGTAGGAGGAAAAGAGAGAAGCTACTCATTTACGCTGGAAACGTAGTTTTCAAACTCCAGTGTGCATGAATCACCTAGGGAACAAGGAGAACAAGGATGCAGATTCTTGTTTGCATCAGTCGGGATGGACCCAGAGAAGCTGCCGTTACCAACCAGATCCCAAGTAGCACAGATGATGCCCTGGGTCACACCAGCAAGCGTTCAGAGGGAGGGACTGGTGGGATTTGATGGCTCACTGGTCGCGCGAGAGAAGAAGCCCATAGTTTTTGTTTGCTTGTTTGTTTTGTTGTGCTTATTTTTTTTAAAGAAGCTAAATTAGGAAAAAAAAATAATGAGTTTGCCCTACGGAGTTTGATTTCCTGAACTTGGCATTATGGGATGGAGACCAGCATAATGGCGAAAGGTTAGATTCACTGCAGAAGATCGGGGTTAACCCTTTCTGTACAGTTATTGGAAAGGTGATGCTTGAGTTTAGCCTTTGCTCTCCAGTGTCTAAATGGGAGTCCACAGAGACTAGGTCACAAGACTGCTACATGGATAATGGAGATATTTTGTTGTGAAAACCGGTGGCACTTACTGAGTGAATGAAAATCCCTTCTATAGATTTCACAGAAGGTAAAAAGTAGCGCAGCTCCTGGTGAGACACATCTAAGCTTTTCCATACCTTTTCTACCGGTACACCCTGGTAGAAAAGGTATGGAAAAGCTTAGATGTATTTTGACAGCCGTCTGAACCTCTTGTTTTCTACTTACTCATTAGCTGACATGATTTCAAGGACCGCGAGTGCCAGGGTTGGCAGAAGCTCCACCAGGGTAGCAGCAACCATTAGGAAACGTGGACACTTAGATTCTTCCTTTTAAGGTACTTCTCCAGGAACGGCTGTCTGAATTAAAGAGGAAAATGTCTGGTCAAACTCACTTATAATTACAGACCAATAAAGGTAAATGGCAGGCTACGGGGCAGTCTGTGAACTCTCCCTTATATTTTCAACCAGCGGCAGCATTCTGATGATTGGAGATATGAGCTCTTTGGAACTTATCTTCATCTTTGTGTTGAATATAAAACGACTAGTTAAAAGTAAATATTTTTCCTTAAACTTGATCTGAACTTTCAAAATTGTCCTTGCATTCTGTCCCGCGTGGTGTGCTGCGTTAGGAATGGAACGCAAAGGCCCCACACATGCCAGGCAAAGGCTCAAACACTGAATCACGTTCTCACCCACATCTGCCCCTATATGTAATTAAGTCAGTGAGATTTTAGGGATAAGGTTAAACCGAAGGGAACAAATTTATTACCTACAAAAATTTATGGAACATATTTTATTCTGAAGGCTTCCCTAGTAACTATTTACAGTCTTCACAAATAGTGGTTATACTACCATGTGGCAGGCTGTCCAAGAACAACCTTTTATCTCTTGCGTCATAAAAGAGACCAGAAAGCAGCAAAAATAAATAAATAAATTCCAGGCCATATTATCAAGATGTTATCTCAGATATAACAGAGATCAAGACATCTAAGGACTCATTAAGTTATAACTGTTTCAAAAACAACTCATCCTTTCCCAAAATTAAGTTACATAAAATATTCGTTTTATTTGTTTTGGGCTCAACTACAGGGACACTAATGATGCAGATTTGAAGAACATTTTTCCTCGGTATCATTTGAGTCCAAAGACATTCAGAATCACATGTGTGAATTAATTACTAAACGTATCATCTATAATTCCTGCCCTACCTCACTGCATTTTCTTGCCTTCAGCCTCCTTCATTGCTGCAATCCAGTATTTTCATCCTCCCTAAAAACCTCCCATCTTTGGAAGCTGTAAGGGGCTCCAGAAGAAAAGCTTTGCTTCCAAAATTATTTTAACTTTGCTTGAGTAGTTGGCTGAAGCCGTTGCCAACCTATTTACCTTAATTAACTCCACAGGTATGGTTCCCTAAAGAGGAACTCTAAGTGTAGTTGACTCTAGATTCAAAAAGGGAAACCCTCCATCTCATGAAATTACAAAACCATTAAGGCTCTTCATGACATCCTCAAAAGGAACACCAAATTTCTTCTTCAACTGTAAAGCTAAGTTTCTGTGTAAGGGCTTGTTTACATATACAGCTAATCACTGTTAGGCACAAACCGTTAACCACTGATCGTTGCTAGTACAGTACTTGTTGACAGAATGGATTCTGTCATCTAGTTATCTCCTCCAAAGAATCCAGAGACTTTTGTAGATGCAGTATTTTCACAGCTCAACTCTCTCCTTCTTGTATCCTGTCTCTAAACATCATCTACCCAATAATTCGAGGAACCCTGGGGTTACCCAGCAATCCTCCATGCCCTACTTACAGCCAATCATTTTCCAGCACCTGCTGGTTTTCACATCTTACATATGTGTTGACTGTTTCTCCCTTCAAGGACCTCTTTTAGCGTAGGCTTGTCATTCCTCTTTGGGCATTCGTGGCAGTATGCTCCAGGATTTTGCTATATCCGGTTATGGCTTCCTCTGATTTAGCTTTCAGTGTGTCTGAGGAAAATCTAAGTTTTATCATGATTTCAATGGCTCCTTGGCATAAAATGCAAAGCTTCCCATGATACAGTTTTAACCAGGTTTGTTTCCTACCTGCTGATCACTGGTTCATCCTTCATTTTGCAGCAAGGTTCTCAGTCTTGACACTATTGCCGTTGTGAGTCAGATAACTCCTTGAACTTGGGTACTGTCCTCTGCATTACGGGGTGTGTTAGGGTCACCCCTGGCATGTCCCTGTTGATTTTTCCTGCTACCTCCTTATCCCAGTTTTGGGAACTCAAAGCAAAATAAAAACTCAGGACTCAAGCTGTATGTAAACTGAAAGCCTTTCCTAAAGTCTAGCTTTCAATCATGTTCTTGGAGGAGGGGGTAAAGCTTCCCAGAACTCATAGACAGGGGGTGGGTGATCAATTCTAACTTTCTGCATACACACGCTATCAAGTGCATTCATTGCTTCTGTTTGTCCCATTTTGCTTTTTGTTTTCTCTTAATATAGGAACGGACTCTGCCTGTCTGAGGGGACATAGCTCTACCATGTTCCCTGAAGAAGGATGAATAATCTGATTGGCTAAGTTCTATGTACACTGTTGTATGTGATTATTAATATTTACTATTGATCTATCTTTTAGTAAAGCTGCGGTTGATCCTAAACAGATGTATAACCAAATCACCACACAGAGACTAGGATTTATTTAGTTAACCTAGAACACAATGCTGGGCAATAGTTATTCCGTCTTAAACCTCTAAGCCCACATAGTTTCCTACCATTCAGATTTTACCCATTATATTTGCTTTTAGTGATACCTTAGGTCCGGTCCATCTCTCCACATGGTTCCAAGACCTCTCCTCCAGCTCTGCTCTCCCAGCCTCTGCTCTTCCTCCTCTTCTGCCTCCCACTCCTTCCTGTCCTCTGGCTCCTCCCCTCTCCTGCCTACTCCTTCCTCTCCATTGCTCAACATTGTGGCTGGTTGTTTTATTTTGGTATGTTTACACAAAGTTGAGATAGGTGATGCTTAGAATAAGTATCACAATGCAATATCTGGATTGAAACCAAATAGTGGGGGAGAGAAATCAGCATTGGAATGAACAAGGGCAAGGTGTGTACATTAAAAAAAAAAACCATTATACCAACAGTACACTGAAGGGAGTGTAAAGTGCAAAGGGAGGAAGTCTGTTTCTCTGAAAGGACACTCATAAGGGCATAACCTGCTCTTCAATTACCTGATTAGTGAATGAATCCTATATTTGAAAAAAAAAACCACAAACAATACAGAATATAGCATTAAAAGTGAGAGTGTCCCAGAGTCAGTGTTGAGATTGAAACAAAGTTGATATTACCCCAACATCATCCTGCTTTGAAGCCTTGTGTGTGGCTTCTAGGGTTATGTTTAGAAGACTGGGGTTAGGCTAGCTCATTAAAGCATGAGACGTTCTTGACTTTGTGCTTTGTGTCAGGGTTACCTGAGCAGGTGATTTGCACTTCATGTCTTCCTAGCTCAAAGAGATGTCAACGCTGCTCACAGTAGCCAGTTACACCCTTTTCTCGCTCAACCATCCCTTCTTCACACCTTCCAGTTCTTTTTCATTCCTTCTATTTAAAAGGCACAATTCACCATAATCAGAGTTATTATCAAGGAGAGACTTCTGACATCTTGTGACTTATGTTATCAGTCCATGATTGCATCTGAGAGCCTTCTCTACAAGGTCAAGGGTGAATGTCAGGATCAGATGAGTCATCAGGAGTGAAGCCCATGTATGTTGTTGACATGGACATGGTCAAGTCAAGAGCCCTAGTCTTAAGCCTGTGGGAAAGTGGCAAAGCCTCCCCTCTGGCTACCCCATGTTGAGGCTCAGAGGGAAATGGTAAGGCCTTCCCTTCTGGTCCATGTGTGGATACTGATTGTGTGTGCAGAAAATGTCCTCCACAACCACACGTTCATATTTATGGCCTGAAGATTGTTCTCTTACAGCAGCTTCTTTGAGGTTAGGTGAACCTGTCTCCCTGATGAGGGTATATACCATGACCCTGTCTTCCTGTTTACTACCCCTCCTCCTTGTCCAGCCACATTCAATAAATCCCCTCTCTGTTCAACTCTGTATAATAGACATACTGAACCTCTGAGGTGCTCTGGCTTCTTCCTCTAAGAGCCTAGTCTACCCTACCTCAGATTTCTGTGTATCTGTCTGTCTTCTTCATTCCTTTCTGCCCCAGTCAGGTCTGTCCCTCTAACTATCCAAGCATGTGGTAGGTGAGTTGTGAGGTCTGTGTTTTTGAGTGTCTGGACCTTGAGTCTGGGGTACTGAAAATTAAAATGTGAAGCATTTGGGTACCTAACATGTTGACAGCTCAACATACCACCTCACATTCACAAAGATATAGTACCTACCCCTTAAAATTCAAAGTTACACAGATCCATTAGAACAGATGCAGGATGGACGTCTCTGTATGTGAATGTTCTAGATATTGAAAAGGGTTTCAATATGAAAGAGGTTTTTTTCAAAGAGAAAACATGAGCAAAAGCACCTTATTTTATTTATTTATTTATTTATTTATTTCCTTCCTTCCTCTCTTCTTCCTTCTTCTTCTTCTTCTTCTCCTTCTTCTTCAAGGCAGGCTGTCCTGGACTTGCTTTGTAGATCAGGCTGGCCTTGAATTCACTGAAATTCGCTTGCCTCTGCCTCCCTGAGTGCTGGGATTACAGGCATGCACTTTCTTAGGGTAACAAAACCATGCTTTATTGTGGAGAAAAGAGAAAAAAATTATAAAGATTTCCAGATCAGAGAATAAAGGGTGGAAGAAATCTTTTCCATTCAAAGTTAATTCTAGAGACTCCATCCTTTCAACCAGGAATTTAAAAATAACTCCCTCCCCTTGTTCTGTTGATGATTCTTTTAAATCCATCACCACCCCTTCAACACTTATAGGAGTCATGGGAATCACCATTCCTAGCGCTCACAGCCACAGAATCAAAGGTGAGAGTACACACTGTAAAAACGCTTTAAAAACTCTAATTGAAGCAAACCTGAGCACCAAACTGTATCTGTGCTAAGATCACAGTTAAAAATTCTGTCTGCATATGGACAGGGACTGCAAGGGAACAGGAAAAAAAAAAGCTGTCAACAGTTTGGTTTGTAGGATGGCAGAATTTTGGGCGAATTTTTCCTTTTTTTTAACTTTGAGTTTTGTTAATGTTTTTGTAATGTTTGTAATAAACAATACTGTAACAGAGGCAGTGGAACCTGCTGACTAATTGTTGTTAGAAAGCAGCTTTGCATCAGTTCTGTCAGAGCTGAAGCTGCCATCTTGGGAGGACACTCTTCAGCATTTAAGTTGGTATAACATCAGATAACCTTGACTATGAAGTTAGCTTCTTCCAGTCCATATGAAGATTTTTTTTTTTCACCACAGCTAACTCATTCTGGCGGGAATAACAAGAGTGAGTTGGACTGAGGCCATAATGAGGGTTTGGGGGTGATTTTGTTATTTTAATTTGAATTTTTTTTTATCTGGCTGATGGGTCACACTCAACCTAAGAAAGGCTTAAGATGAAATCATCTTCCGCCATAGACTGAACACCCTTCCCCACCCCCGGGGTTCTGTGAAGAGTGTTTGTCAAAGTGTGTGAATGTGCTGGAATCCATCTTGAGGGAAAAGTTGGCACCACACCTGAGAAGTCCTGCTGCTTACCTTTGTTCAGGAACATGGTGGCAAGTGCACAAGTCAGGTTCACAGACTTGCCAGCCTCTCTTCCTGCACAGCTGCTGCTTCAAGCATAATCAACAGCACAGGCGACTGGCACTTCAGGCACTTGTCACCAAATCCCAACCTGAAGTGACTTGTGACTGTCCTCCAAAGTCTCAGCTGAGGTGCGGAATGCTGCAGGAGATGAGGGACGCTGCAAGAGGTGATTTAATAGACAGTCTTGATTCTGTTCTTCTGCACTACTCTCCACTGTAGCGATTTGGTGTAGTGTCAGGACGGAGGGCCCAGGATTGTCTCTGTCCCTGACAGAGATGCTCTCATGGAGCTAAACGTTAGTATTAGGTAGTGTTATCACCGAGCCTCTTTGAGAATAGTGCAGGGATTGTCCCTTGGAATGATGTGTTTGTATCACCCCTTTTCTTTTGTTTTTCAAATGTCATCTCCACAAATGTTTCATACTGTGTCACCTAAACACCTACCCTTTAAAAACTGATGTGGCGGCTGGGTGTGGTGGTGCACACTTTTAATCCCAGCACTGGGGATGCAGAGATAGGTGGATCTCTGTGTGTTCAAGGCCAGCCCGATCTACACAGTGAATTCGGCCAAGGATACCTAGTGAGACCCTGTCTTAAAAAAATTATGACAAGTTTTTTTTGTGTGTGTGTGTGTGTGTGTGTGTGTATGTGGATTGAAGACATTAGTTTGTTAAACTGTGTTTCTTTATCCTTCATCTACTGTGAAACTCATTCTCAGTTGTCCTTCGCTTCTGAGGACAGCTTCTCACATATTAGAGAAACTGATGTGCTCAGCTAGAACATTAGGGCAGAAGGAGGAGGAGCCCACTGATATCTGTTCTGTTGCTATGCATAATATGACCCAGGAGATATGTTTTCAACTGTAATGATCTCATTAGAATTTTTTTCTCCAAGAATTTGTTGTTCCTAAAGTGCTAGATTTTTATAAAAGAAAAAAATGCATTTAATTTTCTATAAATATCAAAATTAATTACTCATCGTTATAACTATTCATTAAAGTTTAAAATTAGATAAGGATGTTCTTCGTGGATTTTTAAGTCTCAAAGAGATTCATTTTATTATAGCATCTAGAGCATTACTATTTAAGGAAGTCATAACATAAGGTTCATAACTGAATTAAGTCAATACCTTCACCCAAATCCCAGGAAGAAATTAGTGAAGGATGGTAGGTAAGTATCATGAAGGGAAACTGTGAACAATTGTGGAGAATCATTCCTGTGTCTCACCTCTATAAACACGCTAGGAACAGAATTTATTCACTTATTCTTCCATTCATTGAACATGAAGGTCTAATACCATATGGAGATCATCTTAGGTGGCTAGACTACACCAAACAGAACAGATTGCCCCCAGCCCCTTGTCCTCATGGAATGCATATTTTGGTGAAGGAAGATAAGTCAATAACAGAAAATAAATTGAGACTTATATAGAGTGACAGTTGGTGTTCATTGCTATGGAGAGAAGTCAAGTAGGAAAGTAAGGGAGAGGGCGAGTGGTGTGGGGGTGGAATCTGCTATTTTAAACAACGTGATCAGGTGGCATCTGAGCAGAGATCGGAAGGAGAAAGCTACATGAGTGTCTCCAGGAGCACTTCCACGCTGAGGGAACAGTTTGTGCAAAAGTTGTAAAGCAGGTGCGTGCTTGATGCATTTGAGGAAAGCCAGGGCACAGGTAAGGTAGGAGCAGAGTAGTGAGGTGGCCTCGAAGGTTCATTCTTTTTCCTTTCTCCCTATTCTCTGTACCATGGACCATTGTGCACATCCTCTCCTGCACTGTATTTTCACATTTTATCAGCCCATTGCTTCCTCCTAAATTAGACCTTAAAACCCTTGAGGGCTGGATGCATTATCTTCTGTATGGGAAGCGCTTGACAGACTGTATACATTGTGTAGAGCAAGTACTCGAAGAATTGCTGCTTGGATAATTTTGCTCCTAAGGCATCCACCTTTCCAAGCCACAAACACCACTGAGATGGGAAACTCATACTCAGCTTAACCCTTCAGAGTGGCTGAGTTAACAGAGCTAGTTTCAATCTTAATGCTCTTAGGTGATGGAGTGGGGGACAGCTGTTCAGTGAGGAGAAGAAAATGTGCCTACATCACAACTTTCTCCATTGTGAGTCTACTTGTGTATGAAGCCCATCAAACAAGTATAAAGCATGTGTCCATCAATTATTGCAATATTAGAATAGAAAGAATGTTACATTGATCTGTTGGGCAGTGGTGACACATGACTTTAATCCCAGCACTCTAGGAGGTCCAGTCCAGCCTGGTCTACAAAGTGAGTCCAGGACAGCCAGGGCTCTGTTACACAGAGAAACCCTGTCTCAAAAAAAAAGTTACATCAGCCTACAGAGTTCTCGGACACCCAGAGATATACAGAGAAACCCTGCCTTGAAAAGTCAAAGGGGGCTGGGGGGAGGGGGCAGAGGAAAGAATGTCACATTGACTTCAAAGGATGGAAAACTATCAAAGATCAGTCCTATTTTCCTGAAGTTCTTCCAATAATAAGAAAATCACATTAATTTATGCCTATTATGTGTATAGACTTCACAGACAGCTAGTAACATCAGTTCAATGAATTCCTTGTTACAGTAAGTTAGAGGTTTAATAGTGCATCCCCATCCATCCATTCATCCATCCACCCTCCCACCCATCCACCCACCCGCCAAACATATAATGAACACATACTTTGGACTGAGCACTTAGAAAAGTTCAGTGAGGGACTATGAACTTCAGAGGCTCACAGATGAATAGAAGAACCAATCTAACAATGTAGTACTCTGTTTACAGTGGCAAAGCAAAGCTCAATGAGCTTCAACAGAAAATGGTAGCTAGTTTCTTGGTAAGCTGTGGGGTCTTCCTTAGGCAGGTGCCATTTGTGTGTGTGTTTGTGTGTATTAGAGTGTTGTGTGTTTTCTGTATCTGTATGTTTGTGTGTATGTGTGTTTGTATTCATATGTATTTTGTGTTTTTTCTGTGTCTGTCTGTCTGTGTGTATGTGTTTGCATGTTAGTGTGTTTCCTTCTCACCTCGCCCACCCAATGAGGCAGTTTATTTTCCTGTGTTATTTTCCCAATCTACCTGCATTCAGGTACCTGCTACCTTTTTTTATTATAATGATTTACAGTCTGCTCTGCCTGACATAGACTCTCCAAGGGCAGAGGTTGTGTCGTGTTCATTGGCATCCTTACCGTTTCCAACATAGGTCAAAAGAAGTTAGCAGACTGAAGAGGAGTAAATCTTGAAGAATGAGTTGAAAATTTCCAGGCCAAGTAGGATATGACATCAAAGATAGACACATGGACAGCAAGGAGCACTGTGTATTAGGAAGGTGGGGAAAGGGTTCATAGGAGGGAGGTGGAGGAAGCTTGTTGAGGGGAGTGGAAGTTGACTCAGAAATGGTGCAGGACATGTTGATGAGGCCACGTGAAAACACTTAGTCAAGAGGCAAAAGAACTTGAAATAGTATTCACAATGTAACTTTTCACAATGTAACTGATCACAATGTAACTACTCACAATGTAACATCTCACAATGTAACTACAATGTAACTGCTCACAATGTAACTATGCACAATGTAACTTCTCACAATGTAACTATTTACAATGTAACTGCTCACAATGCAGCTATTCATAATGTAACTATTTACAATGTAACTTCTCACAATGTAACTTCTCACAATGAAACTGCTCACAGTGAGTGACAGTTTCCACATGACCAGCAAGGTCTACAAGGCTTCTCCACCCTGAGTGGCACCTGTTCCATCTTTGCTCATGTTTGCTTCTCTCCGCAGGTTCACAAGGCAAGTTTGAATTCTAGGTGTAGTTTTAACTGTGTTCAATTTATATTACTTATAATATAAAAACACAAATAATATGTATCTATTATTTATAATATAAAAAGACAAAATTCTTTATTCAAATGACCCAATGTTATTCACTTTCTAAATGATTCTTTGAGAAATTAGATTTTTTTCCCCCACTCACTCATTCTTTCTAGTGACTGGATTCAATCACCCATCCGTCTACTGTCCAGGCCAGAAATCTGGATTTCATCCTTTTTCTTTTCTTGTAGTGCTACTGCCAAAAAGAATCTTGGCTTTATTCCCTTGTCCTTATTCATATAGCCCAAGTTTAAGCAATTTTGACCTCTCCTGTTACTGCAAGAACTGCTGATGAAGCAGTCTCCTGACTTGTGCTTTACATATCCTCCTCCCTCTCCACCTCTAGATAGATATATCAAGCTAGCAACTGGAGTGGTATTTCTTTTCATATAAAATTTAAATCTTGTGATAAAACATGAATACCATAAAACTTCTCTGAATCATTTTCAGGGCACAATTTTGTAGCTTCGAGTACATTCATATTGTTGACTAGCCATCACCACTGGATCAGACTATGAACACATTCAATGGTAATTCCTCAGACTCTGCAAATTGCAATTTGACTCTCTCTGTATGAGGTTCAATTCTTTACATATAGTATAACTCATAGAGTACTTTTCGTGACTGGTTTATTTCACCAACACAATGTGCTCAAGGTTGATCTATGCTGGAGAATGGGCTATAAGTCCCTCTTTTTTTTTTTAAAGACTGAATGATAGTTGATTATGTGTGTGCTTGTGTGTATGTGTGTGTACGCATGGGTGCATACCGTGCTTTGTCTGGCCATTCACACAGTAATGCAGCCACAGGAATATTTAAAACATTCCTCACAGTTTTACAGAAATGTATTCTCTTTGCTCTCTGCATATTGTGGAACCTCCCCAGACATTATAGCTTTCATCCTATTTATTCTCATGCAGATTCCACAGACTTTCTCATGACTGGTCTCTGTCCTGGGTTCTTCATTGGTTTATAGTTTTGTTTTATTTTATTTTATTTTCCCGGGTTAAGTTCAACTTGAAATTCAGACTGTTTTCCCCACCACAGGGTTAGGCATTTCTATTTTGTGTTTCTAGAGTATGCAAAACTTATTTCTACCAATGTGTCTGGAAAGTACCCAGAGACTGGCATACTTAGATACTCAAGAGAGTTTTGGTTTTGTTGAGTGGATAATGGAGTCAGGGATGAGGTGGGTATTGACAGACTGACCTGTGGGAAAGATGAAACCCAGGTCACAGCAAGTGTGAAAAGGCAATCCTATGCATTTCTCTGGCCCTGACCTCCATCTGTGCCCATGACACACATGGCAGATGGCATGCAGTGTGGACTCACCTCCTTTGTAGGTATGTCTTGGGACTTTTAGGACCATCTTAATAATTTCCAAACTTGTCAATGATGCTCACATCTTTTCTGCCTCTGTTCTATACCGATTTTTCCTCTTACTCCTCTGCTACCCTCGACTTGGAAATGAATTTATGTTTAGGTCACTTCAACTCAAGTGAGACTTTATTCCGTGAAGTGTGTAGTTTGTAAAAAGGCTCAATGGGCTATTTTGGATCAAATAACTCTGTTTTCTTTAGCCATTTAAAATGGTCTATTTTCATTTTTTTTCAGCCACTGCCTCATGAAGGACCTAAGAATATCCCCAACTTAGTGTTAGATCCCATAATTACATTTTCCCATTTTGAAAGCAGTTATGCAGTCCTTACAATAGAGTCAGCCCTGCTAAAAATAAACGCCAGGCAGTTCATATTAACTGTGTAATAATAACAGGCAACAAGGAGGCTCGGTGTCCAAATATGATGAAAACAGGAAGTTCGTTACACAAGCTGTTCTTTCCTGATAGATCTGAATTCTTAAAGCCTTAACTCAAAAATAATCCCTCCAGGTTATAAATAAAATCAGAGATTCGTCTCTCCTTTATGGCTTAATGGAGATGATAACATCGCAGCTAAATAAATCCACTGTTATGGATGGGTTGACGTGCCAGAACAGCGGGGTTCGGGGGAGGAAGAAGTCAGCGTGGAGACCCCTGTCTTCCGCCGTGGCTGCTGGAGGCATCGGCCCCAGGCTTTCCTCTTTTCTTAACCCAGGAACAAGTTGCCAAGGAGACTCTGCTTTACTAGGATACGATGGCAGCGAAGCAGAGAGCCTTCAGGTGTGGGGAAGATTTTTATTTTTCTCTGGGGAGAAAATATCCTGAGAACAAACGCAACTCCAAACGTCTGCCAAATAGCATCCTGGCTCTTCCGGGTCACAGTGAGGTCCCAAGCTATGTCAGTCCCTTTCATTAGCTCACTTCAGTTCCTTAGTGAACAGCGTTGGTTGCAAGGATTCACATGAAGTGAGCGTGGAGGGAGATTGTCGCCAAGGAAGCCAGAGCAGCCTCCCTTCCTGAATACAAGCCCCAGCTGTCCAGGGCGCTATAGGTCCCTGAAGAGGGACTTGGGACCCTGCTATCCACCTTCTCCTTGGCAGCCTTAAACTACCTATTGTCATGGCCCAGACAGTCACTGCAGCTTCCCTTCATTTTCCATCACACATAGAGGCCAAGCTGGAAAGTCTAACCAAGGTTTGCCTACAAAGGGGGCTTCAAGTAGGGACAACAGAAATGTGTCCGCAGTAGAGAGGGAGAAGCTTATGAGGGCCTGACTCAGCAAATATGGCTCCTCTCCCAGGAGCAGATCAGCTGAGTCAGAGTTTCCCAGGAGCAGAACAGTGGGGTTCGGGGAGTGCTGGCCTTCAGCGATTCCTGCTGTCCACTCGCACAACCCCCTCCATAGTGTGAACTTTTCCTTCACCACTCTGGTCCAGGAGCACATTTACTAGGAGGGTGTTCTTCCTGTTTTCAGAGTGATGACCCTCATCGGAGAGGGTCATATTGTCGAGTCTCACCTTCAACAACAGCCTCAAAAATTTGGCTTTTGATACTATTTCCCAATGGGGTTATGTATGTACCGGATCTAATTGAAAACAAAACTGAAAAACAAGTCACACTTGACTTGAAACTTATGCCCCTCGACATAACGACAGTAGCTGCTGGGTGCTGTGAATTTTATAACTTATACACGTGTATTACCACGCTTCTGTATATAGGTATCTATCTACCTATCTACTCATATTAACCTTTTTAGGATACATACTAGTTTTTGTAATGCATTTTTGACATTTCTTCATTTCCTAAAATGATGGCTTTCTTAGGAACTGGACCTGATTTGATTCTTACGTGACCCCAAGCCTGACCTTCTCTGCCACTGAGCAAGCCTATGAAGAGTGGTGACTTCTGGGAGAGTAAGTGGGGACTGTGGAGATGCTTGGTGCACGTCTGCGAACTCTCCCAGACAGCTTGTTAGAAGTGCCACAGAATGCACTCAAAGTCTCTGCCCAGACCCAGGTTCTTGGCTCAGGAAGTCTGGGACGCTTCTTTGGAAAATACTCCAACAGACTGTAGAGGAAACTGTTCAGGGAAGTCAAAGAGGGAAAGAGGTCTCCTTTGGGAAACAATAACCATTCTCTGTGGGAGCTGCGAGGAGTCTGACTGTCACTGGGAAGTTTTCGCCACTAGGATCAATGAAGAGCAAAGGGACCTGATGTCCCAGAGAGCAGAAGGCAGGTGGCAGGGAATCACTTTCCTGGGACACTGGGCAGGCATTTGAAGGAGCAGACCCTGAGGGTGAGCAGCTATGCCAGGGGGCTCCAGGAGAGAGGTGGCTCCTGGGAACCTCACTGTGGGAGGCCATGAAGCCCGAAGGTAGAGCTGAACAGCCCTAAGTGGGAGATCTGTGAGGCCTGGTGTAAAGCAGCCCACGCCTCCCCCTCCTCTTCTGAACAGCAGACACTAGGATTCAGCCGGCAGCTGTTTCAAGTGCATGCACAGTGCAGACTGACTTCTACATTTTTTTTTAAACAAAGAAGAAATAGTAACAGTTCATAGAGAAGGGAGCTATCCTAAGTGTGAGGGAAAGAGGGTTTTACTAGATTTCTGAGCTAAGTGGAGGGTGGTGTCTCTCTGCAAGTCAGCAGTGCCTACCACCCTCCGTCCTGCTGCTGGGAGGGGACCTTTTATATGCGTGAAGATGAAGAGATACACACATTGGCTTCACTTCCATGCTCCACAGAGAGCTCACAGTACTACAAATCCAACACTCTCCCGCCCCACTTTTTGGACATTCCAAAACCCGTCACAAAGCCCTTCCTACGGGCACTGAAACACATTTACTTTGTGTATAACTAGTTATTGGGCTTTCTTAGGTTCTAAATATCAATGGCTTCTGTTACATAATTTTTTTTCAACTTTAAATTTCATTTCTTGAGTTTTCACTAATGATAGCAACTGTGCTCCATATTTTGGAGATTTCTGCCTAGCAACTTGACTAGGAGCCATTTGAGCAAGCAGCACAATCTTCAGGCTTTCTGGATTGCAAAGCTCTATTGTTTCTTGACTTCCACATATTATCCCATGTTTTTTTTTTCTTTTTGACAGGGGCAAATGGAAGGGAGGGAAGTCATAACAACTCAGATTCTATTTTGCTTCTGTTGTTTCTGTCCCAGGTGATGGTTTGCAATGCATACATCCATACATCCGTGTGTGTGTGTGTATTTAAAAACAGAATAAATATTGTTTGCAGAACTTGTGCCTGTGTGTTTTATATCCAGAGACTCAAAAGGTAGCTTGTTGGAATAAGACAACCATTTTAAAAATTAGCATATATTAGTTATGCATAATGGGTTCATTAAAACATTTTCATACATGTACATGATATATTTATATTATATTCAACCCCCAAACCTTTTTATCACCAAACATTTTTAATGCCTAATGTGTGTTGGATCTATACTATGTTCTGGACACTTAGGGGTATTCAGAGCAGAGCTCCTATTCTTAGGGAACTTATTCTCATGGTAGGGAGAAACAGATCGGGAGAAGGAGTGACAAAAAATTGGTGTGTGTGTATGCCACCTTATACTAGTTACAGAAGGCTTCTACAGAAAATGACGTTTAAACAAAAACTTGAAAGACAGGGACAAGCCAAATGCATCTATAAGAAGAGCTTTCTTGGTGGAGGAAACTCTTGTATCAAGATGTTGACAGGGCGACCGCCTTGTGACCATGGGTGTGGACTGGGATGGGTGCCAGGGAGAGTGAATGGAGATGAAGCCAGATGCTTCGTGGGGAAGGTGATGCAGGTTCCTTAGCCACAGTGAAGATTTGGAATATTTATTTAAAAATATGTCTTTTATGTGTTTGTGTGTTTGCCTATAAGTACGTGTATGTACCACGTGCAGTGCCCACAGAAGGAGAAGAGGGTTGGAGCCCCTGGAACCACAGTTAGATGGTTGTGAACTGCCATGGCGATACCCAACCCAGATCTCTGCAAGAGCAGCCTCTTAACCTCTGAACCATTGTCCTAGTCCTTAGATACTTATTTTATTGGCAAGAGAGGCTGCTGATGGAGGATTTTAAGCAGAGGAATGACGTGAGAGTTCTGAGAGGGTCACTCTGGCTGCAGTAAAGAATGTACAATGCTGAGCTCCTCAGTGGGGGGGCCTCGTGAGCATAATTTATGGAGTGCTGGTAGGAGGTGAGGGAAGTGGGGTGGCAGATGTGAAGGAGGCAGAGAGGTAATGATGTGGTGTCTGGTGACAGGCAGCTTCAGCCTGAGAAAAAGATTATTCCCAGGGTGAGACAACAGACAGGAACTTTCATCTTTAGTCTGGATATTGGCTAAAGGCTCTTAGGAACGTGTTGGTCAGTGTAAATCTGGAAGCAGTGGCTTCCATTGTCTGTGGGAGAGTTTCACAAACTCACTCAGAGCAGCTGGGGAAAAGGCTCACCTACCAGCTGGGGTTCCATTAGCAGCATTGCATGACCTAAGGGAAGCCAAGACCCACTAGTCCAGAGGAGGGGTGAAGTTGGCTTGGACAAGAATATAGCAGGGGAGTTGAGAAATGGTTTCATTCTGAATGTATTTTGAAGGCAAAACCCACAGGATTTTCAAATGGGTTATCCACAGAGTGTGAGAGAAGAATAAGGATGACTCATTAGTCTTGTCGCTTGCTGAGGTTGGGAAGACTGTGGGAGGGGCAGATTTAGGAATGGGTTGACAATTTGAAGCACTGTTTGAAACGTAAATTGGAAATACTTTGTCAATGCCTAAATAAAGATTTCAAGTAGGCAATTGGAGGTAAGTGTCTGAAGCTGTAGAAGTAGGTCCCAGTTCTTAGGCTCAGCTGCATGAAGTGAATATGTGCCCAGAGGTCAGTAAGTCTCATGACCACTTCCAGCACCATTTCTAAATAAAGGACTCAACAGGTGCTTTCTGAGTAGCCTACTGCCTGCTATAAAAGTTTGGAAGTAGCAAACTTCCTTCCTGTTTGTTGCTGAATGGTGACCCAGTTATATAATGTTTATAAGTTCTGTACTCTTGGTATGCCCTGATTTTTTACAGTTTTTGTTACACTTATTTATCACAGGGCTGGAGAGATGGCTCAGCACTGAGGAGTGAACGCTGCTCTTGCAGAGTACCTCAGCTCAGTTCCCACACCTATGTCAGGTAGCTCATGACCACCTGTAACGCTAGCTCCCAGGGGACCCTGCACCTTCTTCTCCTGGCCTCTTTGGGCACTTATGCTCATGTGTACATACCCATATTGAGATGCACACACATACAAAAAATTTAAAGATAAAATAAATATCTTAAAAACAATTATGTTTATGTGTGTGAGTGTTTTGCCTGCACATATTGCGTGCACTACATGCATGCCGTGCCCACAGAGGCCAGAAAGGAGTCTTAGATCTTCCTGGAGTAGACTTGTAGGTGATTGTGAGCAGATATGTAGGTGCTGGGAAACCCTGCAAGAGTCATAAGTTCTGTTAATCATGGAGTCACTTCTCCGGCCCCAATAAAATGAGCATTAAAAACAAATGTATGTATCATACCCTTCTGGCAAAATAAAGAGACACAGGCCAGAAAACAGATTAGTTAAATAACTTCACAAATGGCTAAACAAAAAGAGAAAAAAAGAAAATCAGCCTCATAACTTTTTTTTTTTGCTCTCAATCAAGCTGTTAGCCATTCTTTAAATCAGAAACGTAAATGGGTATTCAGAAAATACATTGTCTGAGCTGAAGGTGCCACGGCATCAGGAAAAGCAGCTAATGTCTGGATCACGTAGGACAAAACTTGGAGAAAAGAAGACAGTAAACTCTAACTCACAGTCTGAGATCCAAGTGGGATGGACGCAAAGCACACAGAGGACCCCATCTCACAGCTTGCAGGAGATATCCTTGCAGCATGAATAGAATTAGCAAATTTTAAAAGACAACTTTTATTTTTCATTAAGCTGGCTGCGGCATTAAGACTGCAGGCTTTACAACCATCTGCCTTGGTCAGAATTCTGGCACTGCCATTTGTTAGCTATGTGATCTTGACTGAGTTTCTTAAAATCTGCTCCATTTTCCTTACCTGTGAGATAAGGAGGTGGCAGTAGCTCAGGCGGATATTGTTAGAATTATTACAGTTAAGCTATGTAAAGCACTCAGAGCAGCGCCCGACAGAGGAAGTACTGGCTGTTGTGAATGAATGAATGAATGCAGGACAAGTGCGTGCTGCCCCAGCATGATGACTTGAGTTTGATTCCCTGTACCTAAGGAACACGAGACATGACAGTGTGTAACCTGCAATCCCAGTGCTGGGAAGGTGGATACATGAGGATTCTTGGGGGGAGGGAGGTCTTTGACCAGCTGATAAACTGGGGAGACCTAGGTGCGACGAGAGATGCTGGTTGTAAAAAAGAGGTGGTAATGGCTGAGAAGGACATCCAACACCAACTTCTGGCTTCAATATGTAGATGCGCACATGCATTCTCCCACCCCGGACCCCACCACCACACACAGATAAGGCAATCCTTGGGCACAGTGGTAGAAAAGAGTGCTCAACACCGAATCTGCTGGGAGTTTTGCATTCAATTCTGGTGTTCCTACAATTTTTAAAGTGGTGAAAGCGGTGAAGGATAGAGACCATGCCAAGGGCAGAAAGTGCAAAAGGCTGTGTCTTTTTCTTTTTCAAGCAGGTCCAGAAGCTGAAATAAAGCTTGAAAACTCTGATCTGGAGTTTCTGCTACAGACAGAGCCGGCAAGGAGGCATGTGGAAGGGCTTTCGTGCTCTGTCGTGGGCAGAGGGTGACAGAAGCTCCTCTCCATGCCCGGAAGCTCCTGATGAGCCTGATCTCGGGTCTCAGCTTCATCGTCTGAATCAGAGTTCAGTTCAGCTCTAAAGTAAAAAGTGGCTGTGGGTCTCCACGTGGACGGCCCGTCCCTGGAAATGAGGCCCCAAGACGTGGAAGACAATCAGATCTGATGATACTTATGTTGCTTTTGATTGGGATTCAGCCTGAATAGTATTAAAGATATCTTTCAATCTAAGCCTCTAGGGACTGCCTTATGTGTTTTAGGTGCCATTTTCATCCCTCTTTGCTACCCGCCAGCCTGGTCTCGGGGGAGATCTTTAGTTTTAAATATTTACATAAGAACTCCAGACTAAGGGGCACTTTCCATTCCGCATAATTCCCTGGCACATAAAACCCACAGCACTGAATGACGTCCTGGGGAAACTGAGGGTACCATTTTCATGGGGCCTAAGAGATGACAGCAGAATTTCTAGATGAGCATGTTATTACTACCGCTCCTACTCTGTGTTGCAAATGGAAAAAGTGAGAAATGGCCCAGATCACTGCCTCCCTGAGAGCAGGTCACTAGCTCCTTGGCCATGTCCTGAGAGCTGGTGCCCATGCAAGGTTAGGCTGTGCAGGTAGGAGAGAAAGGGAGGTGAAGAACAGCGCTGGTGGATTGGCTAGCAGCTGTGAGCCACAGAGCCATGAACATGTTCATTTGTCACCCAAGGCTTCCAGTCACACCTCAGTTTCATACAGCCAATGCTCACTGGCCACTTTTCCTGCAGAAGATGCTCTGCTAGGCACTCAAAGGACACTCCCCAGGTAGACACTGGCAAGGAGTTTCTGGTCTGGCTGGAACACAAGAACTGGCAGCAGATGTTTTGCCTACTAGAGTGTTAATCAGGGAAACAGAATCGATAGTCATTAACAAGTCATGGTTTAGTGTAAAGAATTGGGTCTTTCGACAGTGAAGGCTCTTCCCTTGTCTGCAAACTGAAGACTGGGAAAATCAGTGCTGTAGTTCAAAGGCTCGTGGGAGCTCAAGAGATGACAGTGTTGGCCCCAGGCTGGGTGAAGGAACCCTGAGGGCAGGGGAAGATGATCGTGCTGGGGAAGCTGTTAAACAGAAAGGGAGTTCACCTTCCTTCAGCCTATGTTCATCCTATTCCGCCCTCCAGAGATGGGATGCTACCTATGTGGTGCACAGCAGATCTTTTTATTTTTTTCTGTTGGATCTCAAGTTCAAGTACTAATGTCTTTTGGAAACGTTCTTACAGACACACCCAGAAGTAATATTTAACCAGGAATCTGGACCCATGGCTAAGACCAGTTGCTCTGTCTAATAAACAGGACTTCATGTTCATAAGGTGGCTTCAGGTGACTCATTCTCCTCCCAGCCTGTGATCCAGACTCTTGAAGCATCTTTGCAATAGCTTCCGAGGGCCTGGTAGTCTGTTCAGTCAGGGAACTTCAGCTTTGGAGTTTAACCCCTGCCTATGTGTGCTGACTGAAGTGCCCCTCCTTGCTCTCACTGAAGTAGACCTGGGAGAGTCTTCTGTCTTTTCCATCCAGCCCAGTGTTCCCTCTACCTCAGGGCATTAACAGGCACAGGAAAAGTGAAAACCAGTGTGAAGACCTCACACTAAAGAACATGAGTGAAGCTTGGGGTGAAGACTGCTGTGGCTGGTCATAGTGGGAGGTGGGATATGGAGACGGCTTAGAGTTGGATCAGTGAGACAGGGAAGGTGGTCCACAGGAGCAAATGCTTGATCAAAGGTGAGACCTGACAGGGCAAGTAGAGGACAATGCTGACAAATCTCCCACTTTGGGCTGCATCATTTGTGCCCCATATGACTCCAGGTATGTTTTTGATATTTGTTTGCTGTACATCTCGCATGATGTTGTATGGAAAGCCCCCAATTACTTCTTCAAGAGGATTGAGTGGAAACATTCAGAAGAGACCTGAGACAGAAACCCAGGAAAGCAGGGCCAGGTATCAGTTGTGGAGAGATGGGAAGGTGAAGGTAAGGATTTTTCAAGTTCAATTTGTAGACCCTAAACAAATGATTTGGGATGGCTGATTGAGAGACATGGACGTTAAGTTTAAAAGAGACAGATTGGAAACAGGAGACCAGAGATGATCACTTAAACATAAAGCTAAGTGACTAAGGATTGGCCAATTGAGTCTGAAGCTATTTTAGTCACCTAGATACTATATAAAAAAGACATGCGTGCTCGTGGTGACAGAAGTAAGAAGAGGAACAGCAAATAAGGAAGAGTCTCTTCAATATTTCTACAAATGTTTTTTTTCTTGGTATTTAATAAACACAAGGCACTGTGGTCAACGCTGGTGATCTGTAAGCCATATAGGCATTGTGGAGCCACATATTATTATCAATCTATGACTACAAAGTTCAACCAGATACGAGAATATGTAACAGTGATGTGTGAGCTAGTTTGAGTGTACAGAAATCAGGAATGAATTCTCTGAAAAATAAAGAAGTAAGGTGTTTTGAATTGAGACTGGGAGCATGAGGAAGAGTCACCTATGCAAGGAAAGGCAAGGAAAGAAAAACATCTCATATGTGGGAGGAGTTTGGGCAAAGGCCCAGGGGTGACAGGAAGCATGGGATACAGCAAGAGCGGAGTGTGATGAGGCTGCAGACAAAGCCAGGAGCCGCGTGACAAAATGGGTCTGTCGCTTCTGTCTCAGGAACAAGCAGGGATGGGCTGCTTTCAATGGGAGGTGGTATGTTCTATTTTGAAATGGGTACCCTTGCCACCTTGCGGACAGCAGAGGAGCAGTGGGCACCCAGGGAGCCTGGCACAAGCTTGTGTGCTTCTGGGGGTAATTTCAGGAAGGAGACAATGAAGACGGCCGTGGGAGAGAATCTTAGGAGATATTTAGGGCTTGGTGGAGGGTAGGATGAAAGAGCAGATTGCAGAGGGGCTTTGGATGAGGGAATCTTCTTGCCAATGGTACTGGAAACTGCATGGTGGCAATGGTTTGATACAGAGTTAGAGGGAAGTAAAATGAGACTAGTAAGCATTGGGATGAAATGACCAAAAGATTACAGTGGCAAGAGAGAAAAGTAGCCATAAAACGGAGTTGCCTAAAACAAGGTTTCAGCCTTCTCCAAATGATGGGGGCTAGTGAGGAAGAATGACAGAGGACCCAGGGACTGAAGTGGGCAGTACAATCACTCTGCAGAAGGTAGGTTCTCAAGACATAGCCACACACAGAGAAAGGCCTGTTGGAGCAAGCCAGGAACACTGACTACACAGCGCCTCACGGTTTCAGCACTCTCCCAGTAAAGCGATTGCCAGTGGCCCACGGTGTTGCTGTCGCCATACTTCTGCTGCTTATCTAACAGTTTGGCACTTGTTTAAGGATGGATTCAAATCAAGTTTAAGGGTAGCACTAGCCCAGAGGTGAGAGGCTTCTCATCCCTGCGTGTCTTAGCCAAAAGCAGGGAAAACGTACCGAATGAAGCTGCAGCTGTTTCTGGTGAATACTGTGGTCCAGAATTAGATTCTACAAGACCCACCCATTTGTTAAAAAAAAAAGTAAAATATAGACCAATGACCCTAACCCATCAAGACATGCTGTTTTCTTTTCCTCTAAAGAATTAGTAATTTGCTTCTATGTTTCAAAAGTCACAGCGTGTTCCTGTGACCAAAGCCCAACAGACTCGCACTGTGATTCCAAATGTTTCTAAAATCCAGGGACACTTGTCTCAATGTTGAGTTAGCACATTAAAAATGGTTTCCTTGGCCAGGACTTTCTCTTTAATTTACATGTGTGCCCCAACATGTCAGTTCAGGAGGACAGTAGCAGGGTCTGACTGTGCCGGTTGCTGCCAGGAACAATGGTCCAACTTGGTTATTTCTGGATATAAAACCAACTTTAGGCTGGCACCAATGGTTCAATGTACTTGCAAGGTGAAGCACTTAGGTGAAAGCCAATTGTGTTTTCCTCTTTGTAAAGTCTTTTGGGAGAGCAAAGCTTGGATTCATCCAGCCAAGATCGAATTCAAATCGTGCTATTCTAGATGCAAATGGAAAAGCTTAAACAATGAGTGTGTGGTCTGTACAAGTTATTATTTATTGAAAACATAAGCAAGACCTCTGCATCACATCAGCCTCCGTATTTATGAGCACAGGCGGGAGTGGCCACCTTTCCCTCTCAACCATCCCATGTAGTTCTGTAACCGGCCATGTAGCTTCGGACTGCTCTTTCATGAGGTGAAACTCCTGTTCTCTCTGGAGTAGCCTCCTGAATTATTCCACCCCGTTTTCACTGTTTCTTTTGGAATGGCACTTGCCTCATTGCAGGATATGAGCTAAATTTTCATTTGGCTACAATGACTAAGTCCAGGAGGTTTAGTTATCCCGAACAAAGCTTTAGGTATCCCGTTCAGTTTTCATCAATTATGTCTTGGGAAGAGCCTCCCGAAATCTAAGCCTCACAATACGGATACGTAATTTACATACAAGGAAATACCCACACCCACACATTCAATCCATTTTGATGAATGCCCATTGAGACCCAGGATGTTTTCATCAGCCTGTCATGTCCCTCGGGTTCCCCATTCTCACCCCCAATCAACCACTGATCTATATCCTATCATTAGAGGTGAGTTTTGTCTGTTCTAGATTTTTTAGAAGTGGAACCACACAACACGTGCTCTTTTGCGTCTTTTTTTTCTTTCACCGAGGACAGTGTTTTAGAGACCTTTTCATGCCATATGTCACGGCAGTTTTTTCCTTTTTATTGCCGAGTAGTATTTCATTCGTTGAATATGCCACTTAATAACAATCTATTCCCCTGCTGGTGTTCACCTGGATATTTCCAGTTCTCAAAGCTCCTATGTACATTCTTATATAATGCTTTAAGTAAACATGCTCAAGCTACTTGGATTTAAAGATCTGAGCATTCCATGGCATACAAATTATACCCCAGTTTTTAAAAAGCTAATAAATGCTGTTGATAAAAGTGTAGGTTTCAAATACAGTACATGTGTGTCTCCTAACAGTGGAGTTGCTGGGCCTCAGGCAGAAATTGTTAGCACTGTAACCCCAGGATTCAGTCGGCACAGCAGGGGGTAGCTAAGTAATCAAGGTGGCTTGGTCTACAGAGTGGGCTCCGTGCAAGCAAGGGTACATAGTGGAACCTGTCTCAAAAAAATAAAAAATCACGAAAGACAGGTAGAGAGGAATGAAGGAAGGAAGAAAAGAAGGAAGAAAGTCTAAACAGTTTCCAAAGGAGTTACGCCTTTTTAAACTCACTCACTCGCTGGCAGCAAGTGAAAACTTGCATGCTCCATAGTCTGCTTATCATTTGTTGGTGTTGATCTTTTTAAGAAAGTGTGTGTATGTGTATGAGTGTGTGTGTGTGTGTATATATGAGCTCGTGCACACACATGCTCCCATGTGTACCTGCTCTCACATGCACTGGCGCTTTAATTTGTGCTTGCCCGACCACTGAAGGTGCTGAATACCTGCACTTGTGATCGTTGGCCATTCAAGCTTCCTTTGTGAGCTGCCTGTTCAAGTCTTATTCTTATTTTTAAAACTGGGTCATCTCTTTATTATTGAATTATAGGATTTCTTTGTATGTTCTGGGCACAATATAGTTGTAATATATAAACACATATAGTGATTCTTCCTCAGTGTGTGGCTTGCTATTTATTTTCTTGACGTGTTGGATGAGCAAACACTGCCTGGCTTGAGCGAGTACAATTTATCAATGTTTTTCTTGTATGAGTCATCTCCGTCCTTCTCAAAAGTTTTTTGCTCATTGCCAGAGGGCAAAGTACTCTTAGACTATTATGTTTTTCCCTGTGACTTCATTGAATTACCCTCACATTTAAGTTGGTGAGCCATTTTAAATGAATGCTGTGCATGTGTACAGTGTGAGATGGGAATCAAAATCTTTCTGCCATTAAAAAAAAATCTACATCCAAATATTCCAAACCAATTGTTGAAGAGAATTTCTTTTCTCTGTTGAATCACAAAAGTCACTTCATTGTAGATGCATGGGTCTATTTCTGAACTCTCTATTCTGTTCTTAGCCATGTCTTCTAAAAGTGTTAGCAATCATTTTGAAACAGGAATGGGTTGAGTTTCCTAGCTCTACAGAGACATATGAATTAGGGCAGTCTTATACTAAACATTAAGAAAGTAATTTTATTTTAAATTATATGTATGTGGCTCTGTGCACATGAGTACAGGTACTGATGGAGCTCGAAAGAAGGCATAGATCTCCTGGAGCTGGAGTTTCAGACAGTTGTGAGCCATGCCATTTGGGTGCTAGAGACCAAGATCGGGTCCTCCATGAGGGCAGGAAGCACCCTTAGCGTTACCGATTAGCCATCTCTCCAGCACCGGCAGCCCGAACACAAAGCAATATATTTGATTTTCATGGAAGTCCTTGAGTGGAAGTGGCTACCAAGAGCCAAAGTGTGTTGTGTGTTTTGGCGTTTACTCCCCTCAGTAAGCAATGTCTTACACAAAGGAGATGGAACCAGGGAAGCATTAGCTGCTTTGAGAATAGAAACAGAGGGAACAGCGAAGCCTGGAGAGGCATGGGTGTTGGCATGGGTTGGAGAAACCGTCTGCTCCAGATCCCAGATAAGCTGCTGCCTTCCTGCCCCAGCCTGTTATTTCAAATGGCTGTGTGGCAGCTGCCCTGAAAGTGGGGAAAGCTATCTCACGTTTAATCCTTTGCAATTAATTAAAGAACAACAACAACAAAAAATCTGAGTTCTTATCTTCTTTATGTGGTATCCATCCTTTCCTCCAGTACTCTGGCTCAGGAGCTCACCACATCCTTGCTCTCTTCAGAGAGAACTGCGACTCCTTGGGTTCAGATGACTTGGCTGTCTTGCCTGTCTGCGATGGCTCAGGCAGAGCTGTGACTTGTAGTCAATCCAGGGCCTTATTGTTCAGAGGTTTGGGTAGATCTTTTCCAGCTTTTACATCCCGTGTGGAAACAGTCCCAACACGATCTTCACTCTATGTAACAACTTCCTGTCATATCTGCACAATCTGTTCCGTGTTGACCCCTACCCACCTGCCTCTCTCCACACCTTCGCCCGAAGGCATGACTTGGTTTTTACTTCTATTATTAATAAGGGCATGGAGTTAGGCAAAACTAAATTGTTGGTTAATTGATGAAGAGAATGCCTTCACCACTCTCTCCACTGACAAACACTTTCCAACTTTTAAGACCAGAAGTGATATTTCCTGGGAGAACATGAAGCTTTTGTTAGGAAGACTTGGTTGTTTTCTCTACGTGTCTGCTTAGTACTTTGTGCATTTTTTTCATAAATACACTGTTTGCTGGTTATAGATTTGTTGGGAGTGCCAGTTCTTATTATTCTATGTTACTGGATGTATAGAAAAACAACCGGTCATACAACATCTGCTCAGACACAAAGTGGATTTAAATTTTTATATTTATTTATCTATTTGGTGTGTGTGTGTGAGAGTGTGTGTGTGTGTGTGTGTGTGAAGGTGTACATATCACAGTCTGAGAGTCAAGAGAACAACTCAGTTCTCTTCTTTCCATTATGTGGATTCTGGTGGATTGAACTCAGGTCATCAGTCTTTGTGGGAAACATCTTTATAACTGAGTCATCTTGCCAGCCCACAAAGTAGATATTTCAATCAAATGGCTGAGCGCTTTTGTTGAATGGTTATACTGTTTATATTCATTTAACTTGTGTGTGTATACAGAAGTGTGTTTGTGATGGTTTGTATAAGTGTATGTGCTATGCCCTCTAAAGATGTAGATAACTGCAGAGTTTGCTTAGGACACACATGTAGGACCTGTGCCCCCTGGCCTCTGTGTACAACGCCAGACAGACCACATCAGTTCTTTTCCCCAGTGATCTCAGACATGAATTCAGAATCCTACTTTTCGATGTCTCCATCAGTGGAGCACCTTGGGATAAGATTATTTTCTCCTTCCTCATCCTGAGAGAAGAAGCCTCAAGGTCACCCTTGATGACCTTGCTGCTGGTACCTAGAGAGAAGATTCTAATAAGCTGCAGACACTCCACAGATTCCTGTCTCTCAGAACTTAATCCCATTTGCATTTTGGCTATGATCAGATGGTGGAAACACAAACTCCAAACTGTCAATCAACTTGGGCTTCTTTTCCAACTTTTCATAAATATATTTCTTTAAAAATTGTTGAACATTCTTTAGACACTAAAATGGCACAACTAATTTTTAAAAAATTATTGCAATGTTTTTTAATCTGTATATTATAGTTCATAACCTAGAACTGTTCATTGCCAAAAACTACAATGTATAAATGAATATGTATGTAGATACATATGTGTGCATAAATGTTGGCAATCTGAGATTTGAGGGAGAAAAGAGGGGAGATATTTACTGAAAATATATTTTTTTATATTGTCCAGTTTTTACCTTTAAATATCAGTTGAAAACATTTTTTAAAGTATATAGATTTCTGGCGTGTAATTTATCTTCAAAACAGAAATTAAACCTAACCAGTTATAAATTTGAGTTTCTTTCTGAATTAACCACATTGGCACCACCCCAGTTACCGCCTTATGTTCGCATGGTTGCTTCCAGACTCTATGTAGGATTTTATGCCTCTGTAGTATCAAATTTGTTAAATGGCATATTTTTATATCAGTAATTTTTATAGCATATTGTTATTCCAGACTTTTACATGTCTCTAATTTATTCTTAACTTCAACACAGCAGTATTGATTTTTTTCTAAGTTTGATGGCATAAGCCTTTGGTGGTGATTTAGAGTCCTTCTAGCACAATCAATAATTTCCACTTATTTTTCTATTCCTTCTTGAATCTAGATATTTGAGCAGGTGCAACAGTAAGCATTAATGTTCCTCGCTTCATTTTTATGTCTCTTTGAGAAATATTTCAATTATCTCTTGCAATGATGGAGATTAAGTATTTTGATGACTCTGAATTATCTAGGGCACTTCAGTGTCTTAACAGTAAGACTAATTTTGTTTGCAAGTCAAATTGGACCTGGTAGGTTCTCTTTAAAGCACACCTCCACTTCCTAGTCTCCCTAACAAAGAGTCAGTTGGTCATAGTGTTTTATGTAGCCCCAAATTTATTGTTTACAAAAGGCAGTAATTTTATTACAGGGCTAGCCTAGGAGGACTGGGGGACAGTGTCCTTGCAGACACTCTGGCTGTTGCTGCCAGGACTGTGTTTAGGTGGCAGGGAGGAAGGAGACTGTAGGCATATTTTAAGTGCTGTGCAAGGAAAGGCCCCCAAGTGTCCCAGTTGAGAGGACACTTAGATACTTGAATACCCTGATACTAGCTGTCCTAGGTAAATGTTTGTACCTTAGTTATTTAGGCTCTGGCTCAAACTGTACTGACAGAGATCTGTACAGATCATCAGATTTTTACCCCTCTTTTAATTGTATCATTTAATTTTTGGCACAGAATATTAATGGAAATGAAAATGAAGGAGAAAAAATAAACTGAAAATCAAGTCTTTTCTATTTTCTCTTGCTATAATTTATGTGGAGTTGTAACCCTAGATTTTATAATTTTTCTATTCTAGTTGATACATTTTTTAAAAATTTTTTTGAGAGAGAGAGGTTCTTGCTGTGTAGCCCAGGATGAGTTCGAATTTATGACCTTCCTGCTTCAGTGTCCCGAGTGTTGATAAGTATGCCTCATCACACCTGACTTTTCTAGTCTCAGTTTTAAATAACTTACAAAAAAATCTTGTTTTTGTTACGACAAGCAATTTGTAAGGCCAACTTACTCTGTAATATATTTTCACATACCAAAATATAGTCTTTGAAAGAAATCAATTTCTTAAATGTTTAGTATATAAAAAATTGCTAAATTATCCATAAGTTACAAAGAATTACTAACACATCAATATTCAGTATACTTGTCATCCAGCTGGAAATAAAGAACTATCATCCATATCTTTAAGAGGGCCTGTGTACTTTTCCTAGCTCACCTTCTTGCTTCATCCACAGGCCACCTAGTCACCACTGTAATTTATTATATTGAATTAGTCAGGGTTCTCTGGAGGAACAGAATTTATATATAAGTTATATAGAGAGAACATATACACACATATATAATCTCTACTAAATCCCATATATATATTCCCATATATATATATATATATATATATATATATATATATATATATTCCCATATGTGTGTGTGTGTGTATATTAGCTTACAGGCTGTGGTTCAGCTAGTTCAACAATGGCTGTCTACCAGTGGAAGGTCCAAGAATCCGGTAGTTGTTCAGTCCACAAAACTGGATGACTCAGTTGGTCTTTGGTATATGCTGGAATCCCGAAGAAGTAATCTCTAATGCAAGGAAATGAACAGAGGACAAGAAGGTAAAGAGCAAAAATGTCTTCTTCCACATCCTTATATAAGCTTCCAAGAATAAGATGTGGCCCAGGTTAACGGTGTGTCCTCTTGCCTCAAGATCTGGATTAAAAGCACGTGTCTTTCTACCTCAAAGATCCAGATTAGAAGTGGATTTGCCTTTAAATTAAGCAAAAATCTCTCACAGGTATCCCCTCCATTTGGGGATTTTAGTTCTTCCAGATGTTGTCAGATTGACAATCAAGAAGAGCCATCACACTTCCCACCTCAAAAGATCTCCACTCAGTGTCGGTCTTTTCACTTCACATGACTTATTTAAGAAAAAAATCCCTAACAGGTATATGCAACTGCTTAAGTTTCAGTTAAGTCCAGATATAGTCAAGTTGACAACCAAGAATGGCCATTATAAGTCCACCTCCTATCAACTTGACACACAATTTATCTCCTTATGTCATACTTAATTTCCAAATGAAAATAATAGTCAGGTCACAATTACACTTACCATGATATAACTACCCCATGTACAATGCATTATATATTTAACTAGATCATAATTACACCAAACATGAAATATCTGTTGTAGAACCAAAAATACATCAGAAATTTTAGAAGAGGTATCAAAGTTCCTTAAGATACATTCTTTTAGTACCTCAAACTTAAATATAATAACCACTGATAGTCTCTTAATTATGTTATACGATAAAGAAATAGAGGGAAAACCACGAATATCTGTACAAACACATTCGTAATATGACAGAAACACATATCAATTATAATCTTCATCTCTGCAACTGGTCATGTGTGCTTAGCTGGTATTTGTAGCTACCTTCCTCTACTACCCATTCTGTATTTCCTCCACGGTCAGCAAGCACCTGAACAGGTCTTGGTTCTTTTCCTGGAGGAGTAATATACAGACCTGATAGGTCTGTGCTGCTTGTTGTCTTGCCTGGATTAGGTTGGTGTAGCTTCCATTGACTTTAATCACAGAACATGGTGGGGCCAAGAGATGCCCTAAAGGATCTGCTGCACTCCAGATATAATCTCTCTTACCTCCATTGTAGAGAGGCAATACAGTTTCCCCAATTTAATCACCTCCTCCTGACACTGTTATTTCCTTTTTAACCTGTTGGCTTAAGGGTATTAGAAGCCCAAACTGGCCCGGGGTAAGTCTAAGCTTGCGGTTCAATGGGGTATTTGTTGGAGTACCTAGCAGAAGCACCCCCATCTCCAGAAACAAAACTCCTAGGCCAACAGAACTTAATGCTGCAGAAAAAGGAGGCATTTTTTTCCCTAATGGGTCACTAGAGGTGAGAATAGAACTGTTCCCTTTTCCATCCCTTGATTCTTGGACCTGTGAGTCTCGGCTATATGAGAAACTGTACCACATATTGGATACTGATTCAAAGCATATGCCACCTTCTGGAGAACCCTGTCCCAGCCTTCCAGGCTGCTGTCACCTAATTGGTGCTGTGACTGTGTCCTGAAAAGGCCATTCCAGCTTTCTATCACCTACCTACTGCAGGATGTTGGGGAACATAGTAAGACCAGTATATTCCATAACCATGTGCCCGCTGCCATACTTTTGTGGCTGTCAAGTGATTTCCTTGGTCACAAGCAATATTGTGTAGGACACCATGATGGTCGAAGGTGTTCTGTAAGTCCATGGAGGATGGCTTTAGCAGAAGAATTTGTGCAGAAAAGACAAATTCATAATCATCATAGATATCTACTCCAATAAGGATAAAACATTGTCTTTTCCATAGAGAAAGTGGTCCAATGTAGTTAACCTGCTACCAGGTTGCTGCCTGGTCACCCTGGGCAATGGTGCCATATCTGGGACTCAGTGTTAGTTTCTGCTATTGGCAGATTTGGCACTCAGCAGTAGTCGTTGCTGGGTCAGCATTACTGAGTGTCAAGACCATGCATAACCTCCATTTCAGCCCTCATTTCCACTTCTTTCATGGGTCTATTGGGCAATGACAGGGATAGCTGGGGGAAATGGTTGACTGCCCACAGAATGGGCCATTCTGTCTACTGATTATTGAACTGCTCTGCTGAAATCACCTTTTGATAAACACTTATCCGGGACACAAATATCTTCACATCCATTGCTCATTTGCAGAGTTCCATCTACACACTTCTTCCCCAGATGTCTTTCTCACCTATTTCCTGATCATGCTTTTTCCAAGTCCCTGACCATCCAGCTAATCCACTGGTAACAGTCTATGCATCAGTGAACAATCACACATTTGGCCATTTCTCCTTCCAAACCAAATGTCTGACTATGTGCACTGCCCAGAGTTCTGCCCACTGAAAAGATTTCTCTTCTCTGGTATCTTTCAGGGTTGTCTCTGAAAGGGACAGCCATTCACTTCTAGGTGGTTCTTGCATAACATTCAGAACTATTAGTAAACCAGGCCTCAGTCAACTGATCATAGGGCACACCCTATAAGGTTAGAGGTGCATGCTTGGCAACAGATGGCAGTGTAATGAGTATAGAAACCATAGGTATTTGGGTGACTTCTTCATGTAATTTGTGCCCTCAGGACCTGCTCAGGCCCAATTACATAAATACCACTTCCATTTGATAAAAGATCACTGCTGTGCATGTCCTACTTTATAGCTTAATACCATACTTAACACTTAATACCTACTTAATACCTAGCTCATGACAGGCAGCTCAGGTCACATGGTAACTTGGTAACCCATTACCAAATGTTCATTTTCCACTAACGCCCAATAGTAGGCGAAGAGCTGTCTCTCAAAGGGAGACTTGTTGTCTGCAAATGATGGTAATGGCTTGCTCCAACATCTCAAAGGTCTTTTCTGTGATTTGCCTATCAGGGCTTGTCAAATGCCTCCAACAGCATCCCTACCTGCCACTAACATGCCAACTGCTATTGGGGCTCCTGGACTGTATCTTCTCTTGTTCCAGGCCCCACTCAAAGTTAGCAGCTTTCTGAGTCACCTGGTATATGGGTCTGGGTAACACAAAGGGAAGAATGTGCTGTTTCTAGAATCCAAATAGGCCCACTAAACGTACTTCTTTCTTGGTGGTGGGAGGGGCCAGGTACAATGATTTATCCTTCACCTTAGAAGGAGTATCTCTGCATGCCCCACACCGATGGACTTCTAAGAGTTTTTTTTTTTATGAGGTAGAAAGCCCTTGAATTTTGGTTGGATTTATTTCCCATCCTCTGATTCATATGTGTTACTGACAAGTCTAAAGAGATTGCTACTTCCTGCTCACTTGGTCCAATCAGCATGTCATCAGTATAGTGAACCAATGTGATAGTTTGTGGAAGAAACAGATGGTCAAGACCTCTTTGAAATAAGTTATGACACAGGGCTGGGAAGTTAGTATATCCTTGAGGTAAAAGTGTGATGGTATACTGCTGGCCTGGCCAACTGAAACTGAATTGCTTCTGGTGGCCCTTATGGACAGGACATTTGCCAGATCAGTAGCTGTGCACCATGTACCAGGAGATGTGTTAATTTGCTCAAGTAAGGACACCATATCTGACACAGAAGCTGCAGTCAGAGTTACTACTTGATTGAGTTTTTAATAATCAACTGTCGCTCTCCATTTTCTGCCTGTCGTTTGCACTGGCCAGAGAGGAGAGTTAAAGGGAGATGTGGTGGGAAGGCACCACCCCTGCATCTTTCCAGTGTTTGATGGTGCCACTAATGTCTTCAGTTTCTCCTGGGAAAGTGATATTATTTTTATTCACTATTCTTTGTAGGCATAAAATTATTGTATAATTCAAATGCTGATTTATATATCTCCCATATCTGTTTGCAAACTTTGTTCTCAGAAACTCCTGTCTGAATGTTGTATAAACTGCTCCCCAGTGGTTCCCTACTATGACAATAAAGCAGCTGACAGCCAATCACTGAGCAGGAGAGAGAATAGGGCTGGACTTCCTACCAGCCAGGGGAGGAGAAGTCAGAGAAGAGGAAGTAGGGAATTCAGCCAGGGGATTGAAACACTGAAGTCCAGAGCGAGCTCAGCAGAAAAGCTACAAAGTGCAGCTATCATTGGGTTGTACGCTGGAAGGAAACCAGATTGGCCTAGAGGGTTAAGAGTAGAGTAACAACTGCTCAGTTCTTGTGTTGTGAAGCTTGTTATAAACAAATATAGGGTCTTAATTATTTATGTGATAGCGGAGTTAAGAGTGAAACTAAGAGAAACCAGCACAGTTATATAAAATTAACTGTAACCATTCTTCCCTTGCAGACGCAAGTCTAGAGGCTTTCATTTACCGTTTGCAACCATAATAGCCCTCACTTGACAGGTCAGAGAACCAATGTGAGAATTCTGTCAACTTCTAAGTACATCTAACCTAACTTTACCTCCTGGGGCTGGGGAAACACGCACAGGATGGATTTGGAAACCCAGCGGACTCAGCCAAAACTCGATTAATCACCACCCCAGCTTCAGAAGCTCCTACTTTAACTAGAGGGCCACAATGTTTCTTGGGGGTCTCTTGGAGTCAGTGTCAATTCAGAACCAGTATCCAATAGACCCCGGGAGCCAGGCCCTGGTGTACAGTGACCCTAGAACCAGACTGAAGGCTAAGCAGGCTTCCAGAAGACAGACAGAAAGTGTAGTCCATGCGGAGTTACGCTACACTACTGGAGAGCTTAATGGGTTTGCTAATTCATCCAAGCAGACATCCAGGGAATGTGTGTGGGAATGGATTTCAAAGGTGTGGAATAATCATGAAAGGAACAGAAAACTGGATCAGGATGAGTTTATTGACATGGGCCTAGTGAGTGGAGGTTCTGGGTTTAATATGGAAGCTCAAGCAGTTAAAAGGTGTCAAAAGCCTGAATGGTTGGCTGAAGCATTTGTCAGAAGATGGTGTATTGAAGAGGAGTTGGAAATGCCTGGTAACCTTTGGCTTAGTATTGATGAAGGGATTTTTAAGGCTCAGAGAAATTACAATGCTAGAGTAAGTACACTATGTGAACCATAATCCTCCACAATTGAAACGTCTAGAAGACACGCCCTTCCCTAATTGTATAAGATGCAAAACGTTGCAGGAAGGGGGCTCCAGTACATTTGCTGCCCTTTTCCTTGTGCTGGCCCTTAGGAGTGGAGACACTGCTGTTCAGGTGGATGAATTAAATGCAATGGGTTTAATTGGGCCCCGAAGCAGGGGCCAGGTGGCCGCAACTGAATCACCAAACTCAAGGTGGTAATAGTTATCATAATGGGCCATACAGACAAAGCAATGTCCTTAATGGCCTGAGCCATAAGGGGCAGACAGGCAAAGTGATTTTTATAGTGGACGGCTTATATAGACCTTTGGTACTGGCTAGTCAATCATGGTGTTTCCAGGCATGAACTAGATTAGAATCCTGGTGCATTTTGTTTAATCTGTGTAAGCGGAAAAATTCTTAAACAAATGAAAGAAAAGCTACTTTGGATTGTGGCAAAGGGAAAAATCTCAGCCCATGAAACAAATTCCAGACCTGAGCCAGTTTTCAGACCCAGAATCCCTCGAATGAAGGGACAATCAGGTTCCCCTGAGGAAGGACCTTGATAAAATACTGAAGAGCCTTTCTCCAATCTGCTCAGACGAATTAGCAAACTCATTAAACTCTTTAGCAGTGTAGTCCACCTCCTCATAGACTGCACTTTCTGTCTGTCCTCCAGGAGCCTGCTTAGTCTGGTTATAGGTGTAGAGGTGACTGTTGGTGGACCCTGAGGGACAGCAAAATTGCTTTGCTTGGCATCCTCTTCAGCAAACGTCACGGCTGGTCTAGCAGACAATGAAGGTTTCCTTTCCTCAGCCACAGGTGGAAAAGGCACTGCTTCATCAGGCAGGGAAGGGAGAACATCTACTAGAGAGACTTCTTCATCAGGTGAGATAAGCCCTTGAGAATCTGAGGATTAAGTTCTCAGCATCAATAGGGTCCTCCCACACATTCCCACCTTCAAGGCTGGGACTTGACTTTTCCCTGTAACTCAGCCAACCGTGTAATGACTCTGTGGCTGATGGAGAGAAGATTCTCTTTCAGGGCACAGGTAGAAACCTTTAGACTGTTTTTGTGCATCTGGGGTTGGTCAGTTTTATCACTGAGATCATTGTTGTCTTTCACATTCTGAGAAGCTGGTACTGGGTTAATTTTATCACAGAGCTTATTCTTGTCCTTGTGAGTTTATCTAGAGGTGTTAGGAGCAACCAACCAGCAGCATTATTTTCTTTATTTTCCCACAAAGTGTCAGAAGTTTTACATACAGCGTCATCAAATCTGTTGCCTCTCACAGTTGATGACTCAGGATAATCAAACGTGTTTGTCTCCTTAGGTTTGTAAAGGAGTTCACACCGTGGGCTTTCAGTACTCTCTGAGCTCCCGGGAGAGGTTCAGTAACTGTAGGTGTTGGCAAATTGGAATATAAAATATAAAAAGGAGATTTATACATATATCAAATATGCAAGTAAAATATGAAATACATAAGGGGGATTTATGAGAATGTTTTCCAGGCTTTGGTCCAGCTAATCCAACATTGGCTGTCCACTAACAGAAGGTCAAAGAGTCCAGTTCATTCCACGAGACTGGATGTCTCAGCTAGTCTTCAGTATATGCCCCAAATCCCCAAGAAGGAGGCTCTAATGCCAGCGAAGATTCCCTTGCCAGTGAGAGCAGACTTCCTTTTTCCATGTCCTTTTGTATAAGCTGCCAGCAGAAGGTATGGCCCAGATAAAAGGTATACCTTCCCACCTCAAAAAATTGGATTAAAAGTAGCTCTTCCCAGTTCACATGACTTAATTAAGGGGGAAAAAACCCAAACCACCCCCCCACACCAAAACCAAAACCAAACCAAAAAGTAATCCCTTACAGGTGTACCCAGTGGCTTGGGTTTTAGTTACTGCCAGCTGTATGGCAACCAAGAATAGCTATCACATATATCATCTGCCAATCTACTAAAAATTTCCCATACTTTGCTATATCTCTAGACATGTAGTCCAGTGGATTTAAAAAAATCTACACTTAAGCGGACTTATTTTAAATGATTATTTTTTGCTTTCATTACACCCAATATTAAGTATTTTCTTCTGTGTCATTGTGTGTGTGTGGCATTCATTTTCGTTGCTCTGAAATATTCTGTTGTATGAACAAACCACAACTTATTGCTGTGATGACATTTGTGCTTATTGTATTTTTAGCCATTAGAAATGGAAACATAACTAATGTACAAATGCATAATTTCTAATACGAATCTCCAAGAATTTCTTTAATGATATCTAAGATTGATCTTGCTGGTCATACAGCAAGAAACTCTTCAAAAATAGAAACACTGCCACATTGTTTTCTACATGGTTACTCCAGATTACACTCTCATTAGTAGTGCATAAGAATTCTGATGATTTCACAAGCTCTCCGTACATCGCAGTGTGGGACTGTTGCTAATCTTGCGAGCAGGGATGCACTTTCCTAATTGGTTTTAACATATTTTCCCGGTAAATAAGGAGGCAGAACATATTTTCATACAGTTTCTCATTTGTGAGGTGCTTGTTAAAACACTTTGCTCATATTCCTCCTTAGTTTTCTTTCTTTCTTTCTTTCTTTCTTTCTTTCTTTCTTTCTTTCTTTCTTTCTTTCTTTTTTTATTGGTCTATATCTGTTCTTTTTATTTGCCTATTTTTATTGAAAAAATAATCCTCTAGACAATATATTCTGATCATGCTTCTTCCCTCTTAACAACTCTTTCTAGATCCCCCCAACTCCCTATCCACCCAACTCCATGCCCTTTCTCTTTCTCTTTAGAGGTTCTTTCTAGAATCTGAATGTTAATTCTTCAAGTTATGTGGCTTCAAATACCTTCTCCTATTCTTTTCATCATTTCTAATGTTCTAGCAATGAACAGACAACCTTAACTTTAATGTAGTCACATCTATCAAACTTTTCTTTTGAAAGACATGCCCCTTAAGTCTTTTTTTTTTCCTTTTCTAGATGTTGAGGGCATCTTTTGCATTTTCTTTAGAAATGTTTCAATTCTGTCTTCCACGGGCTTTTAGCCTATCTGGAATTGGTTTTGTGTGTCATGTAAAGTAAAGACATTTTTCTTTTCTTTTTTTTAAATTTTTTTGTGTAAATTTTGTGCTGTTAGAACAGATTGTCACAAACTAAAGGATTTATACCTAATAGAAATTGATTGGCTAATGGTTCTCGAGTCTCAGAGGTCTAAGATCAAGGAGCCTCCATCTTGGGAGAAAAAATTTTTTAAATTAATTTATTTACTTTACATCCCATTCTCTTTTCTCCTTCTGGTTCCATCCTCCCTTCTTTTTCTCCCCTATTCTTCTCCCCTACTCCTCAGAAATGAGGAGCCCTCCTCCCTTACCAACTGACCCAAGTCTCTTCAGGACTATGTGCACTGGCTTTTTCTGTAGCAAGGCTGGCAAGGCTGCCTCACCAACGGAAGTGATCAAAGGGCAGCAATAGAGTCCATGTCAGAGACAGTTTCTGCTCCCCTTACTAGAGATCCCATGCATAATGAGCTGCCTATCAGCTACATCTGGGTCCTCTCCATGCATGGTCTTTGGTTGGTGCAACAGTTTCTGCAGGCCCTGCTAGGCCCAGATTTGTTGGCTTTTTTGCTCTCCTTGTGGAGCTCCTGTCCCCTTCAGGTCCTTCTATCCCCCTACTCTTCCATAAGACTCCCTGCACTCTGCCCAGAGTTTGGCTGAGTCTTAGCATTTGCTTTGATCCCCTGGTGGGTAGAGTCTTTCAGAGGACCTCTGTGGTAGGTTCCTGCCCTGTTTCTTCTCTTCAACCACTTCCAGTGTCTACTCTGTTTGCCCTTCTGAATGAGAACTAAGCATCCTCCCTAGGGTCGCTCTTGTTGCTTAGCTTTTTTAAGTCTGTGGATTATTATGTGGTTTTCCTGTATTCTATGTCTAATATCTGCTTATAAGTGAGTATATACCATGCTTGTCTTTCTGGGTCTGGGTTACCTCATTCAGAATGATGTTTTCCAGATCCATCCATTTGCTGGCAAATTTCATGATGTCCTTGTTTTTAATAGCAAAATAATATTCCATTGTGTAGCTATATCACAGTTTCTTTATCTATTCTTTGGTTGAGGGACATCTAGATTGTTTCCAGTCTCTTGATATGCACCATGGGGTAAGAGGCCAAGGGCAGGGTGGTTTCCAAACAGACATGCATTCTCCTTTTTAAGGAAACTAGCTCATTCCTTAATAATGGATAGGTCCACTTTCCAGGCCAAGCTCTTAAAGGTCTGGCTCCTTAAGACTGTTACAGTGGCACTTAAACTTCTGCTTGAGCCTGGGAAGGGAGATTTCAAGCCAGGACAATACAAATGAAATAAAAATCATTCTAGAATGAATTAATAAAAATCTGTTTTGTTTTTCTCCCAGATCTGTAATGATATCTCTATCTTAAATCAAAGGTTTCTGTATGTGCGAGGAACAATTTCTGGGTTCTAGGATTTGTTCTTTTGGCTAATTTATTATTGTGCCTACATTGTAAAAATTAGCTTTATAGAATGCATTAGTATTGGGCCAAACAAATTCTTTTGGTTTTCTTCAACAATACATGGATTAGTCTTGATTAGCTATGGCAGAGTAAACAAGCAAACAAAAACCTGTTGGAATTTTATTTGGAGTTTTGTTGACTCATAGATCAGTTTGTGGGACATGGCACCTTCCAAATGCTGACTCATGAGTCCAGGGAATATGATGTGTGTTTCACTTTAGTTGGATATTCTTGAGTGCTTTGTAATAATTTGTAAAAAAAATAATGGAGGCACTTATATATCTTCTGGTAGGTGTTTTCCTGGTGCTGTTGAAACGGCAGCTTTTAAAATGTAATGCAGGGACTAGAGAGATGGCTCAGCCACTAAGAGCATTGGCTTGCTGGGGACTAAGGCTCGTTTCCCAGCACCCACATGGTGGTTCACAATCATCTCTAATTCCAGTTCCAGGGAACCCGACACCCTTGTTTGGCCTCTGCAGGCACTGGTCAAGTGCATGGCACAGAGATGCATAATCAGGCAAAACATATACACACACAAAATAAAAATGAATTTAAAATGTAGTGAATATTCTAAAGATTAGTTTTTGTCTGTAATAGAAATGCCATTTTACTCCTGCAAATCGGCTTTATAGCTGACAAGAACAACTATGTTTTATTTTTAGTTCTAATGATTTACCTGCAGATTGCTTTGGATGTGCGAAAAGTGACAGTTCTAGCTGTCCTTACCTAATCATCAGGTAATTTGCTTCTCTTCCTGCCTTCCTGCACTGGTTTGGATTTTCTGCTGCAGTGTGTTCTTAGGATGGTAAGAATAGACGGCTTGTCACATGATCTGTGGCAAAGGGAAACTTGCAGTGTTTGTGTGTCGTGAGGACTTCTGAGAGTACACTTGTTGACATCTCTATCAGGCTAAATAAGCCCACTTAATATTTTAAATCACTACTTTAAAAAAACAAATGGATATCAACTCATTCATAATTTTCACCCATCAAGATAATTTTTCTCCTTTCAGTGAGGAGAATTACACTGATTTGCTTTCCAGCATTGAAGTAATAGACTGCTTCCACACTCTGGGTGGAAACTGGATTGACTTTTGCAAGTCTTTGTCCTGTTAATCGCACATATTTCAGCCTTATAAAATGGAAAGGCAAGTTATAAAGTGGTCCCTTATTTTTAACTCTCTGGAAAGGTTTCCATACATGTGGAATTACGTTTTGTGACTGGTAGAACTCACTGGGGAAGCCACCTGGAGCTGGAGTTTTCTTTCATTCAGAAACTTTGTATCCCTGTTCCAATTGCTCTAACAATGACAATAGCAATCCAGCTTGGTAAGGTTATGACACTATCATAGGATTCCAAACAGACACATGCTAAGCGTTTATTCACTTGCAGGATCTTCAGCCCCTGCTTTGCATTTTCCCCACTCTGCACTGCAATCTCCATTCACTTAGATCTGTCTTCCTTCCAGTTCTTTGCGGCGTCTTTGCATTGTGTCTACTTTGTTGGTCATTCCCTCCATTAAGGTTTTGGTTTCAAAGTTGACAGTTTAAATTTCTAGATTTTTCTTTTGTTCTCTTTCAAATGTGTTTACTAATCTTTTTCAAGTATAACTTAATTTTCAAACGAATTTATTATTTCTGTGATTATGTTAAATATTATTTGCCTGTTATTTAAATATTTGCATTTAAATATGTTATTAAAATGTTATTTAAATATGTTATTTAAATATTTGCTACTCTTCCACGGACTGTAGCCTGAAATGGTTATTGGTAATTTTATTATGACAGCTTGCCATTGTGGTTTGTTTGGATGAGTGTGTTGATGCTTGCATGCCACAGAGCCCGTGTGGAGGTCGGAGGAGGGCCTCTCAGTCCTTGTCTTCCGCTTTGTTTGTATCAAGATCTCTAATCTCCTCTGTCTAGCTAGATGAGCCATTAACAAATTCTGTTACTTCACAAATTAAAGAATATATAGGATATTACATGTTAAATAGTCTAATATTTGTGCTAAAATTAGCCATAGTGAAAGACCATATATAGTGTGTGTCAGTTTATTCTCTGCATCCAAAATGAACACAATATAAAGATGGATGGATTAATGATTGCCTGGGGGTAGGGAAGGGACTAATTGGAAATGTAAATGGAGCTGAGGGTGTTGCTTTCCTGGATGATGGAAATGTTTTAAAATTAGAGTGTGGAAATCATTGCATAACTTTGTGAAAGTACTTTAGATGGATAAATGTATTATGTGTAAATAAATTATATGCCATAAAATATTAAACTTTAACACAATGATAAAAAAATCGTGCTAACAATTTAAAAATGTCTTTTTTGAAATGCCATTAAATAGAAAACAAAAGCCCCAAGGACAGCAAGAGAGAAAGCATGTAAGAAATGCTCCATACGTCTTTAACCATGGGCTCGCCCGTTCTGAGGAAGGAGTCCTACATTTTCACTTACTGTCTCTTACCTCTTAGATATTAGCATGTTCCTGAGTTTGACTCTGAACCTTGTATTTATGCACAGTCATCAGAGAGTCTTATTAAAGCATCTAACTATAGTTACTATGTGCTCCATCATGACTCTCAAATTCTATCTCTGTCTAGATCCCTCCAGATGGCAACATCTGGCCTATATGCTTATCCAGTGATATGTACATCCAAACGTCTGTATGTAAGGTCCCTTCTTTCTTCCTGTTCACCAATATCCAATGGAGAAGCAGGCAAAGGATAGAATAGTTATAGGCAAGGGAAGACTTGAGAATGCTTGGTAGCCATGAGACAGTTTACAGAGCGCCATGTGACACAGGTATATCCATCTCTGATGAAGGTTGAGACAGTTGTACTGCACGTTGGTGAGCTCTTGTGACTCAGGTGGAGTTGGAAGAGTTCAGTGTACTTGCAGAGACAGTTCAGCAAAAGTCATCAAAAGCCTCAAATACGCACACACCAGCCATTGCACTCCTAGAAATGCATGGCAAGAAGTATCTACGTGGAGATGGATGCTCGGCGCCACTTTTATTAACAGTGTTGTCCCATTGGAAATATAACAGAAGAGAAAATGGTGAGTAGAGTTGAACTCATTTGAACAGGAGACAACTCCCTGGCTAAATTATGACACAAACCATGTGAGAGATAATTACTTATATATTGAAATAAAAAAAAGATACAGCAGCTGCGTGCAGTGGTGCACACCTGTAATCCCAGCACTTGGGGAGGCAGAGGCAGGCAGATCTCTGTGAGTTCAAGGCCAGCCCGGTCTACAAAGCAAGCCCAGGACAGCTACAAAGAAAAACCCTGTCTTGACAAAACAAACAAAAAGAAAAGAAAAGAAATTTTAAAAAGGTACAGTTGGAGATCACTGTGTTCGTTACCAGGATTGGTGGAGATTCTGTGGGCTGCCATTGTTAGTGTTCTGTTTAGGAAGTTGTCCCCTGTTCCAATGAATTCAACTCTATTCCCCATTTTCTCTTCTAACAGATTAAGTGTACCTGGTTTTATGTTGAAGTCTTTAATCCACTTGGACTTGAGTGTTGTGCAGGGTGATAAATATGGACCTATTTGCATTTTTCTACATGTAGACATCCAGTTAGACAAGCACTACTTGTTGAAAATGCTCTTTTTTTTTCTTTGTATTGTTTTGGCTTCTTTGTCAAAAGTCAAGTGTTTGTAGGTGTGTGGGTTCATTTCTGGAATTTTGATTCAATTCCGTTCGTTAATCAACCTGTCTGTTTTCATGCCAATACCATGCGGTTTTTATTACTATTGCTCTGTAGTACAGCTTGGAATCAGGAATGGTAATACCTCCAGAAGTTCTTTTATTGTACAGTATTGTTTTAGCTATCCTGGGTTTTTTGTTTTTCTGCATGAAATTGAGAATTGTTCTTTCAAGGTCTGTAAAGAATTGTGCTGGATTTTGATGGAAATTGCATTTAATCTGTAGATTGTTTTTGGCTGGATGGCCATTTTTACTATGTTAATCCTACTGATCCATGAGCACAGGAGATCTTTCCATCTTCTGATATCTTCTTCAATTTCTTTCTTCAAAGACTTGAAGTTCTTGTTACACATGTCTTTCACTTGCTTGGTTAGAGTTGCACCAAGATATTTTATATTATTTGTGGCTATTGTGAAGGGTGTTGTTTTCCTAATTTCTTTCTCAGCTTGTTTATCGTTTGTATACAGAAGGGTTTTTTTTTTTTTAGTTAATGTTGTATCCTTTGCTGAAGGTGTTTATCAGCTGTAAGAGAGTGTGGACTAGACCTAGACCCCCTACACATACATAGTAGATATGCAGCTTGGTCAACATGTGGGTCCCCTAACAATGGAGTAGGGGCTGTCTCTGATTCTGTTGCTTGCCATTGAATCCTTTCTCCCTATTTGGGATGCCTTATCGGGCCCCAGTGGAAGAGAATGTGCTTAGTCCTGCTGTGACTTGAGGTCCCTGAGTGGGTTGGTACCCCTTGGGGGACTCCCTTTCTCTGAGAAGGAGAGGGAAGATGGGGTGTGAGGGCAAGACCAGGAGGAGAGGAAAGAGAGGCTGGCTGCAGGCTGTAAAGAGATTAAATTAGTAGATAAATGGGGGAAAATGTTATCAGGAGCTGAGTGTTGTCTGAGCACACCCTAATTCCCAGTACCCAGGCTGAGACAAATGGCTCATGATAAGTTCAAGGATACACATATAACATAAGTTATACAGTAACACTTTGTCTCAGAAGAAATATTAGCAGTTTTTCTGACTAGTAGGATTGTAGGTGGTTTATATACATATAAATATATATATATATAAATATATAATCAATTTCTAGTTCTCTCCCCAGTAAAAAACTATTATTTGGGTATTAGAAAAATATTAAAACATAGAGATATTTTCTAATTTGATAGTCAAATGAATATATTGATTTAATTTTTATTTTTGATTACTTGTAAATTTCAGTAATTTTCATTTATTGCTTTACAATTTTATTTAATGTTGTTATTATTATGTGTGTGTGTACTCACACGTTCATGTGCATGCATGGGAGTGTGTGAGGACTGAGTGCGCTACCCTGTGCCTGTAGAGGTCAGGGGACAGAAGCCCCATTTCTCCCTCCATTGGGGTTCTGGGGATGGTCCTCATGCATGTTCAGCAAATGCTTTTACCTGTGGAGCCAATTTCCTGTTCATTCACTTGTTAATTTTTAGAATTTATTCTTTTCCCCTACAATACATCCTGACTGCACCCTCCCCTCTCCCCCAAACCCCTATTTCCCCTCCCACCTCTTCTTGCCTCCACATCCACTCTCCTCTGTTCTCCTTCAGGAAAGGGCAGCCTTTGCAGGGATACCAACTGACCACTGCATAACAAAATGTAATAAGACTCATATAACTTCATATCAAGGCTGGACAAGGCCACTGAGTAGGAGGAAAAGGGTCTCATGAGCAGGCAGGAGTCAGAGACAGCCCTCCCTCCCCACATACATAGCTTGTTAGGAGTCCCACACACCTCAGGCTAAAGAACAACAGCATATATACAGACAGAGAGAGTTGTGTGTCTTCTGATGAGAGCTTACAGTTGGAAGGGGACTCAGCAGAGTTAAGTCTAGACTCTGATTTTGAAGATGAGCACCAGTAAGTCCTAGAGGTCAGGTGCATTTGACACAGACCTGCAGTTCGTGTCTGGTACAACTTCTTGTTTCTCTCAGGTCTTGGTACCTCAAAAGTAACTTTCTGCAACTACATGTTTTCAAAGGCATCAATTCAGAGATTAATTTGTGAGGCATGACTACTAATGATTAATTTTGCAGGTGATTCAATTCTAAATTATACAAATGTGTGTTTGTGTGTGTGTGTGTGTGTCTGTGTGAGGTAGGAAAGGGAGAGGGGGGAGAGAGAAAAAAATTAGGGAGAGAGAGGGAAAGAGAGAGATGGAAAGGGAGAAAGGAGGGAGAGAACAATTAAATCTGTACAATGGAAGGAGGGAGTTCGGTTGTGTCAGAGGACTTGGGTGTAATTTGCAAATTGTGGGTCTGTGGGTAAGCTACATAAACCTTTCTAAATGGATGTAAATGGTCACACACACCTTCTTTACATTGCTGTGAAGTGGTTCCATGTATGTATCCTCATTTGCTCCTTCAGAGCCTGTTTTTTAAAGGTATTTGAGAAGGCAGATGTCTGTCACACATTTGCTTTCGTTGCCATGGTTTCTCCCGTTATGTCAACTCAGTGGAAGGTGGGCTGTCAAGGTAGAATGCAAGAAAAAAAGCATAAATATTTACATACAGCTTGCTTCCGAGAACTTGGGAAGGGGTACTCGTGGAGTGGGGGAGTTATGTTCCCACCAGCCTGAGGACAGGAGTGAAATCTGTCTGTCATAATAATGGGACAGAATAGTCAGTCATCTGGAGGAGGCTCATGGTTTACTGAGAACCAAGCAGTGCAGTCTTGGGAAAAATGTGTCTTAGGGAAGAGTCTTGGGGGACACTGAAATTAGCCTGCAAATCTCTTTGTGTGAGGGATCTGCTTCTTCATGCTGGTGTGGGCCACCAGCCAGGAGAGCAAAACTTCCTGTGTGAGAAAGTGGAGGTGGGGTATGCATTCAGCCATTGCAGCTTGTAGTCTGTTTCCTCCAGGTCTAAGGTTTTGCCTCCATTATTTTTAATCACCTCTGATATATGTCTCCTTTATCCAAGAGAATGTCTTTCATGCTTTTGTTACTCATGGTTAACTACAATCTAGAAATGTGAGATTTCAGGAATCATTGAAAACTTTTCTGTATGTGTAATTCTGAGCAACATGACAAAATTGTATGCTGTCCCCTTCTACCCCGAATGGGGCATGAGAGTCTACGGGGTATATGCTCCCCATCTGTTAGTCACTTAGCAGCCAGCAGGCTAGCAGGCTGGCTGTGGAGGTATCACAGGGCTTGTGTTTGTGTAAGTGCTATGCAGTCTAACAAGTTCACAAGGGCTTTTCCCTCACTGTGTTTCATCGTTAGGGCTGAGGATAAAATATTTTGAGAGGAGAAGGAAGAGGAAGAATATTCATGTCATTTTCTTATACTATATTATCACACGTAAGGGTGTTATGATGTCATAGCACTGTTAACCTCTTACTCTGCTTACATATAATTTAAACTTTATTGTAATTACTTTTTGTTTGAGAGAATATAGGTCCAGTACTGTCTGTAAGTTTCAGGGATTTTTAAGAGGTCTTGGAACCGGTTCTTGTGGAGAAGGGGAGTCAGCATTCAATACCCTTCCCTAACCAAGCTAGTAAACTCTCAAACTCTCCCTGAAGTTGCTCTGTGTGTGTGTGTGTGTGTGTGTGTGTGTGTGTGTGTGTATGTTCAGGAAGGATTCTTGTGTTGTTTCTTGTTTGTGCTTCTTCTAGCATGTTTACATTTGTCTGTTTTAAATGTTGGGTTGTTTTTTTTGTTTTTGTTTTTGTTTTTTTCTGAAGTGCCTAGTAGCCCTTTACTATATGGATAATATTTTGTAAGGAGGAATTAAACAATGAGTGAAAAACCTCTCATTTGTGGGCAGAGCCTGACCATGAGGTAAGGGTGGGGGTTGTATAAACTGTCTACTTCAAAATAATGGATTCTTTAGGGTTAAACGCTAGGTTTGTTTTGTTAAGGTCTGTGTACTCTGCTACCATGGGGAACTCTTTCATTTCTTGCCCTAGTGGAGATAGTAGAGTTAAGTATTCCTCTCAGAGTGTTGAGACCTGTTTAGGGACCAGCAGGCTGGAGGTTCATAGTTTGTTGACTCTGTTTTAGTAACACATTAGTTTCTTCTTTATTCTCTGCAATCAGGGTTTTCAGGTGACTACAAAATGAGTATAAACCAACTTGTGTGATAGTGGGTAAAAGAAACAAGTGTGTACTGATGAAAGTGTATTTTGAAAATAAAAATAAGGTAACATTAGTGTTTTTTTACTTAAAAAAATTATTTGTGTGTGCATACATGTAGCTATTTGGGCCCTGTGCTTAACAGTGTGGAGATCAAGAGTTTGATTCTCTCCATCTACTATTCTGGGGATTGAAGTTAGCTCATCAGGTGCACATCTGCATGCAAGCATTTCTTTAAAAATTTAAATTAAAATATAATTGCATTCACTTGTTCCTTCTTCCCCTCCCCCTCAACGCCCACCCCCATGAACTCCCCTTTGCTCCTTCTTAATAGTATGGCCTTGTTTTCATATATACATATATGAAAAGTTCCTTAGTGTTAACTTGTGTGAATATGATTTTACAATTGACCATTTGATATTGGAAAACCAATTAGGGATCCCGTTCTTGGGGAAAACTGCCATTCTCAGCATTCCTTAGTTTCTGCTGTCACTTTTAACTGCTGAGCCATTTTGCCTGTTCGTACACATGCCCTTCTTACTTAAAAAGCCTACCCCCCTTCCCCCAACAACTGGTAGGCATCCTAGGTATAGCATTTATAAACCCTATGTACTCTCCCAGCCACCATTGGAACAAGGTATATAGAGCTTTTGGTGACATACTGTAATGGGCCACTAGCAAACTGAAGAAAGGTTGTGAGATTTATGAAGCTTTTAGGACAGAGGTGAAAAACTGTGGCCCTCAGGTCAGATCCAAACAAGTTTTATGGAACTCAGTCACACTCCCACATTCTCTATGGCAGAGCTTGTGCTCATGATGCAGGTGAGGGGTAGTGACACCATGAGAGACCTCCAGAGCTTAAGGAACTCACCCCACCCCTGGCCACTTGGAGAAGAATCTCCAACCTCTGATTTAGAGGCCACATTATTCATAACATGTTATGGATTTAGTCTGAGAGAAGATTAATGATGTAATGGTTAATAGAGGAGAGTGTCTAAGTAGGGTTTGGTATATGGCCATGACACCAGCACTGGGAAGGTTGAGGCAGGGAGAGCCAGGCAAAGGTTATGAATTCAAGATCATCCTGGGCTGCATAGCAAGAGCCTGTCTCAAAAACAAACAAATTGTCAAACAAAAAAACAAATAAAAGGAAGCCCAGCTCATAGAAGTAACTCAGTAGGTAAAGGTGCTTGCCACAAAGCCTGATGATGTGTGTCCGATGCCTGGGACCCACACGATGGAAGGAGAGAACCAAGCAGTCCTCTACCTACACTAACATGTCCAGCATGTGCACCTATGTTCACACACTAAAATAAGAAAGGAAAAGCTTCTAATAGTAATTGAGTGTGTACATGTGCCTAGCAATGACGTATTCGCAGTATTGTATTTAATAGTACTTAAGGATCATCTTCCAGATTAGATTGCATGGGCTTGGGCGATGTCAGATTTATAGCCAAAAGGCAGACTAGCAAACGTGGGCTCTCAGAGCAAAGTAAACATTGCTAGTGTCACATACAAAGAGATGAAGACCCTTTCCTGGAAATAAAATGTATAAGTTCCAGGAAAGCTGACTTCAAGTCATTAAAGAGAGCTTCCCTCAGGTTTTATCAGCTCCCCAGACTCTTGCTCTGTTGGCACATGGCGGAAATGTAAAGAGAGAGGTCCAGTAGGAGGTCTTCTGGATCAGTTTGTGTGCGCTGCTGAAGAGGAGGCTGAACCCTCACCTCCTTCTTAGCCCCATTCACTTCCTGGTGTGATGGGGGGACTTCCTCTGCCATGTGCTCCCATGGTGATAAATGATATCACCACTGGCCTCAAATCAATGAGCCACCTGACCGTAGACTGTGAGTCAAAGCCAATCTTTTCTTTTTGTGTGTTGTTTTCTTAGATATTTCAGAAGGCTGACTAATCTAGATGCTTGTAGTCCTGAGGAGATCCATGAAAGCCGTTGCCCACCTAGAAATTGATAATGTGTGAAAGTTACATGCAGGATAAGCTAATGTCAGTATGGCTTCCAGAACTTTATTATTCAAACGAGGGATGAGAAACTCAGAGCTTAGAGATCTCTTTCCACCATACACTGCTTCCCTTAGAATCTCCAAAGAGAAGCCATCAGAGGGTTGGTGTAGTGGAAAAAACTCCTCAGTGAGGATCAGGAGAATTTGGGTCATAATTCCACTTCTGTAACCAATTTAACACGTGAATACAGCAAACACTTTAATCTCATTGTGCCTTAGTGTCCTCTAGTGACAGGGCTACTAGGTAATCTCTAAACTCCCTATTGGTTCTAAAATAATTCTATCCTGGAACTAGCAAGGCCCCTCCTGCTGGAAGGTCAGACTAGTTCAAACAAGCTGTTGCCTTGTTATGAGCAGCCAGAGTACCAGAGTTTGTTTTTAGAAACATTTTGCTGTCTCTTGACCCCATCTCAGCCTCAGCCACTTGCTTCCGGTTCCTTACAATGGCCCTGTGCCTAGTTTGCTTTCCCATGCCTTCTGCTTTGGAAATTGAGTTAAGCCAGGCTGTTTTAGCCTTTCTTTAACCTGCTCATTGTTAAAATACTTTCCCAAAGGAGATGTAAGCAATGTCTATTCCTTCTCCTAAGATAAAACGGCAAACTGAGGCGTGATTCTGCCAAAGTTCACTCTGGGAAACCAATGGGTTTACTGAGCTTCCTTACGGAGCGTAGGTGAGGGGCTCCCTACATGGGTTCGGGTGCTCCCTGACCCCAGCTGCACGTGGAAAGCTTTAACCCAACAGCGATAAAGACTTTCCAGTAGCCACACAGATAGAAGCCCTTTTCCTGTAGTATCACTAGCCCTTCTATACTCTTTCTCTAATATATATGTACACACACACACACGTGTATGTATGTATATATATGTGTGTATATACATGCACTCAAGCTACAGTTGCTTACATCAGGTGATATGTTTCAGGTGGTGGTGGGGGTTTGTGATCCTCCCCACCCTCCTGAACAGGTATAAACAGTCAATAAGCCCAGCTGACATGGTCCTTTTGTGAGGGAGGACAGCTGAACATGCGGATGACTTGGCTCAGAGGACAGGCTCTAACAGCAATGTTGAATGCAAACTGCTCCACTCCCGGCAGGTGGGGTTTTACCACGGACCTTGTGAAAATGATGGGCTTCCTTCCACTTTGTGAAGGTGGGAACCATTTTATTCTCAGTGGAAACAGTTTTAGCTCTCAGGAAAACACATTTATTCATTTTTCTATTGAAGTTCTTCAAGGAAGTTATTTTCCAAAATGTTGGCAACATTTTAACTTTAAAGAGATCTCTCACGTGGCAACATTTTTGTGTGTGTGTGTCCCATTCATGTAGATATTAAACTGCTTTTATTCATACTACACTGTTTGAAATTTTCATTTGACCTCATTTAGTTGACGATCAACAGTTGCCTGTATTCCACTCTATATTTGGCCACATATCTCTTATTAATTCTGAGCAGCCCTAAAAACTGCTGTGTCATGCTAAAAACTCCTTTTGGTCCAAGGCATGCCAATGCATGTTGCCAGCTTCCAACTGCTTTTCATCCTGAAGATTAACAAGGCCGCCACATGGTGTTCTTTCTTACAAAACGTTATTGCCTACATTGTAGCGAGGACCTGATGTGACATTAATCCCAAATGGGCAGGGCAGTACCCTTAATTCTCTCCCAGTGGAAAGCTCGCTGCATAAGTCATTTATTTTAGGAATACCATTCTCCATCATCATTTCTATTAGGAACTTAGTCACTTGTTAGGAATTTTCCTTCTCTCCTGAAAGATAGTGTTCTTTTTCACTTTGAGATGCCCAGAATTCACATCCTCAGTGAATAATCTTCAGCATTGATTTAGTTGTTGAATACCCTCTCCAGTCATGTTTTAATTATTCATTAGGAAGCCATAGGAGTTCCAGCTAAAAATGGAGTCTGGCTAGCTCCCCTCCATGAAGTGTTCTAAACTTTCCTCTAAAATTGCTGTAGAGACAGAGGGCGAAAATAGGTACTTTAAAAGCAAAAGTAAAAACCATGGCCAACATAATTTTGAAAGGAAGAAGGGATGCAATGACAAAGAATAAGGCTGAGACACATTTTTGTTGTTGTTGTTGTTCTTTGGCAGCTTTGCTCCTTCAAAATGAGGAGGGAAGGTTTGGGTCTCCACCATTCTACCCATCTTCAGACTCAAGTCCAGTGCTAATGAAAATCTGTGTCTCTGGACACATGTGGATTGATTTGTGAGGCTAAGAATATTGTCATATTATTGTATATCCAGAGAAATAAAAAATTCAGAAAAGACTCAGATGGTAGGTCAGGTTTGGTCACTGGGAGCACTGGTCAACCCTCAACCTTTCTTGCAGATAAAGCTCTTCAGTTGGATTGGAAATGAAAACAAAGAGAAGACAGTGACAAACTGTGGTAATAACACATGCCGGGAATTATGGATTTTATGAGTGTTGTAGATTCACAGCACCAGGAAGTCAGTTTTTGTGGAGCATGATGGGACTTCACCAGAAGAGATATATAATATAGAAGCAGCCCTAGGCCAGATGTTATGCACATCAGTGCACAGCATAGCACCAAGGAAACAACAGGTCTCTAGCAGAGGAGTTCTGGCACAGTTTGTCTTCCCCTGTGGAAGGCAAAAAAGAGAGTATATATATGTGGATAACTGGTTCCCCTGAAGAAAATGCTAAAACAAATGGAAGAAACACAATAATTAAAGAAGTAACAGGAAAAAAAATTCATGAACAGAAGTAAGGCCCAGATTGAAAAAAATCATTGTGTTCCAGACAAATCAATGAACAAAGGCACTCACGATGATGTATCCTGGCAACAGTTTTAATTCACAACCATAAGAAAAATCTTTTATAAGTATTTAAGCAAAAGAAACAGAGTCCTAAAAATATAACAAAAATCTGCCTGTTCTCTGGCTTTTACTCTAAAGACTTAAATTTAGAAGAAAGTGATGTATTGTATGCAAAGTTTTAAGAATCGAAGTTGTAAGTTACTGATTTTATACCCAGCCTAGTCGTCCTTAAGTTGTGAAATAACAGAAGGATATCTTAGACATGCCAGGACTCAGCAATGAGTGTCCCCCTTGAAAGCCATTTCCTTAAAGGAAAGCAATGAATGGGAGATTGTGTGTCCTGCATAGACTGTCCTCAGAGTTTAAACCAACTAAAACATGGATGTACCCAAATCTGTATCTAGAAAAAAAAGATTCTGTCTTAAAATTCTTAACCTAGAAAAAAAATGAGAACTAAAATTGAAAAGAAAATACGCTTAGGAAACAAATGAAAGGGAAAAGATCTAATACATCTAGCAAGAAATATTACAGTAAAGAATAGGAAGATGGAAAGATAGAAAACAACAGGAAAGAGTAAGTTGTACTTATTAAATTCAGATAAGCTGCATTTTAAAAAGATTTACTTTAATGTTGGTAAGTGTTGAGAGAGAAAGAGTGAGAGTGTGTGGATGCAGCACATATATGCAGTGCCCACAGAGGCCGGAACAGGCCATCAGTTCTCCTGGAACTGGCAGTTGCTAGCTGCTCTCTGGCTGCCATAACTGAGCCTGGATCCTCTGGAAGAGCATCATCTGCGCCTCTTGACGGAGCCATCTCTCTATCCACAATAAGATACGTTTAACAAGACAAAAACTCTTGAGGTTTTGTTTTTTTTTTTAATATGAAATTCAACTAAGTACTGTTTGTAAGAAATTTATCTAAAGCTATATAAGGAGTTTAAAACAAGAAGAATTACTTTATTTTAATAAGAGACATATTTCCACATATACTTAAGCAGACTAACACTTATTTGAGGCATGTGGTATAAAGTTGAAAATTTAAATTAAAATTAGTTGTTTATAGATTATGTTGAAAGCTTCATTAAGAAAGGAACTTACTCTATTTTCTATTTATTTATATGACATTATTTAACTTTTATTCATTTTTATTTTTAAATATTTATTTAAACATAGTTATATGTTTATTTTTCTATTTTTCTACATCTATGTGGTTATTTTAGACTTTAAAAAGTGTTAGAGTTTTGTGTAAATGTCTCATTATCTCTTTGGTAGTATTGCGTTTCACTTCATATTTTGAAACAGGGCATCACTATTCAGCCCCAGCTGCCTTGGAACTTGCTATGCAGATCAAGGTAGCTCTTGAATTCATAGAAATCCACCTGCTTCTGCCTCATGAACGTCACCATTAAATGTGGAAGAATAATTGTTATGTACATATACAACAAAAATTTTATAAATTACATTTTGACTACAACGTATTAATGTAGAAATTAACAATTGAATTTGAATTTAAAAAACATCCATCTTAGAATTAAGAAAATTCTAAAAGAATTCTTGTGTTAAACAAAAAATTATGAGTATGTCTTTAGACTGCACACTTCTTGACCAGTGCTTCCAAATTTTTTAAACCCAGCCCTTTCTAATTATCCAGATTCAGTTAACGATTACTTGAAGATAATTTGTTTAGAGGTATGCTATGCATGCAATAAAATATCAAGTACAATTTGATGCATTTTAACAAAGTACAAATTTAAAATGTGGATTTAACTTTATTAAACATGGACGTAGTGTTCAAAGTCAGTTGGTAAATTACACCAGCTGTGATGAGGATTTTAGCTGCTTCATGTCTTTGCCAACATTTGCCATTTGCTTTAAAGCAGTTTTTTTTTTTTTAAATCTAATGAGTAAGATACAGTATCCCATCATGGATTTCATTTACATTTTCTCCAAGGACTAATGAGATTGGGCACTTTTCCATGTGCTTATTAGCTGTTCATATACCAAATCTCAATGTTTATTTATTTAATTTCTGATTTATAGGAGGATGTATGTGTATTGTAAATATGTTCAGATGTGCATTGGAAATGCCGTTTCCCTGTCTATAGCTTATCTTTTAATTTAATGATAATCAGAAATTTTGTTTAGATAAAGTCAAGTTTGGTAATATTATATAATTAGTGCTTTTCTGTATGAGGTACCATGTGTTGTATACATGTTTATGTATTCATGTGTGTATACGCATGCAGATGGAGGACAGAGATTGATGATGCGTGTCTCCATCAATTGCTGTACATTATCCCTTGAAGCAGGGTCTCTCACGGAACACGGAGCTTTCCGATTCTGTTAGATTGGCTGACCAGAAAGCTAATATTTAGTATATAATATATAATATAATATAATATATAATTTGATATAATATATATATTTACCTTATGCACTGTTGATAATGCAGCTTTATGGTCAGACTTCCTTCCTTCTTTTCTTCTTCCCATTCTTCTTATCTATCTTTTTTGGCAATTTTTTGCTATCTAGCTCATACTGGCCTTGAACTTTCAACAGCTCTCTTGCCTCAGCCTGGGTGCTGAGAGTTCAAGTGTGTACCATCATACCCAACTTTACAGTAAGTTTTGATAGCAGGCATTGTAGTTTTTTCTGACTTTGTTCTACTGTTTCAACCATGTTGACTATTTTAGGCTGCTGTGATTCCCATATATGTTTTAGAATACCTTACATTCTTGTATTTTTTTTTAAAAAAAAAGTCCACTTGGTTTTATTTGACAGTTCTCTAAATCTATATATCAAATTGGAGAGAACTGAAATTTTAGCATTGTTGAAGCTTCCTAATAACACACATGCATTATGTTTGTGTCCTTTTATTTCTTCTTTAATTTCTTTTAGGCAACGTTTATGATAGAGAGAGGTCTACCTTTTGTAGATATATTTTTGTTCCTATGATCATGTAAAACATAATTGGCTTAGTATATTACTTTGTGTTATATTTCTTTAAAATATACTGTATCATTCACTACTATATAGAAATGCAACCAATCTCTGTATATTACTGATTATATTGTTTGTTTTAGTTAGGGCTATCATTGCTATGATGAATCACCTTGATGAAAGCAACTTGGAGAGAAAAAGGTTTATTCACTGTACACTTCCATATCACTGTTAATTATTGAAGGGAGTCAGGACAGAAAATCAACAGGGAAGAAGCCTGAAGGCAGGAGATGATGCAGAGGCCATGACGGAGGGGTTACTACTTACAGGCTTGCTCTTTCTGGCTTGTTCAGCCTGCTGTCTTATAGATCCCAGGATCACCAGCCCAGGGGTGGCCCAACCCACAGAGGGTGAGGGCCTCACCAATCAATCACTAATTGAAAAAAATGCCTTACAGGCTTGCCTGCAGCTTGGCCTTATGGAGGCATTTTCTCAACTGAGTTTTCCTTCTCTCAGATGACAGTAGCTTCTGTCAAGTTGACATAAAACTGACTAGCACACTGTGGCCTTGCTAAATTCAAGTTACAGGACTGGAGAGATGGCTCTGAACCTCTGAACGCTTGCTGCTCTTCCAGAGGACCTACCTGGGTTCGGTTCCCAGCATCCATATCAAATGGTTCACAACCACTTGTAACTCCAGGAGATGCAACATCCTCTTCCGGTCTCTGCAGATACCCGAATGCACATGGAAAACATACAAAAGTGTAAGCAGTCATATATACACATAAGAGCCAACTTAATATCTCCAATGTGTTTTTGGGTAGTCTTAGGATTTTCACACATGATCACCATGACATCTTCAAATAAATTTAGTTTAGTATATAGTCATCAACACAATTACATATTACTTTCTTCTGCAATAGCGTCTCTCTCTTTTGTAGTGTAGGCTTTCTTTACACTTAAAGTCTGGGGCCCTTTCTGCATGTAAACTTTTGTAATTACCAGTTTTGTATAGAATATGGTAATATACTGTTTTTCCTGACAAAAACCATTGTTTTGAACTGATGGTTTAATTTTGAAAGCATACCAAAAGGTATTTATTTTTGCTTTTACTATTGAGACAAATTAATATTTTTTCTCTTTTTTAATTTATTTTTATTTTTAAAAATTTTAATCACAGGTTAGGTACTTTGAATCCCAGGCGTAGCCCCCTCCCTCATTCCCTCCTACCCTCCCACTCCCTCCCTCATCTCCCTCCTCCCCGCCCCCTCCAAGTCCACCAACAGGGGAGGACCTCCTCCCCTTCCATC